>JAPSGF010000003.1:30337834-30396006 GCA_035772895.1 Perdix hodgsoniae | reverse complement strand
CGCCCCCGGCGCCGCGGGGGGCGGCGGGGGGTGTGTTTGCCCCCCCCCCCCCCCCCCCCCCCCCAACCATTATGAATATCTGCCTTATCAAGAGTTCAGTTTCGCACTCACAGTACGTCTGCATCAAGTGCTTTGCTTACGCGCTTATCCAGCTTCTTGCCCCGTGCCTGCTCTTGCCCTGGGGAAGCAGCAGGAGCTGTTCAGCAGTGAATGCAGCGCTCTTTTAGGGAACTTTCAACTGGGAGTCTTAGGAAATCAGGCGGCTGAAGACATCTGGCTGCTCCCCGCTATCCTGCAGCAGTTCAGAGTCTGGTCTGCGCTGACAGGCGCAAGGATTTTATGTCTGCTGATTAGCTTAGCCTTGAAGGACACTACTACAAACCAGCTTGTAAGGAGAGTAATTAAACATAACTAATCCCCAGAAAATGCCTCATTCTGTATAACCATTCATTTTTGGATCATACAAAGCAGTAGAACAAGTGGAAGTAAGAGATTTTGAAAAGTTGTGTCTCTCTCTCGTGAGATACCTATTTTAAAGCTCATTTAACTACTCTTCCAGATTTCTGTGCTTCATATAGTACCTATTTATATTGAACCGCTCTGATCATCGTGTACAAATCAGCTTCAGTCACTGTGTCAGGCTTGAATGCAGAGCACTACTGTACTCTGAGGCCACACCGTTATCATGATATGGTCTTTTGCATTGAGGCCTACAGCAAATATCATAGGTGCATACATTACCAGAACATGTGTTTTAAAACGTAAGTTCAGGATGGCTTAAGATCTAAAGTTCCTGGAAGAAGAGCTGAGGCACAGAAAATGAAGTGATTCATCCATGACTTCCAAGAGGAAGCCTCAGGCAGAATCGCAGAAAAGAGGTTTAAACTTTCCATGGCACATAAACCGCTTTGTGCAACATTACCTTATAAATAATAGGCCTACTTGCAAAACATTCAATAAATACTGTCTTTAAAAAGGAGAGACTGACCTTCTACATGGATAGCTAGTGATAGGACAAGGGGAAAGTTCAGGTTAGATGTTAGAAGGAAATTCTTCATTTGGAGGGCAGCGAGGCACTGGCACTGCTGCCCAAAGAGCTATGGGTGCTCCATCTCAGGAGGTGTTCAAGGCCAGTTGGACAGCCTGAGCTGTCCTGGGCAGCCTGAGCTGGTGGGGAGCAACCAGCCCATGGAAGCAGTCTCTAGTATTAAGTAAGATCCATGTAGAGAAAAAAAGAGGGTGCTCCTCCCTCCTCGTCTCTTTTGTGCAGACTCAGGAACATTAAAAACAATATCAGATGCACTAAAGGTTTTTCCTGTATTCATTCATTCATTCATTTAATCATTCATACATTTATTCATTCAATAAAAACGTTACTAGACTTAGTTTGTCAGCAGTAATTAAGAGGTCACTAAAGATGATGACATTAACGAAAAAAAGGGTGCTGAAATTAAGGAAAAGATAAAATGCAAGGAGATTTGACATTATGGATTTTTTTTTTTCCCTGAAGAGTGTGGAAAAAGTCATTAAGGCTATCTTAACCAAGTAAATTTTTCCAGAAAGTCATAATCTTAATGGCAGGTATCTGCATCCATATCCTTTTATTAGAGATTTTTAATTTTCCCTCATTGTGATAATTATTCCTCTACTTAAATTCCTAAGAATTTTAAGCTCTGCATCCTCTATGTATACAAATTAATCACTGAGATTTGTCAGAAATGTTGTATCTAGAATGTATGTTCTTTAAATAAATATAGAATACATCTGAAAAAGCACTGAACAAGTCGCTCCATGAACAGCAAAATTAGTGATCTCTAACTTCACATAGATTTGTGCCGCATGAAATGTCCCCGTGCCACTTTTCAAGCTGGAAAGTTCCACACTTCCATGGTTTTACTCTCCTCCCTCTTCAGAGCCAGGAATGCAACACCCAGGACCACAGAAGATACCAAGCTAAATGAGAAGCTGTTTCTTGAAAACATACCTGTATCTGATTTATGTCACCCAACAAATACCAATTTTCATGAAAAACAGATATCATACCTCTCAGCAAATTCTTCCAAATTTGACATTTGGCTCAAAGCAGTTCTGACAGATGGATGGATGTGGTACGTGATTATTTGAATCTTTTTTTTTCCTTAGGAAAACAGGCTAGAAGTACTGTGGAAGGAACAGTTCGTAGGAAGCACTCACTTTCACACACAGTAAGACAAACAGATGGAAATAAAAGCTTAAGAAAACTGTTTATTGTTTGGACATAGAAATAGTTGTTTCTGCTGTCATAAAATGACAAACGTTGCATTTTCAAAACCAAGTTAATGCATTACATACCAGCATACCTTCAGTCTTGAGAAACACAAACATTTAGTGCAATGAGACTAAATAAAATAAATAATGGATTAGGATCTCAAGAGTAAAACTTCATACCTCAAATATGTCTGCACATATATGTATTTATATGTCTTCTGTTACAACACTCTCCACACTCCTCAGAGTACTCAAACATCTCCTTACCTCCACTGTTCGTACAAGTGTAGCTTCATTTCTGAGTGTGTGTACGTTTGAGCAAATGTGTGTATACTGGTGTATGAATGTGTAATACAGTCTTGGGAAAAGGCAGCTCAGAAACGAGGTGGTTTTTAATTTGTGAATGATCATAAGCTTTGCTACTTTCACTACAGAAGTATATTACAAAGTTTTGAAGTCCTTTGCAAAAATTCTGTTGCATATGCTGTGGTAGAATTTAGAGGTTCTGAGACTTTATGATGACACTCTGGTGCTTAAGATCAGTTACATGGATGGCTGTGATTACCAGGGCAGACTTTGAAATCAAACTCTACATTCAGTGCATAACCAGTTGAGCTTCAGGGCAAAGTTCTCCCCATGACCTGTTGCTAAATACATAAAACTGCTGTTTTTTAACAACTGCTGAAGTTTTTTAACATGGAGCTTTCCTATTCGGTATGAGTTACAGCAATGAAATATGAAGGTCGGTAGTGGAAATGCTGTAGTGCTCAGGAGCGAGGCTGTCATAGAAGGTCACAGGGTACAGCTGCTCTAGAAAGAAATTTTCGTTATCAGCAAACTGAAGGGTGGAAAAGCATTCCAGTACTTCCAGAGACAGTTGCTCCATTGCAAAGGCAAAAATTCAGTCCCACTTAAACTTGCTCTCATCCAGAAGTGAGAGAAGTGCTAATTTTGGCAGGCTGTGTAAGATGCAGAGTAATCCAGATGCCAGTTCAGCTTCACCTGGACTCTAATCTTGAGAATTTTGGAAGAAGCTGGAATTCTTCCAACTTCATACATATGTTCAGGTGGGAGATTGTAACTTGATTCTTCAGGTGTGATGCAGATTTTAAGGCTGATAAACATTTACAGCTTTCTTAATTAGAAGGACTTAAGATACTTCAGACCTTTTTTTTTTCTTTTTTTTTTTCTTTTTTTTTTTTTTTCCCCAGCTCTGAGAATGATCAGGAATTAATTTCGTAGCCAACAATATACAAGGCAAGAGAAGTCTGCAGCAGAATGACCACAGGCATACACTTTCTGTACCTGTTAACAGAAAGAATAGAAAGCACAGAGCATTAAATGGTGCCTGAACGGGCTTGTGAATGGTCTGGAAAGTCTTAATTCACACGTGGCATTTGGAAAACTGACGTTCCAATTTACCATGAGAATGGCTAGGCAGTGTGCTAGTTTGTGGAATCACTTTTACAGAGTGTTTGACTCGTTGGCACATATTTGACTGATGTTTTAATCTCATGCTGTTTAGGGATAACTGTGGCTAATAAGAAAGCAGAAATAATCTTAGACAATCTCAAAAAAAATAAGATAAATTGTATGCAGATCTCTAATTATAATGTCTATGCATTTATTTTCATGTATCTAACGGACAGTTAGGAGTGCAAGTGCTTGTTCTGTGCAAGCAAAAAGATGTTCGTAAGTGCAAACAGATTCACTTCTAGATTGTAATGCTCAGAGATCCCCTAGAACTTCTGCTTACAGTTCTTTATGTTGTGGTCATATGGATGTAAGAGCAGAACCTAGTTCTTCGCCCTTTAACAAAACTTTCCAGTGACTACTCCACATATTAGAAACAAAAAAACAACAAAAAAAATTTGATTTCTGTAGGCCTTTGTCATGTTGAACTGCCACTGACCATTCTGCTTGCATGTACTTACAAACAGGATGATGAGTACTACCAGGCAATATAAATAAATGTTTTCAGTGAAGCCCAATTTTAAGTCTTCAAAATGTATCTTTTAAATAACAGACAAAAATATCAAGTATCTTATCAGGTGTATTATTAATTAATGGTTATGTGTGTTGTGTCTTTGTTGTTGTTGTTGTTGTTTTCCATCAAGATGATGAATGAACATAGATTCCCTATAAAAGTCCTTACTCTAAGCATATTTAATTTTAAAATCTGAATCTATTTTAACACCTCTTGAACACTGGAAGCCATCATGTTATTCTCATCTCAGTGCAAAGCAAGTTGACTGGAACCCTCAACTTGTGTCTCAAGTTCCTTCCCAATGTATTGAACATAAACTGTTTATAAAATTAATCTTTGCTTAGAAGTCATAAAACAAAATTCTTCTGATTTCCTTCTTCCAGGTCCTGATGCATCTCCAGCATTTTGAAAAGATGAGTCCTCAGCAGTCAGTTGTAAACTGTGGTAAATTTCATGAGCAGACTACAGGCTGCCTGCGGTTCCATCTAGAATGATCTGAAACAGAATTTAAAAAACATTTCTTTAAATTTGAGTGTATTCACATTTTGAAGCAAACTGGCATTTCATAATACCAAAGCTGTAGGTTAAAGTTTGGATACAATCAGTTCCTGGTTTAGATAAATATCTAACCAGATAACACAGGATTATTGACAAATATTTGAGCATGTGAATAGTGAATGAAGCCTGTGACTCCCCATGTCAATAAAGATGAGCACATGAGCACTTAAGGATATAAAGTGTCCAGACAGGACACTTTTTCTGGGATGCAAAACAGTTTGTCCTCTAAGGGGAATGCTGACTTAAGTAATTTGATGTTAATACTTAACAATAGATTTCAGTAAAATGTGAGAAATACAACATATCTTCAAGTAACTCTATGGTCATGATAAAATATCTGAAGGTGGTTCTGGTGAGTAATCCAGAATACAAAACCTGCAAAAGTGTATATAGCTGACAGGTAACATAATTCCCTCAGTATCTGCTGAAAAATTTCTGCTATTACCTGGCCACCTCTAAACAGTTACTAAAAATTTTAAACCTTTTACAGGTGAACTGAAAAAGCCTTGTATTTGTCAGAATATGAAATCTGAATCTTCCTCTTCCGTCCCCTCTCATCCCCCCAAAACTTTTCCTGAAATGTCAGCTTTTAAAGCCAATCAGACAGATGTCTCTCTCTTTTTTTTTTTTTTAATTGAGACATTACTGTTTTTCTTTGCAAAGAAAAAAAAAACTTGATCTTCATCCCCCCCCCCCCCCCCCAAAAAAAAAAAAAAAAATTCAGATTTAATTCCTTTAGTTTTGGAAATCACTAACAAATGTTTGTGTGTGTGTGCTTGTGCTCGATTTATTATTTAGAATCTTAAACACTAGATAAGAATTTGAATTGACAAGAAATGTCAAACAAAGATAGTAGAAGTTCCTACAGCATTGCTCAACATTACTTTCTTTAAAAAGCTTTTATAAGAATTTTACATAAAAAAGCAACTGCAACAGCAGCAACAAAGCATCTCTCATAACAGAGATCATATGTTTTGATAAACAGCAGGAGATGACAGAGTCCTAATGAGGCCAATATAGAAGATATGTGTACAGTGGACTAGAAAATTTGTCTGTGATAAAACAAAACCTAAAGCATTTCCATAACATGGTACTGTTCTGCTCTCAGCATCACTAGTCTCCCATTTCCATGGTGAATTCTTGGTGGATCCATGCAGGACACAGTTTGTCTCCAATTCAGTTTTCTCTTAAGGCTTATGATTATGTATGGGTAGACTTCTTGGGACCTACCTAGTCCTGGACACTGAATGAATGAATTCTAGAATGAATTCCTTCTAATAACTTCTAAAAGAAAATTCCATACCAGGTAAGAGAATGCACTTCAACAAAATAAGAGGATCACTCAATCAGAATGAACTTAGGAGCAAACATAAAGGAGATAATGGTGAGGTATAGTATAAGACATAACTCATAAAGCATTTCATTGCCTACCTATAACTGTCACCTTTGTCCCTCACAATCCTGAAGTGTTATAATAGCATTTTGGATTTAGAAAAAACTGCTATGATTTGAGAGGTATAAAACATTTTTTGTTTTGTTTTGTTTTGTTTTCCACAAGGAAATATGGAAGTTTCTCACTTAAGGACCTTCTAGTATTTCTGATATAGATGTAAACAAAACATTATCTCTTTTGAAGAAAGGACAGAAATCTCCTTAAAGGCTTTAAAATAACACAGTAAAACCCCTTAAAATGATCAGAGGCAAAAATATTCTCAGGGACATCTTATTTACTTAGGAGTCTAAGTAAAGACTTCTGATCACCTTTTGCCAATGGTAAGCTTAGGTATAGTGGTTCTACCTAACAGATCCATGTTCTTGCTGGTTGACTTTGTGAGCCTGACATAGATAACTCTTTTGTTTGTGACCAGTGGAAAGATGAAGGCATCTTGCAAAAGATTCAGAGCCTAAATTACAGAAATTTACCCCAAAACTGTATATGGAACTTATGTGTATTAGTAGAGGAATTCATTACTCCCAAGTGCTGAAATTGTGACAGCCTGTAGTCGAAAGATTTACAAAACAGCTGTGCAGATTCAGCTTGCACAGACTGAATCTGCACAGATACTTGACACAGGCCTGCCAGCATACAAGAAAATCCCAAGCAGATGTTTGAGATCTATAAATCAAGGTAGAGGAGGAAATGGCAATGGTTTGCACATTATTTTACTCATTGCAGCACACATATTGGGTACTAGTTCCTCCTTACCCACAGAGTTTGGGTCCATCTTCTTGCCTACAATGACCAATCTCCCTGACCAAGGTATTCTGTACACTTGACTAAGGAAAATTCTCCATTCTGTCTGTAGAAGCAGATCCATCATACAGCAAAGAATATGAAGTTTACTAATGCCAAGAGAAGAAAAACAAGGAAGGAGAGTCATGCAATTGACAGCAGTGGTATTCCCCTCAGAAAGGAACACTCTAATTCTAATTATTTGCATGTTATCCTACCAGCTTTTTTCATAGTGAGAACATTTTTCCCATGTACAGTAAAGAATTCTGCTAATCTCTTCTCAGCTAGATATTACAATTTGTGGCAAATGTAGTGAAATATTGAGCAGGCGAGTTATATAAAGGGAAGGAGAACTTTGCCTAACTTCTGTCAGTCTAGAAGTTTGCCATCTATTCTAAATTCATCTCCTCAGCTCACTTTGTGGGAAAAATAAACACTTCTAAGAGAGTGATTGATGCCAACCACTCTCAAAAATTGACTGAAGTTGGATGAATTGTTCTGTTTCTCCCCATTCAGATTTAAACATCATTTTGTTGCTGAAAGTATCTGAGTTGTAATTAGTGAAATTCAAGGTAATTAAAAAAACAGAAAAATCCGCTTATTATTCACAGATCTTATAGAAAACAACATCTTTATTTGAAAGTGACACAATTCAATACAATCTATACTGAATAGTAGAAATAACTCTCCGATCTTTTACAGTGTCCTTATACAGGATTAGTGTTCTGTCAACAGTATAGTGAAGAACTGCATGTAAGAAAATGTACTGCAAGCATATAGTATCACCTTCCTGTTCACAAACACTTCACTAATGTAAATTCTACTTGCTTTTATTCAGTCTTTTAAATCAAAAATAACTTTGATTAATTTTTTCCATGTCTTTTACAGTGTCATGAAATACATATTATAATCTAGGAAACTATGTAACTTCAGTTTAACACACAGAGCCTGTATTAAGAAAAGAGGGAATTGTCACTGCTTTTTTTTTCAGATAAAACAGGTACAACAAAATAAAATAAAATCTAGGCATATTTTTTAATCTTATTTCTTGTAATGAAGCAATCACTGAGAAGTTATACCTCTCACACTAGCCTAAACTAAGAATTGGCTATTAAAAATGATTTCTTCTCAGAAGAATTGGTCAGGCATTGGAACAAGCTGTCCAGAGAAGTTGTGGGGTTACCATCCCTGGAGGCACTTAAGGAAAGGGCAGATCTGATACCTAGGGACATGAGTTAGTGGGCAATACTGAAAGTAGGTGGATGGTTGGACTGGATGATCTTAGAGATCCTTTCCAACCTTAGCAATTCTGCGATTTTAAAGGAAAGACAATCCCTAGAAATGAATGAAACAACATACATATTTAAATGAAAATGAAAGTGTAGGCTCTTGATCAAATGTTTTTAAATATGCAGGATCTGATTTCTTGCATCCAAATACACATTTCTAAATTAGTATTTAAAACTGACCTCACCTTATTTAAAAAGCTATGACTAAAATTTCCTGTTTTGGAAATAGAAGTTCCAGGAACAGACACATGTAAGATGTGAATGTCTGCACAGAAAGTGGGGCTTGGATACCACTGCCTGAAATTTATGCAAGATTGAAACCTCATGGCTCTGAGAATAATAGAAGAGATAATCAGGGAATGATATAAGTCATCTAAAAAGCATTTGAAAGGGATTGCTAAAACTGCTGACAGGAATTGTTTGAACACAAATAAAAGACAGAAGCTTAAACTAAAGGGCTTGACACTCATGAACACCTGACAGTCGTATTTCAGAATCTGTTTGCTGGATGCCATTCGAATATTTGTATCACAAATCTCTGCAAATTAAAGTAAATATTTAACTAGTAAATCTGTGCTCTCAAACTGCTTTTATATTCCCTTTCACCTCTTTCTTTTCTTTCTTCTTCTTCTTTTTTTTTTTTTTTTTTCCTAAAACAACAAAGAGTTCTTATCACAGTAATCCTGGAAAGGAATCAAGCTCCATCCACAGTTTTCAAGTTACCTGAATCTTCGTAAAGTCAATAGAGATTATTTAGGAATTAGTGAGGGAATGTTTGATTAGCTAGAAGCAGTACAGGCAGTTTTCAAAGCCAAAAATTTTCCATCTCCTAAACAGAATGAAGGTATTTGTGAGAAAATTTTGTGTGAGAGCACCATACTTTGTTTAGAGCACTGAATGCTACTGAAATGTATTTAAATAACAATTGATTGTGGGAACAAGTCTATAAGCTGCAATCTGTCAAATGGGGAAAAAAGGCTTGAGTGTTTTTCTTAAGCAGTTACTCATAGCTGTTAGTTGTACGTGACTTATTTCTGTTGAATACTTGTCATAAAGAAGTGTGTATAATATAAGGACAGTACGTTACTTAGTTAAAGAGGAAAGCAAGTCCTGGGAGCAACAACTGAGACCTTCCTGCTTTAGTCCTACAAGAAAGAGAATTCAATTGGTAGCTTCTGTATCCATAGTGGCAGTTTAGCACAAGCGAGTAAATTTCCTCCAGAAATGTGTCTTGTGTTCTGCCAAGACAGAAGAGCTTGTACGTCTTTCATTTTCTAGAGCAGCATTAAGTCACTTTGTCCCTTACGTCCTGTTTTAGCTACATTCCTTACTCTAAGAGCCTGCATTCTTATTATACTAAAAAAAAAGCCTGCCAAAACAGCTGTCGCGGCTGGCATGTAAATCTTGAATCAGGAGTCTCTTAGAGAAGTAGTTATTAGAACCAATCAAAAATCAGTGCTTTAAACAAAGTTAACCAGAGCAAAGTAAACATTGTCTTAATAAACACACAGTGGTGAAGGTATTAATAACTACCTAGTTGATGATGCATATGGACTCAACTTCTACTCATTCATGTAAGAAGTATCTCAGTGCCTCCAGTCATATCTACTGAAATGTACTAAAGAAGATTTCAGATAAAGGTTGACAATATTAAAATTCCTTAACTCTCAGCTTTTTTTTTTCAAAAAAATATTCCACTGCTATAAAGCAAACAGGTATTAGCAACTGATCACTAGTGATGTTCTCCAGGGCTCAGTTCCAGAGCCACTCCCGTTCAACACTGATGATGCAGGACTGGAATGCATCCCCAGCACATCTGTCAATGACACAAAAACTGAGAGGTGCTGCAGGCTGCCTGAAGGGATGAGAGGCCTTGTGGAGGGATCTAGATAGCTCTGAGCAGTCAGTGACAGCATGGAATTTAATAAAGGAAAATTCTGGGTACTGCACTTGGGAACAAGCACTGCAAGACACCGGCTTGAGGGATGAGAGACAAACGGCTGGAGAGCAGATCAGCAGGAAGGGACTTAGAGGTGTTGGGACAGCGGCTCAGCATGAACCAACGGCGTGCCTGAACAGCCAAGAGGGCAAACTGCCCTGTGGGGTGCTCTGAACACAGCACAGCTAGCAGTCATTTTCCAACTATTCTTTTGTTGGAGTAGCCTCACCTTGAATATTGTGTGCTGTTCTGGGCACCACGATACAAAAGGAATGTTAAGGTCCTTGAAAGAGTCCAGAGGAGGTCAACAAAGCTGGTAACAAGGGCAGAGAACAAATTCCACGAGGAGTGGTTAAGGACATTTAGATTGTCCTGTCTGGAGAAGAGGAGGTCATGAGGCAACCTCACTGCTCTCTGTAGCTCCCTGAGGAAAGGAAGCAGAGAGAGTTCCTGCTCCTGGAACTGATGACAGGATGGGAATGGCACAAAGCTGCACCATGGCAGGATTGCATTGGACATGAAGAAAAATGGTTTCCTGAAGAGCAGACTTCTTAGCAATGCCCACTCCTGTCAGTGTCTATGAATTATTTAGATAATGCCCTCAGAATGTGCTTTAACTTCTGATTCGCCCCAAAGAGGTCACACAACTGGACTTGGTGATCTTTGTAGATCCATTCTAACCAAACTTTTCTATCTACCATTTATCCACCAAAATCTAGCATTGTAATAGCAGTAAGCTGCAAGGAGTTACTCTCATCTACTTAGCAAAGAGTATCTATAGCATAAATTTTGATTGAAGTTATAGTCAACATGAAAAAAAAGTATAATTTTATTACTTAGAAGGAAAAAAACTTTGAAAGAATTACAGCATTCCTGGGAAAAATTTTGCTTACCAGATCCACTGCTGCTCACTTGAGTTATTTTTTCATCATCTTCATCACTGTCACAGTTTAATAGCTGAAAAGCTGTCTCTGACTCTGTGTCTATTTGATTAGCATCTGATTCTTGCTCAGCACAGCTTCTCAATGCCACAAGGCGGTGATGTATTGCTGCATACAAATATCCAGCATCTTTTGATCTTGCCTGCAGAAAATAAGATTTAGAGTCAACATTAACCAAGAAGAAACCTTATTTTCACAGAGGGACTGAGTTTTCAAAAGTAATAAAAAATCTTGTTTTTTTGTTTGTTTGTTTTTAATCAAAATAATGTATATAAGATTCACAGTAATTTACTTTTGAAAATAGATTTAAACACAGAGGATGTCGGATTCCCTTCCGTGGTTGAAACTTTAAAATATGTTGATTATTTTATCTATAATTACACGGGGAAGAAAAAAAAAACTTTAAAAATTATCTGCCCTGAAAAATGGCTGTACTGAATACTTCATACTCCAGATAATTCCTAAATATAGTTCTAGAACAAATAAAGCATTGAAATCATAATACATGTATTTGCAGTTTGATTTACAGAATAAATAAAACTTTTAAAACTAACCACAAAAAATTATAAATTACATTTATTAACCTTAAAAATATAATGAACCATTCTGCAATTTTTAAATCAAGAAGGGTATTGAAAACCAGACAGGGCACCATTGTGCCAGTACATAAAACTTTAGAGCAGCATGTCCTGACTACTATGTTCTGCTTTGGTTATCATATCTCAAGGACAGAATTAAAGATGGTACAGAGACGACACTGAGAAAGATAAAGGCATTGGAACTGGCTGGCCAGGGATGTGGTGGTTTAACCAGTCCTGGAGGGATTCAATTATAGATGTGACACTGAGGGACACAGTTTAGTTTGATGAGATACCAGCTATAGAACACTAGCTACTTCATTGATAACTGTAGATGCAGCTTCCTGCAGGTCTTGCCACATTCATACAGCTGTACCTTGGTTTCTCAATACATGTTCTTTTAGAACTGTCAGGGCAGAATCTTATTAAAGTTCACATCTCTATATCTCCAAAAATAAGAATCCACTGTCTCTGGGAAACCTGTGCCAATGCTCCATTGCCTACACAGTACAGAAGTGCTTGTGGATGTTCAGAGGGAGCCTCTTTTGTTCTAGTTTGTGCCAACTGCCTCTTGCCCTGGAACTGGGGGATACTGAAAAAAGACAGGTTCCATCTTCTTTGTATTCCTCCTACAGTTATTATAGACATTGATGTGATACCCCTAAATCTCCTTATCTCCAGGCTGAGCAGTCCCAGCTCTCTCAGCCTCTCCTCACAGGAGAGGTACTGCAGTTTTCTTGTCATATTAGTGGCATTCTCTTGACTGTTCCATGTCTCTATGTACCGGGGACACTGAACTGACCATAAGACTCCAGATACAGCCTCACCAGCACTGATTACAGGAGAAGGACAGAGAGGAAGGATCACCTCTCTTGACCTGGTGATACTTTGCCTAATACCAGCCAAGAATACATTTAGCCTTCTGATAAGAAAGGGCATATTGCTGACTCTTGTTCAGTTTGTTGTCCACTGGAACACTTAGGTCTTTTTCTGCAAAGCTGCTTTCCAGATGAGGAGCCCCCAGTACTGATATGTTAGGTTGTTTCTCCTCAATTGCAAGACTCTGTACTTCATTAGGTCTCATCTGAGCTCTCCAGCCTGCTCAGATCCCTCTGGATAGCTGCACGGCCCTCTGGTGAGTCAGCCACTTTCCCAGTTTTGTCATATTTATGAATTTACAAGGAGTGCACTCTATCGCCCTGTCCAGGTCATCAATGAAGATGTCACACAGAGCTGGACCCAGTACTGAATCCTGGGATTACTGGCCTCCACCTAGACTTGGCATCACTAAATAACCATCCTTCAGGCCGAGCCATTCAGTCAGTTTTCAGCCATCCTCACTGTCTGCTCCTCCAGACCATGCTTAAGTAGCTTACTTGTGAGGATCTTATGAGGGACATTATCAAAGGCAAAGGCCTTATTGAAGTGCAGGAACACAATATCCACTGCTCTCCCTTCATCCATCAGGCTTGTCATATAATTAGCGAAGTCTGCTGGTCAAGAATGAGAAGTATGGCAAGCACTGTGTCAAGAATCAAGCAGAAAGCTGCTGCTCTGTTCCTAGGTGACTTATGAACGTGTGACTACCTGTATAGAAATTCTTACTACATTGCCTTTCTAAGAAACAGTAAGTGATGCATGCCATACTGTGGAACAATACTGATTCAGTGGTATGTGAACCAGAATCAAGACGTGTCTCTCCTAAGGCAATATCACATCTTCACACCTTTTTTGAAGTATGATGGGATAACACTGCTAGCTCATTTCATAACAAAAGCCAAATAAAGCCTAAGCTAACCATAGCTTAACAAGGCATAGAACGCTATTTGCTAAAACCATAGCCCCAGCCAGTCTTCAGAAACCTAGATGAGGTGGGGATTTGGGTGGGATTTTATCTCTCGATTACCTGAATTAGAAATACTTGAACAGAGTGGTCCTCTTGATCTGTTGCAGTGAAACACAGGCTTTTACTGTTTGCTTTTTTTAACACCATTTGACCCCAGAGTCTGGTGTTAAGAATCAGTCTCAAGCTGCCTTGATTTCGCATAACTAAAATAAGAAGGTTCATACATAAGTGATTGGAACTGTCTCCCTTTTTATTAGCAGTTTCTCCCAGCACTTCCATGCAACTAATATTATCAAAATACATTAATTTCTTTAATAAATCTGACATGTAAAGAAAATAATCTACTGAAACTATAATGCATTACAAAAATGACAGCACAGGAAAAACAGCATTCCAGAAGTGTCTTGAAACAGTGCTGATGCACAAACTGTCAGACTGGTTGCTAAGCTACTTTCCAGTAAAAAGACACAGAACCTCACAACATAAGTATGAGGGCATACACAAGCTAAGTGAAAAACCCAGAGGCAAGGAAGTGTCTCAGTCTGTAACAAAGCTAACTCCACCAGGTAAGGATAAAAAGATTCTCAGCAGCTTGATTTAAATAAAATCAGCTACTCAGTTTTAAATGATTTGAGAGAAACTGATTCTAGTCAGCAAAAGTACAAGTTAGTCAGTGTTTTGTGTATGTGTTACTTTGTTATTTAATTCTTACTCAGCCTCGATTGCAACATTCCACATTTATTGCTGGAAGTGTCATTAAGCCTCAGGGATCCTCTGCCTTTTTCAATCCAAGTTAAAGAAAGTTTATTAAATAGGAAGAGCTTGCAGTTAATCTGAAAGAGAAACACATGATGGAAATTGTGATCCACTGTTAACTTTATTGGTTTTAAAACTTTATGCTTTTAAATCTTCTGATGTGGCTTTGAATACTTATGTGTGCATGAATACAGGATAGATAAATAGATACATTGACATTTTTACATAAGGCAAAGGACTCCCTGATTTGTGCTAAACTTTAAGTTAAATCAACATGAATTGTGTGGCCAGCAGGAGTAGGGCAGTAATCATCTCTCTATACTCAGCACTGGTGAGGCCGCACCTTGAGTACTGTGTTCAGTTCTGGGCCCCTCACTACAAGAAAGACATTGAAGCCCCGGAACATGTCCAGAGGAGGGCGACGAAACTGGTAAGGGCCTGGAGCACAAGTCTTACAAAGAGCAGCTTGTAAGGGAGGAGCTGGGATTGCTTAGTCTGGAGGAGGCTCAGGAGAGACCTCATTGCTCTCTACAACTTCCTGAAGGGAGGCTGTGATGAGGAGGGGTTTGGCCTCTTCTCCCAGGCAACAAACAGGACCCGGGGAAATGGCCACAAGTTGTACCAGAGGAGGTTTAGGTTAGACTTAAGGAAGAACTTTTTCTCTCAGAGAGTGGCCAGGCACTGGAATGGCTGCCCAGGGAGGTGGTGGAGTCGCCGTCCCTGGCAGTGTTCAAGAGGCGTCCGGATGAGGAGCTGTGAGATCTGGTTTAGTGCTTGTGGTAGCAGTGGTAGTGGGAGGACGGTTGGACTAGGTGATCTTGTAGGTTCTTTCCAACCTTGTGATTCTATGATTCTACAAATTATACTTTACTTTTTCAATTATTTCATCTTCATTAATTCTTCATCTGTGATATCCACTGATAGGGTAATGCATTGCAAGTGCTCTAATAGCATCATCATTCACTGAAAAAATTATGTAGTTGTATTTACAGGTGATTACTAAATAAGACATTCTTTCCCCAAAAATGTTTTGTCATTAAAAAAACTTTACTCAAATTACTTCTAATTTTGATGTTTCAGTTACAATAGCATATGCATATAATATGAAAAAGAAAATTTAAGCCTACCAAAAAAAAAAAGCAGAAATGTATCTTAAAAAAACTTAAAATTTAAAACATGTAATGATGTGCTGATTGCTTCAGAAGTAAATTCTGTAAATGTAGTAAAATTTAGTAAATTCGGATTTAGACATTCTTTTCACCAACAAAACTCCTGACATCAGAACGTTATGAAATACATACCTGTAATACATTGTGTTCTTCTTCTTCTCCAGTTATAACTTCAACTTTATCTAACAGAATTTTCTCCCCTGGCTTGGAAATATGAGCAGCTGCTGACTCAGTCTGTGTTGCATTCCTCAGCAAAGCTGTTTCTGCAAAAAAAGAAAGAAGGAAATCTTTATTTCTGTAGAATAGGTATTTTTAGCATGTATGGTGGCCTCTGAATTCAGTACTCCCTGTAGCATCCAATGTCATTTAGTGTTATTGCGTTTTTGTCCAACTAGAAGGAAAAAAAGCTGGAATACTGCAAAATGTCTCAGACATTTATGATTCTGAATTGAATGGGGCTCTCCTGAAGATGAAGTGATCTGCCCCAAGGGATAAGTTGCAGAAACAAGCCCTGAACAATTAGAAATTGATTTTCCAGATAAAAGTGGTTTCTAATAATGCTCAGGGGATTAACATATAATGAAAGGCATGTGTCCCAATTGATGCATGTATTATATATGTTTTCTATGTTGTTTTATTTTTTTTCCTTTTGATTTGAAAGAATGTAGCTGCTAAAGATGATCCTAAACAATCAGTAGTAAAGAAGGATGCAAAGATAGCTAAAGATGGGGACACATTTGGGATTCCCTTACAGCTAAGGTTTCTGTGTCTTGCCTAGCAGAAAAGCTGCCCAAAAGAGTTACAAGTAACCCCTGAAATGTGTCTTTACTGAACTTTCAGCCCTACAATTAGGTTACAAATGAATACGAACAGCAGTTTAAAACCATAGTTCAGAAATGCATTCTGAAAGTTACTCACTAAGCTCACTGCACTTTTTCAAGTATCAAACATAGCAGTTAAACTTTATCTTCTCCTACGTAACTTAGATAATTCGTTTTGAAGTCAGTCTAGTTCAGACCCTATATGCAGTTCAGACCAAACTTTCTGCTTTCTGCTGCAGCACTCATTTGTCATCCTGATCCATTACTGAGAGAGGTCTGCTGCTTAGGGCTCACATCAAGGAGGGAAGAGCAGTTGCCAGAAGAGAGTTGGGGGGAAGAGGTGGGGAAGAGATGTTGCCACACCTTGTACATCTCACTGACTACTACCTGCTGTTGCTGTTTCACACAGGGACAAACGATACAGCTACGAGCAGCATGAAGAATATCAAGAGGGACTATAAGCAGCTGGGAGCAGCAGTGAAGGACTTGGGAGCACAGGTAGTTTTCTCATCAGTCCTCCCAGTTAGGGGAATGGGGAGGAGAAGCACTGATAGAATTAAAAAAAAAAAAACACAACAATAATGGTTAAAGGAGAGGTGTCATGAACAAGGCTTCAGCTACTGGCTGTTGGATGGGGTCCAGAGGAGGGTCACAATGATGATCAGAGGGCTGGAGCACCTCTCCTATGAGGACAGGCTGAGAGCTGGGGCTCTTCAGCCTGGAGAAAAGAAGGCTCCAAGGGGATCTTAAAGTGGCTTTCCCGTACCTGAAGGGAGCCTACAGGAGAGCTGGGGAGGGACTTTTTATAAGGGCAAACTGCTACAGGATTAGGGGAGAAGTCTTTAAACTGGAAGAGGGTAGATTTAGACAAGATATTAGGAAGAAATTATTTACTGTGAGATTGGTGAGACACTGGAACAGATTGCCCAGTGAGGTTGTGAATGCCCCTTCCCTGGAAGCATTCAAGGCCAGGCTGTATCAGGCTTTGAGCAACCTGGCCTAGTGGAATGCATCCCAGCCTAAAGCAAAGGAACTGGAACTTAAAGGTCCCTTACAACTCAAACCATTCTATGATTGTATGATTCTAAAGACAGACTTTACATGCAAGTACATAATGGTTTTCTGGAGATTGAACATGCCAGTAACATTTGAAAACTGCTTGTACCATTCATTTGACACCCTCAAATATACACACTCAAACATGCAGTATGAAAACTAGTTGTACTCTTTTGCTGAGTATGCTTACTTGTTACATGAAAAGATTCTATGTAAAATGATGTCATTTCTCTTTTGTATAAATCAACTTCACTGCATGACATGGAATGCTTTTCAGGGCTCTAGAAAAAAGAAAAAAAAGGGAAAGTAAGATTTCCTTTTTATATAAAGAGGCTATATTACTTCTTAACAAACAGAACACTGAACCTTTTAATGCACAGCAGGGAGAAGATTTGGAATTGTAATACATTATGAGTAAAAACAACATAGATTATACAATTTTATTCTTCAGTGGAAGTAATTTTATTGTCATAAAATCAGTACATCATCCTGCTAAGAATAATGTCTTCTTTGTAAGGATCCTGGACTAAGCTTTAAATCCACAGATGGACTTACGTGTTCAAGTAACAGCTAATTTCCAATTTCATACCTAAACCCCAGAATAGCTTAAAATTTCCAGACACCACACATTTAATTTCAGAGGAATTAAAACTTTCAATCTTTCAGTTTGTCACATAAAGCTTCTTATCCATGTTTTAAATTAAGACTTCTGACTTCCTACAATACTGTGACTAAACTCCTATCTTATATATGAATCTTTGTCAGAATCTGCAAACCAAACCTACAATTCTCAAACTTTTTAACTGACAAATATGCATATTTTTTTCACTGTACTAGAAAGTGAATTTTAATTCCACTGTAAGTGGTATATTCCTCAGCAGGATTTAATTCATTAAGCTGTTTCATGGAATGTACAATATATTTTAACATGGACAGTATCTTTGGTGAGTGTTAAATATCTGTCCAAGAATATTCAAATGAACTTCTCCCAGTTCTCAATGGATGGATAGAAACTATATGAGTGGTAAAGGACACATTCATTTCTCTGCTGTTGTTGCTGTTATGCTTTACAAGGAATATTTAAGCAACTGTTTTACAAGTAAAAAGTTTAGCAAAAGAAGAATGCATTCTGTTAGAGGTCTGTAATTAGAGTATTTATGTAGGATGAAAAAACAGGGATGCCTACTACAGAAAATAGTTATTTTCTCTTCATCAGCCACTGCAATCTGTATGCTCATATCTTAAAAAGAACAGAAGAAGCTAAAAAGAATTAATCTCTGAAAAAACATTCTTAATGATGTTAATCTTGACAAAAAGTGTGCCAGAATTTACAGATCTTACCACAACTCTCTCAACCATGTTTTCTCCAAAGACAAAACCAGAATTGCTGCTGCTTAGGACACTTCTGTCTTCTAACAATTGACTTCTGTGGGAACAAAATAAGGATGTGATTTAAAACTATGTAAAAAAAGAATGTAAATTTCTTTAAATAAAATAAACATATTACTTGGTAAAGAATATAAATAAGTTCATATATTTACTCTACCACATCTTATATTATTACAGACAAACAAAAAAATGACCTCTTAAGCAATCAGATAAATACTGCAAAAACATGAAGGTTTCACAGAAGATTGTAGAATCACTGAATCACAGAACAGTCTGAGTTAGAACGGACCTTTAAAGTTCATCTATTTCCAACCCTCATGTCATTGGCAGGGACATCGTCCACTGGGCCACCATGCTTGAAGCATGGATATTGGATATTAGGAAATATTTCTTCTCTGAAAGAGTGGCCAGGCACTGGAATGGGCTACCCAGGGAGCTGGTGGAGACATCGTCTCTAGAGGTGCTCAACAAATGTTTGGATGCAGTACTAAGGAACGTGGTGTAGTGGGGAAATATTGGTGGTAGGTGAATGATTGGACTGGATGATCTTGGAGGGCTTTTCCAACATTGGTAAACTCAGACCATAAAATCATAGAATTACAACTAGGTTTCTATGTTCACAATGGCAGTGTGCTTGAAATCTCTTCAAGTAGGATGAAGGAATTCTTCAGTACAAACTGTTTCCATCTTGCACTTAGGAAAAAAAATATTCCTATTTTTATCCCATATTTGACGTGTTGCTAGACAAAGAAAAAATAAGAAACAAAAATCAGAAAATCAGACTTTCTGCAGCCTTGAAATCTTTCATACATGTTTTTCACCATTAAAGGGGAATCTGAAGTGTGTTTAAGCTAATTACTTTTTTAACCTTTAGTAAAGAAAATTCTCCAGTATATTTCACTGAATTGCAATCAGTATCTATCCTAAGATTTCATCTGATATTTCCAGCTTGCTGCACTAGCAAATCAGTAAGGACAACATTCCAGAAGAGCTAAAAAACTGAATCCACGGCATTCTCTCAAACAAATAATGTGAGATGGATTTTGTGTGTTTTGAGAAATTTAAGAAAAAAGGTATCAGTGCTGGATATTTCTAGTTGTCCTTAAATTGGAAGTACCAGCCTGAGAGACTCATTGAAATCTTAATATCCTCATGTTGCTGCAGGGCAAGAACAAAATGTGCCAGGGATGACATTGCCATGGAGATGCAAAACAGAGGTACTGAATTCAGGGAATTACCACGAACAAAGAAGACTAAAAGGAGAAACTTGGAAAGGATCCTGGAGAGATAGAAGCAGATCTAGTTACTCAGCTGATCCTTCTTGATGTCCAAAAAGTTGCCAGTTCTAATGCTGGCCTTTACCCCCTGCAGGCTTTCAAGCAAATCATTGTGAAAACTGAATACATCATCAAAAGCCTGCATTTTCCCAGCATTGTATTTGTCACTTCAAGAAATGATTTCCTTTTTTAATAATATTTTTCTTAATTCTTTTATAATTTTAAATGTTCATAATTAATATTAATAACAATCATTTTAATAATTTCAATGTAATTACTGATTTCATAATCAGACTCAAGAAACTCAACAAACTGCTCTAAGCTACAGCCAGTGCAGGAAACTGAACTGTTGGAAATGGAACATAGGCAGCCACAGCAACTATGGAGGACTGAGAAACCATTTTCATTCATCACTTTAAAGAATAGCATTACATAGAGAACAAGTGAAGAAGACAGACAGAACAGGACATCCACAGGCAGCAGGAATCCAGGAATCCCTATGATTGAGTCTTCTTCCCTTTTTTTTTTTCTTTTTTTTTTTAATGTACACAAATGTCAATACCTTTGCCATGATTAATAATTAAAAACAAACTGACAGAATTTTTTACTTTGTACTTTGGCTGCATCGGTTGCTACTCTTTAGCATGTATATGGAATTTAATAGAGTTGTTTGTTTGAATATCCATCAATTTTTCTTACAGGTAACTACCTGTAAGAAAAGAGAAAGATTTTAATGAAGTATTTTAAAGAAACAAGCACCTAATACAGATCAGAAGAAAGGCACCAACACCCCCCGGTAATGCTGGAAGAACAGAAAGCACCTGGCCATTTTTAAATGAATATTCAGCTTGGCAATTAACATTGTACCACATTTCTAATACACTACACTAATCAGGCACCAAGTAGATGATAAATCTCTTTTAAAAATGAACAGAAAATTAACACTGTAAGAATTTTCAAGTCCTGCAACTGGTCAGTACTGAAACACAGCAAAGCATTTCTTCATTCATCTATTTCAGAAGTGATAGCCACTCAGTTGTCCTTTCCTAGATAGGTGTCAGGTGTCAGAAGGTAAGTGGATTTGGAATATTGATATAAATTGATCTGAAGGTGGTAGTGTCTTCCTTTAGCTTTTCTAATATGTGCATTACCATCATTCTGAATCTCCTAAAAATCCAGTATGTTGTATGGCTCTATCTTGTCCTCACAGAGTTTCATCACAGCATTAACTATGATTGAAAAGGGGAGGTTGACTCTTCCAAAATCATCATTGTGCATCTCTGCTTTAATAAAGCTTTTCTTATCAATAAAGATTAAGAATCTAAGTTGTCTGTCCATATACAATCTCTCATCTTCTCTGAAGTCTGGCATCCCAAGTTTGTGTGGGAGGGAGAAAGGCTGCAACATCAAAAATATACTGGCTGTGGCCTTAGCAATTAAATCATAGGATCATAGAATTGCTCAGATTGGATAAGACCTTAAAGATCATCAAGTCCAACTACAACCTAACGACACTACCCTAACTAACAATTTTGATATGTTCCTCTCTCATCAGTAACTCATTTCAGGTATATTCCTGATACTTACAACTTCCAAGTCAAAAACCGTCATGCACCATTAGCAAACATTATTAATACAAAATAACCTGTCTGCACTGAACTAGTTAAACACAGAAAGGCCATTAGTATTCTCATGAGCCAGACTTCAGAGAGAGGTGAGTAAATCGAAGGCCCATTTTCACACTGATATGATTTCTTTCTGTTATCCAGGGAGGTGATGGTCCCAATCCAAGGAATTCAGCTTCTTCATGCAGAAATTCAGAAGTTCATCCTGGGCAACCCATGTCTGCACCAAGATGCTGCTCCACTTCAGTCATCACAGCTAGTCACTCAGGCCACAGATTCTTGTATGTGTACAGATGTAGCATATCAGCTGCTTTATTCAATGATGGTACTGCATGCTTTTCTTCATGAGTTCTGTGTCTGATGTACTTACATATATTGGCGAATCATCAGTTTATGAAATGGGGCAGCTATGTCATCACAACAGAATTCTCCAAAGAAACACAAACATGACTGTAAACATTCAAAACCAAGATATATTTTGAACTGACAAAGCTGCATGAGATAGTGAACCAAAATAGTCTCTGGCCTGGTAGCTGCTAATGAGAAATGAACTGTTTCCTGGCAGGATTCCATTCCATATGGCATACGGAACTCATGTCAGCACCCACAAATCCTGGCACCACACACAAATACCAGTGATTTGGACAGCATAGGTTGAAACACGCAGGACAAAAGGGCGGGCCATACACTAAGTAAGCAAGTGGTGTACAAATATAATAAACTTACCGTGCTGTTTTAGAGCTAGGAATATGCACAGTAATAGATGACTTCACTGCTGCTTTAGAATGTGCTGAATTCTTAGATGAGGAGTAAGAGTTGTCTTCAGATAACTAGAAATAAAACAGTAAAACTGGATGAATTAACCCATCCAAGCTTATTTTCTGTTATAAACATGTTTGCAAGAAATCCAGAGTCACTGAGGTTGATATATGTGGAAACTGGCAAAGCCTCCCTCCTGCTGTACACTCAGCCAGCGCCTTTAATCAATACACCAAAAAATCCAGAAAATCCCCAAATTCCATTTGCCCATAGAACTCCAACATCTGCAAGTTGTGTTAGATGGCAAAGAAGATGTTTTCTTTTAAAACAGCACAGGTTTAGCAGTTTCCACTGATTCCCCTAAAACTGATAGAGGAACTTCCTTGAAAATCATGCAGTGGAATACTGAACTGCTTTAGAACAGCTCCAAGCTTTTGTTTCGTTTTTCATCTGACTGAGCTCCAAACAGATTTTTGTCAGTAAAATTACTTTCTTTTTACCTGAATACGTGCTTGTTTCTTAGTCACTAGAGACACTGCAGGATTTTCAGGACAGGTCAGGGCTTGTGGGGGCTGTAAAATAGCAGGTCTAATAACATTCCGCAGCTGACTTTCTGACAAGGATCCTTGCAAAATACAAAGACAAAATAGTTAAACAGAGACATTTTCTCCATGTTTAGTTAATACCTGTGTGTTTTGTTTCATTAACTGAAAGCTTCCATCGTTGCTGTTTCCTTAGTACATATTCTTAAAAATCTTAATTCCTCTAAAACACACAACTCTCCAAGTGTCACTGCACCATTACCCTATCAGGATAGAAGGGTAATGCACTATATGTATTCATATATTTAAATATAAGATATTTAAAACCTAAATGTATGTTTGGACCTAAATATACATATATATTACACATTTAGGTCCAAACAAATAAATACTGCCTTCCAGCATATCATATTTAATCATGCACCTGCCAATGCAGACACCAAGAAGGCACTTCATTGCCTTCTCAAAGAGTAGAGTTTTATCCCTATTCAGTCATGTATTAGAAATGTGGAATTTTACTATTCAAGATTACATTCATTCCATTGAGGAATTAAATTGTCAAAGCAGAACCTCAGACCAGAGCTCAGGGAGTATCTACACCATCAAATAAATAAAACAGCCTCATAAAGGCAATTAGCACATCACTCAGCTTACAGTACAGCTGTCAATTTTATCTTTTCTGAATCTGTTAACAGTGTATTTTTGGACCTACAGTGAATGAATATGCAATGACAATTACCTTCTTTTGTACTTTCCATGTCAATGTTCTGTTGAAAAAGAGCTGAGGTCATGAATATGTTGCTCTTCTTTACTATGAATGAGGAATTTAAACTTGATTAACAAATAACGATAAACTTTAAATGATTAATCAATGTTTCTGTATGTCCTCCCCATTTTGGTAGTGTCTAAGCAATATCTTAACTTATCCATCTGAACAACTGTTACTGACTTACACACAGCAAGTACCATGGTGTTTTCTGGTTCTGCCAGAGAGTAAAGTCTTCTGAACATTAACAGATGCAATAATCTCTGAAAATATTCAGCTTTGAAAACTAGGTGCTGCTAGTAAGCAAAGCCATTGAAACGGCAACACTATCTGGTTCCATCCAATGATTTTCTAAGATAAGTAAATGAGACCTGAGAACATGGGAAGAGTTTGATGTACCCTACCCTTGTTCTTATAAAAAGGATTTTGTAACTTACTACAATAATGGCATTGCACTACTGATATTTTCACCATTTTTACAAAGGTAAAAAATAACAACCAGAAATATGTCAGTAATAGCAACCATAAATCATATCCTGTAAATGTACATAAATGATAGATACTCTACACATGATTACTGCTTTTTAATTGCAGGAAGAATGTCATTTGTTACTGTAATATTGTCCTTGTAGGACTGTTTAGAATTGCCTCATGACAAAGTCTGTCAAAGACCTGCTCCTTACAGGACATACTAGGATTTCAGTCCACTCTGTCTTCTCCATTATAAAGGAGTGAGAGAATGCTCATAATGTCACTAGTCAGATCAAAGTTGGGCTCCTGGGACAAAAAAATGATGTTTGTACAGGAACAACAATTAAATTGCAAGCAAACTAAATAAGTTAATTACTTTAACTCCATTTTGGTTTTTCAATTACTATTTGTACCAACACAATAAGATGTCTATTGGCAACTCATTCAAAGATTCCTCTCCAGCATTGTGGGATTCCGTAAAACCAAAAAACATTTCTTCTATTGAGCTGCCAATTATCCTAACAAATTTCATTCTTTTCTCCAAATAACAGCCTACCCCAATCATGTCCAGCTCTGTCCTTGTTCTGTAGGAAGGCAGTTCTTGTACACCTCTTGATTTTAGGTAATATATGTTTTGCTGTGTAAATATATATTGTTGTCTTTTTTTTTTTTTTTTTCCTTACTTACCTGGCTGGGAGGGAGGGAACCTAGGAAGAATGGTAAAGGAAGATGATCTCCCTCTTTTCTCAGCCAGTGTTGTACCTGAAAGAATAATAAACTGAAATTATTATTTGGAACAACACAAGTTTAATTTTAAAGTCAGACAGTTTGATGTCACTTCTTAATTGATGGTAGCATATATTATTTTCTGCTATCTACCACTTTCTGAAGTATACTGGTACGTTATGTCTATACTGCTGAAGACATCTCTGAGGCCAAGTAGCACAGCCTGGCTCAGATAAACTGCTTACATCTAGCCTAATCTACCGTGGTTTTGTCTTGGAGATCATCAGCTGGTGAAATTCAAAACAGAAGCAGGGAGTTAAGATATCAGTTAATATTTGGACAACCAAGAGAACTAAGCTTCATATTTTGATGCAGACGTACTCTAAAATTTCTGCCCTATGTTTTTTTGTTTGTTTGTTTGTCTGTTTGCTTTGTACGTGATCTCAGTGTAATTTTTAGTGTGAACCCAACCTAGGTTATCTTAAAGCCTTTTAGCTATGTTCAAGTTTGCCACAGAACTAAACAAAAATATAATTCACACATAGAAATACATAAATACTGAAGCAACTTCCTGGTCCCACTCCTATGTTAAACAAATACTATAAAAAAGTGACCAGTCCTACTGCTTAACAGCATTCAGTGACTTATGTGCACTTCTTCCAGATGTCATAGAAATAAAACACAGTCCTCAAAGGAACTCTGACGTCACCTGTCAGTTAGATGAAAAGAGAAGTCCATCTGAAAATTACTTCACAATTTCAGGAACTGCTCAAGGAACAACAGTCTCTTCCACTATCAGTGCGTCTCATTCCTGTCTAGCCCTCTTTTTCTACTGACTGTTTGAGCTCATGAAGGAAACTTATGAAATATATACATTTTTAATTTATGTAATACTATGTTAATACAGAAAAATAATGTATTTTCACTTTGAGAGGCACTTATTAAAAATTATCATGAAAGTTAACATAAATGTTTAAGTTTTCATTTCTACCACGTGGAAACAATTCTTGGACAGAAAAACTCCTTCACTTCTTTAACAGACAAGAGTACAAAACTACAGTTATTACAACATGACAGGGCTCAAATGGCATACCTGTGTTAGACTCTGAGCCGGACTTCTGGAAAACCAAAGATGATGATCTTGCACGTTTTTTGGAAGAACAGATGAAATCTAGAGAAAAGCAAATATAATTTCCTGCAGGGACTGATTGGCAGGAGATTTCAGCAGTGTCATGATAAAGAACCAAGACCTGAACATAATAAATTCTAGGAATGATTTACAGAACAGTCTTAAGACAGTATATAAAAGCAAAACAGAGTCTTGGCATCTCTGTCAGCACCGGGCAGGAAGCCCTAGGGAGTTTTCTGCTAATTTCAGGGGACCAAAAATTAAGTCACTGCAATCAGATCATGGCCACAGGCTGGGAAGACACTAAAAATGATAAGCTGCTTTATACTATAGCTTCAACAAATAGAAATGGGCAGTTAAGAGCAAATATAGCTGATTAAAATACTTGGAACTTCTTCAGGGCTTCTTGCAGTGTGACTTTCTGATGAACATGAGAAGTGATGCCAAGAGGAATTCTTGAGGTAAGACAGGGACATACATATTAGGATATAGAAAATGGCTTAACATCTCACGTAATCTTAGACTACTAACAGGCATTTGTCCCAGTTCATACAAAATAAACTTCCATACACACTTTCCAGTTCCAAACTGTCTTTCCAGTCAGATCCTATGAATATATCGGTGTATTACTATACTGTTTCAGTGAGGTGGTTATTACCATTTTCAGCTTTGCAAACTGGATCTTCAGCAGGCCGCTGGAAAAAAAAAAAAAACAGTGTGGAAAGGTCAAGGAGAATAGAGCAGCCATTTTCTAGAGCAGGTCACAAACTATATTCATCCAACATATGTGTATTAAAAGCAGTCTCATTTCTACTTTTCTTTTTTCCTTGTTCTATTTTACTCTCAGTTACTGCAAGCCTTATCCTGGGCTAAAATCTTTTATTACTACTAGAATCATTGTCTATATAATCTTTATTTCCAGTATTCTTTTATGAATGATGCAAAACAGAAGTTAAAGTTTTTACCTTCAAAGGGTGGTCCTTCTTTCCAAACACAAATGTTGGCTGGGCAAGCACTGATCTCTCTGGAAAGGAGATATTTTTAAATAACAATCTCGTGATAGGGATTCATCTTATCAACCAAAGTTCTTAAAGTGCTATGTGGTAATGAGCAAGACTTTCTCTTTTTGTTAGAGATGAAGAAAAGCCACAATGATGTACAGCAATGTCCATAGTTAAAAGAGTTAGTCCCACAAATCCTAGGATGAGTTTTAACTAACTGAAGGCCACAGGGTTTGGCTTTGGTATTTTTATGCTTCTTTTAGTTAAGAAGAGAGAATTGCCTTTAGCCTTTACAAACAACATGTCTGATTTTGTAGTGTAAGCAAACTTAAACTTCGCAGTGGATTTCCATCTGGATATCAGGTAGGTTTTGGGGGACTACATAATAGTAACAACATATTGGTTTTTAGATCTCACCAAGTAGTAAGCTTGGAAATTACATGTTCTCTTCCCCTCAAGTCCTGTGCAAAGTTTGTGCTTATGCCCCTAGGAAGTTAAAAAGCATGCTCCCTTTATTTTTGATGGATGTAAATTTGAACCATCTCTGCTATTATTTTAATGCTGGATCTGTGTACAAAGAGCCTAAGAGTGGTCCTCTTCAGAGTAACATTCGCTTACTCCTACTTGTGCTGCGTGACTCCTTCCTTGTTCCCTTAGAAAGCATCTTTCCTTTCTTCCAAATTGCTTTTTCAAATTTGTTTCTTATGATATCAGAGTATCTATTTTGAAATCACAGAACAGAAATGGTCCTCAGGAGAGACATCCAATTTTTCTGATACATCATTTATACCTGTGTCATTCCTGACAACAGAATGCCTAACACCTAACATGTTCCTGAAACCCTGTGATAAAGGAGACTTTACAGCCTTCCCAGTCAATGTTCAGTTATACACACTGGACATGGAAAACGATTCATGTCAGAACTGTCATTAGAAATTTTCCCTAAAATCAAGTCTGACCTTCTTCCTGCATTTAAACACATCCTCTGTGGACTGGGAAACAATGTGTTCCTTTCTTCAAAGCACTCATAGGTGTCTTTAAAGTCTCAATTCGCTTTTACTCTCTCCTAAACTAAAAATTCTTTCACTCTGCCTTTAAAGGCATATGCTCAAAATATCATTTTAGTTGTTCTCCTCTGGACTCCAGTGCCAGATGCAAGTTCAATCAACCGAGACAGTGCAAGAAACACAGCAGAAGCCTCACTAGTTCTGAGCAGAGTGGGGAAATTATTTATCATCTCATATGTGCCATTATTACTACTGTTTTCCCAACTGTTATGCCAACCCTCCTTCAATATCTCAGTTGACATTACATTTCCATTCATAACATATGCATGAGGCACCAAAACCTGTCTATAAATTTCTGCACAGTGATGCTTGTTCTCTTTTATTTCAGAGAAAAAAAAATAAAAATGACCCTTCAATGTGATCAGCTCCAGAGGAATTGCTGGCAGTTACTTAACAAATGGTTATCTTCTACATTTTTATGAGGGTAAAATATTAAACACAGACACCGTATTTATTTATTGTCAGGCACAGTCTCACCTCTGTGCTTGTCGAGATCATGGAGCAGATCCTCCTGAAGGCCCTACCATGGCCCAAAATGGCTTCACCAATGGCAAATCATGCTCACAGCCCACAAGACAAACTGTATTCAGGGTTGGATCAAGAGAAGTGTGACCAGCAGATTGAGGGAGGTGATTCTGTCACCCTACTCCGCTCTCATGAGACCCCACCTGGAGTACTGCGGAATCCTGGAATCCAGGTCTGGGGTCCCCAGCACAAGAAAGGCATGGAGCTGTTGGATGGGGTCCAGAGGAGGGTCACAATGATGATCAGAGGGCTGGAGCACCTCTCCTATGAGGACAGGCTGAGATCTGGGGCTCTTCAGCCTGGAGAAAAGAAGGCTCCAAGGGGATCTTAAAGTGGCTTTCCCATACCTGAAGGGAGCCTACAGGAGAGCTGGGGAGGGACTTTTTATAAGGGCAACTGCTACAGGATTAGGGGAGAAGTCTTTAAACTGGAAGAGGGTAGATTTAGACAAGATATTAGGAAAATTCTTTACTGTGAGATTGGTGAGACACTGGAACAGGTTGCTCAGTAAGGTTGTGAATGCCCCTTCCCTGGAAGCATTCAAGGCCAGGCTGGATGGGGCTGTAAGCAATCTGATCTAGAGGGAGGTGTCCCTGCCCATAGCAAGGAGCTGGAACAAGACGATCTTAAAGGTCCCTTCCAACCCAAACCATTCTATGATTCTATACGTTTATCAAATAGAACAAAGGAAACACATCTACTTTTGAAACAACACAAAATCCAGCATGCAGAGCCATCAAATGCTTATGAACACATATAAGCATGATACTCCCTTAATTTAGTACATATACATATAAAGAAACTGTGTTCATCAACCAGCATGAAAACATAGCAGAAAGGGGACCATACTCAGGTCACAATGAGCATGCAGAGACTGAACTAAGATGTCACTGTACTGGAAGGTTTGAAAAATGCATACACTCAGTGTTTGATTGTTTTCTTAACTTTGAGACACAGCATTTTTGTCTATACTATACAACGCTAATACTAAGAATGACTCAGAATACATTGCATGCTGGTTCAGTATGGTTGAACTCCCTGTCCATTTCTTTCATAATTTCCATCCTGATCTTCCTATTATTTTCCAGTTTATAACTGTGATACCTCTCACTGTGACAAATGTGCAGCAGGGACAAGAAAAGATGCATACATTCCTGTGTTCTTCTTTAAGAAGGAAGAACTGCATCTCTTGTTCTCAGGAAAATACAGGAATCTGAAATGAAAATGATCCTAGAAGAAGAGCAAGGGAACAGATGCACCCCGCCTATTCTTTATGTGTCAGGGAAGAGAATGTCTCATGTTAGTTTTAATACAGGAGTACAACATAGAATTGTAGAATCATAGAATGGCATGTGTGGGAAGGGACACCAACGATTGTCAAGTTTCAACCCTCTGCCATAGGCAGGGCCACCAACTTCCAGACCTGGTACTAGAACAGGTTGCCCAGGGCCCCATCCAACCTGGGCTTAAACACCTCCAGGGATGGAGAATCACAGCTTCTCTGGGCAGCCTGTTTCAGCACCTCACCATTCTCTCTGTGAAAAACTTCCCTCAACATCCAATCTAAACTTCCTTCCTTGAGCTTAAAACCATTCCCCTCTGTTCTATCACTGTTGATCCATGTAAAAAGTTGATTCCCCTCCTGCTTATAATCCCTTTTTAAATATTGGAAGGCTGCAATGATTTCTCCTCACAGCCTTCTCTTCTAGATGGAACAAGCCCAGTTCCCTCAGCCTGTCTTTGTAGGGGAGGTGCTCCAGACCTCTGGTTATCTTTATGGCCCTCCTCCAGACCCTCTCTAACAGCTCTGCTTTCTTGTATTGTTGGCCCCAACATATAAATATACAAAGTCCTAGAGCCCAAATGTTACTCTCATGCATAACTGTATGTTTTTAGGCTCACAAACCTAACTGTAAACAAAACACACTATCTTGATATCAGTTATTTAAAGGATTACTAAAGCAACTAAAGCAACTGTTAACACAGAAGAGTTAATATCCCTAAATAATTATATTTTCAAATACTGACAAAAATTACAAAAACTGTAAACACTGTTAAAACAAATGCTGCATGTATATAACCTGGGGCAAACAGCATGACACTATTACTGATAGCCAGTGATCTATAGGTACAGCATGACACCTAATACTTTTGCTGTTACTGAAGTTAATTTTGCAATTACGTTCTTGCAAATGACTGGATTTAGCAAATGTGGTAGGCTTTGTGATCTCATTTGTACTTAATAGGGAAAGCAGAAAAAAAACACATTGTTCAACTCCCAAAATGATAATTCTCTGTCACCAAAAGTTAAAGACAATTTCCATAATTCACTTGCAGCTGGTGGTCCATGGCAGGACATGAGATGGAGCAATTCCACTTCTATTCACTAGAGGGGAGTGGCTCACATAAACAATAGTATTTCAGTGGGAAGGGGAAAAAAAAGAAAAAAAAAGAAAAAAGAAAAAAAAACTTGTACTCCTTTTGAATGAAGGAAAAACAAAAAGAAATCAAGCATGACTACAGAACCTTCATATTCTTCACAGTCCTCTCAAAGTTAGTAATGTTTTAAAAAATACACTTGCTACTCCAAAGCATGGAATTAGCAAAGAGTGAACTGCTGTGAAAAAAGAAGTGACCTTCTTCCTCAGTTAATTTTTGTTGGAACTAAAAGGCTCTTCACAGGAATTGGGAAAGTTCACTGCAATCTAAACAACACTGAAATTCCGTTAACAGTTTAAAACACCGAAGAAAAATTCACAACTGCTTCATTACCAACACAGAAATGTGTAGCCAGAATACAACGGTACCTCCTAAAGAAATATATGCATATTGTGACACAGTAGTAAATATAAAAGATATTTCCCATCAAGTATTATGGAGACAAAGGGAAAGCTTTCTTCATCTGAGTATATTTAGTAAGAAGTTGCTGATGCTAGTATAGTTATCATATTTAGAGTTCTGATCTGCATCCACCTAAACCAAGAAAATCTTTCTGTAATTCCAGAAAAGCATTCCATATAGTTCATCAGTTAGATCCTTAGACCACTTGTAATGGAGTTTTAAATGTATATTTATATTAGCTATGTATATAACCTTGACATCAATTTCCCATTGCATTTTAACCTCAGTTAGCTAGATACAAAATAGCCACAGCTGATCTGCAGTGAGAAGTCAATGCAGAATTACTTGTGGATCTAATACACAACAGCATCAAAGAGTTACAGCAATTATGCCACCATCCTAATTTTAACACTGGCAAGCAACTCTGTGTTTTTCTTTTTGTTTTTTGTGTTAAGGCTTCTGCTCCCAGAGCTGGCAGCAGTGTGCTGGGAGAAGAAGCCCTTTTGCAGCCTCCTCTCCTGGCAGTGGTTGGGGGCATCCAGCCAGGCAGGGCTCTGTCTCAGGATGAGACAGCAGCAGCCAAGCTCTGTGCAGGCAGACATGGGGAGAGAAAATGAGGTGGTCCTGAAGCCACCATTCCTCCTCCTCACCAACAGGACATGGTTGGACACAGGCTGGTTACTGCCTGGTTAACACTGGGTCGCTCTGGTCCTCAGTGGCTTGGTACTTCTGGTTAAAAGGGGCCGCTGGAAAAGTTAGCAGAAAAAATCTGCCAGATGGGCTGCCTCTGGCTGCTGCGACTGGAATAAGTCACCAGTCTCAGCCAAGAGTCCAGGCACAGGACCTGCCAGCCTGCCTATGAATAATCACACTGGGCTCTATTTTCCTCACTGCAGTTTTCCTGTGGTAGCTGAATTAGAAAGATCTTGGCCTAATGTTTTCTGCATTTGAAGTTCAAAATACTCCCACGCCTGGAAGATGCATTAGAAATGTCCAGTTCCTGTGCTTAACATTTTACCTGTGTGGCCTCCTGGCTCTAGGAGCTTGTGCCTCACAAGAAAACACACTTTGACCTGAGCCCCTACACAACAGGGCACTCAGCTCTCGGGGCTGGTGCCTGCCCTGCACCCAGTGCTGTAGTCCCTGCCTCATGTTTCTGCCCAGTGCTGTGCCTTAGCACAGTAACCTGCAGGTGATCTGTAAATCACACTAGTCCATAAACTCTGATGAAGACTGCATTTCTAAAGATGGGTTTGCAAGAAAATGCAAGGGTGCATTTTGGGAAAGATGAACAATGGCTGCTGCCTAAGTCTAGGAAGCACCAGTCAGTATGACATAACAGAAGTAGCATTAAAAATGCTTTCACCAACTTATGTGCATACCATGAGCCAGCATTATTCATATGTAGGAATCACTCAGCCTTTACTGTGACATTACACTCCTCACTTCTATTGCTTTCACTTTTGTCCTCATAAAGCTTAGAAACCTCACACGCACAAAAAGCAGGACACTGACAGCTTTGGCAATTTTAGTGTTATTATTATTGTTATTTCATGGTCCACAGAGAACAGGAAAATAATGTGTCACTTCTGAGACCTAAAGACACTACGGAGAGGATCCGAACACAACTCTTCCCAATTTTCAGGAAAAGAAAATCCTGAACTCCTATGTCAGAAGTAGCTGTCAGTGCTGTAGCTTTATTCCTCCCAGAGCAAATAGAAAAATAAACCAACAAACAAACTTCTTCAAGAGAATAAAAATACATTTGTGCTCTCAGTAGATAATTCTTATTTCTGGCTTTTTTAAGAGTTTTTTTTTTTTTATAATACTTTGTCAGTTGAGTGCCATTTGATGAGTTAGGTGGCATGATTCTCTGGTCTTTACTGTTTCTTTCAAGGCTTTCATACCAAGAATTTCTTTAAATGCCTAGTATCAATCCACTAGACTTTTCCTGAGCTTTTATTATTCCCAGAAATTTTAGTTAACTTGACTACAGAACTGAATTTGTTGAATGCAAAGCCTGAAAAACAGAGTAGTTCATAGCTCCCAACACAGATGTAACACTGATGACAAAAACTAACTCCTTAAAAATTCTATTCTCTCCTTGTATTTTAAATGAAAATAACAATGTGTACCTCTTTGGGTTTTGTAACAATTCCATTTGGACTTCATAGGAAAACTTTTATTCTATAACAGAAACTACAATTCTACTTTATCCAGTTTTTTGTTATTGTTGTTGTTGTTGTTTTTTTAAAAAGGAAATTCCTAATCAAAGATCATTTTTTCAAATTATCTCTGAGTAACATCATTTCCAGTATCTGATGGACAAAACTTTGTCCAACTTTTCCTCACAACTTACTAAGTGTTGTGCAGCACACAAAAACCACTATCATCAAATGTGTTATCAGACTCGCATGCTGTAGTGCTGGGAGATAAGGCTACAGCATACCACGAACAAGTCTCTCCACTCTGATACACCATATCATTAATATCATTAGTGCTATTTATTACTGTAATTTGCAAATGTAAAAGTGGAAATCTTTCTGCATTTCAATGCTACATCATAGATTGCTGACTTCAAAGAAACAGAACATAAACAGCGTATTCTTCCAGGTATGTTGTACTCAACATTACTATTTTTCTTGTTTCACTACAACTTAACTAAGTAGGAACATGTAATTGGGGCAGAAGTTTAGTGGAAATGTAGGTTTAATGTGTTTTGAGTTTTTTATTGCCAGATGTAATTTCACATTAGCAAAATACTAAGGAAGAAACCGCCAAGGCCTCTGGCATTTACAAACATAAGGTTGTTCAGAGCATTTACTTGAAATAAACACAAAACTGAAATACTTTTCCTGATATTTTGCAGCAACATGAAGAAAAAGAAGAAACCTAGCAGTGACCTCGTTTATAAGTAGAAGATGTGGATTGAGAAATTAGCATAGTTCCAGTCAAGAAAACAGAAATATTTTACTATACCACACTGATGATCTGTCCATTACCATACTACCTCGTGGAACATCAAATTTACACTGTATACTGATATGATAATAAGCTCTGAAAGCAAAGAAAACAAACTGTATTTTAGATAATAAAACTGCAATGTCAAGCAGAAAATAAATACATATAGAGAAAATATGCAGTAGAATAAATCAAGAAAATATTCGTTGCGATCCACGCTCAAACTCATGTTTAAGTAAACTATATACTATTTTACTATTTACTATTACTAATCTATTTTTGATAGAAGATGTCTGTATTTCCAGAGATGGACTATTTCATCTAAGAGGAGTTAAAAAAAATAGTAAAACTTTCTGACTAAGAACAGGATTTGCCAAAGATGTTACAGAACCGTGGTTTCTGTTTTATAAATACTCCCTGAACTTTGCAAGATAAAATGGAATCACTTCACAGCCAAGTGAGAGCGCAACGAGGCTGGCAGCCAAAACCTCAGGTCTCTCAGTGACCTCACTGTATAACAAGCTTCCCTGTGCCAAAAATCAAGTAAGGAAGATGACATGAGGCAAAACAGTGATGTCCTAGAACAGTGCTATGGGCTGAAAATTCACCTACCTTAACACGTACAGAAAAGGCTTCTAAAAATTTCCTTTGCTGACTCTGAATGGCATGTCTATGTAACTGCCGAGCAGCTAAGAGCTCCCATGGAGTGCACATGCATGGCTGCTCTGCACCTCTGAAAAAACTGGATCACTTCTTCAAAGATGTAAATATGGACCAGGAAGCCTAATTTTGGATTCCTCCTTACTATATCCTTCACCGTTCTGGGTTCTGTTTGTGAAGTATATTCACTACTTTCTAGAACAGCTTGCTTAAAAATTAAGATAATTTATTTCCACAGTTAATAAAAGCAGCTGTAACGCCAAGACCGCAAGATTTGAAAATAAATAAATTGATTTTTCTTGTTTTGTTACAATACTTTGAGACAGGATTTATTAATTTATTTACATCTAGATCTATTATACCCATATGCTGATTGCAGTGTTGTTTATGTTGTTCACATCAGGAACCGCTAAAAACAATTTCAGAAAATAGAATAAGGTTATAAATCCAGTAAGTCTAATCCAGTCAAATCTCCAGTACTAATCAGAAGAATTTTTCAAATGCAGAGGTAGAAGAGACCTTGTAATGTATACTTAACCCTTTGTTAGTGTACAGGCAACAAGCTTTCACGTTTAGGATCTTTGCAAATCTTCCAACCTGTAAGCTAACTGACCTTTTTCTGTCAGAATACTCTCCTACTGAAGAAAGACAATAAATCAACAAGTTTGCAACAAGCTCTCACAAATTCTCATTTTACAAAAATTTCAATAGAAAATATTCCCAATATCTGGTCCAAAACTGTACCGAAGTGACTTATCGGAATAAATAGTTACAGCATTACTGAAATAAAATACTTCAAATGCATGGAGAAGAAATTTTGGATAAATACTTTTGTTTTTTGAGAACATATATTTGAGAATTAGATTTCTTTTTTGTATACGACAGACATTTGTCTGTCTGTCTGTGAGTGGTACAGACATGACTGCCCTTCAGTGGCAAATTAGGAGATCACTGAACACAGACCTGCACGCTGTTCAAACACCTTGTTTTAAATATAAAGTGTATGTATGTTGCTTATCTTGGGCTCAGATAGACTCCTGTACATACAGCATGGAAACAGATAAACAGCCTCACACATTCCTGTTTGGATCAGCAGCATGTACATTGTCAAAGAAGTGCTTTCTGATCTTCTAGTACTCAGAAAGGGGAAGGGAAATCTTCATGACCATTGCACAATAGAACTTCTGGGACAGAAGTGGAAGGACAATCCAGTCTACTGTACTGCTAAGATTCTTGCACGTTCATTGTTATACTAACAGTTTATAATCCACATAAATAATTTCAGTGTTACTGAGAGCAATTATGAAAGCAAGAATTCTTCATCTAGCCAAAGCTGTATAGAATTGGGCCCTAACACTTGAAGCCTCTCTCCAGTCACTTCTCCAAATGTTGCAGAATCTGTGTACAATTTTCTTCATTAGTGTGGAAAGGATTTTTTATCCAAACAATTCCACTTATGCTCCTAGCTTCAGCATGGGTTTGCAGCATACAGTATCAGATTTGAAAAATGAAATACTTCGCTTATCTTATAGAAACTCAGCTGACAGCCTGCAAAAGCTTTTACAAATACAGCATATGTTGCACCTTTCCATTTCTGTACAGGCAAAACATAAACAGGCTTTTAAACAACTCCAAACACGCAAATTAGAAATTCCTTTCCCCAACAATATTTAACATAATTTCTATGACAAATGAAAAATCAGCTTTATTTCAAACATCTGAGTGAAGAAAATCTTTTTGGGAGCCTAATCACTCCCACATAATTCTTGCAGTGCTGCAATACCAGAACTGTGCCAAGGTACGTAACCAAAAACTGTTTGTTAAACATTTCCAACAGCCTGGTGCTCCACATTTTTAATAAATTATAAAAGCCTCTAAAATGGTAACTGCCAGGGTAATAAAATCTATTGCCAAATAAAGCTTTACCACTTTCAAGGCACTATACCAGTATTAATTTTCACGAATCCCTATGCAGTAGCATAGAAGTTGTTGCAGAAATTGAACTGCATAGAGTACAGCTGTGACACATTCCTTCATTTTAGGCATATAAATAAATGGCAGAATGTACGCTCAAATCTAAGCACAGACTAGAAGAGACAGTTAACTGGTTAATTATCCCAAGCATGGTGAAATAAATTAGTCACAGCACCGTGTTGAGACCTTGAAGGTACACACTTCTTCCTGCTGACTTTGGCTCATTCATTAATCTGCACAGTTAAAAACGATAGGTAGCATCCCCTGCAAAACATGCTAAATGCTAGTACTTGTTTATAAAAGCATCATCTCCACATATGTTGTTACTACATTTCCACCTGAATCGCTTTTGATTCTCAGTCCTCCTCACTACCCAGATGACACAGGGTTTTGCTGCTCATCCCCATGGCCACGCAGCTTGCAGAGGAGCCAGGCAGGACCACAGCTCTCAGGGCACAGCGCATCAGTGTAGGGCTTGGGACATGAGTGCTGTTCCCCTGCTGTCAGGCCTAGCGCTTTGGAAAGCTAGAGAGTTGACCTGGCACCACTAGAAACACAGAGGAACCCCTCTGGGGTGCTACAGAGGCAAAACCCGAGGCATACACCATCTTTTACTCAAATTAAACGCAACTTGAAGATTTCTGTCACACTGTGAACTTGCAATAAAGAAACTACTGCCAGCCAAGCTCTGCTTTGCATCACCAATCCCACGGCCCTCAGACACATTGTGCTGTCACTGCCCCATTCCCCAGCAATCCCCACAGCAAACCCACCAATATCAGCCAACAAGACGTACCTGTGCAGCGCTCCCCCGCAGTGCTGTGCATGGTCTGTGCCTGCAGGCCTGCGGCTGGGGGCACAGCCTGGGGGTCTCTGGCTTTGGGGAGACCACGTTTAATCTTCCCAAAGCACTGGGATCCGGCTGCAGCATCACAGCCTGCACAGTGCCGTACGTCTGTGTAAGAAACATTCCCTAGGCAAGCTGAAATTTCTTGGTTTCTCATTATGACGGCCTCAAAAGCACCTTTATAAATAGACGTGTAATCACACATATATGTTTACATATCTATAAGCCTCAGCTATGACTTCGAATTTAGCCGCATTAACTCCTCCCTAGGCGACAGTCCCCCAGCACCACACAGCCGCCCTCCGGGAGGCACCGCCTCGCTACACGCACCGGCGGCTCCGGGCGCCGGCGGGCAGTGCGGGCGGCCGGCGCGGGGCCGGCAGCTCGAGGCAGCTCGTTGCGGGGGTGGGCCTTTGGGAGGAGACATGTAAAGCCCGGCGGATTAACATAATCGGGCGGGGAGGCGGCCGGAGCCTGCGGTGCGGGGCTTGTCCAGGCGTGGCTCGAAGGGGCTGGGGCCGGCAGCGCTGCACCCCGCACCCCGTCCTGCCGCCGCTGCCGTGTTGACAGAAACCGAACGCGGCGTCAATAAAAAAAGTGTTACTGTTTCCACCTCACGATCTGCAGCTCGTTGATAAAGCCTAGACTGCAGCTCACGTTGGTCGCTTCAGTGCTAACACCCCCAGGTTCGTCTGCTCAGGTGGCAGCAATCTCAGGCTGCTAGGCAGCGCGCCTAGTGTTACACTGCCTGTCATCTAAGAAGGTACGAATTTACTTGAAGTTTAGCAGAACTGTGCTTCTAGGATTCCTTCTCTGCACAGCCCTCTCCGATGCTTCATGGAAGAGCATGCAGAAGTGCCTACTTGACCAAGACCTGGCAGCTCTTCATCATTTATCTTCACCATAACCCCAGCTGGTGCTGGCATAGATCTCATAGTGTGCCACCTTACCCCTCCTGATGGAATCATAGAATATCATGAGTCGGATGGGACCTGTAAGGATCACTGACTCAGCTCCCAGCTCCACACAGCACCACACATAACCAAACCCAATGTCGGAGACCAGTGTCCCAAGGCTCTGTGAGCTCCGGCAGCTCGGTGCCATGCCCATTGCGCTGGGCAGCCTGCTCCATGCCCACCGCCCTCTGGAGCAGAGCCTTTCCCCAACTCCTGTCCCTCCCCATGCCGTGCCCTTGGGCACAGAGCAGAGCTCAGCGCTGCCCTCCGCTCCCTGTGAGGAGCTGCAGTAGCCATCAGGCTCCCCTCAGCTCCTCAGCTCTGGGCTGAACCAACCCAGGGCCCTCAGCCATTCCCCACAGATCATCCCCTCTGGACTCTCCACCATCTTTGTAGCCCTCTTTTGGATACTCTCTGATAGTTTTACACCTTTTTGTACTACGGTTCACAAAGCTGCACACAGTGCCCAAGATGGGGCTGCACACAGAGCAGTGTGGGACAATCGCTTTCCTCAGTCGGGTAGAGATGCCATTCCAGAGCATGGTTGGCCTTCCTGGCCACCTACGCGTGCTGTTGACTCATGCTCAGCTTGCTGTCAACCTGCAACGTGTTGACCCCAACTTTAACTATTAGTACCACGTATTTGTGTGAACTCTAATTAGTTGACCAGTCTCTGCTTAAACTTTGCTGAATCCCTGGAGTCTGATGCATCATGTCAAAGAGTTCCAGACTCATCATCATACTGCGCAAAGGTCTGTTACCTTATTTTATTTTGCCAATTTTCAGTTTAAGTTGAACATCACCTTATTACTGTTGTGTGAAACAGCCCTGTTCTAGCTTCTGAAACATGCTTCATTGTTTCAGTTGGATTACTTATTCATCTTCTGAAACAAACTGGTTCAAACGTTTCCATTTTTATTCCGCTGAGAACTGTCCCTGTTTTTGACACAGCTCCTTAGTCTTTAATTCCAGCAAACTCTTTTCTGAACAGTCAACATTGAAAAAAAAAACAAAACAAAACAAAAAAAAAACTCCATTATACAGAGACATTCCTGCTATCTCCTGAATTATTTTTTTATTCTCTTCAACACACTCCCTAACATTTGTTTTTCTATCATAATGCAGATTGAATTATGCTATTATCACACTGCTCATGATAATGCCTGGTTGCATTTTTGAGATTAGCAAGAATGACTTTTGAATTCCATGTATTTATAAAGTCTAATGGCTGCTAAACAGTCATTAGTCATAGTTTGGACACTCTCTGATAGTAAAATTTAGTTAAGTTAAAAAATTTAGTTAAAAAAAAGTCCAGTAAAATTTACAATTTCAGTATTTTAATGACTATTTGCTTAGTAGGATGGAAAACCTCTCAACACCACCACCTCCTCTCAGACTGACTGAATTAAATTCTCAATTGCAGTGCTGCTGCTGTTTTGTTGACCCCTTTCCAGTTCATCTGCAATCCAAGACTAATCACTATGAAATCTGTTTTTCATCTCAACTCAGTAAACCTAGTAATTTCTCTTTACTTTTCTCCCCATATATTAGGCAGCTTAAGGCTCCTGTTAGCACTTGTTTCAAGAATATGTAGTTTTGAGCTGAGATTGACAAATGTCTTAAAAAAACCCCCGCTTTATCTCTTTCTATACTACGTACAGATTTTTGCTTAATAATTCTATGCTAGAAATTTCTTACAAATAGGTGAGATCTTCTGTGCATTCATACACAGTGGTCTACAGATTTTCTAAGAACTGTTTTTAATTGTGCTTACTTATTTACATGTTGTCCCACATCTGATTGTGCACTCTACTACAGGATCAATATCTTTATGCTTTCAGTGAACAGTGATTAATATGGTGATTAAATTAATAAATCAATGCCCTGCTTATTGGAAGATGTTGAGAACTTTCTCCTCATGATTAATGTGTCTAATTAGCTTAAAAATAAAAGATTTTTTTATGCCACTCTACTCACTTGACAGAGTTGAAAATCTTAATCGTTGCAGTCCAAATGTATAAGGTCATATTCCAAACTATGTTAGACTAATTTACTTTGCAGTGATTTTAAGAGCATCCTCCTTGCTTTTTTTTTTTTTGAGCAAGAACAAGAATTCCAATTCATTGGAATTCTCTTTGAGTTGCAGTAAGTCAGTAAAACTGAAAATTAGGGCACTGTATTTAGATATCAAAATTAGTATTATTAAAAAAAATGATGTATAAAGAAGTTTTTACTCTTAAGATTGATATCGCTTTTAAAAAATCCATAAAGGTGATGGAGGTCAGCAGTAACTTAGTGTTGTCTAATAATGTACTGAGACTGACCCAGTGGTTCCCTGTGGGTTATCATTTGGGATTCTGATCTGATCTGTGTGTAATCAGCCTTCCCCATGGCAACATATTACTGTGAAACTCATTTAAAACACTTAAATAAATACCGTATTCAATGAATATATTTTACACCAAGTGTGGCTAAGTAAAATGACAGTTTGAGTTTAGAGGTGTGTGAAATGAAATGTGTTTTTATTAAGCATGAGTTTGGTTAAAGCCCTAACAAGCCTGACTGTTCTGAAAACTTGGACCAACAGGCAGATCATGGTTAAACTCTGAAGACCAGACTTTCCCAGTAGTGAGAATGTTTTGCTCATATATGATCCACAATGGGTCTCTTGCTTATAGCTACATTTTTTATATTTAGGTATGAAAAATCAAATCAATTCAATACCCAAATTTCACACAGATTTTCCTGACTTCCACTTTACCAATTTAATTAAGAAATTGTGCATTGCTCCAGGCTAGCTTAATTTTTGGCCCATACTTGTTCAAAATGATTACAAGTTTTGTGTTGATTAAACTCAAATAACATTAAAATGTAGTAAAACTGCAGAAGTAGCTTTGCATGGTCTCACATTTCACTGTCAGTACATTCGTTAATGTATTTTGAGGCAGTGAACTCAAATACATCAGGATATTCCATAATGTAAAATAAAACAACTTACAGAGTATTTAAAAAGAAAATTTAATGTTTAAGCTTATTCCTAAGAACCACAGTAAATTCAAACATGCAAACGTAAAAAAATTGTTAAGGGCCTGAGTCCTTCCTGACAAGGGATGTAGTGGAAGCAGAGTAAGGAGGAAGAGTGAAGCATACAGAGTACTGGGACAGGTGCTACTTCCCATCACAGTGGGACATGGCAGCGTGAATGCTGTGGGATGCCTGCGCTTCCTTCCCACCCTGCCCACTGCCATCCCAGTTGCGCCATAACTAGCACTGCTGTTGGGACAAACATGGATTCTGATTTGGATCAGTGGCAGGAATGCCTCCAGCATCAGTGGGACTGAATGCTTACAAAGAACACTTGATTTTTAATGGTGAATGTTGTAGGTTTAAAATACTGCATGCTACTCTTTTATACCTGGAATTGCTAATGTGCAGAGACATTACTGAAGGAAAACCTAAGAAGAATGGCCACTTCAGTCATATAGTTATTGAATGTCCTGCCGTCAGCCTGCACAAAACACCAGCTCTGACAGAAATAGGAAGTCATCTGAAATTAGTCTCTCTGCCAAAGCATCAGTCAATAGACACAGATATTCAAAATTTCTATGATTCCATACAACAGATTTTATGGAATGCTTTTGAGATCATTGAATGTCCCTAACTGAAAACTGCTTGGAGAATGAGAAGGTATTCTGGAGAAGCACCACAGGATTCTGTGATCCACTTTTGAATCACTGTTACTGGATCTCTGAGTTAATAATGTTCTCATTTTCATTGTAGAGTTCCTTCAAAAAATAAAATTTTTAATAAATTACAAGTTAGGTGAGTGTTGGACATCATCAGACACTGTAAGATAAAAAAAGCAAAATTAACTGGAAATCAAGAAATGCACATAGCCTGTGTTACTGACATTTCATTTACGAAAATGTGGATTAATGTATCCCTATATACTTTTCATCAATCATTCTTAAATTCACTTTGTATTAGTTAAAAGTAAAGTAAACATTAATCTGATTTGAAATAATAATGTCATCTCATTAACAGACTGAATGTATCCTACTCTACATAAGGTGGGAGTTTAACAAGAGAATGACACACTGTAAATAAGCTGTCCTTTGTGTTTAACCCCAAGCACCACATCTACATATCTCTTGTGAACCTCCAGGGATTGTGACTTCACCACATCCTTGGGCAGCTTGTTCCAGTTTTTGAGCACTCTTTTGAAGAAGAAAGTTTTCCTAAAATCCAGCTTGAATATCCGCTGATGCAAAATGTAATTGAGCATAGTTCATTTTCCTTCTGCAGCCTTATGTAACACTCAAGGGGAAATGCTGGGGGCCTTTACAAAAGTGATACGTTATTTTGTATAGACCACTATTATGCTGAGTGGAAAAGAAGGGAGAGTATCTTCACTGATCCTCTGGAGTGGAAATGCAATTTATCGAACAGTTGAGATGAACTACTTGGAAGAGAAATAAAAGTAAGAAGATGATCAGAGATCTGGAACACCTCTTATAAAGAAAAGTTGAGGGAATTGGGCATGTTCAGCTTGGAGAAAAGAAGGTATTGGGAAGACCTTATTGTGGCTCACCAGTACTTGGGGGGAGCTTACAAAAAGGAGAAAGACCAACTTCTCACGTGGCCTGATAGTGATAGGATAAGGGGGGATGGCTTTAAACTAGAAGAAGAGAGATTTAGATTAGATGTTAGGAGGAAATTCTTTAGTCAGAAAGCGGTGAGGTGCTGACACTGCTGCCCACAGAGCTGTGGTGCCCCATCCCTGCAGGTACTCAAGACTGGGTTGGATGGGGCCCTGGGCAGCCTGAGCTGGGAGGGTTGGGGGGGCAGGGAGACACTGCCAGTTGCAGGGGATTGGAACTGAATTTTAATGTCCCTTCCAAGCCTCATCGTTCTGTGATTCTATGAGGAAGCATAGCTGGGCTGTATTCCTAGCTAAATCATAATCTGAAGTCATTAATTGTACAGCCTCTGAATGGTGCAAGGCGTCCTTTTGTTACAAAGTAACTATGAACATTAGACCAAAGACATTGTAATCAAATCTAGCAGTTTTGTGAACATTCAGTTATAACAAACAAAATCAAGTGTTTGCAAATAGAGTTTAAACAAAATCCTGCAAGTGCCTGTATGTGTTCTGTGGTCATAGGCACGGCTAGCATTCTTCCTTGCAGATCTGTTTCTCCCATTAAACAAAACCTCTGAGGAAAGCTCTGATTCTGTGTGTGTCAGCACAATGTACTCACATGACTTCTATTTTCCAAAGATAATCTCTGATTTTTGTTATTTTTTTTTTAACAAGAATAGAACTAGCTCAATACATCCATTTTGCTTTTCAGATATATTCATCACTCAACCAGAAGGCACATATCACATGCTTTTAACCACTTTCCAATTTTTTAAATTTGAGCAGGGAATAACACTGGTATCACAGTATCTGTCACCTTGCTCCCCACCTTCCTGAGCAAATACAGTCCATAATACGACCCTGTAGCTATGGCAACATTTCTGTTATCCACACCAAAACAACAAACGGATGGACATGAGATGGAGATAACAGCCATTATCTAGTTTTCCAGGAATATGTGCTTTTAAACACTTCTCTTAGTGCTCTGATCGTTTAATGACTTTCTGTAATACAGATTTTACATTCTTCTCAGTTTGATGGAGTGCAGTGGCACATTTTATTGATTTTTAACCTCCTCCCATATATCTTTTCTCAGACCCATTCCAAGGCTGTATTTGAGAGAGATGTGTCTGTGTGCTAGAATTTCAGCCCTGCCTGGCCATTCAGCTGTGTGATTAAGCAACTGAGAAGAGGGGAGCTCAGTGAGGTAACTGAGTATGTGACTGTTCTGCTGGAGCCCTCTCAACGTATTCTCCTTTTGCCTGCCCGCAGACAGGGACAGCCAGACCTAGGCTTGCAACACACTGCCTTTGAATGGGAAGCAGGCGTAAAAGAGGTGAGAAAACACATGTTGCTGCCATCTCTAGTTACTGCTTACGCAGATGGAGATAGCTACTGACTAGATGCTTACGACAGCTTCAGGGCTGGTAAATGAGATCTAACTCCTAAATGGGGCAGAGTCAGAAGGAGTGGCTCTAAACCCTGCTGGGTCACTTAGCACAGCTGCCTCACAAAGGATTAGGAGGAGATAGAAAACTCGGTGAAGACTGTTGAAACCAAACAGGGATATGTTTGGCAGTAATCTGCTACTTTAATTTCCTCTGTGGTATTCCAGAATAAGCATGTAAAGCAAAACCAGAGTATTTTTTACAGGTTGGGGCTATGTGGTGTTCTGCTTAACCAAAAGCTCAGGAAAACAAACTGACTGAATCCTTGTGACTTTCACTGCTTCCCAGGCATGCTGTTCATGCATTCATTTTTTATCCCAGAGCTGCCAAATCAAACTCAATGAGACTAAAATATACAATCCAGTTCAGAATTAACTCTATGCTTGTTATCTCATCCTCTAAATAATTTGAAGTCCAAAATATGAAAGACTTTATAAGAACTCAATGTATTATTACTAGTAATCTCATTTAAGATTTGGAGGAATGCACCTTCATTTTGAGGACAAATTTTCCAGATGTCTGCCTGTGTGAATGCGCATGTTCAGTGCTTCCCATGTGCTTATTTGTGACAGCAAGAATTATATACACTATTTGTGGTACATACTTGGTACTAAAGAACTGGAACTCTACATATATGAACATACGTATTTTTTTCAATTTTTAAATTATTGGCTTGGATTTTTTCCCCTGTTTTTACATACCAAAAATTACATATCATGAACATGACGTAACAGAGTGGTTCAATTTAGATGAGACCTCAGGAAATCATGTACTTCAACATCCTGCTCAGAGTGGAGTGGGCACTAAAATCTGACCAGATTCTGAAATTCTGAAAACCTCCTTGAAGAGATTTCATGACCTCTCTGAATAATCTGATCTGTTTCTGTTTTTGTTTTGTTTTAATATTCATTGAGACCCTCTATTTGATTTTATGACTGCTCTGTCTTGTGCTTCTGCTGCATACCGCAGTGAAGAGTCTGGCTTGGTCTGCTCCCATGTTTTGGAAGGCTCTACATGATACTTCTGGAACTGTCTCTCCAGGATTAGCCAACAGAGCTCTCTCAGCCCCTCCCTCCAAGGCATTTGAAGCAGAACCCTGGCCACTTTTATGGTTCTGTGCAGAACTTGCTTCAGTTTATCAGTCCTTCTTAGACAGGCAGCTGAATGCAGTATTCTAAGTGCTGCCCAACAGGTGCTGAGTAAAGGGGAATAATTACCCACATTGGCTATTCATAACCACTCTGTTATAACCTCGAAAAGCACAGTTTTTCATTTTTTTCCTCCCTTAAGTCTTCCCACTCTCTACTCCCCAGTAGGCTCTACTTTCATACAGTAGAAATCTCAGCAGATGCAGACCTCTAGCTCATTCCAGCACATCCTCTGAACATGCAGGGTCAGGGAGCAGAACCACTTGAACACCACATTACAAATGCATCATGTATGATGTCTGGTCTTTCCGGAGTTGGGGCTGTCCACAAAATATACTCCCATTCTGTTCATATGCATACATCCTCCATGGGTGGACTTTTAGCATTGTCATACTTTGCCATGGTAAACATTCCTTGAACTAGCCTGAGTTACAAAGCCATATATACAGACTACCCCTCCAAAACCATTGTGCTACTACTACTGATGTAAATGTGGAACAGCTGCATACTTCCAGCCTTTGGAAACACCCACACATGTTCCCTGATCATTCCCCAAAGACACCTACTTTTTGAGCAACACCAGCCAATTTTTAATTCATTCTACATGTACTACTATTTATATTGTAGAGTACATCTTTTTAATCAGTACATTATGCAATACAAAGTCAAAAGTCTTGCAAAACTTTATTTCAAAATATATTAAGGTCATATTATTAATCCAAGCACAGATGTGCTAATCCATTATTAATCTAAGGCCTGAAGTTATGATTAAAGTCTGAATACTTGGACCTTTATTTTACATCTCCTGTGACAGTTTGCAAGACAGTATTTACTTTGATCTAACATTTTAGAGTACATCATGAGTAAGTACCCAACAAATATCTGTAAGTATCAATGTAGTAGATAACTTAGCACAAAGCTCCTGACATTTCTGTTTCAAACAGAAATAAATTGTTAACATTATTGTGAGAGTTGTTAATGCCTTTTAACTTCTCAAGGAAAACACCTCTCAAGTTATCTGTATCTATAGCAATATTACCCAAAATGACCCCCTTCTAATTATAGGCTCTTAAGTAATTAATCCAATTAAAAGCCTCCTTATTATTTCTACAATGTAACTCAGGGAGAGTGATTTACTTCTGTTATCTGAACTGCCTCTGGATGGATGTTGTCCATCTGGTGGCTGTAGAAAGAGTTTAAACTCTTAGGCTCCTTACTTCAGACACTGTCTTTAGATCTGCAAAGTGAAATAAGTGAAGTCACAATAGGTTGTCCATGAGTCAGCAGTGTGTCTTGGTGTCCAAGAAGGCCAATGCTACCTTGGGATGCTTTAAAAAAAGTGTGACCAGCAGGTCAAGGGGGGTGATCTTCAGTCACTACTTTGCCTTGATAAGGCCACATTTAAAACACGGTGTTCAGTTCTGGGCTCCCCTGTTCAAAAAAGATAGGTATCTCCTAGAAGTTGTCCTGCAGAGGGCCACAAAAATGATAAAAGGCCTGGAGCATCTCCTGTATGAAGAAAGGCTGAGTAACCTGGGCCTGTTCAACCTGGGGAAAAGAAGACTGAGAGGGAATCTGATACATGTTTATAAATATTTAAAGGGAGGCGAGAGGCAAATGGATGAGGTCAGGCTCTTCTGAGTGGTGTGTAGTGATAGGCTAGGGCGTAATGTTATAAAACTTGTACATGCAAAGTTTTATGGAACTTTCAAACATGTGGAAGACTTCTTTACAACAACAGTGGTGGAGCACTGGAACAGGCTGCCCAGGAAGGCTGTGGAGTCTTCTACAGAGATATTCTAGACCCGTCTGGATGCCTACAAGGCAGGTAGGGTACCTGCTTTAGTAGGGGGTTTGAACTCAGTGATCTCTTGAGGTCCCTTCTAACTCCAGTGAGTCCGTGATTTTGTGATATGTAAGAAGATAGAATGTACGATGAAGCTGAGCTGAACACAAACTAGCAGATATATCCTGCAAAGTAGGAAAAGCTATTTTTCTTCCTCTTTGCTCTCCTTTTCTCTAACAAAACATCTGTGAGAACTCTCTTAGGAGCATCTTTCCTGTGAGTCAAATTTAATATGTTGACTGCAGAGCATTTGCATGGCTTATGGAAGAAGACTTTTTTATTCTTGTGCATAAGAACAATAGAGATAAAGAAAGTGTCACTTTTTGTAGGAGTGGACATTATTGTGCTGGTAGTTGCTCTGCTAGCTAGCACTTTGACTTATATATTTTTTAAAAAATGAATGTATCTTGCTGTTTTGGGTTTTGCTACTTCACAGTTATTCACACAGCAGTTTACTATCCTGTAGCAAAAGGCAATGTGTACTTGCATGCCAACATATAGGTTAGGCTGTGATGGTGATAGTTCAATCCCAGACTGAATTGCAATGAGTGAAGACACAAGTATTCCTGCAAAATCAGTAACAATCTTAAATCCTAAAAATAAGACTCGCAGAAGATGCAAATTTGTATTTCTCACTTCAAAAATATGGAAAAAAGCCTCCATATGTATAGTAGTTTAGTGACAGAGGTTTGAAAAAAGTCAGATGACTCATACTCTGTAGTTGTAAATTTGTCTGCAGTAACTGAAGGGGTAGTAGTCTGCAGTAACTGAACAGTCTGGGGTCATTTCCCCAGATTTTGATGCCCCCTATCTGCAGTTAGGTTGAATGCATTCCGCCCTCAGCATGAAGTTTCACTGTGGAACATATTTCAAATCCGGTTTATGAAACTGTTTACCATCAGTATTGCCATTTACTGAAACTCAGGCCAAACTTCTTCAAAACAACAACAACAACAACAGCAAAACTTCAGAAAGTTTCATTGTAATGTCACATTGCATCATTATAATGCCACAAAACCAATCTGCTCACTTGGGAAATTGTTTTAATACTGATACAAGTAGAATGTGCGCAACAGGTTTCTTTTAAAATAATTCTGTATCTAACAGGGTGACTTTCTCTGTAAATATTGTTGTGTCCTCTTTGCTGATATCAAGTAAACTAAATCCCAGAAATCATTGCTATCATTAGTTGACCACACTCAATAAAATCTCCCTCTGAAATCTGCAGAACTTTTTGCCGTAGTTTATGCATAAATATAAATAAATGAAAAGCCAAGAGTTTTATGTATTTGTAGAATCATATCTACCTACTTTTTATGTGTTCAGAAATGCAGAGCAACACTTCTTAATATAAAATTAGATAAATTACAAGGGATAGACATTCTTTGAAGGTTTTGTTTCATTTTTTAGTTACTTGAACTAAAGTATTTGTTACTGCTCGTTACTTAAACTGAAGTGTTGTATGCAGAAATATGAAGATTCATTACGTTATTCTTTTTATCTGTTCCATTCTTCTTATCTGTCTCATTAAACTGATTTATTTTACAAACTATTAACATCGCGATGACATTACAAAGTGTAACATCACACTGCCTGACAGCATGGTGTGTGGCCACTACCACAGTACTGTACATTCTGTTCTAGGGCACAACAATATTAGCTGCATTCAACCCCTTGGCAGCCTTCCACTGGTTCTGTAATAGATATTTTAGAACAATGTTGCATTACTTAATGCTATGTACAACAGGCTTGGTTTTAATTAACCTGCCTCCAGTAATTATTGAAAGAAACTTGAGGGAGGAATGCAAGAGAAAAATCTGCTGTGCTCAGTGAGTATTGGACAGAGCACAGTATGTCTAGTCAAGAGAATATTTGAAAAGGTCCTCTGTCTGCTCCATTATCTGACCTAGACTATATTAACAGACACCACAATGATTTCTTCAGTAGTCCAGAGATAGGACTAAAGAAATGAAAAGCAGTGAAAAATTAAACATTTACCAAAGTAGAAATTAATGAACAGGTCTTAAGACTAGAAATGAACAGGAGGTGAAGTTTTTGAGTTGATTAGGAGAAGACTGTGCTTTCTGTTATTTCGCCTTCCTGTTAACAGTTCAGTTCTTTCAGCTGATATCTGAGACGCTACATAATGCTCACTTCTTTCACTCAGCTTTCATTCTCTCTGCACCTGGCATAAGAAATGGGCTCATTATCATCAGACCTCTAATTAAATGCAGCTGCACAACAAGCAATGAGACCCACGTGTAAGTCTTATTTCTGTACTACACATAATTTTTGAGATCTGTAGACACCTCTGTGTAAAGTTGCTTTTTGAAGCAATTCACAGATTTATTAGACATCTTCTGTGTAATAATAAATATTATGAATAATGTGTCCGAATGTGAAGCCACATAATGTTTGCAGTAGGTTTGTGTCTTCTCCTCTTGTCTAAATAATAATTTTGGAGGCTCTTGCAGAAGATTTACAAATAAAAAAATACTGAAGGCCAGGAGAAGAACTCTGTAGTCTTTGGAAAATCTATGATTTCCAAGTGGAAACTCCTATAGCTTCTGCTGCACTGTATTTAATACGCTAGACACTGTCGTCCATGATTTGAAGTTCTTAAATATTGCAATTGTTCACCCCATAATTTCAAACACTTTTCCCTAAGCAGATTTTTCTTTCAAAATTGTGTTGATATTAAATGTAGAAGTTGTCTTATCATAGCCTTAATTTTGCACACTTCATGTCAGAAAAATATCAACTTCTGTATTTGATCAGTAAGTGAAGCTGGTGGTTATTAGTTTTTTGGAGGCATTTATTAAATATGCCAAAATGCTAATCCGTGAACTTAAGCAAGGAAACAGAAATATTAAGTTCAGTCCATTTGCAGTGGTCTTGTTATTAGAAACACCGTGTTGTCACTTCTTGAATTTGTAATTTAAACTGCAACTTTTGTCATTGATCAGAAATGTTTCTGCTCTACAGGTTTTGTCTCCCCAAACAGCCCTGGAGCACCAAAGGAGTGCATCACTGCCTTGCAGTTCCCACATCCCATCAAGATTCCATCAGACACTTCCTGTCTGATGACAATGACAGTTCTACAAGCTGATGCATGGATGACAGTGGTAATGAGATACTGACCCTTGAAAATGAGCACGCAAAACCAAACATGTCTGTTGTTATCATACAGCTTCTCAAGAAACCGTGTTCTTCAAAGAAGAATGTTACTTCCACCTTTTTCTGCAACTGGATAATTTCACTGTTAATTCCTGTCTAATACCTACAGCTTCTCATAACCAGTTATAAATGATCTGTTTCCTATTTGAATGAAATGCAGTACATATTCTAAAGTTTACTACATCTGGTACACATTGAGATCCACTGTACTGCAGAAATTTTAATACTGAGGATGAGTATTCTGTGTATTGAATGCTTTACTACGGTGCAAAACAGCAGAAATACTTATTAATAGTTGAGGTGTTGGAAATACATATTTCTGCATAGATTGTTTAAAGCTACTTTGGGTATTATTGTACACATCTGAATGTGGAAGATGTTTCCTTAAAGCTTCGCTGAATGGGTGTATTGCTATTTATATCACTTAACTCCAGAAAAACGCAATACTTCTTGAGATTATATAAAGAATTTAGGTGATTGCTGGAAGGCATCTGGATGTTGGACCAACTTCTATCAGCGTCTTAGAACTTTTTTGCCTGTTTCACTAAATACTATGAGGCAACAAGATTTAGTTTATCTTCAAACTACTGCTGACTAATAAGAGATGTTGATATGGTGTTACTATGATAATAGCTTGAAAATTGAGGCATTTTAAGAATGCATAAAGTAGAAGCTCTATTACCTCACCTTTGTGTTAGGTCAAGAACAAATGGATGAACTGATAGAAAACATGTTTTTTTATTTCACCATTTGTTTATGTTAGTGGAGAAACTTCCCAAGAGAACCACACCCACTAATTGAGAGACAATTACAGCCTTCATATTTTCTGAAAAAAGAAAGACAAGAGCCTTCTGTGGTCTTGGAAGAGTTTCCATGTACAGCTCTGCTACCAAGAGCCTTCAGCAAATTATCACCCACTAGAACAGAGGCCTTTGATGATTATTTCAGACTTCAGGCAAAACTAGATTTTATTATCAATTGGTTAATTTTTCTAACATTTGCAGATTGAATGACTGAAGAATAAGAATTATGTGGTACCATGGTGCTGTGGTATTGCATTTTTACATACTTTCTTTTGGTTCTTTGCAAGTACAGAGTAACTTCCAGGATCACAGAGCAGGAATAACTGGAATTTTTGCCTTCACCATACTGGAAGACATGAAATGGTCAGAAAGATCCCTTTTAGCAATATAACCAATTTATCAGTACATAAATGAATAGCAAAACTGTTCAGTCTGTCAGAGCTTCTTAGGTTTTAGCACATGCAGAAAAATCCCATTTCATTTCTGGAAACATTCGGAGCAGAATTACTTAGTTCTTTCCCTAGTATTTCAGCTACTCAAATATGCTGTAAGGACTTTTGTTCTTCTGGTGGCAAGGCAGCATCTTTCAATTCAGTCCTCATTTTCTCATATGCAGGAGGAGGAACAAGACATAAAATCCCATTCTACTAATGTAATTAAATCAAACTTAGATACGATAAAACCAACAATAAGCAATACCTTTGACCAAACCAGATGGTACATTTCAAAATCTGGGTATAGTAAAAACTTCAATTCATAGAATCATAGATTCATAAAGGTTGGAAAAGATCTCTAAGATCATCAAGTCTAATTGTCAACCCATCAGTATGAAGGCCACTAACCTACACCTCTCAGTGCCATATCTCCATGTTTCTTGTACACCTTTGACAATTGTATGACACTGTGGGCTGTAAAAGAAACAGTATTTCTCTAAGGGGGAGATAGAACACTTTCCATTTGATATGTCTTCCCTTACTTATTTTTTCAAGGGAGAAGAATCTCTCTATCACTAACACCTCTATCACTAACATAGCACATGAAAACAGCTTAACTACCCATGGCCAACAGCTGATGCTTCACAGGATTTAGACTCAGATCTGAGGCATCTGAGAGCCAGAACCACATCAGCTCTGGTAAAGTCAGGGAATTACCTATGATTTCAACAAGAGCTTGTACAAACCTCTATTAAACTCTGCTAAACTTATTAAACTCTATTAAACTTACAGAACTCTATATTTGTTGCAGCAGGTAACCAGACTTCTTTGTTACATGGAACATGAAGTTTTATTTATATTCTCTAATTATCTAATTATCTATTCCTTTGAAAACAAAACACATATGCACAATCCAGACTGTTTTTGATGACTTCCTAGAGCAGAAAATTTCTCAGTCTTGTCCTGTGGTCTGAATTTCATTATATTGAATTCAGCTCTCCATATCCTTTGGAGTCTGAATACACTGGAATTGATTTGAAGCTGATATTCAAAGCAAAACTTGGGCTATTTATGCCTCCATCAAGTTTAATCTTCAAAAGAGCCTGAAAAAGCCCCGTGCAATGAAAGTGTAATATTTCATATATCTCTGATAAATGCTGACATTTCTCCCCATTTGCTTTCTGTTTTGGGGTGATTTCGAGAATGTATTTTATGCTAAGGCAGTGTGTATAGTGAATGAATAAGCAGGTTTCAGAGCAGGAAAACTAAATTTCAGCCACTGCCATACCACACTGACAGGCAATAAACATGAGAAGACTTCCTTTACAGTCCCCATTAGGCAAATGCATGATGCATGCTGCAGCCTGGCAAGTTGTGGGCCCATCTTCTTTGTCTGTCTGTGAAAGTCTTCTGATGTTCAATGCAGAGAAGAGGAAGCAGGTCACTTCCACTGCCCAGAGTGACTGATGGGCCTTCTGACACAGGGACACCTCAAAGCTTCATTTTGCTGCTCTGAGCTTCCTTCTAATAGTTTGTGGTTTTTTTTTTAAAGACAGAGAAGCTTTATCAAGCCCCACAGAATCTCCTAGCCAACAAGTAATTGATTTTGATTAGTGTCAATGTCTTCATTTTGCTTTACCTTCTTTTGTATATTACACAATTTAACAAGTAGTTAAACTACCCACAACTGCTAGTTTCAGTATTTTATAACAAGACCATAAAGATGTAGCTTTGCATGCTTACATTCTTTTGTGATGGCTTGCCATACAGTTTATTAAAATTATCATCATTAACATTGCTGTAGTGAAAATTATTAATTTATTTTTCATTACAGAAAATACAAACAGGAAACTAGTTACAATGTTGAGTATTTATTACCCTCGATTCAAGGAAAATAGAAGGCCATGCAGCCTAGTACACCAAGCAAGAGCCTGAAACAAAAGCTATGGTTCAAGGTTACAATAAAAGCAAATTCAGAAAGCATAAAGTGAGTCACTGGGATCGATGGCAAATACAAGAGTAAGACGCTGTTGGGGATTTTGTGCAAGGCATTAGCACATAGAAGGAAATCGGGAAGAAAAAGAGAAGTATTTATGTTCTTTTGAAAGGAAATGAGGCAGAATAATTTGGGCATAGGCAGACAAGTAGTTTTGTCTCTGCTAATCGCAGACGCTTCATCAACTTCCTGTTTTCTTGGAGGGCATAGCCATAAAAGTAGAAAATGACAGGTTTCCAGAAAGGCTGACTTCATTACTGATGGTCACTGAACTCAGTACAACCAGACAGAAATTTCCAGGGAAGCACAATTGATTAAAAGCAGAGTTAATGAGGGTTAAGAACAAATGTAAAAACAACACTGTTAAATACATAAATGTTTGTTCTTTTTCTGCCAGGCAGGAAATGTGATGTCACACAATTACCTTTTGTGTCTGGCACATAAAATAAAACCTACTCTCATAGCGTCAAAGCACGAGTCACGACGAGTCTTTGCTTCAGCACATAACTTAATTGAAAACAATGATGGAGATAATCTACTTTTGTAAAATGTTAGTGAATGAGATCTAGCCAGTGTTATAGCCTATTTTGCACCTATATTAAAGCAGTTCAATCAACCAGTAGACTATTTAACCAAGCAAGAAGATCTTCTGTGTCAAGCAGAAAACTATCACAATATGTAATAGAGAGCTGAGCAATTCTGCACCAGGCCATAGCACCAGTAATAGCTGCCCATTCTGAAAATACACAAGAAAAATCATTAAACAGAAAAATGATTCCTTAGGTAATGAACGAATACAATGCACAAAATATAGTCCTAGAAAGAAAACTTGAAGATTTTTAAAAAGAAAGGAATATAGGAGTGACACACTATATAGGTTGACGAAAGAGTAAGGGATAAATTCTCCTGACCCAATGCATATACTGCCCATAGAGAGATGGGAAGAAACTTGCCATTGTAGTGTTATGGGACTACACCTTCCTCTGTAATTCTCTCAAGCTAATTCCAGGGATAAGAGTAACAAGCATTAATCTCATATTTGTTTAAAAATAACAGCTTTCAATTAAGATTTGTTTTCTTTAAAGTTCTGTACTTCGATGTATGTAAACATGTCGTGAAACTGTGAATTTAATACTGCATCATTTTCTCAACAGGCTTTTAAGAACTGCAATATATTAGTCATACATCTTTCTTAGTAATTGAAATGGTGTATTCATGAGTTTTATTCTCCTTAGGAGTTTCTCAGTATTGAATTCAGACACACTTCCTTGATCTTAAAATAACTTGCTTTATATTTGGCTTCTACTTCACTTTCAGGAAGGGGAAGTGATATTATGCTCATCCCAGTCGTGTATAAGAGGAAAGATCTCTTGAGTTTTTATAGCCATTGTTAGTCTTCTACCTTCTTAAACTCTACAGAGTGTTGTTTATTTCCATTCAAACTTCATAAAATCAAATCTAGAAGACACTTCTTGAAGTCTCAATCCTAAATCTAAACCAACTACCTAATAAACAACATGAGCTTCTGCTGCACATTAAGCAGATTTTTTTCTGGGAGTTTACCTCAAAAATGATAAAAGATGAGCTAAATTAGACAGGGGCTTCAGGAATTTGTGAAGGATTTGTTTATCTGGACAACAAACTGATAAGTGCATGAAGCAAACAAACAAAAATTCCAGCTAATATGTTATGTGTGTAGAATACAGTATTAAAAAAAAAAAAAAAAAGATCTCAGTAATCCAGAGCTGCATGTGTTATATACCCTCTAAACCTGAAAAAGCTCTTTAGACTCTTTTCGGTTTACATAAATAAATAGAATACAAATATGTTGGTGGAATAAACTGAGTATAAAAGAACTATGCACACTCATAACAACGTTTTACAAGTCTTTGGGCTCTGACTTGGCCAGGCTCTGTCCTGCCCTCACAGAAACCATCGATGGCTTCCTTTCTCCTTTAATGACAGTGACACTTCTTGGGTCTTACTAACAAAATCTGCGTTCGTTAGAGAGACACATTTTTTCTCCTGGTGTTGAGCCTTAGGCTGTAAGACAGATAAGACTGGCAGCAGAACACTGAAGACTGGTTTCTTAGATGAGCCATACCTTCTGCTTTAGTGCTCTATCAATCAGGCACCATGCTCTAGATATGGCGACATGGTGGATCACCTTTCAAATGGTACATATGAAGTAGGATCAAGAAAAGCACTGCAAGAGCTTTTCTGAGATGGTGCAATAACTTTTGGATGAAATAGGTGCCCACAATAACATTAAAGGTAGTGTGTTTCATTTGTGTGACTAAGGCAATTTGAAGAGGATTCATCCCCTGTGACAGTCCTTGGAAGTGGTCTGAAAATCAGTTTAAATGTAGCCAAAGATATCGCAGTTCTTTTACAATGGGAGAGAAGAGTTTCAAGTATTGTGGATTGAGTACTTGCCAGTGTGGACTGTGGTCCAACTGGACTGCCACAAGTCCATGGGGCCGGATGAGATCCACCTGAGAGTGCTGAGGGAACTGGCGGGGGTGATAGCCAAGCCGCTTTCCATCATCTACCAGCGCTCCTTGTTGACTGGTGAGGTCCCGGAAGACTGGAGGCTTGCCAACGTGACTCCCATTTACAAGAAAGGTTGTAAGGAGGATCCGGGGAACTACAGGCCTGTTAGCCTGACCTCGGTTCCAGGGAAGGTTATGGAACAGATTGTCTTGAGGGAGATCATGCGGCATGTGCGGGATGGCCGGGGGATCAGGCCTAGCCAGCATGGGTTCATGAAAGGCAGGTCCTGTTTGACCAACCTGATCTCCTTTTATGATATAGTGACCCATCTGCTGGATGAGGGAAAGGCTGTTGATGTGGTCTACCTAGACTTCAGCAAAGCCTTTGACACTGTCTCCCACGGTATTCTCCTGCAGAAGCTGGCAGCCCGTGGCTTGGACGGGTACATTGTTGGATGGGTAAGGAACTGGCTGGAGGGCCGGGCTCAGAGAGTGGTGGTGAATGGAGTTAAATCCAGCTGGCGACCAGTCACGAGTGGTGTTCCCCAGGGGTCGGTGCTGGGGCCTGTCCTCTTCAATATCTTTATTGATGACTTGGATGAGGGCATTGAGTGCACCCTCAGTAAATTCGCAGATGACACCAAATTGGCTGGGAGTGTGGATCTGCCTGGGGGTAGCGAGGCCCTGCAGAGGGATCTGGACAGGCTGGAGAGCTGGGCTGAAGCCAGGGGGATGAGGTTCAACAAGACCAAATGCCGAATCCTGCACTTTGGCCACAACAACCCCAGGCAGCACTATAGGCTTGGGGCGGAGTGGCTGGAGGACTGTGTGGAGGAAACGGACCTGGGGGTGTTGATTGATGCTCAGCTGAACATGAGCCGACAGTGTGTCCGGGTGGCCAAGAAGGCTAACGGCATCCTGGCTTGCATCAAAAACAGTGTTACTAGCAGGAATAGGGAGGTAATTGTCCCCCTGTACTCTACACTGGTGAGGCCGCACCTCGAGTATTGTGTTCAGTTTTGGGCCCTTCATTGCAAGAAAGACATTGAGGCCCTGGAACGTGTTCAGAGGAGGGCTACGAAGCTGGTGAGGGGCCTGGAGCACAGGCCTTATGAGGAGCGGCTGAAGGAGCTGGGATTGTTCAGCCTGGAGAAGAGGAGGCTCAGGGGAGACCTTATAGCACTCTATAACTTCCTGAAGGGAGGTTGTGGTGAGCTAGGGGTCAGCCTTTTCTCTCGTGTACACAGTGA
>JAPSGF010000003.1:30193868-30332834 GCA_035772895.1 Perdix hodgsoniae | reverse complement strand
CTCTCCCTCTTTCTCTCCCTCTTTCTCTCCCTCTTTCTCTCCCTCTTTCTCTCCCTTTCTCTCTCCCTTTCTCTCTCCCTTTCTCTCTCCCTTTCTCTCTCCCTTTCTCTCTCTCTTTCTCTCTCTTTCTCTCTCTCTTTCTCTCTCTTTTTCTCTCTTTCTCTCTCTCTTTCCCTCTTTCTCTCTCTCTTTCCCTCTTTCTCTCTTTTTCCCTTTCTCTGTTCCTTTCTTATGGAATTTATCGTTACCTGTTAGTATTGTCCAAATTTATCTAGACATCTGAATGTACACCTTCTATGTCAATCATGAATTTATCAGAAATTTCTCATGTTTTTCCAGTGAAATAGAATTCATTTCTTTACACCATCTTTATTAATGTGAATAATACTTATGAAGTAATTAAATCAGTTTTTTCGTTCCCTTTGAATATCAAAAAAAATTCCAGTCATACAGAGAACCACAACATGTTCTTCAATACTTCTCTGTTTCCATCTGTGCTACTGCTCATTTTTTAAATATAAATGCCTGACTGACAGAGAGTAATTGATACCAGACTTACTTTCTTTTGCTTCTTTTAAGTGCTCTTTGAATTCAGGATGATCCACTGTTTCACAATAAGCAGATGATGATTGCATAACTTTTGGTACACAATCACTCTACATATTTAACTGAAAAACAATCTTTTTAAATAAAATTCTTTTTACTACTTTTCTTTTGCTAAGAACCAGGAATTTGCAGTCTCAGTTCACTTTCTAGATGCTACTGGATTAATTTCTGCATGGGGAGGGGATCCAGGTAATTCTAACTCCATGTTTTCATTTAGTAAGTTCTTTGTGTTTTCAAATGAAAGACACAAAAGCAAATCATAGAATCACAGAATCATAGAATCACAAAGTTGGAAACGACCTACAAGATCACCTAGTCCAACCGTCCTCCCACTACCACTGCTACCACAAACACTAAACCAGATCTTGCAGCTCCTCATCCGGACGCCTCTTGAACACTGCCAGGGATGGTGACTCCATCACCTCCCTGGGCAGCCATTCCAGTGCCTGACCACTCTCTGAGAGAAAAAGTTCTTCCTTATGTCTAACCTAAACCTCCTCTGGTACAACTTGTGGCCATTTCCTCGGGTCCTGTCTGGGAGAAAAGGTCAAACCCCTCCTCATCACAACCTCCCTTCAGGAAGTTGTAGAGTGCAATGAGGTCTTCTCTGAGCCTCCTCTTCTCCAGATTAAATAATCCCAGCTCTCTCAGCCACAAAAACCTGCATGACTGTCCAAAACATGGCTTGTCTTTCATATCGCTGGCATCATTGGGAACACTGCATCAACACCCTCACTGTGCCAATATCCACTGGTTGGTCACCATAAACATTCATCAAGCATTAATGAATGTCAATAGGTACCATTTTTTTCACATGGAGGAATTCAGTGACCCAAGTTTTTTTCATATACACTTCCATGTCAGATGCAGTTTTGTCAGAAGTGTCTGTCTACTGCCATTTGACAGCAAAATGTAACAGAATATTGGCAGAAAGGTTCAACCTCTATGCCATATCTTGATATCTGCCTATGGTATCACAGGCCAACATAACAAAATAGGAGGCATTACTTTTGGAGCAGCTATCATGTATTAAAGCTAGGAAATGAGGACGATCACCTTCATACAAAGGAAAAAATTGTATTTCATTGCAATGATGCTATGCTGGAGGATCTGACAATCCAAAATGTTAAGATCTCCATTTGCAAATTCCAGATGTAATTCTGTAACATAAAAGCTAGTTTTTCATAAAATAAATTTTATAAAAATAATTCTGTTTTTTAATCTCATTTTACAACAGAGGTCCTAAGGTGTAATCAGAATCATGTAAAATCCTGTAACACAGGTGCCTTTTTATGTGAAGGTAGTAATTCTGTCAAGTAAAACGAATATTATATGTGGAGACAGTTAACTTTAATTCACGCAGGTGTTTCTGATTGCATTGGCAATGTAACAAAATCCTTCCATAATCAGAAATGTGCAGAAATATATGATTGAGAACTGCTGGGCAGCAAGGAGCAATAGATGATTTGAACTGATTAGATGATTGCTTGTCTTCCTAACTGGTGAGGTCACAAGTTGCCAGCTGTTATTTTACTCAGGGACACTGATGAATTCAACATATACCAAATGGTAGTACAGCTATTACAGCATCTAAATAAATACTCAATGTACTAGTTCATAGCTGCAAATCAGGAGTTGAGTTACTTAATGTTGTTTTCAAATAAACTACTAAAATGTAAATAACTACACTAGCTTTACCTAACCTGATCTAATTTGCATATTTCTTATGTCCTGATCACTGCCCCACCTGCATACAATGCTGAAGAATATTAGCGGGTTTTGAGTCCTTGTCACTCCTACATGTAATCTAGGTGATCTTGTGCTGGATTTAGAGTTGGCCCACAGCAGGGGGTTGGACCTAGATGATCTTTGGGGTCAATTCCAACCCAAGCCATTCTATGATTCTACAGTCTGTCTTTAGAGCTATGAAAACAGGGACCATGACTAAGCATGAGAAGCCTGAGAATTTTACTTGCACTTACAAACAGTGTTTTCATGAAGGTTTCTGTAGTGGAGAAATAAACTGAGAGAATGTCTGTGATACACATAAAAAAAAGTCTATAACATATATATTTAAAATATTAATATGTGGATTAAAATTTAACCTTTACTCTCTTTATCTCATTTTGTATTAAGGTTGGATCTGAAATCCTTGTTAGCTCACAGGACCGTAATACTTACAACACTGCTGTAATAATATAGGCAGCCATGCAGTATAATAATGATAAAAACCATTATGTTAACTGCTTATTTCTGCATAAAAGCTTTAACATTTTCATTTTCAAAGAACATTGGCAATGTTTGTCATGCTTTGTTTTGGCACAGTGTGCCCCGCTGTGCCTGTTAGTGCCACATGGGGATTTATAAGAAGCCACTGCGGTGGCCAGAGTGTCACAGGGATGACTGTAACCTCTGTCAAACATACCTGTCACTTTGAGCTCCTGTTCTCCTTGTTGCAGCACGTAAGTCAAATTTGGTCTCCCATGCGAGACCTTCTGAGACCAAGCAAACCCGGGGTTCACTGGTTGATCTGAAACTGCTATCACCCCATGAGATGTTGATTCGTTGTGGCAGATTAGGCTGAAAGCAAATTAGTTGTGCTATGTGACTTCCTACAGGAACAGTGCAAGGGAGGGTACATCTCGTAGGATACTATACTATATAGCCTCCCACTACGGCTCTTCTTCTGGAGCCATGATTACAGAGAATGCCCTTAACACGTCTGTATCTCCAGCTTTCTTAGCCTCCTTCTGAATGAGTGTCCACACCTCATGTGGATCAGGCAGAGACAGACCCAGCTCTTTGTCAGAGTCTGTTGGGCCAGGACCAAAGCGACTGTGGGGCCCTCAGGAGGGGAGGTGGAGAACCCCCCTGCAGCAGTGGTAACGAGAGTGTTGCTCACACAGCAGGTGAATCTGAGGAGGAGTCTCTGGCTCCTTCATTCTTGGGTGGACAGGGCGCCACTGAGATGGGCCTGCATGATTTCTTAAAGCTTCAGAAATTTTTCTCCAGGTTTCATGCAACCTGGACATCACCTTATCACCTTTAGTGGAAGCGTCCCACTGTTTCACCCCAATCCATTCCCAAGTCTCTGGATCATAAACTGTCTGACTGATGATGGAGGGATCCTTCCTGGTGGCCCATGCAAGCATTTTCTGTAGACTGGGAGAGGATACTGATGCCCCCTGTTGTTTAACGCTAGATTGAAAGGTAACTAGGATGTTTTTTCTGTTCCGAGGTCATTTTGTACCCCATAGTGCGCACGCTTGCATTCATCAAGCGAGAGGCAATCGAAGTGGTTAGGGATGATGAATCCTTGGTCTGTTGTGTTTATCTCTACACTCCCCTGTACAGACTCTCAGTTTTCTAAACAGCCGCTGCATTTTTCTCAGTGCACTCAGCATGCTCCATGTTTATCTCAACACACCCTGTGTTTTTCTCAGCATGCTCTAGACCAGTCAGCCTTCAATTCAGGCCAAGTCCCTGTTTATGTCCCTGCTCATTCCCCTGTTCAGGCGCCAATTATTGCAAAATATTACAACATGACACAGAGTTCTCATGCAAGGAAGATTTCTTTATTGCTGTGTCTGCATCTCTCTCTCCACTTTTACAAACAAGCCTTTTATATTCTAACATGCGTATTCAGTACATTTCCACCAACAATCCATTGGCTAGAAAGCAAGCAAGTTCCATAACAAGACTTCATAAACAGCAGAGAGCTTATCTTATGCCTAGCTACAAAACATCCCTGTTTATTCTATCCATTTCTCTTTCTCAGCACCATATTATCAACAAGACATTCAAGAAGGTCGAGCCAACCTCTCCGTCTCCCACACGTGACCAGCTCTGATTAAATGATAAAATCTTGAAGTATCTGTTATTAATTCTGTTACAATTTTGTTATTTTTGAACTCGAGATTTTCATGTGCAATAATTCTGATACTCCTTATGCAGCCTTATTACATTTCCCGTACCAGCATGTTGTGGTTTAATCTGGAAGCTGCTCAGCACCACACAGTTGTCATTCATTCCCCCTCAATGGGATGAAGGAGTGAATTGGAAATAAAATCACAGAATCATGGAATCATAGAATTCTTTGAGTTGGAAGAAACCCTTAAAGGTCATTTAGTCCAACACTCCTGCGAAGAACAGGGACATCTGCAGCTAGGTCAGGGTGCTCAGAGCCTGGTCCACCTTGAACGTCTCTAAGGGCAGGGCATCCACCACATCTCTGGGCAACCTTTTCCAGTGCTTCAGTATAGAATCATAAACTATCGCAAATTGGAAGGAATGCACAAGGATCATCAGGTTCAACAAATGGCTCCAGAAAGGAGCACTGGAAACTCAAACTCTTTGTCTAAGAGCTGTGTTCCAACACTCCTTGAGCTGCAGCAGCTCAAGGCCACCCCATTTGCCCTGGGCCCTCTGGGACAGAGTTTTTCCCAACCCCCAGCTTTCCACTGGCACAGGGGAGTTCCCTGTTCCTGTTCCATGCTATTCCCTCGGGCCCTGTCGCTCTCACAGCTCAGTGCTGCCCTCCACTCCCTGTGAGGAGCTGCAGCTGCCATCAGGCCTCCCCTCAGCTCCCCAGTTTGGCTCTGAGCAAACCCAGAGACCACAGCTGCTCCTCACATGCAGTGCCCTCAGACCCTTCCCTACTCTGCATCCCGCCTTTGGATGCTCTCTGTTGCTTTATGAGCATCCTTTGGATGCTCTCGGTCGCTCTGCTCTCTGAAGCTTTATGTCTTTCTTATGCAGGGGCACCCAAACCCAGTACCCAGTGCTCAAGGTGAGGCTGCACAGCATGGAGCACATCAGGATAACAGTTTCCCTGACCTGGCAGTGCTGGACCCAACGCACCCCATGGCATGGTTGGCCCTTCAGGCTGCCAGGGCACACTGCTGGTTTAGATTCAAGTTGTCACCGAGCAGAATGTCAGGATCCCTTTCTGCAGGATTACAGGGCCAACCCATGCCAGGTGCAGAATGCACCTAATTCATGCAGATGATGACCACCCTCAGATTTGTCCAGACCTCAGCGCAAGGCCTATCAGCCCTCAAGAGAATCAACTTTACTCCCAGCTTTGCATCATCCAAAAATTCATTTAATACAACTGCTAGATTTTGATTGGAAACAACAGTGAAAAATGTAAAAAGGCCGAAAAATGGACCCTGCAGAATCCCAGTACTAACAAGTAGGGCAACTGTCAGGTCATAGCATCCCCCTGCTCAATACATCCATGTTTAATCCACCTGACATTCTTATCGTCACACTGTCATGGCCTTATGATGTCAGGAGCCACCAACCTCCCAACCACTATAAATACTGGAACCCAGACAACAGAACAATAGTTGTGACTTCAAGCCAGACAGCCAACAAAGGCAGGCAGGCAGAAGTCATGACACTAGCCAGCCAGCCAGCCAAGACAGGCAGGTAGGGGCTTCAACATCAGTCAGCTAGCCAAGTTAGACAGGCAGACAGGGACCACAACACCAGACAGCCAGCCAAGTTGGACAGGCAGGCAAGGGCCAAAACACCAGCCAGCCAGCCAGCCAGCTAACAAAGGCAGGCAGAGGCTGCAACATCAGCCAGCCAGACAAGGTAGGCAGGATGGGGATGCGACACAGGCCAGCCAGGCAGACAAGGCAGGCAGGCAGGCAGGGAGGCAGGCAGGCAGGGGCCATGACCTCTGCCAGCCAGCAATAGGAGGCAGGCAGGGAACAAAACACCAGCCATCGAATCAGGTAAGTCAGGAAGGCAGGGGCCGTGACATGAGCCAGCCAGCCAGCTAAAAAAGGCAGGCAGGGGACACAACAAGAGCCATCCAGCCAGCCAAGGCAGGCAGCAGGGGGCCTCAATACCAGCCAGCCAGACTACCAAGGTAAGCAGGCATGGGCTGTGACAGCACCTTGCAAGCAAGCCAAGGCAGGCAGGCAGGGGCCACGACATCAGAAAACCAGCCAACCAAGGCAGGTAGTCAGCTTGGGGACGCAACACCAGCCAGTCAGAGAGTCAACGTAGGTGGGAAGGGGGCTGCAATGCCAGCCAGTCAAGGTAGGCAGGAAGGGGCCAGAACAACAGCCATTCAGTCAAGGCAAGCAGGCAGGGGCTGTGACTCCAGGCAGACAACCAGCCAAGGCAGACGGGCATGGGCCATGATACCACCATACCACCCATCCAAGGTATCACAGAATGGCCAGGGATAACTTCAGTTTATATGAGGAGCGGGTATACTCCATTACCTGTATTTAGAACTGAAGACACAGAATCACAGAATCACAGAATGGCCAGGGTTGGAATGGACCTCAAGGATCATGAATCTCCAACTCCCCTGCCACAGGCAGGGCCACCAACCTCCACATTTAATACTAGACCAGGCTGCCCAGGGCCCCATCCAATCTGGCCTTGAACACCTCCAGGGACGGGGCATCCACAACCTCTCTGGGCAGCCTGTTCCAGCACCTCACCACTCTCATAGTAAAGAACTTCTCCTGACATCCAACCTAAATCTTCCCTCCCTCAACTTAAAACCATTTCCCCTTGTCCTGCAGTTATCTACCCTTTCAAAGAGTCAATTCCCCTCCTGTTTGTAGCCTCTCTTTAGGTTCTGAAAGGCTGCAGTGAGGTCACCCCACAGCCTTCTTTTCTCCAGGCTGAACAAGCCTAGCTCCCTCACCGTCTTCAGGCAGGTACACAGGGGCCACAACACCAGCCAGCCAGACAAGACAGGCAGAGGCCACAAACCCAGCCAGCTAGCCAGCCAAGGCAGGCAGGCTGGGGCTGTACCATCCAGCCAGCCAGATAATGGAGGCAGGGGCCAGGACACCAGCCAACTAGCCAAGGTAGGCAGGCAGGGACTATGACAGCAGCCAGCCAGCCAGCCAATGCAGGCAGGCAGTGGCTCCGACACTCATCAGGTTGCCAGCCAAGGCAGGCAGGCAGGAACCGTGACGCCAACCAGCCAGCCAGCTAAGGCAGGCATGGGCCACGACATCAACCAGCCAACCAGCCAAGCAGCCAGCCAGCCAGCCGACGTAGGTAGGCAGAGACTGTGACAGCAGCCAGTCAGCCAGCCAATGCAGGCAGGCAGTGGCTGCGACTTCAGGCAGCCAGCCAAGGCAGGTAGGCAGGGACCATGGCTCCAGCCTGCCAGCCAGCCAAGGCAAGCATGTTTTGGAAGGCCAAAATTTTAGAAATGAAAAATGCTTTCCTGCACTACTGACTGTTTGGTGTATTATTTGCAATTCCAGTAAGCTAATTCTGCAAAACAGGTATACACTGCACTGAGCAGAACTGGCCGTTTTGATTTAGTTTCTTTTTTAAAGCATTTTGCCAAGCAAGAAAAAGCCTCCTGTAGGAGTCGGATAAATTCAGCTTAACTTGGGCCTCTTCTAAGCTCTGGACTGCACACTCTGGGGCTTTATAGGGTCTCTTTTGGAAAGCAAATAGCCAGTCACACCCACAAGAGTTAAGAATGCCTTTTTGAGGTCACAGAGCTGCAGTACCTGAAGTACTCCGTCTGCAAGTTAAAACCATGGCTTGATGCAGATTTTTCTGAGGAAAGAAGCTGAACTTGTGTTAGTGGAGATGAAGCCTGAGCCAGCAGTTTTCCTTACTATCTGGGGGCAGTTAACTTCCTGAAAAATAGATAACCTCATTGCACCTACTGCAAAAAGACATTTAGATATAAACTTCCTTACTTTTTGACTGTGTTTGCAAGGACCTTGAGAAGGGAAAAGATGTTTTTTTCTACAATTAGCCAAAATAGGGACTTCTGTGAAAGAGCAACAGCACGCAGCTACATTTTCTGCAATCCCCTTGGTATCCTTCTGCTGTGTTGTGCTGTGTGGCACCCGGAGGAAGCATGCACTGACTGTATAGCTTGTGAGGGCTAACACTGCTCAGATAACAACCAAGGGTGTGGGAAAATGCATCAGTAGCTGCAGTCCATTCGTACTGCAGCAACAAAGACAGAAGCACTGCTGAGGCAGGTAGCAGAGCGCTTTCACTAGCAGTCAGAATGTCAACCCCATCCAATCATTGCTGAACCAAATAGGGACAAAGGATAGACTCCACAAACTGAAGATAATATTTTCTGATGGCTTTGCTATAATCTTTTTTTTTTTTGGTTGGTTGGTTTTAGTGAGATGCTAATAATTTATGCAAACTCCCCCATACACTACCAGTCTCTTGTGCCTGGGCAGCCTGTTCCAAGCCCACTGGTCTCTGGTGCAGCAAGCAAAGGCAGGCAGGCTCTGCAGAGCAGCAAGCAGAGGCCGCAGGAAGACAGAACACAGGAAGTTTATCAGATCAAATTCGAAGCTGGCATCAAGCTACCCCCAGAATCTTTTTTTTTTTTGTGTATCATTCCCTCCTCACCTCAATCCAAAAGTACTGTCCATATCTGCCAGCAGGTGTTACCTTTGACTTTGTCATCAGACAGTGCTTCAACAGCTGCAAGTTTTCTTCTGGGGACCTCATTCGCCTCACTGCATTAATACTTAGATGTCATTCCAATTAAACAACATTCTTTCCTCATCCAAAAAAAAAAAAAAAGTTTTTCAGAGTAGAGGAATAAGAGGCTGAATTTGGGACACCCACAGTACACAAAATAGTCTGCCACATTGAGACAATGTTCAAAACCAAGAGAGGTCTGTGCCAAAGAGCGCATCAGCAAGCCACACAAGAAATACCACCCTGCAGCCCTTCTCCTTAGAAAGAAAAAGGAACACCTTAGAAAGATGGATTATGCTTCATGAGCTAAAAATCCAGCATGTGAAGCTGGCAAGAGAGGATTCTGGCATATTTACACTTCTCTCCACAGTGGGGTCCATCATGCAGAGCTGAGAAGGAACTTACTGGTATTGGCAGTACCCTTTCTTGCTACACTCCTTCTGATACTTAGGATTAAAATGATAATGAATTCATAACAGAAGTTCTCCGAGAAAACTACATGTAATGTACAACCAAACAAGCCCAACAAATGCTAGTAAAAATTCCTGCAACAGAAAGAAACAAAGATGGCATGGCAGGACAGAAATATGTAGTGTGAATGTTTAAAGGTGTTTTAGAGCCTAATGTTTTTTGCTACAGTACACATGACATGTTAAAAGCTCAGCAGTCCCAAGAACACCTGTTTCCATCAACTGCCACCATCCAAAACAGAGTTCTGAGGTCTCTGGGCCCAAACATTCTTTTTGCTCACACATTATTCCTGTCAAGAGAGATTTGAGCATGACACGTGCATCATTTTTCAAACACCCCATCCTAGCAGCAAGGGATCAAAGTGCTGGGACAGCAGAAATGAAGAAAAAATGTTGTTTGAGTTTCCTGTTAGAACTGAAAAGAAACACCATCAGTGCCGGGGGCCTAAGCAGGCTCCCACCACAAACGAACTCTGAAGCATATCCTTTAACTGTAACCCCAGATGACAACTGTAGATGAAAGCATTAGCATGTAATGCTGCTTTAAACCTGTCTTACATTACTCAAGAAAGGTAAAGAAAACAGTCTGGTAAACAAAGACAGAATTGCTCACCCTTTCTGAGGAATAGGGCACTCTAAATACTACAGAAGAGCATATATCCAGGAAGAGATCCATCTCTTGTGGCAGCTACTCTTATTGTAAAAACTTCTTCCTAATGTCCAATCTAAATCTTCCCTCTTTTAGTTTGAAATCATTTCTCCTTGTTCTATCATAACAGACCCTGATAAAGATTCTGTCAGATTCTGTAAAGATTCTTACAACTCTCCTTTAGATACTGAAAGGCTGCTATCAGGTCTTCCCATGGCCTTCTCTTCTCCAGCCTGAACAGACCCATTTCTCTCAGCATGCCTTCACAGGGAAGTGTTCTACCTTTTGGATCATTTTTTTGGTCTTCCTCTGAATGCACTCTAAAAGGTCCACGTCTCTCCTGTACTGAGGACTCCATATCTGGATGCAGTACTCCAGGTGAGGCCTCACCGGCACAGAGTAGAGGAGCAGGATCTCCACCCTTGTCCTGCTGACCACACTTCTTTTGATGCAGCCTAGGATACAGTTGGTTTTCTGGGCTGAGATGGCACATTGCTAGCTCATGCCCAACTTGCCAACCACCAATACCCCCAGGTTCTTGCCGGCATGACTCTGCTCTATCCTTACATCCCCCAGCTTGACTGATACTCAGCTGCAAGACTTAGAACTTGTGGGTTGAAATAAAAGCTACCTATTCAGATAGAAAAGGAAAAACAAACAAACAAACAAAAATGTGATGATAATTGTGTTTTATATATCTGTCTGCAATTACTTGCTTCCCACAGACCAGTGCCCAGTTAACAACACAAATGCCCACCAAATGTCACGCCATTACCAAAGCAACATCTCATCACTTGCTGACAGACACCAGCCAGTCTATGAGCACTGCCCTCCCCCCCCCCAACTCCCCACAGCTTTATGGCCTTCCCATAATCCTGGCAGTGATTTACGTCTTAAAATGTCTTCAGAAGTTCAGCAGTAAAACTTACAAATGTATGCAACTTATTCTGGCCAGCTTTTGAGAAAGGAAATTGGCATTTCTGTCTTACTAATGGTGATTTAAAAAAAAAAAAGAGATTGCATTTTCATCTTAACTCATGAATCTTGGGGCTCTAATCAGTGAATAAGAATTCATTGCAGCTGACAAAGTTATCTCCATCTTTGATTTGTCCCATTCCTAGTGTCATGGTGGCTGGACACCTTATAGAGCAGCTTTTATTCCACTTAAATATCAGTCTAGTACTCTACAACAAACTATAACTAGTTATGGCTTTACCTTAGAAGAGCTGCAGATAACTGCTAATGAATTTAACTGCAGCAGTTAACGCCATCTTCTACCAGAGGCCACCAATTGCTACCTGAACATAACAAGCAGTGTTTAGAACTCATGTATTAATGCAAAACTGAGTGTTATATGGGATAATGCAGCTAAGAATCAATACAGTATTTTGACAACATGTTGCAAGCTCTGTTGTTACTGCTAGGTCCTGATAGCCTAGTATGCATCAATGCATGTTAGGGTATGACCCGCTGGAGACAAGCTCTCCAGAGAAGGACCTGGGACCCTAGTGGACTACATGCTGGTCATGAGCCAGTAGTGTGATCTTGTGGCCAAGAAGGCCAATGGTATCCTGGGGTGCATTAATAAGAGCATGAAAGGTCAAGGAAGGTGATCCTACCTCTCTACTCTGCCCTGATGAGGCCACATTTAAGCTACAGTTCTAGGCTCCCCAGTTTAAAAAAAATCACAGGGATCTCCTAGGACTCCAGTGGAGGGCCACAAAGATGAAAAAGGACCTGGAGCACCTCTCTTATGAGGAAAGGCTGAGCAACCTGGGGCTGTTCAGCCTTGAGAAAAGAAAACTGAGAGGGGATCTGATCAATGTCTATAAATACCTAAGGTGCAGGAGGCAAAGGGAGAAGGCTGATTTTCAGCAGAGCTGAAATGGCTACAAACGGAAGCATAGGAAGTTCTGCACAAATGAGCATAAGAACTTCTTCACAGTGAGAGTGATGGAGCACAGAACAGGCTGCACCAGGGATTGTGGGTGTTCCTTCTCAGGAGATGTTCAAGAAACTCCTGGACACCAATCTGTCACACATACCTGCTGTAGGGAGCCTGCTTTGGCAACGGGGTTAGATTTGGTCATGCCTTAACATTCCTTCCAACATCTGTGATTCTGTGACTCTGTGATTCGGTAAAGACTGTTAATTCCCTTTATATGATGAAGGCCTAACAACAACCAGTAGAAGAAATCAGTAGCTCTCCCATTGAATGAATGTATTAGCTGCTAATAAGCTTTGCTGATTTGAGCTCCCAGCCAGTTCACACTACAGTCAACAATTCGAGCTGACAGAAGAGTTAAGATGTCTGGGTGAATAATGCTCTCATTATGATTCCAGTGAGCTCTATGGTGAAAATAAACCCCATGAAGTAAGATATCATAAAAAAACCAAACCAAACCAAACCAACCAAACAAAAAACAACAGTTTTTTTTTTTATTTATTTAAATCTGGAAATGGAGACTATGATGATACAGAAAAATTTCCCTTCTTCAGTATTTTCACAACTTATGCAAAACATAGAGACTAATAGAGCTAAGTTATACTGTGCATTTGAAAACATAGGGCAAGTACCTGTGGGCGATTTGTGGACTAACATAGCAAGGAAGGATCTGGAATGCTGGGGTGAGATGGTAAAGGCAGCCCGGCTCAGGGGCTCAAAGTAGCATTGTATTATTTCTCTTTCTCTCTGCTCCTGTGAACCACAGAGCAAGGTTACCACCTGAGCATAGCAAGTGATCTTCTGAAGGGAGAGAAGCATGTATCTTCTTCTGAGTGGGTCAGAGCATTAACAGGATGGGTCTTTAATTATTTAGACTATGAAGTCACATCAGTGTAAGAAGAGGCCAGCCATGCTCTGATCTTACCCACTGATGTTTGGCCAAAATGCTTTTCTTTCTTCAAAGTGTCTTAGAAAGAACATTACAGGGCAGAGCGAAAGATGAACAATAGCTTCACCATTGTTCTCCCTGCAGAAAAATTAACAATTTTTTTTTGTTATTGTTCATGGCTATTACACGTCTGTACTGCAGTACTATATTTTATGAAAAAAAACAGACTCACTTTTTATCTGCTCTTTCATGTATTTCTGATCCTTTTCCTTTCAAATTTTGTAACGCACAGCTAGTGTGTGCAGAAGGCAAGTGCAGGCTACAGGCACATGGTGACAGGTAAATGATTACTTTTCTCTATCCCCACCTGTGAGCTGGGGATTTTCCACTACAGTATCTTTGCTTAGGGAAAATTTTAAAATGGCAGCAGAGTCTCAAGCTGTCTGATTTTAGTGCTGATAGAATGGCACTTGATTTGCTTGACTAAGGAAGCTGCTGGCAAAAAAATGTTACAATTGCCAATTTACCTGTCTCCATGCATATTTTGGCTCCATATCAACTTTCTGAAGTTTTTTTCCAGGCAGGTGCAGAATAATCTGAACATCTGCTATTAGAGAAATTTAAACTTCATGCGTTTTATTTATACAATTTTATGCTAAATTGTAGTTTGATGTGTTGTAAAAGTCAGTGCTAATGCTACTAATTAAAGATGTAACCTCAACATAGAATGAACAGATTTTTCTCTTACTGACAATGTTTGTTTGTTTGTTTTGTATCAGAAGCCTTTCATGCATTAGAACACCAGCACAGGACACCTTACATGGGAAAATATTTGAGGCTTGCTCTCTTCCTATTCTCATCCTCAAATGCATGACTTCACATGATCTACTAATGTTATAAAGTCATAGCTCTAAACAAGATTTGTTGATGTCCTCAGGAAAAGCCTTCTAAGCAGAGATCACAAAATAAAAGACCAAAGCAATCTATATTATTAAATTACCACAATTCAGATGCCATGTACTTTATACTTTTATAGACACATTCATTTTATTTGTATTAAAGCAAAAAGTGTTTATTCTCACCCTGTGTAACAGGTTTGTACAAGTAGTTTTGCCTACGTAATGCAGTGGTTTTTTTTTAATATATAGAATGCATTTGGATAAATATACAGTAGTCTTAATGCACACAAAATATTTGTAGATGGACCTTTTGTTTTAAATTTGAAATATACAAATTAAATGACATAGCAAAGATACTATTCAGTGCAAGTAAAGGAATTAGATTCTCACTTCTATTGCTAGCACACTGCTGTAAAAACTAACCCATCATAAAATATGTAAAATCTAAGCTGGAAAATGAAAACTTGGAGAACAGTTTTATAATTATTTGGAAATAATGCTTACTTTGTTCTCCTTCAACAAATTACTCCTATATTACAAGACTTTAAAATGTATTTCTACATACAGCATAAGATTGTGCTTAAATCTAATGTACTTCAATAAGACATAAATAGATGCTTCTAATATAGCTGATTTGTAAATCCAAAATCTTGGATGATTTGAAGTAATAGACATTGTAACATCAGCTTTCCTCAGTAATTTGAGCTTTCAAACTTCAAACTTCCATACTTCTTGAAAGCTGGTTCAGGAATCTCACTTTCTGTGGACATTTGTGACTAAGTTGTGCGAGGGTTTGTTGCTTTTAGCAACATAAAGAATAACAACAGAAGAAAAAATTAACATCACTAATTGATTAAAAAGCTTAGTAAAACAACATGTCATGAGATTCTGAGTTACTCAAATACCCAGTTTTAGTTAAGAATTATAAATCAGGGTTGGACTAGTCCTTATTTTCTGCTATAATGTACAAGAAATACAGCAATCATATTTTATCCAGCCAAGTTTTCATACCATACATGTTCTGTGTCCTGCTGGATACCAGTGAAGTCACATCTATTATTCAGCAAGAAACTAAGCTTTTGGTTTATTATAATACCCAATTAAATTCATATATGTAGGAAAGGTAATAATGCAGATGTATGTTTATTTTCTAAATATTTTCTTACTTGCAACTCTGATATATGCATTTGCTTTCCTTCCACACTTTTTGAAGGCTTTTTTTTCTACTTTAATTTGCCCCAGTTCTGTCGTGAGGAGATCTGAAAATAAAGGATGCAAAGAAGCAAGAATGGTTACTGGGGAAAATCTGATAGAAAGGAAATATTACTTCATCAGATTAACAGAAGAAATTTGAAGAACGAATTTATGAAAATGTAATTGCTAGAAGCCTTATGCCATGCTGTGATGTAGTTGTTTATTTGATTTTCTACAATTTGTTGTATTTTATACTTCAAAACTGAATTTGTATTTGTTAGCTACTGTAAAGTATTCACTCTTGAAGTGTGTGTACCTGAACAACGCTTTGTGTTGGTCCATCTCTTAGAATCAGAAGTACTGTGTTAGAAACTGCCTGGGAGTGTTAGCCCCAGCTGTATTCCCACCATAACGGCTTTCTTCTGAACTAGATGTTATTCTGGAGACAGTATTTCTCCTGGCTTCTTTTGCACATAAAGCAGCTAAAGCATACACACGTGATGCTTCTACAGGACTTACTGGCTTCAGAATCACAACATTTTCAGAGATTCAGTTTAACACTTTGCTGTTTCATGTGCACTTTAATCAATTTACTTTAGTTTGTTCGACTCTGAAGTTCATCTATTACCCCAAATGAAATTCAGTTATTGAAATACTAATATATATTCATGAGCTTTAGTACCTATGATAAAAAGCTTCACTATGTAGGTTTTATTTGGTAATGAATTGTTTAACCCTCAGCTTAACAGCTGAAATCAGCAGCAGGGGTTTATTAAATGAATCTCTCAGTGAAGTCAGCTAAAGTGAAGAGAAGGGATGTAAACAGATGAAGGGCGGTGATTTCAGATAGGCAGGAGAACATTTGGATAGCCATTATGGCACTGAATGAAACAGAGGACAAAGGCAGTATAAAGCAGAGCCTCTGGCTACAAGTCAAAGGTCACTGAGCAGAAAACAGTAGAACAAAGCAATTCAGGGTGCAAATATGATCTGGTGAATAACTCCTCAACCATTGGCAGACACTGTGAGAAGGTACAACTCAGCACACAGCAGAAGGGAAGAACAGATCTATGTGAGTGAAGCTGCCAAAGGCAGGAAGATCAAGAACACTGCAAAAATCACAGAATCACCAAGGTTAGAAAAGACCTTCAAGATCATCCAGTCCACCCATCCACCCATCACCGATAGTTTTCACCAAACCATATCCCTCAACACAACATCCAAACGTTCCTTGAACACCTCCAGGGTTGGTGACTCCTCCACCTCCCTGGGCAGCCCATTCCACTGCCTGACCACTCTTTCAGAGAAGTGGTATTTCCTAACGCCCAGTCCAAATATCCCCTGGCACAGCTTGAAACCATTCCCTCTGGTCCTATTGCCAGTTACACAAGAGAAGAGGCCAATCCCCAGCTCACTACAACCTCCCTTCAGGTAGTTATGGAGAGCAATAAGATCTCCCCTGAGCCTTCTCCAGGCTGAATAATCCCAGCTCCTTCAGCTGCTCCTCATAAGGCCTGTGCTCCAGACCCCAATCAGCTGCATATTAATGAAGATGGGGAGAGCTTTCCTGCAGTAATTATTACAAACACAGAGAGTAGAAACACAGTTTTGAGTAAATCTAGGGGGCATCAAGAATAAAGAAAACTTTGCTTCAGAACCATGACTTTTTAGTACATAACTCCTCACTGAGCCAAGCTTCCTGATATTTGGTGTACTTAATATTGGCTACTTTACACACTTCTCATCTGATAATGCTATGAATAGTGCAAGAATTTTAAGATATGTCTGTTTTTGAAGTTTTTTTTTTTTCAGAGGTTAAAACTTCTTAAATTGCTTTTGGTTAGCTAACTTTCTAAAATGACATTTGATTAGTAAGTATTTTGTTTTAATAGACATGTTGAAGAGATAGGCATTTTGAAATGAAGTTGTGTTCAATTACACATCATAATGTAAATTTATAGATTATTCTCAAGCTTTTGTTGCTTTTGTTCTTTTTGCCTCTTTACTAGGAGACTGAATCTCAGTAGACACCTGCCAATATAGTGTAATGAACTATATACTGTTTTAGTATGTGTACTTAAATTCATCCCCTATTACAAAGCTTTGTTTTTTAATAAAAAAGAGAGACTTGAAGATGTAAAAATGAAGAAGTTTGAGGGAGACCAGATACCAAGCACTTCCTTCATAAGGGATTTATGCCATATAAAAAAGTACACTGATAATAATTCACTGTATTCACTATTCTAACAATTATTTACTGCAAAACCCAAGAGAGAATGATGCTCTCTCTAGCACCTAGAGAGCTCTAAACTGAAAAAAGGCATCACAACTGCGCTGTAACTGCTAATTCTTGAATAGTTTCCTCCTAGTTAAAAGAGAAGAAAATGCTCAGATTTGTAAGCAGAAAAAAATTGTATCTGACTGTGAATTGCTTTTTTTTTTTTAAGTTTAAAGATACTCATTATGCTCCCACTGAAGTCAGTGGCAATTTTGACAGTGACATCAGCTGAAGCAGGGAAGATACATGGTACATATCCTGTGTTGCTCATACATTTGTCATTACGAAGGTGATGCTGATTATCCTGACGTTCTGAAACGTGTAGCCTTTTTAGACAAAGAAATCTGGTTCATAATAATGTGTTGTAGTATACGTAGAAACACAGTGCATGCAGTATACAGATCTCCAAGTTTCCAATTTCATCCTCCGCACACATCCATTTGTATTTGATAATGCAAGAAAGATCATGACAAAGATTATTATACTGGTCCAACCACTGACAAAATGCTTCAGTTACTTTTATTTCTCTTTTGATTTGCTTTTTTTCTTTTTATCCCACTTGCAATTTCTTTCTTTATATTCCCTCTTTTGATCACCTTAAAATAATTGTTTCTGCCATGAGAAAAATGAAAATTCAGGGATCCTTTATTTATCGTATTTATTATAATAAATTAAACTCCGTTGGTCTGAAACCTGAAGGTACATTTTAACTGAACTTCTCCTCCATTTCAAACCAGTAGTAGTGAGGAGTTAAAAAGAGGCTGCTATTCCTTTTTCTAGTCTTTTGCACAAGCAGATGAATTCACTCTCAGATAAAACTGAGAGTTGATAAGGGACTGAGGAATCCCCACAATGGTACCATGGAGGTGACTGCAGAGACTCAGCTTTAAAGCTGAGGATAATGTTGTTTTCAGAGCTGCTAGATTTTTCTAAATTAACAAAATCCAGTATTCAGGATTCATCTCTTCTCCTGACAACTCAAATTTTGGCCATACATCTGTGAAAGGGAAAAAGCAACCCTAAATCTTCCGACAAAATTGAACCAAGGTGAGAATAATTATTATGCCAAAATTGGATTTTTAGTGAAAGTCATCAAGAATATTTGCTTTGAGGCTTCTATCAAAAACATAATCATTTTGCTGAGTTTCCTCTTACATTTTTGTTTGAGCTTTCTGTGGATGCAAACCTTATGCAAACTGCAGCCAGAACAAAGTTAGGCCTGTAGCCAACAAAAACTGCTGACTTTCACACAGCTTTAAATATTTTACAAGGTCTGAAGCTTTGTTTGCTCTCATTTGAGAGAACTGTTAGGATACTGCTCACAGTTTGCCTGACCTCAGCCTGTAATTTGGAAGGTTTACTCCCAGGCATACCTGTAACTTTCCACTTCACGCTCAGTCTCAACTATTTAGGAAGAATCAAGTGAGCAAGAAACAGAAAAAGAGTCTTGGTATGTGTCAGAAGTAGTTTCCAAGTTTCCAAGTCACACCAATGATATAAAAAGGTTCCCGACTACTTAAAAATCAACATACTAAAGGATAGACAGAAAAAGCTACTACGAGGGTCTCCATACATAGCACACAACTGACCATAAGGATAATCATTGCTAGAACCAGTCCATAACAGGTAGGCTAGGAATTGGTTTTATCACAGAGAAGTTACATCCAAGAAGGAGAACGACAATGAGTGAGGTCCAACAGAGACCTGCTGGAGAGGGTCCAGAGGAGAGCCAGAGAGATGATCAGGGGGCTGGAGCACCTTCCCTACGAAGACAGGGTGAGGGAGCTGGGCTTGTTCAGCCTAGAGAAAAGAAGGCTGTACCTAAAGGGAGCCTACAAACAGGAGGGGAATCAACACTTTGAAACAGTAGATAACTGCAGGACAAGGGGAAATGGTTTTATGCTGAGGGAGGGAAGATTTAGTTTAGATGTCAGGGGGAAATTCTTTACTGTGAGAGTGGTGAGGTGCTGGAACAGGCTGCCCAGAGAGGCTGTGGATGCCCCGTCCCTGGAGGTGTTCAAGGCCAGACTGGATGGGGCCCTGGGCAGCCTGGGCTGGTATTAAATGTGGAGGTTGGTGGCCCTGCATGTGGCAGGGGAGTTGGAGATTCATGATCCTTGAGGTCCGTTCCAACCCTGGCCATTCTGTGATTCTGTGATTCTGTGAGTATCTTCAGTTCTAAATGCAGATAATGGAGTATACCCACTCCTCATATAAACTGAAGTTATCCACATTTATTTTTCCAACTAGTCTTTTTTCTAAGAATCACTAATGAAATAGTGATCATAAGAATAATTATTAAAAAAATTACAAATTTCTGTTTTGTAACTTTAAAGACACTGAATACATGAACACATGGACATGGAAAAGTCAATAGTGAAGTGGCAAAATCTCTAATATGAGTACATTTTTATATGTTAGCAAGGAGAAAACTTAAGCTACTATTACACGTCCATTTCTTTATATTTTTCTGAGGACTTTTTAAAAGGTGAATCTTGTATTGCTAAAAATCACTGAATCAAAATGTATCTGGGAGAGAAATGTAAATATAATAGAAAATATTTCTATTATTCTAATATTACTGGAAGTGGAAGAAGAAACTAATAAAGAAAATTTTGAAAAACAGATTTTTGAAAAACTGTGACCACAGCAAGCATCTGTAGATGTGTCTGTACCTATATACAAAAATATATTCACAAATATGTTTCCAAAAAAAACTGTGAGCAAGAAAAATAAATAAAAGAATGTAAATGTTAGTAAACCGATTAAAAACAAACAAACAAAAAAAAAACTTTTAAGGAGAAGTCATTGCTCAGTAGGAATAAGGACAGTAATGAGATTTTCTGTCATTACAATTAATAGGTTCTCAACATTAGATTTAGATCATGACAACACAGACACTAAAATATTAGCAAAAAGTAGCAGCATGCAGTTATCTTTTCTGGTCTACACCCTTCTAGTGAAAAAGTGAGTATTATATACTTTCTAGGAAGATAATTACAGAATTTCCATTCCAAAACAAAGTAAATAATTAAGGAAAAAAAATAGAGAACTATAAAAATATTTTAAGTCAGCAGGTCATTGTAATTTGCATTTAGAATTTTTAAGTGCTAAAGAGTTCGGAGTTATCTAAACCTTGACTGATGATTTTCAATAACTGATGGATCACTGGAAAAATTCCTGAAAAACAGAAAGAAGCTGATGCTGTATATGTATTGAAAAGGTGAGCAGACAAGATAATTACAAATTTATTGACTTGAGACTAATTTTACCAAAAAAAATCTAAAATATGGGCAGTTAACTGAAACTTAATGAAAACAGTTACTTACGATGCAACCAAATATTTTTTTTTATACGACTCTGAGACTGGAGTATTGCTTCTGACACTTCAGTAAGACAACTGACTCTGCACTGCACAGTGTTTTGACAAACACAAAACTAGGAGAATGGGTAATTTCAACAACGTGATATTCAGGATATTCACAAATGATTCAGTATATACACAACATATACACAAAAGATCATTTCTTTTCCTAATGATTTATTGTTTTTACCATTTATCTGGGAGAAAATAGAAAATCATCACTGACAGAACTTGGAGATGACAGTCTGGAGGACTGATGAGCAATGAAAAAGAAGGGTCACTGCTGCAGAATGCGTTATAAAGTGGATCTATTCAAACAATATACTATTTAAGTCACGGAGATCAAACTACAATACCACAATAGGCTCTTTCTCACCTTACAATCTACAAATCAAACCATCTAGTGAAAATCTTTGTTTCAGTTTCTGAGAATGGGAAATCTAAAGAGCAGGAGTCAGACTCCAGCCACTGTGTTAGTTTGCAATTTTGTTATAATACTATATAACTATCATCTGACAGTTAGTTAAAAAAGTTGCAGAAAATAACCAAGACTTTCAACTCTGCTGCAGCTTAGTTGTAATTAAGTACATAGACAGCTCACTTATCCTCAGTCTGCTTTGATTGTGAGACTTTGTGAAATAAGCCTCACAAATACATCCATGGGTCATATTGTTCCTTGACTCTGAAGGTTGGTCCAGACATAGGAAAACAGAGATATCTCTTCATTCAACAAAAAAATGCTAAGTTGAAAGAAGTTTTGAGGCCAAGAAGCTTGAATATATGAAATCGTAGATGGAAGAAAGCTTGCAAAGATGGAAAGTACGCGATCAAATAGATGGACTGGAACACTGCTTTCAGTGACATATTTTATCGGAGCAGTTCAATAGAACAATCAAGTAGGTTATGCAGAGTGTTATTAAACCTTGCTCTAAAGATACACTGCTGAGAATTGTAATAAGAAGAGATGCTAAAGGAGTAGAAGCCCCAGTGAGTGGCTTAAATGTGGGACAAAGAAACAGGGACATGAATTTCCCAGTTTGCACAAAATTGTAAAAACTGAAGCCTAAAGAAAGAAGGATTAGAAGGTGCAATTAAAATTAATATCATACTTCCTGCAAAGCTACAGATGTTCTCAAAAACTAAGCACTGAACACATTACACTGGGCTGACACGTAATACTGTCACTGATATTCAGATGAAAGGAAGGCAAATTGGTTATGGCTGAGAAGGCAGCAGCTTCCAAGTCTTTGTTACCATTTCATATGTCAGATCTGAACTAAGTTACTGCTGCTATCAGAGACTCCCAGGAAAGAAGTACTCCTGTCTGGGAACAGCATGGTACTCCATTACCACCCTTGCATCCTCTTTTTTTTTTCCCTTGCTATGCTTTATGTTCTTGCATCCCAGTAAATGAAGGAAGCAAAAAGAGGTCATAGTGCTGTCAGAATCACAAAATGAAAGTTTGCCGGAATGTTCTGGGAGGTGAACCTAGCCAGCCCACAGTGCTCTTAGCAGAACGGTTGAGAAAAGAAACAAAGAAAGGTGAAAGAGGAATGGGAAATTTGGTCATCTGCCCCCTTAGATCTTCAAAATACACTTTCCTTCCTTTTCTCATTTTCATACATCCGTATCATACTATTTTTATTTATTTTTTTTCCTCCTTCCTCTGCAGCCTCTGGATGCACTGATATTCCTTACTGGTGTCATTTCCATTTCTTTTGCTCTCTTTTGCAAGATCTTGCCTTAAGAAAAAACTTCATAGAAATTCTTTCTCTTGTTTCCTCTTCATGGTTATTTCTCTTATTCTTTGCCTTTCTGTTATGTTTATTTTATCTGTAAAAACACCCAACTAGATAAAATGAAACACACAGTTGTAGCCTTAGTATGAACACTCCTCATCATTTAAATTACTATCTCCATGTATTTCCCACTAGAACTGTAAAAAAATCATTCTGGGGAGAATAAAGAAAGATTAGATTAAGTTAGATTTGAAAAGATTAGTTATCTTTCCTAAAGTAAAGGTTATACCTTTCAACCACCATAAAGAATTGCAAAACTTCAGTATGTGTAGGGCTAAAGGGTGGAAATGTGCTGTAACTTGCAGTGGAAATTTCCACTGCATGCTTTATTGGCAGAAGAATGAGCCATACCCGTAGTAAGGGGTATGTGTAGTAAGGGGTGTGCGTATGTGGTCTCTTAATAAACACACTGGAATGCTGTGTCACATTATTTTTCCTTCCAGCCTCCTGACCAGTTCTTGTTTTGGTCTTCCTGAGTTTTCTGGGGTCACAATACACAGAAATCCACTAAAATCTTTGTGACATTTGTCTAAGAATAAAATGCAGACATATTTTAGCCTGCCCTACTGTTCTGACACATTTTACTGCCTGTGTTATTCTCCTGTCATCTATTCAGTCATTCATCCTTTTTGTTACTTATTGTAACTGTCCTTTTTTTAAGTTCTTTAGAGCCAACAATTAATTACGGATATGGGAGAAACTGTGAGGTTTCTGGGGACAAGTATTGTACTTTTGTCCATAAAACAGCAGTTTCTATGTTTCTGTGCTAGTAATTGGCTAAAAGACACATGAAAAAAGTTAGGAATACTTGGTGAATGGTTGTTAGGAAGTCCCACAAAGCTCAGAATTGGAACCTCAAATTTCTGTGTTGGTATTTTAGAGAAGGCATTGCACAGTGAAGTAACAAAGTGGGTAGTATTATTATTCACAACATGAAAGAGTAAAGCTGGCTGCAAAGGAACTACAGAAATACGTGGCTGGGTGATGAAAGTAAAAAAATAAGATAAGAAAAGGTCACTGAAAAAAATCCCTATGGATATGTATAATTTTGTTTTAAATGGGCTTTTGGCAGTCAGGGAAACAAACAAACAAACAACAACAACAAAAAAAAACAACAAACCTCTTAGTAAATATGGACAATTTTCTGAAACCATTAATCCAATGGAAATCAGAATATGAAACAATGCTCTGAACTACGAGGAAAAGAATAACGAATCCATGGGTGGTTATGCCTCTTTATAAGCTCATTTTGTGAATGAATCCTGGATGCAGGTCATAGTCCATGTCTCTCTGCTGGACAGAATGTGCTGGAAACAGAAGAAGTATGAAGAAATAAATGACAAGGATGATGGGAGATACAGTTCCCACAGTAAGACTGAGCAGAGCAGGAATTTTTATCCTAAAAAAAAGAAGCAGGTCAGAGATGTCAAGATACTAGGATTTGAATGAAACTACGTAGAAAATACGAAATAAATACTGGAATTTAAACACTAGAGGGCAGCACTGGAATCACCAAACAGCAGGTTTTGTATTCTCAGGAGAAAACTGCTTCAGTGGCGCATCTAGCTCACTGAGTTATTTGTTGATGCAAGGCGTTATGGCAGGCAGAATGTAAGGGATTTAGAAGAGTGACAGAATTCAGTGAAAGCCCAAGCCTTTGACAGCAGTGAAGCACTGCAGCTTCTGTCTCAGGAAGCAGGCAGGTGACAGAGGCCTGCACTGTAGCCATGCCCGGTTTCGCTGAGTCTCCCCAGGCAGGTGCTGTAAGTCACTGGACGAGGCAGATTCTAAGATTTGACAAACTTTTGGGATCCCCCAGCACAACATCTTAATGTTTTTAACACTAAGCCTTAACCTATCTTAATGATTAGCAGGTAAGACCTGTGAAGTCAAGACATTTGTAGCATACTAAGAATTCATAAAGAAATTTTGTGTAAAGCATGCAAGAGGAAAGGTTGTTGTTTTTTTTTAAATACTAATCTAGCTCTACTCATCTTTCAACAAAATGACTTTACTCAAGGCATCAGTTAAGAGTGTAGTTAAGTGAATGCTGAAATTTTAAAACTCCCATTTAAGCTGTCTGTATCACTTCATGGTTAGTGATGGTGAAGTTATCTCTGCCACCAGTTTCTGTCTCTAACCAGATATACACGGGTGTATCAAGAGCTCCTTTATTGTACTCAGAAGAAAAACACAAATGAAAGTGAGATTACAGATCAAGGAGTGTAAATGATAAGGTACTTAGGCTCAGACTTAATGCAAGTTAAATGTAGTACAGCTGGATTCTTGGAATTTCATTTTTCTTCTTTTTGTGCTATTTGTTATCACATATTTTTCATGGACTTTGAGTAATAAAATCAATCTACAAGATTGAGAATACAAAAAAAAAAAAAAAAAAGATTCAGTGGTAGATTCACAACAAGAGCATGGGACTGAAAAATCAAACAGCATTGTCTCCAGTTGCTGATCTTTAAAAATCAACTTTTTTGCACCTACAGAACAAAACAAAGCAGTTTTATGAATTTATGAATATAGTAATAATTAGACAAACTGATGTTTTTGAGTTTTTTTTTTAAATGACAGAAATTTTTGGCACATCCATCAGAGATGATCAGATAACCTCCACAGAATTAAGAGATTATATTTGCAAAGAAACTTGGAAGAGAGACAACTAGCACAAGAATTATGATTAAGGGCTATGAAGTCATGAGTGCTTTGTAGAAGGTAAACATGGAATGGATGTTCAAAATATCTTCTCTCATGAAAGAAAGTACAATCGAGGTGTCTCGAATTATCACACAGAAGTCCTTAAAGAGACAAAATATTTCATCATACGATGAACGGTGGGACTGGATATCACAGGACTTCTTAGACAGAAACACCTATCAATTAAAATTGAAAAACAATTAGAGTAAATAATGGAATTAAAAAAAAAAAGCTTCTAAACAAAAATATATATTTTTAACTTCCTTTCACAAGTCATATGTTGCCTGAAGCCGGAACCGTTTATCAAAGGAAATACCACTGTTTCCTTTTTCACTTGTGTAGTCTTCCTGCAAGGTGATGTTCTGAACACAGACATAGGTAACGTTCTGGGCTAGATGGACTTATGGTCTCACCTCGTATAATATGAAGATTTTGATTTATGAATTGTTCTCAGCATTTCATAGAAGCATTTCATAGTTGCAAATTATAGGCCATGGAATTTATATAATAAAGATCAACTCAACAGGACTAAGCTCATATTTATTTGAAGAATAAAGAAGACAAAGAAAAACAGGTAACTATATGTGCAGCTCACAGAATATGCACTAACACTGAAGAATTTTAGGCAAAAGAAATTACAAAATACAGGAGCATGCAATGGTTTGCTTTAACACAAATATGTAGGTTTTTTTTCTTACGAAGTTACTCAGTATTGTTTAAAAGTCAGAAAATGTATGTTAGTGAAAACTACTTTTCTTTTTTCTCTAAGGAGACAAAATCAAGGAGAGTGCAGGGATCCATACAATGTTTATTTGTGATTTCTTCTTCATAGTCATATTTTATTGTACTTTTGGTAACTCAGAAAAGAAAATAAGTGTCTAATTTAACAACTGCAAGTCTTCTGATTTCTTACATCTTGTAATATACTTTGAATACAAAACATTCTAGAATTAAAGGGGGCATATAGATGTGTTACTGAAATTCTGTAGTAACCCTGCTGTGAATTAATCAAAAGTTCTGAAGATAGTTGCACCTTTTGTAAGGAATGACTGTCAGTCCATATTATCACATACTATAATTTGTAAATACATTTTCTATCATTGCTTTGCAAAGCTTATCTGTCACAGCTGTCTTTTAAAAAGGAAAATGATGGTGAATATGTATTGTTTCAATTCAAGTGTATCTACTGAGACTTAGAGTATTTACATTAATTTGCAACTCCATGGAATTGTGGTATGAAGTTGTTACGTCTGTAGATTTTACAATGGAGTGTACGATGGATTCATTTCTTTCTATGAGTCAGTTATTTTCAGATCATATTATAAAGAATAAAATTTGGTTACCATCTGTTTCAGCCTGTTTCTACTTTAATTTTTTTGTTTCTTGGTGAAATCCTCATCTTTACAAAACATTACAGATCCTGAATTTGAACTTAAAAAAAAAACATATCCAGATGAATTGTCATGAATTGTCAGTCATTTTATGTCTCAGTAAACAACTATAGACATATGTCTATGTCTATAATCCATTATAAAAAAAAACAGTTAATTTATAAATATTGAATACTGATTTAAAAAGGAAAAAATATTATTGTAACTTTAAACACAGCTGAAATAAACTGACACAATTACTGTCAAATTAATTCTGCAAGTTGCTAGAAGGGAGCCCAGGAATTCCATGCCTTTGAAACACCTTCCCAGTGGAAAAAAGGAACTACAGCTATAAACATGCTTCATAATAGGTGGTATACTTAGAATTCAGTATTCACAGCTTTCATATCTTTGCCAAAGGGATTTCATCCTGCAGCTCACCTCTTTCTTTCACCTGGGCTGTGGGGAGGTGTGAAGCACAGGCCCAATACTACTGTTGAAAAGCTGGTGTCGAATGTAGAGGGGCAAAGTCAGCACCTAGATGTCATCCTTTTGATTAAAATCCCTTTTAGTCATCAAAGCAGCATGAACTGTAGTATCTAGAGCAATAGCTGAGAATGTGAAATAGCATCATGTGGGTAAGACTCCAAGTGTACATTGAAAGGAATATTTCATTCCTCTATGGAATTATGTTTATAGGCATCAGAAATTGTATATGTTAAACAACAACAGTATTTTAGAAGAGGTTATAAGTCCTATTTATTTTGAGCTTTAAAAATTCAGGTGAAAATGCCTTAGTTTTGTGTCAGCAGCAGTGACTTATGAAGTCTTGCTGAACATGACAAAATTACAAATCAAGCCAAGCAGAAATACCCAGACCAGTGTTAAAGGAAGAACTGTCTCCTTGGAGCAAGGAAAGTAGAGATTAAAAGGCTCTTCAAAGGACCATGCATACATTTTAAGCAAACTTTCTGAACGAGAAATTAAGTAGCAAGGCAGCAAAGTTTTTGTTGTTGTTGTTGTTGTTTTTTGAATACAAGCCTATACTTGCATCTAACATATAGCTCCTGAACATTCTTTTAAACAACTTGTAATTTCAACCCAAATGATGTTCAGTACAATTTACACTGGCGTATGTACTGAAACTACTGATACTGCTGACAAAACAAACAACAAAAAGAAACCAACCAAATATAAAAATAATAAACGTCTCATTAATGATGAAGTGTCTGATTCTCATTCATCCTCAGATTGTTAAATTAAAAATAGCACAAATTAATCCTGCTGTGTTTAAATAAAATCTAAGAAAGAGAAAACCAACAATGATCAAAGCAGGGTTCAGAAGGAAAAGGATAGAAAATCCCACTAAATATGAGAACAGGAAGCTGTCACTGATGAATAAACAGAAGATTTTATGGATTATTTATCAATGTCAGTATCAAGAGTTTTAGCATAAGAAGTAACATACAACACTGGGGAAATTACATGTATTTACATGACTTAAGCAGTGGTAAACAAAGCATTGCCATGTTTTTCCTTCTAGATAGAGACAAATCAAAAGTACTCTCTTACTGAAAAATAATTTCTGATCCGGCATCTTCTGAAGCTTTACTGATGTACACATTTTCAAGAAAACAAGTAGATTATTTTATATAAATGGTTACCATTTTAGGAAATGTTTGCACTAATTACAGGTAGCCAGGATTACAGGTCTAACACCTGCTCATTGTTTTGCTCAAATCATACTTCTGAGGTCAGGAGAAGAAACTGCATTTATTCTGAAAAGTAATTTACTTAAAATTGGTGCTTTAATGTTTAGGAGACTGAGATAAGAATCAGAATTCGATATGAGTTGCTGGAACTTGGGAGCTTTAGACACATTTCACGTTGAACACAAAGTCTTTTGTTCTTTACAGTATCATCTTCTCAACTGGCGTGATTTTATAGAAGAAGCTTCTACTATAATAACTGTAAATACAGTTATCACAGATATTTTAAAGGAAAGATACAAGTAACAATTAGAAAAAAAATTCTTCTAAGTGACAGAGATTTTAGTGCACTCAAAAAATTCAGGTCTTAAACGATGTGCAGTGACAGATTCTAGTTAAGGCCAACTTTTTAAATCAAAATGTCACAGGTAGTCAGGAGATACGAAGTTAGGGCAGAGTGAAAGCACTCGGCTGCTTGTCGTAATGAAAAAAAGGTTATTTTTACTTGGAAAACTCGGAGATGGCAGTTATGTCTACTTAGGTTAGATTTTTTTAATCTTTTAGAGACTTGAAAAAACTTTTTTAAAACGTGAAAAAAAATGATGCCTGACCCTCATTTTTTTTTAAAAGAACACAAGCAATTGATTTTCAAGAAACAGTTATCGATGTTGCCTAAATATGTTAGAATTTCTGCCTGTCTAACTGTATTAATAGTTGATCTTCGTATCAGTATCACTGACATTATTTCCCAGCTAATCACACACTCTCAAATCAAACATGTTAGAATGCTTTCTGTACCAGGCAGATAGTCACATAGTATTGTCTTCTTGGTAACTCAGAACATACCACAGCTATAGTCATCTTATGCATTATTTACTTTGTGTGCCTTATTGCTTACCTCACAGCTGGTGGGGCTGCTGGATGAAGGAGAGCAGTGGATGTTGCACATCTCTTTTTCACTAAAGTTTTTAACACTGTCTCTTTTCTAAACATCCATTAAGACAAACTAGTGGAGTGCGGACTAGATAAGGCAGAGATACGGACTGAAAATTGTCTGAACTGATTGGATGTCATCAGTGGCACAAAGTCCAGCTGGAAACCAGTCACTTCACTGTAGGGGGTCTATACTGGAACCAATACTGGAGCAAATCCAACAAAGTGCTGCAAAGTTGATAAAGGGATAGGAGTGTCTGAATACAAGGAGAGGTGAAGAGACAAAGAACTGTTCAGCCCAAGGAAGTTAGCCTGGGGAGATCTGATTAATATGTATAAATAAATACCTGAGGGAGACAGGAACAAAGATGGAGTCTGATTAGCAACAGTTAATAAGCGTGAACTGAAACTGAGAAAATATTGTTTAAACTGAAGGAAAAAAAAAAAAAATTTTTTTTACTGTAAGTGTGAATGAATACCAAAATAAGCTGTCCAGACAGGATGCAAAGTCTCCATCCTTCGTGAGATTCAAAACTTGAATGCACACAGTGCTGGGCAGCCTGCCTTATCTGACCCTACTCTGAGCACGGAGGTTGCATTGGACAGTATCTATGGGTCCTTTCCAACTTCAGTTCTTCAATAACTCTGTCGTTTATTCAAGTCATCAGTTCCTCTCAACAGGCACCTCCTGTCTTGCATTACTAATAAAACACAATGTGTCAAACTACATAAAATTCTAATGATTGATTCAATTACACTCTGAACTGGACTAGAAGTTTTCTGTCATGTTTCCTAGCGGGACAGTTGAAAAAGGAGAATCTTCTGCTTTCTTTTATATGCTTTTTTCAAAAGCTGAGGAATTATTACCACCTGCAAAACATTCACTGAATAAACAACACCCAATAATATGAAACATCTGCTTTTTGAGAGCAAATCTGAAGAAAAAACAACCCTGAAAGCTTTCTAATAAAAATGCTGTCTATCAGCATAGTCTTGAAGCAGTCTGAGAAGTTGCCCAATTCTTTCATGGTTGGTGCCTTTTAAAGCTACTCCCCGTTGTGCAGCTGTTTGCTGTCTGTTTTGTCTTGCCAGCGTTACTCTCCTTGCTCACAATTCAAAGACATGCCATGCAGAGCACAGCATTTTTATGACATTAAGGATGATCACTGTTTATTATTTTATCTTGCACTTGTGTGCCAGATACTTCTAGAAAATGTATCATAGAAACACATGGGCCTGCCATTGTCTCATTGATTGTCTTATGGTCTTCATGCCTAACATGGCACGTTTTCTTTTTGCTGTAAAGGGTATTTGATGGTACAAAAACAGCACGTTCTTGGGTTCATTAAATTTCTTACCTTATCATGTAGAAAACTTAGGACCAATATCTGCAAGCACAGCAGAGCAATATGTTGAACAGTTGTTCTGTCCCTTTGCAGAAATACAACAAGAGAAGAAGTAGAAATATCCATTCATTACTCTATTTCTAGAGTGCATGTGCAGAAGATCTGTATGATTTGGACATTGCCTTGTTCAAGGAGGTTCCCGCCTTTTACCAGATTACTAGATTGCTATCTTTTAGACTTGCATAGCAAAACTCTTCCAAGCATTTTTATAATAATTCCATTAGGGCAACTTTTGCCTTTGACGCGATATTTTGTCCTGATCTTAATGTATAATGAAGAAATAATTTTTCAGTTTGTTATTTCAACCTGTCTTCTGGGCAATTTTCACCAACTCTGTTTTTTTCTTCTCTAGAAAATGTAAGCTGTAGTCTTCTTTTCCCTCCTACTGCCTGCTCTTTCCTCTATCTACTATTTCCCCTCTTTGCTGAGATATTGACTTCATAGAACCACAGAATGGCTGGGGTTGGAAGGGACCCCAAGGATCATCAAGTTTCAACCCCCCCCTTCCACAGACAGGGCTGCCAGATCAAGTACCAGAATAGATTGCCCAGGGCCCCATCCCACCTGGGCTTGAACACCTTTCACAATCCACTATTTCTCTGGGGAACCTGTTCCAGCATCTCACCACTCTCTCCGTAAGAAAATTCCTGATGTAATTCTGGGTACCATTGGCCTTCCAGGCTGCAAGCACAACGTGCTGGCTTATGTTAAGGTTTTATCAACGAGGACTCTAAATACTTCTCAGCAGGAATTCAGTATTCCACCAACTACTTTCTCTTGAAATATTCCTGATGATGGTAATTTGCCCCACAACAGTGTTCATTGGACTACCTACAAAAATATGATAATTCTGTTTGTGTTTTGTTTATCATTCTTTCCAGTAGTATCTCAATGTTCCCTTGTACTTGTCTGGTGGAAAATACCTTCAGCCACTTGTTTTATATTAGACACCATCTTTTAGGGAGTTAAGTTCTGAAATGCACAATGGACTCCTGGTCCAAGGGTAAGCTTTAAGACATTAAGGTAACACTGCTATTAGTTACTCATGTCATCTTACAAAGCAAGTAAAAACGATTATTATAGATATTATTATTATTAATGTCAATAAATACATTGAAGATTTTCATCTTGCTACAGTACTAAAACAGATAATATCACAAAATAATACATTCAAGCACAGTATTTCACTAATAAACAGAAGATCTCAGCGTGGTCTGATTTTTGAGTTCCTTTTCAACTTAAGCAATATATGGTTCTGTGATTTCCTCTGGGCTTGTTTAGCTTGGAGAAGAGAAGGCTCTGGGCAGATCTCATTGTGGCCTTCCAATAGTTGAAGGGAGCATATAAACAGGAGGGGGAATGACTGTTTACAAGGATGGATAGTGATAGGACAAGGGGAAATTGTTTTAAACCAGGAGAGGGGAGATCTAGGTTAGATATTAGGAGGAAGTTTTTCACACAAAGAGTGGCAACATGTTGAAACAGGTTGCCCAAGGAGGCTGTGGATGCCCCATCCCTGGAGGCATTCAAGGCCAGGCTGGATGTGGCTCTGGGCAGCCTGGTCTGGTGGTTGGTAAATCTGCACATAGCAGGGGGTTGAAACTTGATGATCATTGTGCTCCTTTTCAACCCAGGCCATTCTATGATTCTATGTTTCTACAACTATGTTTCTATTATTCTATTATTCTATTATTCTATTATTCCATTATTTCACGACCCCTGAGAAATACCAGATTTTACCAGAAGGTGGAGCTTATGTGCCATTAAATAAGAATGACACAGTCCCATCAAAGTTCCCACGTAGTAGCACAGAAAGCAAAACAATTATTTATAATTCCTACCCTTCTTTTTGAAAAGATGGAGTGAATTGTGAACATAAGGAAGAAATATCTTTCATCCGCAGGAGGTGATTTTTTTCAAATTTTTAAAACTGGGCTTTCCTCTCATTTTGCATTAGATTGACAGTTTGAAGTGCTGTGAAGTATTAGCCTTCTAACAAAGGAATTCAAAATAATTTACAACTATTTTTTTTAGAAAAGAACTTATAGGATTGTGTACCTACACATTAGTTGAGTTAGCATTTCTAAGTACTTTTCTAGGAGCTGCAGATTTGATGACTGATTTTTACTATATGGGGTTCATTTTACTTATTTACTTATTTTTATTCCAAGAAATGAAGATAAAAATGTATTCTCAAAAATTTGCTTGAAGGTACTATTTGAAATTAAACAAAGAAGTGTATGGATCTAACATGCTTCTGTAAATAAACTGATTTCTTTTAAACGCCAATATTTTCATGTAAGTAGTACCTTTCATCTAACAGGAACACATTATTTTAGATGCTTTGTATCTAATATTTAAAGTTTCAGAAATTCTATTTACAAAGCTGCTTTGGAGGGGTGAAGATTGTATCCTTTTTTATCGGATGGCTGTAAATTCTTGTAAACTGTATATCTTGGTCTGAAGATGTTTGCTTACTCTGCCCGAAATGAATGGTTTCATTCACTGATTTCAAACACAAAACTGGAGGCACAAGGGAGCAGAAGTTGATCTCCTTTCATGTCTGTTCCTTCACACACTTACTCCTAGCGTAGAGTACAGCAAGCTCAAAGATACTCTGGGATCTAAGACAGCAGGATGCATAGCAATGCTACAGTCACCCCAGTTTTTCCCAGCCACATGCCGGACTTCTTGCATTGGAAGCCTGTGTCCCTCACTGCAGACTGCTATGCCGTGCTCTTGTTCCCTACTGGGTAAGTGCATTCAGGAGCACTTATAGATTGGATTACTGCACGGTGATGAATCAGACAGACACTTCTCCAGCCTTGGTAGTCTCTGTCTCTATCTTTTGCTCCATGATACAGCTGTTATTTTGTGAACATGCATTAACCTAAAGCATTAAAAAAAAAAAAGCTGGAATTGAGCATGATGTGGCAGAGGACTTTGATGTCTGAGTTGCAAAAGGAGTGGGTGATTGCAAAATAAACAGCACTTCCAGCCCTGTATTTGTTTATATGTGTAAGTAATAAAGGGAGTAATTTTCAAACCTGGTCTGGTAGGAGGATAAAGGAGAAAATGAATACACTTAAAGAGAAAGTACATTTACCAGTTTTGTCTTCAAGTTCCTCACTTTTGTTTGTTTCCCGGAACTAGTTCTACCTTTTTGAACTCTATTTTTAAAAGTTCAAATAACTTAGCTAAATGAAAGCTACATAGACCTTGACCCCTTCCTCCTTAGGAGGGCTTTTTTCTTCTCTTTCATCTCTTCTCTAAAGAGCTCAGAAATATGGTATCTTTTTCTGACTGCTTGCCTGCCTTCAAAGGACAGTCTGAGGCTTCCTACAGAAACAGCTGCTTCAGACTTTTAGTCGGATTCCTTGAGGAAACAAAGCTTACAAGAGACCACCCTGTCTTTACACAAGTCTACTTGTGTGCCAAGGATTCTCCTCTTTTTAGGCTACCCAATATCTCACACAACACACATTTCAATTTCACCTTTTCCCCGCATTGCAGATATTCCCAGTACTTTTCTTTCATTTTCTGATGTCTGATAAGGGCTGAGATAAAAGCAAAGCCTCAGAATGATTCACTTAGACGTTTGTAGGCACTTACAGGAAACCAGGCTTCACCACTTGCATCACTCACTGAAATACTTCCTGTTGCACAGAAACATTCCAGTATCTCCAGTACTGCCTCACATGCCAACCTTTGTGCCCAAAAATCTGTGCCCAAAAGTCCTTCTAAAATGAACTGTAGGTATTTCTTTCCCTCTGTTTCCCAGGAATTGTGACGTATGTGGTCCTTGCCCTTTCTTCACAACTTCTTGATCTAACAAGGTAACAGGTTAGCAGCACTTGTTCCTCTTTAAGCGCATGGGCTGGCAGAAATTCCCTCTTTATTCAAGGCTTCCAGGAGGAACTTCTTGTCAGCCACAGCTCAGCCAGCAGAGCTTGAGGTCTGCACCAAAGTGCTGCTGTAAGGCACTGTGACTATCATTGCAGAATTCTTAAAAGCAAAGGCATGTCTATACTGATGTGAAGTTATTCAGCCCACAAGGAGCTAAGGACTTGCTGCCTTAAATATGGAAGTATGTTGGAGTCCCTTCTAAGAAAAGATTTGAACCACAGATGCTGATTTTGTGATTGTGCACACAAAATGCTGTCCAAACCAAAACCACATGTGCATCCTTAAAACAAAATGTACTATTTTATAAAGTAAGGGCTTTTCCATCTGAAGATATCATAGAAAGACAAACACATTTGCCCTGTATAACTGTAAATCTTTGCCTGGACTCTTCCAGCTGAAGTTTAGAAGGACACCCTGTGTTGTATAGTTCAGAATCCACATTTTCCAGGCCCTTACTTCATATGTTTACATCTTTTTAACTGACTTTAAACTTCTGGAAATGCAACATTTGCCTAGCTCTTTCATGGTTCTTTTTTATTTTCAAGCACTCTGAATATATTAACATAATCCCCTTAATCCTCTTAATCACTTAAGTCAAATCATGTTATAGAAACATAGAATATCCTGAGTTGGAAAGATCTCACAGGAATCACTGAGCCCATCTTCTTGGTCCATGGAAGACCATCCAAATCCAAACCTTTGTATGAGGACGTTGTCCAAACGCTCCTTGAACTCTGGCAGCTTGGGCTGTGACCACCTTGCTATGTTTTTGTATAACTGTATGCTGGGCAATTCTGGATGGGCAAGAAACAGTGTTGAAAGCTTTGCTAAAATCCAAAAGGACCACCCTACCTTTGGTCAGCTAAGTGTGGACTCTTGTCATATAAGGAGATAAAGTTCATTAAACAGGTATTTCTGATCATGAACACATGTTGGTTGTGACGAATGATTGCATTGTGTTTCAGGTGTTTTTCCATAATGCCCAGAATAAAAATTTCCAAAATTTTATCAGCCACTGAAGCAATACTGAAGGGTGTCTGATTACCAGGATCTTCTTTCTTGCCCTTCTTAAAAATGAGGTCATTTGCCAGCTTCCAATCATCAAAGACCTCTCCAGATCCCCAACACTCATGAAAAACAATTGTGAGAGGTCTCCCAGTGAAATAATGTAGATCTTCTAGTACTCTGGGATGAATCCCATTGAGCGCCATAGACTTCGTGCATCCAGTGGCAACAGCAAATCCAACACAATTTTGGGTCTTACTGGGAGCTTATTATTCTTGCAGACATGGTCCTTCAGCTCTGGGGATCCTATGGTTCATCACTGGTTCTGAAGACAGAAGTGAAGAAAGCATTAAGCATTTCTGCTTTGTCTTCATCCCTGTTTATGAGGTGATCATCCTCATCAAGTATTGGACCAATGTAATCTCTGGTCCTTCATTTATGGTTCACCTATTTCAAAAAGGCCTTTTTGTTGTCTCCTGCAGCACTGGCTAGCTTCAACTCCAATTGAACTTTCACCACTCAAATTTTCTCCCTACAGTGGTGTACAGCATCCCTGTTGTCTTTTTATATCACTCACAGTACTTCATGTTATTTCTGTTCTGTCCACCTCCCAAGGTGTGAAAGATAAATCTGAAGGGTGAATGCTGCTGCATTTGCTCCAACAAAAATCAGCATGAACCTCACCAGCATGTGTGTGAAGCATTTGATTCTGCTGTGGAAATATCAGGGATTTGCATAAAAGTAATGGTAAACAAAGGAATGCAAAGTAAAGAAATTTGGTAAGACTTTCCTATGGTACATCTAAGGGAAGCTTTTGAGAAAATGTTATCACTGCAAAGCATTTACAAATTTAAAAATCAATGGCTAAGAAAATGTCAAATTTCCTCCTTCTGGAGGCAACCCTGGGAGGATGTGGGCCCTCTCCAGAAAGAAACTGGAGACCTGGTCATGAGGGATATGGAGATAGCTGAGGTGCTCAATGACTTCTTTGCCTCAGCCTTCACCAGCAAGGGCTTTAGCCACACCACCCAAGTTGTGGAAACCAAAGGTGAGAACTTGGAGAAGGAAGATCTGCCTACTGTGAGAAAAAAATCAGATTTGAAACTATCTAAAGAACCTAAAGGTACACAAGTCCATGGGACCCAGTGATATCCATCCATGGGTTCTAAGGAAATTGGAAGTTGCCAAGCTGCTATTCATCATATTTGAAAGGTCATGGCAGTCTGGTGACGTTCCCACTGATTGGAGAGGGGGAAACATAACCCCCATTTTCAAGAAGGGGAAAAAATAAGAACAGGGAACTGGCCAGTCAATCTCGCCTCTGTGCCTGGCAAGGTACATGGAGCAGGCAACTGGTAGTCAGTGGATAAGGGTAGAGCAACTGATGTAATCTACTTGGGTTTGTGCAAAGGGTTTGACACTGTCCCACATGACATCTTGGTTGCCAAATTGGAGAAAAATGGATTTAGTGGATAGACATATTGCTGGATAAGGAATTGGCTGGATGGTCACACTCAGAGAGTTGTGGACACAACGTCCAAGAGGAGACCAATGATGAGTGGTGTTTCTCAGGGATCAGTGTTATTTAATATTTTTGTAGGTGACAAGGACAGTGCGATCAAGTGCACCCTTAGCAAGTTTGCAAACAATGCAAAGCTGAGTGGTGCAGCTAACACACTAGAGGGAAGGGATGGTGGTAGTCAGAAGGTTGCAGTGGGTGGCTCAGTGTCCAAGTGGAGACCGGTCATGATGAGTGGTGTACCTTAGGAATTGGTGCTGGGACCAGTGCTATTTAACATCCTTGTAGGCAACATGGACAGTGGGATAGAGTGCACTCTCAGCAAGCTTGCAGATGACATCAAGCTGAGTGGTGCAGTTGACACACTAGATGGAAGGGATGCTAGATACTATCCAGAGGGACTTGGACAGGCTTGAGAGGTGGGCCCATGCCAACCTCATGAAGTTCAACAAGGTGAAGTGGAAGGTCCTGAACCTAAGTCATGACAATTTCAAGCACAGACACAGGTTGAGCAGAGAATGGCTTGAGAGGAGGCCTGTGAACAAGGATTTTGGAGTGTTTACAGATGAAAGATTCAAGTTGGCAGTGTGCGCTTGCAGCCCAGAAGGCCAACCATATCCTGGATTGCATCATGAGAAGCTTGACCAACATGTGGAAGGAGATAAAGGCCCCTCTTCTCTACTCTTGTGAGACCCCCATCTGGAGTACTGAGCCCAGCTATAGAGCTCCCAGCACTAGAAGGACATGGAGTTGTTGGAGCCAGTCCAATGGAGGACCACAAAGATGATGAGAGGTCTGGAGCACGTCCCATTGGGGGATGGGCTGGGCTTTTTAGCCCAGAGGAAAGAAAGCTCCAAGGAGACATTATAGTGGCCTTCCAGTACCTGAAGAGGGCATACAGAAAAACTGGGGAGGGACTTTTTATAAGGGCAGATAGCCACAGTATAAGGTGAAATGATTTTGAACTGGAGGAGGGTAGATTTAGACTAGTTATGAAGAAGAAATTCTTTACTATGATGGTGGTGATACCCTGGAACAGGTTGCCTGTAGAGGTTGTGAATGCTCCTGGAAGCATTCAAGACCGAGCTGGATGGGGCTGTGAGCAATCTGGTCGAGAGGGAGGTGTCCCTGCCTATAGCAGGGGATTGGAACTAGATGATCTTAAAGGTCCCTTCCAGCCCAAGTCATTATCCAATTATATGATTCTAAATATTACTGAAATGTCAGTTATGTTCAAATGCATACATATTTTCAAGGATTTCTTTTAAATCATCAGTGTTGTATGTGCATCAGTTTTTGTACAACTGTATTGAAAAGCACTGCTTGTTGAAGAAACAGCTTCATGGAATCACAGAACACCAGAGGTTGGAAGAGACCTCTGGAAATCATCTAGTCCACCCCCTGCTAAAGCAAGTTCCCTACAGTACATTGCACAGGAAAGCATCTAAGTGGGTCTTGAATAGGAAAAGAGATTCCACAACCTTCCTGAGCAGCTTGTGCTGGCAGTCTGTCACCCTCATAGTAATGAAGTTCTTCCTCATGTGTGTATGGAGCTCCCTGTGTTACAGCTTCCTTCTCTTACCTAAAATATAAGGTGATTTCTTCAGTGGTAAATAAGATGAGCATGTTGTTTAAAAAGGGAGAAGACTGGTTGGTCATGACAGGCAAAGTTACATACTGTTCTGTGGTTCTAACTTGAATAAGATGGATTAACCTTCTAAAAACAAACAAGTTTTGATGTGGAAAAATTATCTGAAGAGAAAAATATTTTCAGAAGTCATGTGTTTGGGGAGAAAATGAAACAAAGCTAACTATAAGAAAAGTTTGGAAGCTGAGAAAAGGAAACTTGCTTGCTTTAGTCACCTAAGCGCTGTCAGTGGAAATGTTAATTTTACTTTTGTCTGTAAAATTTGTATTATACTTGAAGTGGAATTTGTTTAGTTTTAAAGATGAATCAGTCTTCAGAATATTTTCTGCAATTCCACTCTCATTGTTATTCTTTCTTGAATTTTGTCACAAGCGATCTTCAGGTATGTGTACAACATTCTAAGTCATTGAAGGTCTTTTTTCCATCTTGTTTAGAATAGATCAAGGACCTGCTCCAATAGGGCAGTAGTTCTCAAAGTATTGTTTTCAGTCATCCATGAAGAGCTGGCTTGTCACATGGTGCTCACTATAACCTCGTAAGCAGAAATAAAGGCTCTATAAAGATGTATTAATTAAATGCTTTCCTATGACATAGTCTTAGCACATAAAAGAGAAGTGGACATGCAGTGCTGTAAGAGAACTGAGAGTGTTCCTTGAGAAATCTTGGATGCTGCATGTCATATTTGCAGTTCTAGATGCTGAGAAGCCTATCTCTGCTTTTCTGAAGTATCAGCACACGTGCACACACACACAAACACACACACAAAAGGTGTTAATAGAGTAGCAGAAAAAAGTAGCAAAGCCAAAGACAGGAAAACAAAATATAAGCAGTAAATTTCAGTAGGTTCCAGTAAACTCCGGGAAATGTCACTTAAGAATTTACAGAAGACAGGTTCATAAAGAAAAGGAGTTACAAAGACCCGGCAGATCCTCAAAGAAATGGTAGTAAGGCACAAGTACGATAGATAGATTAGTCTAGTCCAGTGAAGAAGAATGATTGAAAATATAGAAAGAGAACACTCTGGCTAAGTCATGAGCTTATCAAGCACGGGAAGAGGCAACAGAGGAAGTGGAAATTAGGTTGGACTGCTAGAGGCAGATATATTCTAGAATATGCAAACATAAGAAGGACAAAGTTTCTTCTCCATACATTTGTGCTACTGCTGTTGGTTTGAGCAGTAGCATCTGACACTGGACACTCATTTTCCTACGTACATGTGCACAATAAATCCCAACTTTTGGATACATTCTTGTGGCTTTTGTCATTAATAAAAAGCAAGAATCAAGTGTTGTGGCAAACAAACTGATTTATATGTGCAACTTGATTTAGTGAGTGGAAGTCCTGCCCATATCAGGGGAGCTGGAATTCAATGATCTTTAAGGTCTCCTCCACCCCAAGACATTCTATAATTTGATGACTCAATACCTACATACTCAGCTGCAGCTCAAAACTGTCATAATTCAAAGCTCAAGCAAAGTGTACAACATATACAAGTATTAATCAAAAGGTTTTCAAATATATCTAGCGCTTCTTGACAATCAAGAGAGTGTAACACACAAAGCTAAGCAATGGCTTTCATCCTATCTTTTTTTCATGTTTCTCTTTCCCTCACTGCAGCCACCAGCTAGGTGCTTAGGTGCCAGATAGGCACCTTCAATAACATCTTCACGTTTCCCATGTATTCGGTAAGCTCCCTTGCAATATCTTGAAAGGAATCAATCTTTGTCTGGTTTCTGGATACTCCAGGAGATTAATTTTCACAATTAAACTTGTACAACTGAAACAGAACTGAAATACAGCAAAAATTCACAGCTGATGAGCTATGGAAATTCCCAGGTTCAAAGTTCACCTTGGATCATAGTGAACTGTGATAATGGAACCTTGATGGCGATCTCACTGTACAGCTTTTTCAAGTCTAGTTTATCCATTAGCCAAAAATGCTGAATACTCAGGTTTCATACAAATATAAAGTACTTCATGGTACCAGATGAGCTGCTTTTATAGCACTTTTCTTTAAAGTGTTTCACAGTGTTTTACAAGGTATTAAAATTACTCCAACAAAACGCCTAGTAAGGTATGCAATCTGTGTAAAATAAAACACATTTTAGGGTTGAAGACCAAATCCCATTCTCTATCTTGGCATGCAAATCCTGTTGAATCCAGCATTATTTAACAGATAACCAATCAGATGCTATAGAAAAATTTGAGACTTTAAATTCTACATTAACTACTACTTTTTCTGGCGTCATCAGTAGGCAGACATAATTTTCTCCCTTAATGTGTATGACTGCAAGAGCACACATACAGGTAAAAGAACATGATGAGCGTGTATTCTTGTTATCACTGATGATAAAGATCATGAAATACTTGCAGACAATGCCTAAATGACCAAGAAATATGATACATGCTGTAATACTCTATCTGGGAAGCAGCCAGAAAATCTGAATGACACTGTAAAATCAAGGGCTGAAGAATTAGGATATTTCCTCTGTAACCTCAGCTTTTAATAGTCCACAGTGTTTCCATGCTGGATGTTCTTGCAAATACCCTTCTCCAGTAAATGGAATGTTCCTGACAAAGAACAACTACGTTTTTGTGTTTTTCTGATATGATGTGGGGAAAAGGTATTTACTTCTGGTGACATTTTGGAAACAGCTAAGAACTCCCACAAGAAATTTCAAGACATCTAAAATTGGGGAAAATTCTGAGCAGTAAAAAAGAAGATTTTTTATAGTTTTAAAAGATGTATGAGGTATAATTTACAATTTTAAAAATTATTTGTAAATTGTCTAAAACATATTCTGCAACATTCGGACAATTTGATTTTTTATGATGATACTTTAATTTTGGTTGAAGATGATATAATCTGTTTCTTTCCACCTTAAGGCAGTGGTGCATTTATGTGATCTGCTTAATGCAGTGCCGAGATTTCCATTTTTTATATTTTTGTGGGGGGTCTCTGCGAACCTCTCTCCTTCATTTCTGTGCAGTGCTGCTCTTTCATTGTGATCACTTGTAAGTACCTCAGAAATGCTGCGTCTTGCTGTTAACCTGAAGGCTTATGCTCTCTGCCTTGTTTTGGGAGCTTTCTAACTTGCACCCAGTGCAAAAGTGATGGCAGTTGCTATGTATGCTGAAATAGATTTTTTAAGGACCTCATTTGCTGCTTCCCTAGGAAAAGGCTACAATCATATACTTGCTACTAATCAGGTTCTAGCAAAATATGGTCTTGTTCCTCAGATGTGAGAACAGGCTGCAGCCATTTCTAATCAACAACTGAAGAGAATAGCAGGGCTCATTTGAAGCATAATTCAAGAGGATCACCATAACAGCACTAGCTGCAGAGTGCTGGTAGTGTTCCTGTCCATAGTGTGACCCTGTCTTGTTCCCCGTCTCAGCATCAATGCAGGCAGTCCCTGAGGACAGATGCTCCCTAATCCACCTTCAAGAGGCTAGGAGGATTAAATAATAGACGTAAGATTTATTTACAGGTAACTGTGATGCTACAGTGTTACCTTTCTGTACTACATGGTTCAAAAGGTCTTAGAAATACCAGGTGACAAAGCTGGCAACAAAAGGAGGTAATTTAAGAAATCTATCAGAAAAGGAAGGAAATCAGTCATTCTTTTTTAGGATGAATCACAGTTCCTGTGAAGTCAATTGCTTTAGTGAGGCTATTCATGCTGGTAAGGTAACTTTGCTTGCTTGTGAAGGTAGATCTAATGCACACTCATAGGCTGAAGAGGTACAACTGACGTTTGTATTCTATTACTTAGAATTTCCCCCCTTCTTCTGGTGAATGAATACACAGATTACTCCTTTAGACCTCAAGTCTGTCTTTAATCACTTTACTCACAAAGCACATTTTTAAGGAAACTAAACTTTTTATCAACTGAATTTTAGGCTAGCATTTTGCTTCAGCTGCACTCAGAACACTACAGCTGCATGAGTCTGAGCCAAAAGGAACAGAACGTTCACAGAGGGCATGTTTCCTGCTCTTTCCATCTTCCTAGCTTTCATTTATGACCACTTGTGGAGACAAGAGTTTGGTATTTGATCAACAGCTTTGCTGTGACCTGGGATGGTCACTCTCATACTCTGAAGTGGTGCCTCTTACTCAGGAACAAACAATGGCTGATGTGATTAGGCGCAGCTCAGCCAACACAAAACTGCAGTGCAGGATGCTGATCTTAGATTCAGATAAGACAATGGGTGTTGCCTTAGCTGTGTCATTTACAATACACTCCACTGCTGGTCTGTAAAAATGCAGGTTATATATCTGGGAGACTTGCATCAATCCATGAATCAATCCATCTGTTGTGTAAGAGCAATCATTACTCCCACTAGTGGTGGCCTCTACTGCAATTGCAGGTGCCAACCCTGAGTCACTTTGGGAAATAAAAGTTTTTATGTGTCAGTGTACCTTAGAAGAAATGAAGGCTACACTATGTAGAGGGGTGTTGACTGGTTGTGCTTGTTCCTTGTTGTGTAAATTACTGCAGTGTACTTTTGTCAAACAGCTGAATAAAAATGAAGAATTAAAAATTGTTCCAAATTAAAAAGATATATTAAACTCCTACATACATAGTTCACATGACCATCTTTTTCTAAAGAGAAGCATACTCAATGGAACAAAGTCAAGATACATCTTCAGACACACAGTTATCTGTGATAATATATATTATCTTAATCAGACATGTTTAACAGAAGTAAATGGACAAGTACAGCATTGGAAATAGGAGGCAATGGGAAGCACTGGAAAGATAATTATTGCAAAAGGAAAACCATAACATTGCTTGTATGAATGTTGTATTTAGGAAAATATTTTCCAGGGCAAAGGAAGTATAATGCTCCATTTCTTGATTAAAAAGCTAAAACTTCCAGCCTACAAGTAGTAAGATGAAATATCTGAAGAGCTCTACAATCACAGTGATCCTTTGCATTCTTTGTCTAGCAGCATGAGTGTGAAACTTACATCACTTCTTCAAATGATGTATTTGAAATTCTTCTACCGAAAGCTTTTACTGCTCGACAGCTCGAGTTCCCACGGTGCTCTGTACTTCCTTAATAGATGCTTGTACATATAGTATCATACATTTCAGTGGTTGCTAGCAATGAAAGTACTCGTCTTTTACAAAACTGTAGAATGAAAAATCAAGGTATGAAACATGAGGACTAAACAGCACAGTAGTAAGTTTGTGAGGGAGTTTTGCTTAATTCATTGACTGATATTTCAGCTCATTCCCTTTCTGTTTAACAACATCAAACTAAACTAATGCAATGAAAAGAAAATGCTTGTGTCTGGGCAACAGAAGTGTGCATATTTCATTTGTGCCTAAGTTTTAAATCAGTAACTGATCCAATAATGAGTATCTAATTTCCACATTTTCCAGTACAATACACTCATCACACTACTTGCTAATATATATATTTTATCAGTTTTTACTGAACAGTGGCAACGTGGATATTTGCATACAACAAAAAGAGGTCCCTGCACTACAAAAGAGACATTTTGAAGCTCAGATGCCCCACCCAGCCTCATATCAAGAGAAGTGCACATTGCCTCTTACCAAATGCTACTAATTTACAGAGGAAGAGAACCAAGTGGGAGACTGTATTCTCCCTCTTGGGAAAAGTGCAAATACAAAGACAGGAAGGAAAAAAACAGTGGTAGACTCCAATAAGACATAAGGATAAACCGAAATTAACTAAACAAGATTTATTTGGAGAATAGGTTGCTACTCCTGTGGAAGCGACTCAGCCCAACACACAAATATATTAATATATTACCTCATATGCAAACATATCATAACAAATGTAAACAAAGTTGTATACACACAAAGCAGCACATACCTATGGAAGAGAGAAATAAGAAAATGTATCATGACAGAAATATCTGCTAACAGATAATAAATAAGCCATGACTGTGAAAGGAGATGTAGCTACCAGAAAACACCTGTTAGAAACAACTTTTTCCAACTATTTAATATTTCCTAGAAATATTTTCAAGGAAATATGTGTCCTTATAATTCATTCTCTTAGATTTCTACTGCTTTAGTTTCAAGGCCACTCAAACCTTTCTGTAGGATTTTAATTAACTTTACCTGCCTGCTAGTTTCAGGCAGTTCACATAAGCATTGTAGAAGTTCTTTTCTTTAGCTTATGATCTTAAAATATTACGTAAAGTAGAAATCAAATCAGTTTTGATTAAATGAAATGAAAACTGAAATGAAAGAAGATGAAAACTAAGACCATAGAGTCTACATGAGTTAACCTGTGACATATGCCATGCCAATAATTAAGACAAGACATGATCTCAGATCACCAACCTCTCAGGGCAATGTCTAAACTGCAGGAGAGTGCTTTGTGAGTGGGAGAAATGCTAAGCAAGCCAGTTCCTAGCATTATCAGTGTGACAATCTTGCTATTTTTTCCTACCTCTTAATGACATCAATAGTCAAAATTTCCTTTGTAACAAGCAGTCAGTATACAATAACATAGAACAAACAGAAATGTTCTCATTCTTTAGGTATTAAAGAATATTTTTTCTACTCATTTACTAAATAATGATAATGTTGCTCATTTAGTGATAGTTACAGGACTTATTTAACACATAATAATATTCATTATATTTAATAATATTTATTATGTTTAATATAATAATTTATTTCCACATATCAATCAAATTCTGATTGACAAGAAAAATTAGTGTTTTAATTTCTCTGGTATTTATAGAATCATAGAATTATAGAATCACCAAGGTTAGAAAAGACCATCCACTTCAACCACCCACCTACTACAGTATTACCTCACAAAACCATGTCCCTTAGTACCACATCTAAATATTTTTTTAACACCTTCAGGGACAGAGACTCAACCACCTCTCTGGGCAGCCCATTTCAGAACCTGACTATTCTCTTGGAGAACAAAGTTTTCCAAACATCCAACCTGAATCTCCCCTGGTAGAACTTGAGGCCTTTCCCTCTCATTCTCTTGCTTGTTACATAGGAGATGAGGTCAACTCCCACTTTGCCACAACCTCCTGGTAGCTGTAGAGAGCTAGCTATAAGGTCTCCCATGAACCTTCTGTTCTCGGGACTAAACAATCTCAGTTCCCTCAGCTGCTCCCCCATAAGACTCGTGCACTAGACCCCTCATCAGCTTCACTGCCCTCCTCCTGGGCCTCAGTGTCTTTCTTGTAGTGAGAGGCCCAAAACTGAACACGGAACTCAAGACATGGCCTCACCAGATCTAAGTACAGGGAGGCAGTAACTTCCCTGCTCCTGCTGGCTGCAGTATTTCTGATACAAGCCAGGATGCCATCAGTCTTCTTGGCCACCTGGGCACACTGCTGGCCCGTGTTCAGCCAAGAGTCAACCAGCATCCCAGGTTCATTTCTTTCACACAGTCTTTCAGCCACTGTGCTACAAGCCTATAGGGATTGTTTGGGACAACTGAATATAGTATCTGAGTTGTTTATGAATGTTAATAAAAGTTTTAAAACACTGGTGAAATGAGTGGGGAAGGTATTACTTCATGGATACAAAAAAGTTGTTGAGCAGAAAGATTATTCATAATTATTTATAATTCTGGCAATTTCTCTGAGGCATATATTTTTTTCTAGACTTTTCATGAAAACAAATGAGAAAAAATAACAAACCTACAAGGAGCTCTAAAGTTTCGTCATGGTGTTTCATTTCTTCTTTTTATTTTAAACATGAGAACAAGATTTTTGACTTATGGCACAACAATTACACTGGAAGAGTAGCTCTCATCATCATCAGCTGCTATACTTAATAAGACCTGTGAGGAGCCAAGATCTGCTACTGCTTGACCAGATGCACAAAGAGTATTTGAGATAAGACTGGTCAGCACACAACATCTGGGTGTGAATATTCTTTAATGAATTCTTTTCCATATCTGTTCTCTCCATACTTTGTTATGCTAAAATATGCTGGCATGAAAAGAATGGGGTAATCTTTTGTTCTCCTCTTTTCCATGTTTGGACTTACGGTTGCTAAGAATGATCTGATAAAAAGAAATTCACTCACTTGTTTACATCCTCTTCATTATAACCAACAAAATTCCTAAGTATCACAAAAATCCCATCCTCTTTTCAGACCTTATCATTTGTCTTTCTGTTCCATTTAATCCATTCTGCTTTCATTCTAAACCTTGCCATATTTGTCTCTTTTCACCTGCAGCTCTCAACCTCATCACTACCTGTTTCCTTTGATCAGCCATTTTTGGACATCCACTAATTCACTCAGAGTGTTGATAACACACTAATGTTTTAGTTTCTGCTGAAATTTAGTGCATTAAGACAGCTAAGGGAAGCATCACCTGTGTCAAGGCAAGGAAAAGGGTCATATATCTTATGCAAGAAGGGGAAGATGGACAACCAGAAAGAAAGCAGAGATTTATAGGATGTGGCAGAGATGATCTCATCTCACTTGGCTCACTTTCCTGAGGAGCTGCAGCCTAAATCTTGCTTGTATCTGTTTACTTTAGAATTTTTCAGTCTTATTTCTAATCAGTTCCCAGATCATAATGCTTCCCTACACTGAATTCACTGATCCACCCCCCCTGCTCATCTGGCCTTGGCAAGCTAAAGCTCAGCTCCCCATAGTGCTCCTGATTCAACTCTTATCTCCACTGCACTCCATAGCACATTTGAGTACAGGAGAGACCCTGCTGCTCCTGGCATTTGTTTGCCTACAATTAAGTTAGCCCACAAGCAGCTGGAAGTAACTACACCAGAGTGAGGTTTTGTGCCTGGGCTCTGTAGCAAGCACAGCTGTGTTTTTAGAGTGACGTGCTCAGGCTGGCCAAGAACTGTGAGAGGCTGTCTCCATCAATCTTCATATTTAGTTGCTGAACTCTTAAGAAGTCTTGGAGCACATTCCAAGTAAGATGATTCAAGGAATAACTTGCCTATGTGAGGGTGGAACTCCAGAGAAATAGTTATAAGCACATTGCCAAACTGTGAATACCATAGTAAAGAGCTGTTAGAGTTTTCAAAGAGGTGGTTGACAGAGATCTTGTTTTAATTTGAAAAAGAAAAGCTTTCTTGGGTCCGCATGGAAACAATGTATACAAAAAAAAAAGAAAAAAAAAAAGAAAAAAAAAAGAAAAAATTCCCCCAAGCATTCCATTTATGACAGACATTCAGTCTGAAAAAGTGAGTTAATACTTGATAAAGTTATAGGTAATTGAAGATATTGAGATATTGCTGTGTATGTTTCAGCTACAGGATTGTATATACAATACAGCTATTCAACTCTTTGAAAGGATAGATAACTGCAAGACAAGGGGAAATGGTTTTAAGTTGCAGGAGGGAAGATTTAGGTTGGATGTCAGGGGGAAGTTCTTTACTATGAAAGTGGTGAGGTGCTGGAACAGGCTGCCCAGAGAGGTTGTGGATGCCCCATCCCTGGAGGTGTTTAAGGCCAGACTGGATGGGGCCCTGGGCAGCCTGGTCTGGTATTAAATGTGGATGTTGGTGGCCCTGCCTGTGGCAGGGAGTTGGAGATTCATGATCCTTGAGGTCCCTTCCAACCCTGGCCATTCCGTTTTTCTGTGTGATTCTGTGTGATTCTGTGATTGTGTGTTTTCCTACAACTTTACAGAAGTTATACCCTTTGCCTTGCAAGTTCAGAGAAATGGGGTTGAAAATTATCTGATAGGATAAACTAATTCCATATGAATTAGTTTAGGCTAAGTATTTACATGCACAAAAAACCTCCTATGATATTTCAAGAAAAAATTAGACTTACTTTTAGAAAAAATTAGACTTACTTTTAAGTCACATTTTCCTACAATTTTTACTAGCCAACCTTCAGTATGATATGTAAAACCAGCATCACTGTGTAAGAGATTACCTCTTTTTTTCCCTTTCCATTTATAAAGTTTGTTCAGCTCTATAGATTTTGTTTTCAGAAACCAGCAGTGGCAAGCAATCTAGATAGCACTGACAGTAGTCATTGTACATGCATAAAAGAAATGAGGATTCCACTGACAGATCTCTAAAGCTTTGGATGACATCAGTGGTAGCAAGATAAGACAAGGCCAATATTGACTGATTTTGACAATCTCTGCCAAACTGTTTTCAAAATCAGATTTTTTTCCTTCACTAATCTGGCAGAGCATCACACCTGCATGGAATAAAGCCAAACTGTGGAACTGACTGAGTGGTGGATCCTTTGGTTCACTGGAAAACAGAAAATAAACAATTTTGTACAAATGAAAATAATTTATTGACTAAATATACGGTGCTATTCCTTGCTTTAAAGCCATAAAGCAATGGAAGAAAATTCCCAAATACATAATATGATGTTACAGCTTTTCTTACTTTGACTACCTTGGTTCTGCATCACAGGATCACAGGATCACAGAATTGTAGGGACTGGAAGGGACTTCTAGAGATCATCAAGCCCAACTACCAGCAAAGCAGACTCCCTACAGCAGATTGCCCAGGTAGGGGTCCAGGTTGGTCTTGAATATCTCCAGAGAAGGAGCACCCACAACCTCCCTGGGCAGCCTCTTCCAGTGCTCTATCATCCTCACTGCTCCAGTTTGTGGCTGTTTCCAATTTATCACTCTAAAAATCTGTTAAATAATGATAACACAAGATCAGTAGAAGCAAGTATTGTTTCTTAAAAGTGGCCAGCCCTTTGCAGTTGAAATAGAATTTTTCCTAAAGAGGAGATGTATCCTTGCAATGGCATGGGTCATGAACATGAACAAAAAGTAAACAAAGTAAACTTGTCCAGTTTTTTTCTTGTGAAAGTGACAGAAGTATTCACATGCAATACATATCCTCTATTAAGAGAGAAGATATTATCCAGTGTGGCCAGAAAAAAATACTATCTATAGTCTTCTGAATTCCTTTTGGGAAGAAAACAAAAACAAAAACAAAAAACAGAACAAACAACTGTGACAAAATGAGACATTTCTTGTATCAACTAGTTGCTTTTTAATAAGTTAACTGAGATGAGATCAAGCGGTTACTTGCTCACAAGTCTCTTTCCAGGTAGCATGCAGAAAACAAACTTTTACACTCTCCTCTTGTTTGTATCACAGCAAATGCATGTTTCCTAACTTTCTGCTTCCATTATCCCATTTCTCTCCTTGGATGCTTTCAATACACACACACACCTGCACATATACTCAGACAGTGGATAAGTAATCTAAGACACTAAAAGAATGCTCCATCATTCTCCTTTGTCTGTCCCATAAATTGCTAAACAATTTGTATCATTTTGCAGGCATCTGTTTAAGTTTTCACAAATCAGTCATTCTTGAAACGTGTATTTCAGGAATCCCAGACTAAGGAGATAAGAAAGTCTGGAGAGAGGAACAGCTCTCCAAACAACTGTTCAGGTGGAACAACTCCACTTGAGGAGCTGTTGAGGAGAATCTGGTTGGAGATCACAAAAGCAAACTCAACACACACAAATCATGGAATCATAGAATCAAGAACAGTTTGGATTGCAAAGGCATGTAGAGATCATCTTGTTCCAAGCCCTCAGCCATGGTCAAGGACACTTCCCACCAGAGCAGGTTGCTCAAAGCCCCATCCATCCTGGTCTTGAATCCTTCTGAGGGGGGCGGAGGCATCCACAAACTCACTGGGCAATTTGTTCCAGTGTCTTACCACTCTCACAGTAAAGAATTTCTTCCTGATATCTAGTCTAAATCTACCCTCTCCCACTTTACAGACATTACCCCTCATCCTATCACCACATGTCCTTATAAATTTCCCTCCCCAGCTTTCCTGTAGGCCCACTTCAGGTACTGGAAGGCTGCTATAAGGTCCCCCCAGAGCCTTGCTGATCAGAGCCAGCTTTCTCAGCCTGACCACACGGGAGAGATGCCGTGGCCCTCTGATCATCTTCATGGCCTTCATCTGGACCCACTCCAAATGTGGGCCCCAGAACTGGATGCAATACTCCAGGTGGGGTCTCATGAGATGAGAGTAGAAGGGCAGAATCATTTCTCTTGGCCTACTAGTCACTCTTCTCTTAATGCAACCCAGGATCCATGGACTCTGGTATGATGTGCTTGAGAGCTAATGGAGCTGAAAGATTTGACTGCCAAACTCCCCTCTATCATCTTTGAAAAGTCCTAGAGAATGGGAAAGGTACCTGAGGACTGAAGGAAAGCCATTGTCACTCCAGTGTTTGAAAAAGGCAAAAATGAGGACCTGAGAAACTACAGTCCAGCCAACCTCCCCTGTGACCCTGAGAAGGTGATAGAACAACTTGTTCTGGATGCCATTTCCATGCAAGTGGAAGAAAAGATTATTGGTATGGATTAACCAAGGGAAAATTGTGCTTGACCAGTCTAGTAGCCTTATGTGGTATCATGGCTGGCTGGTTAGATGAGAGAAGTGGATGTAGTCCACCTTGACTTCAGCAAGACTTTTTAAACTGTCTCATGGAAGGTAAGCTTAGGAAACATGGCACAGATGAGTGGACAGCAAGGTAGACTGAGAATTGGCTAACTGTCAGAGCTTAGGGGATTGTCATTGGTGGCACAGAGTATAGTTGGAGGCCTGCAGCTAGCAGTGTTCCCAGAGGTCTATACTGGTTCTTGTCTTATTTAATGTCTTTATCAGTGACTTGGATGAAGAAATAGAATGCACCCTCAGCAGGTTTGCTGATTATACAAATCTGATAGGAATGGCAACTCAACAGAAGGCTATGCTTCTATTCAAGACAGGCTGGAAAGTTAGGTGGAGAGGAACCTTGTGAAATTCAACAAGTGCAATCATAGTGTCCTACACCTGGGTTGGAATAACCACACAAATCATAGAATAGCTTCAGTTGGAAGAGACCTTAAAGATCAGTCTCTTGAAATTCAGCATTCTGACTCTGTTCTTTGCCAAGACCATGCTCCTTGAGATCACAAACTCAGTCAGAGCATGGTTGTTACAATCCAGACTGCCTCCACTCTTATTCTCTTCATTAAGCTCTTCTGCACTGGTGAGCTTCAGGCCTAGTGAAGCTTCACCTCTGGTTGGTCTATCCAGTACATGGACCAGGAAGTTATTCTCAGCTGACTTCAGGAGTTTTTTGGATTGCTTGCAGATCACTGTGCAGCTTTCCCAGCAGGCATGTGTGTAGCTGAAATCTCCCATCAAGGGATGTGAGTCTGTGAGTGTGATGCCATTTGTAGCAGAGACAAGACCTCATCCACAGGATCCTCTTGGTCAGGTGGCCTGCAGTAGACCCTGTCCAACAGACATCCTGTATTTTAACCACAAACTTTCAACCTGATGATGGCTGTACCTCAGAAGCAACTCTACATAGTCTATCCACCTTTGAACACAAAGAATCTTTTCTACCGCCAATAGCAATTCTGCTTCCAAGCTTTATTGTACAGAGGCAGTTTACATCTTGATAAATTACTAACGGAAGATCATCACTCTGATCATTTCCCTGGCATTCTATTGATGCCAACTAAATTCTAATTATGATACCTTCAGATTAACCATTATGTGAGTTAGAAGACTGTTTGAATTTTCCATGCTTAATGTAGAACTGTTCTTCATATTAGATAGTTCGTTCAAGTGCAAGAAAAGAAATGTACAAGTATACTTTGCAGGGAAGGCAGAGCTTTACGATCAAGGCGTATCTGTCTGCTTGTGGACCTGTGAATAATGTCTCTGAAAGCAAATAACATGCCAGACATCTGTTTTGTAGAGGAACACCAGAATCAGTGCTTATGTCGCCCCTTTGGCTAGGGGGACATGTTTTCTCAGAGACTCGGTTCAGGTTTGAAGACCCACCATGTCAGAGAGCTTTTATATTACCTCAACAAATTACTACATCCTGTCAGACTGTGGGCATGGGTGGTAAAGCTTCCAAGAGTTTTTTAAGTCATTTAGTGATGCTCATAATTTTTAAAATAGAATAAATATATTAATGTGCAGTGTATTATAGATAAGATGGCCTAAGATGATAATGCTGTTACACTTTGAAATAACCAATATTTTGCATTTTATGTAAATTATGAAGTCTTATTTTTAGCTATAAAAAATATGACATTCAGAGTTCAAATTGTATTTGTGTTTGTAGCTTTCTATATTGTTGCATAAATTGTGTAATTTATGAAAACCTTACTCAGAATGCTACAAAATTTTGGGTAATAAACAGCAATTCCTGCTTTAGGAAGTTAACAGAAAGCTGTAAGACTAAGATTCAAAGCCAGACACTGTACTTCCTGTCTTTTAGATCTACTAACATGTAAATGAACCATTACAAAGACGATTAACTGTTAGAATTGTATGACTGGAGTCCAACATTCAGCCGTCTTCTTTATTCACCATCAGAGTAGACCAGGTGTCCAGAATCCTAATGCTTGTCTTTTCAGTTTAGGTTTGTATGATCTGCATACTAAGCACTAGTCACCATTGTTTTCCAGCTTTAATTTATTGATGGCCTTAACAACTGGCTATTTTACTGCTAATTGTACTTTAAATTGCTAGTACAAAATCAAACAGCAATTGGGACTCTAAACATGCACTTTCATGAAGTACAATTATTAAAAAATATATTTTAGTTCTCAACAGTTTATTCTAACAAAAATATATTTATACTCAGATCCTTTAAGTTTTCTCACTGAAAATTATGCTTTGGTACTTTTGTTATGTTAATCACACATAAGCTGATTATTATTTTATCTACATTCTAAAGGATATGCTAGAAATAAGATGACTGCACAAGAGAGTGTTTTCAAGAGTTGAAGTAATTGATTCAAATGCATACATATATCTTTAAAAAAGGAAGCCTGGTGCTTTTGAGGATTGTCCCTCTTCTTTCTTGTTAAAATAGACAGAAATATTCTGACAAATTCCATCTTGAAAATTTGCTTTATCTCCCAAAAGTCACAGCATAGCTTCAGTTTGTAATTTAAAATGTTTTTCCTGATAGTTGTGGAATAGAGCTGAGGGTTGGCCTGCAATGAGAAGTGCACTATGTGTGACTGTGAATCTGGATGTTCTACTGGTATAGCCCAGCCTTTATCTTTTAAGAAAATATAAGCTTGAAAATGGGCTCATATTAACCAAACGATATTCAACAAGGCCAGTAGAAAGGAGCTGCACTTAGACTGGATCAACCACATGTGTGTGTACAGAGTGGTACATTGATAGCAGGCCTGTGGAGAATGACTTTGGGATTCTTCACGCCAAATGAGAGAGCTTGCTGCCTGGAAGCCAGCATGTTAAGGGAAGTGATTGTCTCCCTCTGCCACTGTGAGGCTCCACCTGCAGTTCCGCATCCAGGCCTAGATCCCAAAACACAAGAAAGATGTGGAACTATTGGACTGGGTCCAGAGGAGGGGCACAAAGATGATTAGAGGACTGAAGCACCTCTCTTATAAATACAGGGAGGGAGGTTGCTTTGTTTAATTTGGAAAAGAGAATGCTACAGGAAGACCTCATTGTGGCTTTCCAGTACTTGAGGGGAGTTTATAAACAGGAGGGAAAATGACTTTTTACATGGGCTGTGATAAGAAAAGGGGGAATGTCTTTAAACTAAAAGAGGGTAGATTTACATAATGTTAGGAAGAAACTCTTCAGAGGATGATGAGGCAGTGGCACAGGCTGCCTACAGAGCTGTGGGTGTCCCATCCCTGGAGGCACTCAGGGCTGGTTTGGATGGGGTCCTGGGCAGCCTGGTCTGGTGGGGGGCAACAAACCCAAGGCCAGAGAGTCAGAGGTAGATGATCTTTAACATTCTTTCCAGCACAAGCCATTCTATGATTGTATGAAAAAGTAATTGTTAGTTTGATGACATGGATTTAAAATACAGGTCTTGACAAATGTTTAGGGATCTGCCTTGCTGAAAGTCACTATATGACTTTCACATAATACCTAGGTTGTCTCCAATGAGCTCAGAAGATTTAACTGATGTAATAATCCAATAGGGGTTATCTCTTTTAAGCCTGTTTTAGTAGTAGAAATAAACCGCAGGTTTAAAGAGTGTAAATGACTTATCCTGAGTTACATTTGGAACCTCTTGCAAAGCTGGAGACAGACTCAATTCTTCATCAATGTCCTGTGCTAGAAACTCAACCATTGCTTTCCAGTAAAAGAGATCATTTTCACAGATGATCTTGATCTTAACAAAATACGGGGATTGCAGCATAATTCAGAAACAAGATACACTCTGCAGATTGATAGACTAAGTGCCCAAACTTCTATGGTTGTTTCATTTTTTCTGTTTAAAATACTGTCCAGGCTGAGTAGATGGAGTTTTTGTGTTTTTCTGGGTTCACTGAATTGCCCGTGATGAGTTATAATTTCTTGTATTACAGGACTACAATATCAAAGAAACTCTCATGAACCACAGCAGCTATGTAGCCAACTCTTGTTCATGTGTGAGTAGTTACCTGGTGTGCTCTGGATTCACCAATGCTAAGGAGGCTTCAGTTCTTCTCTTCTCAGGACAAACATCAAAGACTTGTGTTTCCAACCAGTGAAATGTAGTCCTATAGTCCTGATGTCTTCATGCTGCCAGATGTGGATGTGGAATAGCCTCTGATGCTCTGAGGCAGTTTAAGGCAGTTGGAATGTAAAAAAAAAAAAAAAAAAAAAAAAAGCATGAAAACATAAAATGTAAGAAAAAGAAGGAAAAAAATTAATGCCAAATTGTATCTCAAACTCACATTGTGAAAACGAAATCTTTGTTGCAAATGTAACTTGTAAAGTTCTAAATTTGTTTCAAAATATTTAGAATAATACTTTCATGGAATTCATAAACTATTAAACTTGTCTTGAAATGTGTGATATTTTACTATGTGATAAAAATAACATGTAAGTTCAAGCATACTGAGTTTTTTAACTTCCAAAACTGAAATCCTCCCCAAAGGTCGCTGTAATTTCCTCAAACCAACTCACTCATTGAGTAGTTGCAGACCCAGTAACAACAGCAGCAGTACTTTTGTCAAATACTACATACAAATATTGAATTTGCCTTAACAGTTTGAGAGATCTGCTTAGATTAAAGACTTAGAGGACCAGAACCCCCATGTCCTTCTGTGCAGGGCTGCCGTCAACAAGTTCTCCTCCCAGTTTGTACACATATTTGGGATTGCCCCAGTCTAAGTGCAGCGCTTGGGCATGTTGAATCTCTTTATGTTCATAGTTCACAAGGAAGCAAAAAGAGAGATAAGCCCTCTGGAAATCTCGTCTGTCAGTCTTGTCCATTCTCAAACTTATCTGTACATCCAACTTTTTGCTTTATTTAGCACTAAAGTGAATTTACCAGCATTGTAAGTTTGAATTCCCTTTTACTCTCTATTTACTGAAGTCAGCATTTTAAAAGGGAAATGCCTTATTTCTTTGATTCTTCCCTCAGTGTAAATACGTTGTGTGATACAGCATTTGCTAGGTTGAAACTTGTTCTTCAGCTTATGCAATAAAAGCAATCCATGTGACATAAACAAGTCAAGTCACAAATGCTAAATAACATGAAGAAATGGTGTGGAAGAATCATCTCCGAGACCTTTCTTCACTGCAACTTCTCCATCTGTAAAATGAGTAAGATATACTGAATACTTTATCTATTTTCAAATCTGCAGATGGGAAACACTGAATGAAGACCTGGTATTCATTTTTATGATGGCTAATGCTAGTAATATTGAAGAAAATTTACATTCTGGAGAATAGCTTACAAGCAGGAGTTTTGCTAAGTTAGACACCCTGCTGTGTTCTGTCTGGGGCCCCTTGCCACAAACACATTGAGTTACTCGAGGTTTTGCAGAGAACAAGAAGTAAGCTGGTGGAGAGGTCTGGAAAACAAAGTATACGAGGAATGACTCAAGCAACTGGGATTATTTAGTCTGCAAAAGAAGAAGGTCAGGAGAGACCTCACTGCTCTCTACAAGTACCTCCATGGAGGTTGCAGTGCAAAGAGGATGTAAAGAAATGGTTTCAGGCTGTGACAGGGAGGTTTGTAGTGAATATCAGGAAAAACTTCTTTGTGGAAAGAGTGGTACAGAATTGGAACGGACTGCCCAGGGAAATTGTGGAGTCCCCTCCCCACCTGGTATTTAAGAGAAATAGGGTCATAGCAGTGATGAGCATGCTGTATTGGTGGGACTTAGTAGGTCAGGCTGGTGGTTGGACTTGATCTTGAAGCTGAGAATGTCTTGTGTAATATGTTGTTGTTTTTCCTTTTTTTTTCTTTTTCTCTGATATATTGTTTTTACATGTTTGGACAGAAAAAAACGAATTAATCATTTTGGTTGTAAGTGATTTATAGTCCATTCCCTTGCCCAGTTCTCTCCACCAGGACCATAAACAGGGCACATGTAAACACAGCCTACCAATGAGTTAGTGAATAAAATAGAAATCAATCCATATCCTTTTTTGGGAGCTATAGAATTTGTGAAGATTCAGCTGTGACATTGTCAAAAGTTACAATCAGTTGGTTACTATGCAGGTATTCTGCTCCAAGATCGCACTCAAAAACAAAATATAAATCAGAATATTTTAATTACCTTACTAGGTATACTCTATTTCTTTTAAACAATAATTTCTTTAAAGATGTCAAACCACTACCCTTGCCTTAAGCATTTTTTGTACCATTCTATAATTTCACTGAGCATACTTTTCCTGAATACACACATACTCTTCCCTTTAAATTCAGTAAGGAACTATAAGATACACCTCCTCCAAGATTCAAACTTTATTAGAGTTTGGGATTGTAATTCAATTTAGATTTAATTCATCATTGATTAAAATAATAGTTCACGCATGGTTCTTTTTAAAGATTACAAATATATTTTTTCTTTTGAGAAGGGGTTATTTCTTTCTGACTAGCTACAACTTACAGCAAAAACCACAGGAAGTTATTTAAAGCATTTCCTACTAAGAATTATCTGTGAATGATCTTAACAGATCTGTTTGTTTTATTGTTGTTTTTTTTTTTTTTCTGACACTGATTTCTCAATTATTTGCAAAGTATTTAAAAGTTTAAAAACACAGATTTCAATAGTGATTTTCTGTGTATTTATCCAATTTCTTTAGAACAATTTTTATTACTGACTGGTACACAGGACCATGCATCATTTCTGGATGAATGTTTGTTCTGAAGAATTGACTCTAGCGTCTATGAAATTGTAGTACATATACCTGGGAAAAATTAAATTGGCATTAATATTCCTATTACAATCTTTTTTCAGAATTTTTTTCTGATGAACAAAGCAAAAATGTATTTAATATATGCATTCAAGTAAGCAATAGTTTGATACAGTTGTCAAAAAACTGCCTTCAATACATCATCTGCTACATATTTTATTATATTTGCACGTTAGTCTTCACAGCACTTCTCTACTGTATATTTTTCTAATAGATGGTACTATTAAAGGATGGAAACAAACCTATTAAATACAGCACAGCAACACACTGAGTTTCCCTGATGCAGACCAGCACATTACTCAAAGCTACTGTAGGAATTTAGCCAGTGACGTTTGGTTGCCTGCAGCTTCTAAACATGACTGAAAAACCATAAAACGTGGGCATAATTAAGAAGAAAATGAGTCTGGTATGTAACTTCTTTCTGTGCTGAGGTGCAATACATACCAACAAAAGGGTGGAGATGGCCTCCAATAAACTTTGCTCCATTTGTGTTTTAGGGAAGGAGCAGTAGTGACAGAAATTACAGCAGAATTCTTACCCTCCAGCAGCACAAATTGTAAAAGACTATGTTTTTAAGCATTATATTCGTTAAAAGTCAGACATAGAGTTTGAACACCTCTCTGATGGAAAAACTTAAAAGAATTTAATTTTCTTGTAGAAATCCTGAAAGCATGGGTACAAGTAAAAGCAGAAATGAAGAAGCACGATTTCCAGGAAGAGGAAAATGGTTGTCATTATACCAAACAATAAAATTGTAGAAAAAAAAAAAGACAAGTTTCAGTCTTTGTGGTTACTTATTCTGAAACAATTTTTATGGAACTGTATCTGTTTAACCATAAAATCTGATGATACTTCCATTGCAGTTTCCCTTTTAAATAACTGATCTTTTTCTGAGGTGTTTGCTCCAAAATTAGACTCTTTAAGTTTCCAGCAACCTCTCAGATTAAAGAAGACTTGTCGAAAGTTTTTGCCTTCTTTGAATCTTCCAGATTTCTCTTTATAGAGCCATTACTACTGGCAAGTCGGAGCACATCCCCTGTTTGTGCTCTGAGTTTTTCAATTGTAATTTCATTGCAGTATTCTGTAGAGCTCCATGCAGTGTCAGTCTTGTGACTGATTTCTTTAATAATTTTCTACATAAGATTCTAATCTCAAAAGCAGGAAAAAATCCTGGGATTTATCATTATTTAGATTAGTGGAACATGTGAGGTAAGCATCCCTTTTTTTTGGTGGGGTTAATTCTGAGAGTGGCAGTTTTTGTTCTTGACATAATACAGTTGCTTGTTCTTCCATTTAAAATGCACTTCTGTGCAGATGTAGTTGTCTACATTTTACTGGTGAAGGGAACAGTAAGATATACAAAGTGCATAGGAGCCTGGATAGCAAATATCATAAGTTCTGTGTTGGCTATCTGAACCAGCCATCTATGCAGCTGACTTCCTGTCCCAGCATGTGAGGAAGCTGAAGTGTCTGAATCTCTTCAGGTGCAGCTGTGATACCTAGGAAATTATTCTTTTGTTTATTTCAGATCCAACTGAATTCTGATCGTTTCATACCACACATCTTCATAATAAAAACTTAAGCATGATGTGTAGCTACATTACCAAGAAAATTCTAGAACACCTTTTTAGTTGGTTTTTATATTGATGCGAACTTGAGAACCCCCAAGGACAAGCAAAAAAATGGAAGAATCAGAAATACATAGGTCTGTGCTCCTCTGTCATTCAGAGAAGGTGAAGAACAAAATGTCAGAGGAGATTCTCATCACTATTATTTTAGATTGTGCACTGGTATATTGCAAGCAATCCTTAGGAAAACACAGCATCAGAAATTGTGTTATTATGTTTTTGTGTATGTGTATAAGCATTGCCCTTTTAAGTATACTGCACTAAAGTAGAAGTCATCACCTGTAACTATTTACTTGTAATGCCCAAGGATATCTCCATTCATTTTTATGTTCCACTTAATGATGGTGAGTAGTCACTTATTTTAAGAAAAGCTTCCTTTGCTCTCCTGTGGGGACAGGAACTGCCCACAGGGCTGCTGTTTGTGTGCTCTACCACTTCCAACTCTTGGTCACATCCTTCATTTGTTTACAATTGCTATGGCAACTATGACTGCTATGGTAACTATTAATAAACTGCCAGTAGTTCAGAAAAGAAAAGAGAAAGAAATCAAAGAAAACACGTTTTGCACCAAGCTGCAAAAAGATAAAACATTTTAATCACCAGCTCGCTCTTTGTAGAGCCAGATTCCATGCCCCTTTCTCAAACAGCAAGTGGAGATGCAGGACAAATCAAGGTGAAAAAAAAATAGCAAAGAGAATCAGAAATTACCTCATAAGCTTAAGTTGAATTAAACTTCTTTTTCTACATCTCGTTGAAGAGTCAGCCACTATTAATGTTTTATAAGTTGCATGAATCATGGGAGTACATATGCACAAGACAGTTTTTAGAGTGTTAGTTTCAGAAGATTTCTTGTGAAACACTTCGGTGAGTGGAGCAAGCATTTTTTGGAAGAGATTCAGATGCAGAAAAGTAAAACAGCATACTCGTGGCTGACTGTGAAGTGTAATGAACTGCAGTTAACAGAAGCAGCACAGTATCTTTTCATGCATGCCCTTAGACAGGCAAACAGGAATTAAATGCATTTCCTCATACTTATGAAATGTACAGGAGATACTGTGCTGTCTAAATTAAAGCCTAAATTAAAAATCATGGAACTAAAATCTATTACAGGAAATCTTTGTAGCTACTGTATTTATCCTCAGGAGCCTCAAAATAAGCTGTGTATTATTTTTCATCATCTAATAGTCACTTAGAAGTATAGCTATATTAAATTCCTAAGTTGGAATTTAAACTTTCAGTGTTCAATTCAACTCCAAAATATAAGGCAGAAAAGACTGCTTTCCTAATTAAAAAATTGATAGCAGACTGACTGTTGCTTGAACAGAAGACTTTGACATAAATAGTCTTGAGTGGTTATAGGTTTTAAGAAATTAGGTAGAAGTGATAAACCCTCCAAAAAAAATTCAGTATCCCCTGTTATGTTTACAGAAATCCTAACAGATGAAGAGGAGGATGATGATCTGTGATTCTGTGTGATTCTGCGTATGATGATTAAATCTGAGTAAGAAAGCAGTGTGAGCCAGGATACCACAGTCTAAAATTTTTGAAAAGTGAAAGGCCAGGCCATTCTGAGAGCACTCAACATCTCAGTGAAAATCTCAGGATGCACTTCATCTGCTTGCATAGGCAGCTGTGAAGGCTATGGTACGTGAAAAAAAGATTTTTAGTTGAGCAGATTAGAGTCCTTTGACATCAGCCTGGAGCGGAAAAAGCATTTAAACTTCAAATGTTCCTTAGAGTGTAAAATTTGTCATCTCTCTTGTATGCAGACACACTGTTTTGCTTTGTTGTTGTTTTTTTTTTTAATCTACCCAACAGAAAAGCAAGAAATCATTGAATCATAGAATAGATTGTGTTTGAAGGGACCACAAAAATCATGCAGGTCCAACTCCCTGGGCCCCATGCAACTCAGCCTTGAACACTTCCAGGGATGGTACACCCACAGCTTCCTTGGGCAACTTCTCATAAACATTTTCAAGATATCTTTCCACTGGATTGGAGAAACAACAGCACAGGAGCATCACACAAAGCTACTTCTAGAAGCATTCTATGCATCTGTTAATAACAGCTTCTTTGTTTGAGTATTTTTTGGTGGGTTTGAGTCATCAGTCTTGGAAAGAAGATACAATTAGAGACAGAAGAAGGAATGCAATTCTGCAACTCACTACTGGAACTAGCAGTTAGTAAAGGAATTACAAAATAAGTAGTCACAGAATTGTCTGAGTGATCTCTCTCTGAATTCCCCATCACCTCTTCATGAATGTAGCTTATCATTAGACATAATGTAAATTAGAACCTGTGTGAACATGAAACACTTTTGTTGTCTCTAATACTTACTTAATGCTCAGAAGCTAGTGAGCTCTTGTTAGACAAGATAAACAGAAGAATTAAGAAGTTACTGCAGGAGCAGAGATGAAATCTATGCCCTAATGTAAGATGGCTAAGTATTGCTGAATGGCAGATATAGAATAGTTTTAAGGCACAGAACTGTGAAGGAGATACATTATTTTGTGGAGATAAAATGATAACGGTGAAAAATCTTCCTGAGTGTAATTTTGCTATGGTTACAGTCTCTTGCAGAAAACATTCGAAAATATCTGAAACAAAATATGAAGTAAGTTGAGATAGATCCTTCTACCTGCCTGCTCAGTGTATATAAGAAAGCTGCTGTAATAGATCAAGCTAAAGAGAGCAATACATGAAATCTACATAATCTCTTTCCATCTTCTAGAGAATTTCTGAAGTCATAAAAGTGGGGGATTTTTTTATGGAACAAACATGAATGTGTTTGGGGCACAGATCTGTGCTATCTGCCTTGAGTCTTCTGTCTATCCTTGGATAGCATACCAAGTGGGTCCTCACAAAGGCAGAGCAGAGGAGGACAATCATAGAATGGCCAGGGTTGGAAGGAATCTCAATGATCATCAAATTCAACCCCCCAGTGTCACAGGCAGGGTCACCAACCTCCCCATTTAATACTAGACCAGGCTGCTCAGGACCCCATCCAATCCGGCCTTGAATACCTCCAGGGATGGGGCATCCACAGCCTCTCTAGGCAACCTGTTCCAGCACCTCACCACTCTCTCTCTAAAGAACAACCCCCCCAATCTAAACCCTCTTTCCTTGAGCTTAAAACTGTTCCCCTTGTTCTATTACTGTCTACCCTTTGTAAAAAGTTGATTCTCATCTTGTTTGGGGACCTCATGAGGGCAAAGCAGAGAGAAACAATCACATCCTTGTCCATGCTGACCCCCGTCTTCTGACTGAGCCTGGTGTACCATTGGCCTTCAGAGCTACAAGAGCACACTGCTGGCTCACATTCAGTTTTACATCCACCAGGACCTCCAAGTCCTTCTCTGCAGGGCTAGTCTCAAGAAGTTCTTCTCCCAGTCTGCATACATATGTGAGATTACTATGGTACAAGAGCAAAACCTTGTACTTTTCTATGTTGAATCTCATTAGGTTCACATGGACCCATCTTTCACATTTGTCAAGGTCCCTCTGCATGGCATCCCTTGTTTCTAACATCAAGCAAACCACTCAGCGTGATGTCATTGGCAAACTTGTTGAGGATGCACTTGATCCCATGATTGATATCACTGATGAGGATACTGAAGAGCGCCGTTCTCAAGACAGACCCTCAAGACTGCTTGTCACCAGCCTGCACCTGGACAGGAAAAAAAAATAAAATTAAAGCATTGTCATTAAGATGGTAAATTTTATATTCTTATCTCTGTAAATAGGAGGCTGAACTCAGTGTTTATAAAATGCAGAGAATTCACTAATTCTAAAAGCATATAGTATATGCTGCATTTTGTGTAAATATACATAAACATTACCTGATCTCTCTATATTGCCACCAGATATTAGCACTGCTGCAAAATATAGGCTTTCCTCAAGAATTATTCTCTGAAAATATCTTTAAATTATAACTAAGCCTGAACTGGCTTGGCACAAATTACCTAAAATTCTATATAGAGAGAAGTAGTAGCACAGAGGTATTCCATTCCCTTCACTATAACAAGTTAACAAAGCTTTGGAATACATTCTGTAATCTTTCCTGATTTGTCTTCTTCTTTCAGTCATTAGGCAACAGTCAAAAACAAAATGAATTTGAGACTGAGATGCTTACTGCTTCACTGCCTAAAAATTAAAATCTAGGGTGCAGGAAAGTTTCCTTTTATAGTGAGTAGGAGAGAGCTACCTATTGAGAAGAACACAGGGTGAGGTGGAGGCAATATCTAATCCAGGTGACATCAAATGAGAGGAAAAAGTGGATCTGGAGCACTTCCCTTGCTTGCCTGAAAGCTGCAAGCAGTCACCTTTGTGAAACTGGAGTTAAGAGCTGGGTGTCCTTGGACACACGTTACTTTTGGCACTTAACACATTTGCCTGAGGCACCACTTCCAAGTCAGGAAAGTGACTGAGCTGAAAACTTGTAATTTTCTTGTTGATGCCACAAAGTCAATTTCTAAGCCAGATCAGTCCTCAAACTGTCCAACTGTTTAGCTTGGCTGAAGTTCATACTGGCAACTGAGATTTCTGGCAGCAGCTTGAATAATGGCTCAAGAGAAATCAAGAAACTTCAGCTTAAGGATGTAGTGTACTGGTTGAGTGCATCTAGCAGCTGTGTTCTTCCCATGGTCCCTGCTGGACTGTGCCTACCCCTTCCTTGCTCTAACAGTGGGGCTGATTTAACACATCAGCGATCTGGGTCAGAAAGGAAGTCTGGATTAAAATTAGCATTATGGAGAGAAAAATACTGAGGAGTCCAACGGGCAACTGAGCGGTGAGTGTTGAACATACGGAAGCAAGAGAAGAAAGGGCCAGATTAACTGCTGGAACGCCTGGAACTATATGATCCAGATGTCACTTCCAGATATTACTCTCATCTCTGAGCATCAAAGAGCAAAGTCATGCATTTGAGTACTAGCATGCAGATCACTGTTTTCTCTTATAAACATAGAAGAGTAACTGGAAACCTACAGTTTTACCTTTACCATGGCACTCCAGTGTTTGGAACATTTTCCTAATCACGAGATCATGGTAGGCTATGTTGAATCACCCTCTGTGAGATTTTCAGTGAACACTTTCTCATTTTATTTTGGTCTTCTCACATTTGAAAGACAAATGTGAAACATGAAATATTTATTTTTGTGCATTTTAGAGTCAATAAAGATATTCGCGTAAAACATTATGTTGTAAATGTAAATGAGATAATTACACAATCCTGTGAGAATCAGAAATAAGATTCTTTTAAATGTGTATCAGTTAATCTTGTAAAAATCAAATCCCTCTCTATAAAATAAATTCACATTGTGTTACACTTTCTATGTTTTAATGTTTATTCTATCTAGAAGTACATTCTGTCTCAATAGAAGAACAGATAAATTTAAACAGATTTTTGTTGGATTCCATCCACTTCATTCAGTGCAGCTATGACCTTATCTTCCTGTTCTTTGGGCTCTTGCTTTATTTTGGATACCCTAATCCCTGAATAGTGAGTACAAAATAGTGTCCCTTTCTTCACTTTCCCTCAGTTTTGCAACTTAATATGCAACATTAGTTAGCCCTTAAAAACGTTTCTCCAGGTTTTATGGCATTCAGCCCACTGCATTCTTATTGTTAGAAGTCTTTATAGACATCCAAGTGCTAACAAAAGCGAAATAAAAGAACCTGTTTTTCACGTTGCCAAAGGAAAACTTCAAACCAAAGGAAAAGCAGAAAAAGAAATATTTGTTCAAGATTTTCTAAACTCCATTGAGAACGTGATTTCAGGTAATTGAGTTCTAGTAATGGTATTTCCTGCATTTTCACATGCATCCTTTAGCTGAAACAATTTATATGTAAGTAAAATTATAGTATGTAGTTGCTGCAAATTCTTTAGGTACGTTACATGGATACCAAAGTCACGGCTTCTATAGTTCCTCTTTTTCTCCCTTTTGAAAAAGCAGATTTGGAATATTTCAAATACTACCCAAATATTTGCATATTTCTTTGACTCTCTCATGACTCTAAATGTGGTTATAGGAAAAAAACCTCCAGTCTTACTAATATTGGTGAGGACTAATCAAATGTATTTAAACCTCTTCACTTCTTAGTTTTCATTTCAGCAAGGTCATAAGGAAAAATTATGTACTGAAGTTGTAATTTCTGCAGAATTTAAAAGCTTGTGGCTGTGAAAAGCACATCTGAGCATCAAACATATTGAGCCAAAGTTCTTTACCTGTCTAAACTAGATGTACTCTGTCTTCCAGATGCACTGCCAACTTTTCATCTCACACCTCAATTCACCTGGAAACCAAAGGCGAATGTCCTTGTGCCCATGCCCTTGGAAAAAGAAGAGGGATGGGAATAGAAAACAAGAAATCCAAACATACTTTTGACAATTGTGAAAGAACTCATTGAATTTTTTTGTATTATTTATGGCTGCACAAGACAAGTTGTATAAGAAATTCGGAAAGCAGAGAACTTGAGGAAGCAGAACGGAGAAACTGGAAACTGTGGTTGACCTGGCACCAGTTTCAACAGAGAACCCAATGGAAGACAATCATAAGTCAGTGGTTACTATGCAGAAAATTTCAGGAAGAGAATGCTAAGGCAGTTAAACTAGGGAAAATACTTAGAAAAGCTATGCAGGCTTATGCACCACAGAAGATGGTGTAAATTTTCGCTTTCTTATCTTCTCTTAATTTGGCCCAGTAATTTGAGTTTCCTCTGTATCAGTGAATTAGGGTATCTGAGCACTAAATTGTTCCTTTAACTGATGTGATTTGTTTCCCTTAGTCTTTTACTCACAAGTTCAGACTTTTCCTGGTATGAACCATGATAAAAGACAAACGAGAACACTCCCTATTTCTATCTCCTGAAAACCAATATTCTTTAAAAACTTTTAGCAAAATATGGTGGCAAAGTTTTCTAAGTAAGTTCTGATGAAACTTGTGCAGACAATTAATTTTGTTGAGTTGTCTCTCTATAGATTTTTAACATTGATTTTTATTTTTATTTTATCATTTATTATACAGTTTACATTCACATGGTCATACATTGTATGTATTACTCCAAACCCACATGCACAAATGGCTGGAAAGGAGCTATGCACCTAACACAGTGAAGGAAGTTGCCAATAATCCAGAAAAGCCATTTGCATTTAGTAGTTACGATAAGACACCTCAGGAACAGGGTGAAGTCTTCATGAATGGACATTTTCCCAAAGCTATCAAATTGCTCAAAAGTGGTATGGAAACAGAGACACAGAATTGTATATGGATGTTTCATTTATTACACGGTTTTTCTGTCTTTAACAAGACAGCTACAAAGAGAAAACAACAAAAAACAACAGCAACAACAATAAAAACACAAAAAGTCAACAACAAAAAGAATAGTGCCTTTTAAATCATTGTTAGAGTGTGACAGTGGTTGCACTGCATCAGATTGAGGATCTCTCTGTTCCAGTGTTTTACTGCCAGCAGTGGTCACAGAGAGTATCCTTAGAGAATCCTTAGTAAAGAAACAAAACAAACATCTGAGAACCAAGCAAGCATGCAGCTACTTCCAAGTGTATAAAGCCCCTAAATAATAAACTAAAAAGAAGACTAAGGCCTATTTGGAATTGATTCTGGTGAGAAAGATCAAGGACTACAACAAGGGCTTCTGTAAGTATGTCAATAGCAAAAGGAAGACTAGGGAAAATGTGGGCCTGCTGTTGAATGAGGTGGATGCCCTGGTAACAGTAGACACTGAGAAGGCAGAGTTACTGAGCACCTTCTTTACTTCAGTCATTATTGCTAAGACTGCCTCTTGGGAACCCTGGACTCTGCAGACAAGAGAAAGAGTCTGGGGAAGATTTCTCTTTGGTCAAGGAGGATCTGGCCAGAGATCATCTATGCAAACTTGATGCACACAAACCTATGAGGCAAAAGTGATTGATGAACCACTCTCTATCATCTTTGAAACATGCCAGAGAATGGGAGATGTGCCTAAAGGCTGAAGAAAACCAGTGACACTCCAGTCTTCAAAAATGGCAAGGAAGAAAACATGGAAAACTAGATGCCATTCAGCTTCATCTCTGTTCTTTGGTAGGTGATGGAGCAGCTAATTCTGAATGTTAACTCCATGCAAGTGGAAGAAAAGAAGGTTATCAGTAGCAGTCAATATGAATTCACAAAGAGGAAATTATACTTGACAAATCTGGCAGCCTTCTATTAAGACATGTCTGGATGCTTAAATTAGAGGAAATCGGTGAATGTTGTATACTTCAGCAAAGCTTTTGACACTGTCTTCTACCACAAACTTGTGGGTAAGCTTGGGAAGTGAGGGATAGATGAGTGGACGAATAGGTGGACTGAGAACTGGCTGGGTGGCAGAGCTTGGAGTGTTGTCCTTGTCTCTATGGTGGCACAGAGTCTAGTTGGAGGCCTGCAGCTAGCAGTATTCCCAAGGGTCACACTTGTTCAACATCTTCATCAGTGACTTGGATGAAGGAATAGAATGCACCCTCAGCAAGCTTGCTAGTGATACAAATCTGACAGGAGTGACTGACACACCAGAAGGCTGTGCCATTCAGCAAGACATAGACAGGCTGGAGTGTTTATGTGGAGAGGAATATTACGAGGTTCAACAAGGGCAAGTATAGAGTCCTACTCCTGACGAGGAATAACTGCATGCATTACTACCGATAAGGAGCTGATTTGCTAGAAAAGGTCTCTGTGGAGAAGGATGTTCTGGTGGACAGCAGACTGGCCATGAGCCAGCAGTGTGTCCTTGCAGTCAAAAAGGCCAGTGGTATCCTGGGGTTCATTAAAAAGATTGATACCAGCAGGTCAAGAGAAGTTCTCCTTTTTTATTCTACCCTAGTGGGGCTGCATCTGAAATACTGTGCCCAGTTCTGGACTCCTCATTTCAGGACATACGGGGAACTGCTTGAGAGAGTCCAGAAGAGGCCCACAAAACTGATGAGGGTCCTGGAACATCTGAGAAAGTTGGGGAGATCTGGGATTATTCAGCTTGGAGAAGACTGAAAGGGAATCTGATCAGCTCTTCTAAATATCTAAATGGCAGAAATCAAGTGGATGGGGTCAGGCTCTTTCCAGTGATGCCCAGAATGAGGAAGATTCGTATGAAAATGAGGAAAAAATTCTTGACTTTTTGGGTGACAGAGAACTATGAGCAGTAAGAAATAGACATGCCTAAAGAAAAAAACAATTTCTATTCTCATGCATTCTTAAGTGTCTAGAATTTTCTTGCTAGAATTTTTCTTTGCTCCTGGATTCTGCTTAAGATCCCATCTGTTCTGGGAAGTCTGTTTTATTTAGGTGTCTGTGACCTTGGGCTAGAGTTAAAACTAAAAGCTACTATCAGAGTATAGTCTACTGTGATATAAATATAATAATTTCTATTATTATATTTAGAAATCTAAATTTTGGGATGGTGTTGCTAACAACTGAAGGCTGCATTTTTGTCATACTGACTCAGCATAACAATAATTATATCCTGTTAATACATCATTTATATTCACAAAGAATATTGTATTGTATTTTTTCATGATGCACTTCTCAGGTAAAGTTTAAACACTATTACAATCTACTCCTGAAAAATATAAATAAGATCATTTACATAAGAAAATTTTGATCTCTGACTCTTTTGATCTGGTTTATGACAATACTATGCTGCTGCCTAAATTACAGAGAATTGTATGAATTAGGGTCTTGCTACTCAGGGCCTTGTCCACTTAGGTTCTGAATGTCTCCACTTAGAAAGAGTCCACAGCCTCTGTGGTCTTCTATGTCAAAATCTAATCAACTTCAAATTAATATACATATATGTATTTTGTAATATGTATATATACATGTATATATATATAGTTGTAATGAGATGAAAATTCCAATTGCTTTCTTCTCCTTCCCCTGTGCATCTCTGAGAAGAATCTCTGTTCATTTTCTCCACACATTCCCATTAGATATTTGAAGACAGCAGTAAGTTTCTCCCAGCTTTTCTTCTCTTCTAGAAGCAGAACAACTCTGGGCTTCTCCTCACAGAACACACACTGCTGCACCACGACCATCTTCATTGTTCTCTATCGGACTTGCCCCAGCATATCAACATTGATCCTGTATCAGGCAGGCCAAGGCTTGATGCAGTAGTACAATGAGGTATGACAAGTGCCACACTGAGGGGAAAAATTAGTCCCTCAAGCTATTAGCTGCACTCTCATTAGTGAAAATCACTTTGCTAATACGAATGACCTTCTACAAGGGCAAGTAACATATCCATGAAAATACTTCACCAGTGTTGAGTTACATGCAGGTACTAAAACAGTGCCAGGTTAGGAAAAAGAAAAAAAGATTCTGTTTTAATGGAAGGCTTAAAAGTCTCATCAGGCTTTTCTTAATCAAACTGCAAACAAAATAATTTTGTATCTCTTTTTGACTGTCAAGGTTGAAAAAACTTCAATCTTGGTAACAAGTTACTCCTCCACAGTCAAAGGAAAAATGATACCAACAGTATCTAATTCCAATGACTAGAGAATACCACAGGAAGAAATCATTCGAGGGGGAGAAGTATGGAGAGACAGGGAGAAGCTGTAATGGTATGGGAAGAGTGGAGAAGGACCAACAAAAGGTCAAAATGGGAAATCTTAAGTGAAATGGTAAGTGAGTAATTACAGAATTAAAAGATTGAGAAGTATTCTTAAGTCTTCATATGCATTTTGAAAGCTAGGCAACACAAGTGAAGACATCTTCTGAAGTTCTAGATCCTATCGCAGAAATGACCCTGCTGACCTCCTCTTTCAATCTCTTTTAAAGTTCTAAATGATATAAAATCCATCTTAGTGCTTCAAGTCAACTCAGCGATTGCTTTCAGTGCGTGAATCCTTGACCAGTGTTTGGCTCCACACAATCAAACTTCCACAGTAAAGTGAGACTCTGGCATTGCTTCTCAGTGTCCAGTGCCAGCAGCAACCTGAATTTCAACTATTTTAAATTTGGAAGGATTAAGAATTCAAATGTAAATCCAGTGGCTTGTTTTGTATAGAGGAACACTCTATGCTTCAATATTTTGTTTTAACCAAGTCACTCAACTTATTGACCAATTGTCCCTAAACTGGCTGTTTTTTGTTAATTTCACTTTTCAGCTTTCAAACTACCCCTCCTATTTTTTAGCCATTTGCCCCAACAGGATCAAACAGGGCATTTTTGTGTAATGAATTCCTTTCTCCATGACCACAGCTTTCACTGCGGACAGCAAGAACGTTGCAAATAGGGCTTTATTTACTTATTGTATTTGTTATATAACACCCATCCCCATGTATCTGGCTTCCCTACAAAAGCTGAAGACAAGAATAAATAAAATAAGGCTGTACCCAGTAGCTAGAGAGAAGCAGCTGTTCTGCCAAAGGAAGAGCTAAGAAAGAGCTGCGACAAAAAGAGCCATTGAGAAAGGGATGATAAAATGATCAAAACTGCACTGTCCATGAAGGTCAGCAAAGTACCAAGGCTTTTCCATGCCCTGCCTGCTTGACTGCTATATCTAAGCATTTTACAGTCATCCCTGGTACTTAATGCAGTTGGTGCTGCTGTGTGAACCCATCAATGGACCCAGAAAATGTTCTACGATTATCCAGAAGTCATGTAGTATGGAAGAAAAGAAAGTAAAAACAAACAAACAAACAAAAAACAAACAAAAAATTATCATGATGTTCAACTGTAACTGCTTAAACGAGCTGAAGGCAGCTTATACTAGTTAGAGTCATTGCCATAAAGTCAAGTTGTGATGGTACAGCAGAAGACAAAATAAGAGTAAGTGTAAATTGTCTTTAGTACTAGCAACTGTAGGAAAGTAATTTTTTTCATTAGCAATTGAAATGCACAGTTAAAACATAGTAGAAAAGTATATAAAGATTTCAGAGAATTCAAAAAGTTATGATCACTCAATTTCTGTCCAAGCCTATAGAATCTCTTACGCATGCATAAACAAATACCTCCTTTTGAAATGTGTCACTCTACAAAACAGGGGGGAGGGGTCATTATTCTGACTGTTACTTGCCTAATGCAGAAAACCATTCAGTTTTGAGCCACATTATCTTAAAGTGTCTATACAGCACAATCACGCGGTCTTAAACTATCAGCACTAGTGGGTGATCCTCAGATCCTCTTAGCTTGCTAGTCAGTATCAACATACGTAGATATTGATCCCTGTCTGGAAAACATACAGGCAGGACTAGTTTTCAGCTAACCTTAGTTACATAATTTGTACTTCTGGGCAGTTGAAATTGTTCTGCTCTTTTGCCTTTGCTTGTCCCTCCTATTCCTCAGTGTTCCACCAGAGATACCTACTAAGCAAAATAACAGCATATGAATATTTCAGGACATGCATTAGCCAGACATACCCAGGCAGGTACAACTCCTCTTCATCTCTGGCCACTTGCTGTTGCATGCCTTGCAATGCTTACCATGTTGCCTGTCCTGCCAGCAGAGCAACTCTGCAAGCATCTCCAAAATACTTCAGTCAAACCCAGTCAAGTTAACAGGAATTAATGGGAATCTTACATATGTGTCAAGTAACTTAACTTAAAATTAAGTCTTTGAAATTCAAAGCATTATGGGTCCAGGTTAATATTTTACTAAATTAAATATGCCAAGTCATGACACTATAAACATTACATATTGTTTTAAGAACCTTACACTCTTCTTTTTCCTTTTCAGCACCAAAATCCTAAACATGATTAAAATTCCTCTAGGATGACACTGTGCTTTGTAAAGCCTTCCACTTAAAATTCCAGTAACTAATTAGAAGATACTTTTATCTTCCACCAAATGCCTCCATAAGGCCCCATGCTCCTGGCATATTTCCAGCTATCAAGATTATGTGCCTGTTTCCCACTCCATATTCCTTTCAATGCTCCTTCCTGATCTCAGAAGAAAAACAAAAGAAATAAGTTCCACAAGATGCTGACTGTAGCGTCCACTCCCCATCAGATTATTGTGTTTGGTACAACCAGCTCTTCAGACAGAAAGCCCTTCAGGGCACCGACTGTCTGTTGTCTGTGCTTAAGCTACACAAAAGACCCAGCCCTTGCTGGGAGCACTGGATGCTATCTGAGTTCTTACAGATGCTTTGATCTCCCTCCATTATCAGGCCATCCCTATGGGTCATCAAGCTCAGACTGCTGAGGCTCTTCTACATTTGGCATCATATATTAAATCCGTATGTGGAAGATATGTATGCTTTTCCTCTTTTAAGAACACCCTCTTCTTCCCTCTGTACATCTGCTTAGGCACAGCAAATCCATCCCGTAAGCACATCTCACCCTGTGTTCACATTTTAACATGCAGAGGACCCGGTAGTTGCAATGCTGCCTGATGTGAGCTGGCCTGGAAGTGAGAAACCAAACCTCTCAATACAGACATTTAAATCCATATTTTATGAAACCTGGATTACTTAGCATGCAAAAAGATGTAGACCATCGTAGTATTAAATACATGGAACAGAAATTCCTGAGAGGGTTTTGAATCTCATATCCACATGGAATCACCAAATCATCATCCAACCACGAAAAATGCTTTCTAAACTACTCATCACCCTCCATCCAGATTGAACAAGCACAGAGACTGAACTACCTCTTGCCCATGGACAAAAGAATTGCTCCTCTTTGCGGGGCTGTGGGCTTTGGCAGAATACCAGGAAGATCCCAGCATAACTGCCTCTATCACAGGGCTGTATATGGCTTGAGGGCAAACATAAGATTCCCACTGTGCCAACATATCAACCTTTGTAAACACAATCATGAAATGTAAAATAAGAAGAGGCAAAAGTGTCTCATGCCAGCAGTACATGCTGTATTTATTATTCTAGTGCATATGCTCTGAATAAAAAGATCATTGCGGGGGTTCTGCTGCTATTCTCCTTCAAAATTAGGCACTTCTAAATGCACAACAGCTGATGAGATTACTTTTCAAGTTAAAAAAGATAATATGAGGAGAAATCTAGTTTAAGAATGACACTTTTTTCCTATTGCCTTTCCAGTTTTTGTTTTCTCACTATGTTGTATCTTGAATCACGGTCAGTCATTGTACGTACAAAAAGGGGACCCTTGTATCTCAGTGTTTAAGGACAATAGCTCTCCCAGCCTCTCTAGGCATCAAATTGCTGCTGCTAAGAGGGTTGCACAGAAGGTGCATACTGTAGGAATAGAATTTCACACAAACTGTCTATGAAAAGGAAATCTTAATCATTTGAATTTTTTCTTTTCACACTTCTAACTTAATTAGAACCTTAATTCAAAACAGATTTGAGGAAAAAATATTTTCTGAAGTTGTTTTGATTGCTCTGTTTTTGAATTTTATTAAAAAATAATAACATGATGAGGAAATAATGGGACAGTCAGCACTATTCAGTCTTTCAGTTAACTTAGATCTAATTTTTATTTGAAATTTTGTGATAGTGACCTTGGAAAGGAAATAATGGCTGTTACTGCAAGTTGTAAGAGACTGTCATTTTTCCTCTGATTTTGCTCAGATTGCACATTTTTCTGAAACAAAACAGGAAATTTTTATACTTCATCTGAATTAGAGTTCTCACATCCTCATATGCTTTGAGACTCTGCTTTTCACTCTTCATTCACAAAGAATCCACAGGCACCACTGGAACGAGAGCTGTGCCAGGAGGAAGGTGGCCTCAAGATCAAAATGCAAATTTATCAAGAAAACAATAAAGAATAGGAAAACAAAACCACTTTAACTAGACAGAGCCATTGTACATTCATATCAGGAAGATTCACTCATTAGCATATTTGTGAACAAAAAGGAGATGCAGGCACCAAGAGGAAAGTCAGACTGACGTTAATGAGGCTGCAAAAATGTAGCTGAGAGGTTTGTGTTTCAAGTTTCATATGTCTGTAATGTAGTCAGTGGTGGATTAATATACTACAACTGGGAGATCTGGAAGCTGTTCTGAGCCCAGAAGAATGTCTGGTGTAAAAGTGGTATGCTAGTTAATGAGAACAGTCTTCTCCAGAAAGTTTTCTGAGAGCACCTATGGCAAAAATGTTGCTATATTGAACTTCTACAATAATATTCTTGTTTTAGTCTGGACAGAATTCACAAACATGACAAAAATTCACAAACCCTAATTCACAAACTCAAAAAATGCAGGAGTATCTAATGGGAGATGTTTTCCTATCTGCAAGAAGAATTTTACTCAAATGCTTTTACTCAGAATGCTATATTGATAGCCCAAAAATGCTATAAAAATATTTTCCAGATGACATGATCTAGTCAGTTTAGCAGAATAACATAAAATATAAAACAAAAGAAGTAGTATATTAAAAAGTTCTAATTAATTTATTCTTTGAGAATTTCCTTTCAAGATTTTTCAATCCCAATAACTTCAATTCAAGCTTTTATCAGCATATCTGTTAATCAGTTGCACTATTTGCACTGAACTGCTGTGATATAAATGTGAGTACGTGTACTGACTTCCATGTGTACAAGCACAGAAGAAAGCCAGGGAATTTTCTTACATGTTAGACTGTTATCAAAAGGAAAATTATAATTGGTGTGGAGGGCACCCTTTTTGCTTGTTTATTTAGGAAATTCGTTCTGTGTGATCAAATTAAGGAGAAGAATTTTAGAAGGATAGCAACATAGGTAGAATGGAAACTGCTCTGGTCTGGCTGCTTTCATTAATTCCAAGTAAACATGCATCTAGTTTCTCTGCTCTGTGGTAGAACTTACATTCCTGTCCAGAGAATAAAAGACTTCAAAGACCTTAGCATGAAAAGAATAGTTTTAAGATTAGCACATACAACTTATTTGTATATTAAAGTGATGTGTTTAGAATAACATCTGTACTCCCACTGTGACAGTATCCAGATTTCACTAGTATTCCTCTCAGTCAAGAGCTATTTGATCTGCTAATAATGGTAGAGCATCACTTAAAGATGTACAGTCCTTTTAACCAGACTCTGGAGTGTAGGCAGATAGGTGACTAGCAAGGTGATAGCCAGCTACCTCTACATTTTCAAAAAAAGCACACTAGATCCTATTCCACGATGTACTAAGTATATAAGCTAGTAGTTCACTTCCAAGTTCAGAAAAGTGTGCATTTCCAGTGACAATAATTTGCCTAGGAATCTGACTCTTCTACCTAGTAGGGTGGTGTTCACTACTGCTCCTCCTGTTTTTGCCTTCTGCTTGTGTGAGGCATTCACACCAGCAGCCCAACAGCCCTTCAGCCTGGTGTTTATCATGCACCAGGCCACTTGACGTAGCTGCTCACTGGCTCCTGTTACAATTGGGCCTACAGTTGGGTTACAATTCCTATTCTTTCACAAAGATGAATACGGCTATTCCTAAATTTAATCTGTATCTAAAAAACAAAATCCATGAAATTACAACTTAGTTTTATTTTCATAGCAAATGTGGGTATTATCTTCACTTAAGGAAAAAAAAAAAAAAACCTCCACAAAAAACAGATGAGTTTGTGAATTTGCATTTACAAATACTACAGTTTCATGGTGAAACTACAAAACAATAGTCTAATTTCAAATTATGAAAACCTGTTATAGGTAAGGATATTAAATAATGAACATGTAGATTTATATTTCTAATAAATTTTGTATGGCTATCTGAAATGTACACTGAATTTCTTTTGTGCATGCTAACAAAGCTATTCACAAAATGAAATCTATTCAAAAGGCATTTCAAAAATTACATGAATTACATTTGTGTAATGGTAAAGACTAAGACTTTGACATGAAAACAGTACTGTAGTCAAGGTCTTACACACAAATAAACAATGAATGAACAATGGAAAAACAGTGCTATGTGTGTCAGTAATTGTAACATACGCTTAAATATGGTCATCTGCTTCCCTAGAAATATTTTGCACTTGCTATGACAGTTGATTTCATTAAGATGTGTGAGACCATCAAGGACCTGGAGGATTGTTCTCTCTTGACTGCCCACCTTGCTATCCCCTGTTGCACTACCCTGTCTTTTATTCTCACCTGACTCAGCTCATTGTTGAATCGTTTTCTGAGTCAATTGAAGTTATATGGGAATAAGGAATTTGGAAAGAGAAAAAGTTACTAAATTACTTGTATTTTATGTTGTGGTCTAGTTATCTCCCTTGCTGGTCAAAGATTCCTTCAAAACCAATATATATCTCTTGACACAAACTTGCTAATTTTGTAGGTTCACACCAGGCAAATCCAGGTGTCAGAAAAATCTTCTCTAGCATAGTTCCTAACAAGTAACATGATCGAATGGCTGCCTACAGAATATTCATGAGCAGAATGATCTTTCTTAAATAACTTTTCATGAGAAATTGCCAAATCAAGTGGTGGATTCCCTAATGTATTTTCTGATGTGGAAAAATATCTTCTGAACAAACTGAAAATAAATGACTAAACAGAAGTTGTACAGGATTATCCACAGTGACACATTTTGAAAAAGTCCAACTTCAACACAGAGATACTGGTTAATACTACCACATGAAATCAAAAATCCGTATGTACACACAATATTAATACAACAATACAGGAGGATGCTGATTCACCTATACTGAGAAGAGTAAGCAGGTTCTGCTACTTTTATGATGCCTTAAAATCATCTCAAAAACTTGTAATACTCACAGCTAAATTTGTGCCTTGTTAAGTTAGTAGAATAATTTCACTCATTTTACATTTAAAAAGGAAATACTCATGTTCTTTAAGTGTTGAATAATATCTGTATAGTTTCAAGAATTGCCCTCTGACTGGATATATTTCATGACTGTCAAAATAGTGACATATGTAGATAATTTATGTTGAATTTTCAGTTGAACGTGATTATCCAGACATAATTATACCTGTGTAGTTGGTTCATACAACATCTAATGTATAAAGAGCAAAAGCTTCATCATATATAGAGCATCATTTCCAATATTCCACGGTAAATTGAGGTTTCATCTTACTATTTGATTTTAATCAGCTGGCTTTCTTTTTTACTACATAAGCTACAAGCTTAAGGTTAAAATCTGAAAAATCAGGACAACGGGGAACACAGATTTTGCTATGAATTTAATAGTAATGTCGCAATACTGTTTCACAAGTATCAATAAAAAAATGCCAACCCAAACCCACAGTTTTCCCTTTGGGCTCCTTTTGCGGCCGAAGTATTTATCTTAATATATAATGAGACCAAAAGTATACTGACTGTTACTCTTTCTTCAAGAAGGATCTACTGTGGATAAATGCACCTCTCTCTTTTACATACAACTTCACTATGAATGAAAAACATGCCAGACAAGGAGGTGGTCCGAGTCAGTCAACACAGCTTCACTAAGAGTATATTGTGCCAGACAAAACAAGTGGCCTTTTATGATAGAATGACAGCATTGGTGGACAAAGGAAGAGCAACTGATGTTGTATACTTTGATTTATGCTTGGCCTTTGACACAGTCCCACACCACATCTTTATAGCTATGTTGGAGAGAGACAGATTTGAAGACTGTCAGTGGATAAAGAATTGGTTGGGTGGTTATAATCAGAGGGATGTGGTCAACTGTTTTATGTCCAAGAGCATGCTAATCACAAACGATGTCCCCAAGAGGTCTGTCCTGGCACTGGTTCTTTTCTATATCTTTATTGACATAGACAGTGATGCTGAATGTACCTTCAGCAAGTCTGCTGATGATACCAGTTTGCTGATGATGCAGTTAACACAAAAGAAGGAAGGAATGCCATTCAGAGGGGTCAGAACAGGTTTGGAGGTAGGCCCACCTGAAATATTGAGGTTCAATAAAGTGAAATACAAGGTGTGATATGTAGTCTGGGAGAAGAACTCATTAAGAGCAGCCCTCTAGAGAAGGACCTGTGGTGGTTCTGGTGGCTGAAAGGCTGGACACGAGCCAGCACTGTTTACTTGCAGCCTGGAAGGCCAGCATTATTCTAGGCTGCATCAAAAGAGGGGTAGCAGAAGGGAGAGGGAAAGGATTGTCCCATCCTACCCTGCCCTCATCAGGCCTCAACTGCTGTACTGCACTCAGACTGGGTCCCCCAGAATAAGAAGGAAATGGAGATATTGGAGTAGGACCAGAGGAGGGCCACACAGATGACTGAAGAGCCGGAATGCCTTTCCTATAAAGAAAGGCGTAGAGAGTTGGGTTTGTTCAGCCTGGAAAAGATTCCAGGGAAGCCTCATTGCAGCCTTCCAGTAATTTAAGGGAACTTAAAACCGAGAAGGGAAGCAATTTTTTCGTGGTCTAATAGTGATAGGACAAGGGAGAACGGCTTTAAACTAAAAGCAGGAAGATTTAGATTAGGTATTAGAAGGAAATTCTTAGACGGTGGTGACGTAATGCACAAGCTGCCCGGAGAAGCTGTGAACATTCTCTCTCTGGAGGCATCCAAGGGCAGGTTGGATGGACCTTGGAGCAGTCTAATCCGATGGGGTACAATCATGCTCACAGGGTTGGAACTGAATGATTTTTTATGTCTCTTCCTAAACCATTCTAAAATTCTGTGAATCTGTGAAAGGCACACAATTTTTTGTTATAAAGATTCTACAGTGACGTAAGTGGTACTTAGTAAAATATTATTAATATTGCTTACAATGTCTATAGCAAATGGTTCAAAATGAAGTGTTCTTGTAGTTGGAATATATGATCTTTGAAGATTCCATCCAAGTACACTGTTCCGTTATAAAAATAAATATAAAAATCATGAAAAATTTACAGAAAATTTATATTAATTTTGTTATATTCTGATGTAGCATAATATACAATAAAATATGCAGTCTTTTACAAACAGCATTCTGGAAATGACTGCTGCCTACATATACTATACACACTCATGCTATTACATAAACACAAATTTTATGTATGCATGTATGTTTATTTTCAGAGAGCATAAACATGTCATAATAATAAAGATACCATGCCATGAAAAAAAAAATTACAGAATTGAATAGGAACTGAAGTGTGTCATTTAATTTAAAAAGAGAGAGAAAGAAGTGAAATAGAAATTATCTTGTTCCATGAAGATTACTACACATTGTGAGTGCTGGTACCTCAGTTGGAAATGATGTATTAGGAGTCTGAGAATCCTGTTGTATTCTACTGTGTTGAAAGTATCAGAATAAAAAGAATAGTTCTGAGATCTTGAGCTTGGAGAGGTTATTATCCTGTACAAACTCCCTACTGTGTGAACTGAATATGTTTCTTCTCCAGGGCTTTTATCTGAAGTACTCAGAAAATGAATAAAATTGTAAATTGCTCTGAAAGTGCTCTGAAGTCCAGAGACTAAACCTTCCTCAGTAATAAAATATTAAAAAAAAATAATAATAAAAAAAATAAAAAGAAAAGAAAAGAAAATCAAAAGGAAGCTAAAAGAGTTCTTTAGTAAGCGTATTCTAACAGCTTTCTTATTATCTACATAACCACACACAGAACACAGGCACACAAAAAAGGGGGGAAGGGAAGGGAAGGGAAGGGAAGGGAAGGGAGATTGCATATGATATATTCTTTATATACATATATTTGGGATGAGAAGAAAGCCTTTGATTACCCTGTATCAAAAATAAATTTGATGTTACAAGCAACAGGAAATATCAGAAAGGAATAATTTAACTCTATTTAATAACATAACTCTTTATTAACTCTATTTAATAATATTACTCTTTAAATTTAATAATTTAACTCTTTTTAGCTATGCACCTTGTAGTGTCATTAAAAGTAAGTTTCTAAAAGGAATGGAAGAATTAGTGGAGATTTTTGTCTTGAAGGAGGAAAATCTCATGAATATTATCTATGCATATTCAATCTGCAAATGACCTTACACAAGAGGATAATGACGGAGAAGTAGAACTAAATAGTCTTCAGAGGCTCCTTCCAAGCCAAACCAGTCTATGATTTTAAGGCATTATGATAGTGTATATAATGAAAATCCCAGTGAAATCAAAACTCATCTGATACATCATGATACATTCACAGCAAGTTTCATCTTTCCCACATTATCTGTAGTCATTTGTGAAGCTTTGAGAAGCTCGTACTCAAGGTCTACAATTTTAGTGTAATCCATGGGAAGCTCTATGATACTTTTCACTTTTCAGAATATTGCTTACACATCTTATAGAGCAGAGAGTAGTTTTGCAGATGACTCCTACTATTTCTAGTCACGCCAAGTATGTTAAGGTTTATGGTTAATATCTGTTTAGAGAACAATATTGCAGTATTGTAGAATATTGCAAGTGTATTAACAGCAGCCTCTTATCAAAATGTTTACAGAACAAAATATTAAATATGCACAACCTACAAAGACATTCACATTAGTGGGATTCATGAAATTAGTTGCATGGGGGATTAGATGCGTCTTGCACTTCTTTTGTACCCTCTAAAAATCCTTTAGATTTCTGAGGAAAAGCTGGAATGAAATGAAATAATTAAACACGTAATCAATAAAATGAGGGAAATACGGATTGTAAACATTTAAAGTGAGGTAAAGGATGTTCTATGTTTATGCTTTTCCCCTACATCTATCACAGTAAAATATTACTATAAATCTTTGAACAAGATAACAGATGTAAGAATTTTGAGTTTGTTACTGACCCACTGAGGACTTGAAGAACTTGTGATTTGCAGTTTGCAAATCTTGTTACGTCATTTATAGCATGAAAAAATCTGCTAAAAACTATCATCTCATTTCATTCATATCTTATTTTGGTCTCCTGAGTCACTGTAATTCTGTTTCCAAGATCAAATAACTAAAGACTATCAAATTCCTGGGCTTAATAGAAAATCAAAAGTATCAAATATTATTCAAGTATTCAGATTTCAGAGAAAATAGTGCTTTAAAGATACATTTTGCAAGATGACACATCCTCATAGATGATGCAGTTTTACAATTATAGGTCAAACCAGAATTGCTGGCTAATTATGCAAAAAGTTCAACAGTGATTTTACAGAATTAATGAATCATCAGGAAATTAATATCAAAGCACAGCTGACTGGTTCCTATTCAGAACTTCTGAATCACCGCTCATTGAGCAAAGCAATCACTGGACAATGGGGGTTTTGCCTGAGCAAAATGTGAGTCAGGAGACCTGGACTCCCATTGTCTTCACTGGGAGTTTTGCCTGCATATGGAGTGAACTGAGACTTGTGGTGAATGGGACCCATTCACAGAGCAGCTAAGTAAAGCACTCAATACATCACTATTTTGAAGTTAACACTAGGTGGTAGACATAACTGGAAGAAATACAGACATTTTTGGAGCCATGTGAAAGACTTGTATAAAGCAGCACTTCAAAAGTATTGTCTCTCATTTCCCCCTATTTTTGCCTAAACTGTTTTGTTTTGAAACGTATCTGGCTGTTCACACTGACATTTCCTTTGGTTTAACAAATTAATTAAAATAATTTCCTTTTTTGCACCCAATCTGTAGGCGGAAGAGACATCCCTGTTTGGAGAAGAGTTGATGTCCTTACAGCTGCAAATGAAAATCTCTTCCGCTATTCAGGCAGGCTATCCTTATTTAGTTGGAGAAAGGAGAGATTTCTGCCTAACCAGTTCTCAGCATGAAACCGTTTGAGTGCATCCTCACTGATCTATAGACTGACAGATGTACAGGCTCCTCCATGAAAACAAGTCTGCATGAGTGAGACCTTCAATCCCACTTCCCAGCATTACTGAGAACTAATATGAGCAGAACACAGGGAAGAGGCAAAAGAGAAAAAGAAGATGGTCAAGTAAAGAAAAAGGACAAAAAGGGCATACAAAAAAGCCTGCAAGGAAGAGAAAATGTGGGAAAACAAAGAGAAAATAGGATTATTATTTACACAAAGGAGAGGCATAAAATATGGAGTGATTTGGCATAGATGTTCAGGAACAAAATAGGCTAAGGCCTAAGCTTCCTTCAAAACTTGAATTTACTGAAACAAATGAGTAATATTCCTTGGATTCAGAGAGAAATACTGGTGGGATAAGGACTAAGAGAGGTGCTAGTTATAATGGAAATGGAAGGAAGGAGAAGAATGAATGCGTGGTCATGGGGATAAGTTGTTCTATCAAAGGAAAGAGGGCAAGGGGAAAGGCAACACTCAGTTGGAGCTGGAATTCAGAGAGGAGCAGAAGGGGTGGACTGAGTGACTGCGTGGAAAACAATCTCCACGCACAATGCAAGGACTCCTCCAGGAATAATGCCTCATATTTCACCATTTTGGCCCATGACATCAGAGGTGGATGGTGGTAGGGTGGCAATAGACACGGAGCCTTCCCACCATTATTTCATTAAATTTTGTTGCTGTGTGACAGATTGCTGCAGAGGCAGTCTGACAAAATGCAGTCTTACATGGGAATGTGGATAAGACAAAGGGGTGTCATTGAGTTCTTCTCATGGAAAAAAATGGCACTCACTGTCATTCATTTATACTTGCTAAATATTTATGGAGACCAAACTGTGGAAGTAAGCACTGTGGGGCTGTGAGTGGTGCATTTCAGTAGTGGCAACAGTGATTTTATATATGTGCCACATTCTGGAAAGCCACACACAGCCGCTACACCACATAATGAAGAGCATCTCGATTGTTTATCTGCATGAATTTTACTAGTGCAGTATGCAGGCTCTTGCTCATCAGTAGCAAAAATGCACAGTTAATGGTATTAACTTATGTTAAAAAAAGTGTTTCGTAGCTTAGAATTTGTTCTATCAACTATTGTTGTTGCGCTCCTTGTATCTGATGTAGTTTCTGTGGAAATATGCAGGAGGCATTACTTTCAGCCTCACCATGTTGTGTATCTATGAGTGAAGAATACCATATCATGGTTGAAGTACTTTATTTGCTTATTTTTTTTATTAATTTCTTATCTGAGTAAAAGGATCATTGTTTGTATTCTTCCTATAGATGCATTGATAAAGTATGTCAAAGGAGCTGTACACCAAGTAAATGTATTGACGCATTGTGTTACTGTAGAAAAAGAAGGTTTAAAACATGAACTCTATGCATTTTCCTTTCTTGTTTTTGTTATTTTTTATTATACAGTTTTCTGAATTTCTTTCATGCATTGACAATATTCATGTCCTCTCAGAAGTGAATTGAAGAACCTGGTACTGAACAGAATAAACAAAGCTAACATATCAGTGTGAGTGAGATGATCTCTCTCCTTTGAAACATCCTTGTTCACCCTTATAACTAATACTTTCATAGGATTAACTCCTCTATAGATCGGATGGCAGGCATTTGATAACACTTCAAGAACAATTTGTAACAAATATTAAAGGACTGTTCATATTTGCTTTTAAGCAAATCACGGAGAACTAATGAGTTCTGTGGGCCTGGGATCCCAATAGAGAATGGAATTTCAGAATGAAAAACACAGCAAGAAAATAAATGCTGACTACCAGACAGCCTGAATGTCCGGATGCCAGGGTTACTGTGAAGCAGAGATATTCTGAGATCTACCATGGTATATGTAACATAGATCATTCAGAAGCACTTAATGACCTTACATTGTCTCAGCTGATGTGGACTGATTATATAGTGAAATAGAAGGAAAAAGACTTTCTGACATTTGTTTTTACAAACCTGGTGCTGCTTTTTCCCTCAGTGAAAATTTGCATGTTTTCTCAGAGCCTGTTTCTTTCTCACAATAAACAATGCAAAGCCCTCCTGCCAAAAAAATGTCCAAATGCTAAGCAGTTGCTATTATAGTCATTATTATCATAGCAACTTTGAGCTATGTGCTTTTAAATTATAATTATTTTTACAAAAGATTTTTATGTGTCTTGATTGCAGTAATTATGGTTCTATAGTAATAAATATGTGTTTGAACAGTCAAGTTAGCTTATTGCTCCAAATAAACAAGTTCCCTCAACTGAACTTCATACACGTGAATGGTTTTCTTTGTATTAATCTTATTTGCTATTCTAGCAACACACTGGGATGTATTAAAGAGATGATAAACCATTGTTTCATAACAGAAATAACTATGAACAAAGATGTCAAATAAAAAGCAATGTTTCATATGAAATGTGTTTCATGAAGATACTACTAGGTTATAATTTAGAAAGAAGTAACGCTCTTTAGATTCGTTTTTCACCTATCTGCAGTCATTTTATTTAATAATAGCATCTTGTCAAAGAAAATAAAGGAATGTAAAAAGGAAAAGGAGTTCAAGACTATGTCTGTTGCACAGGCTGGGACATGCGCTACTGATAAGCCTATACCCTGTGTAAAGAGCATCCCGTATAAGGAGCAGCACAGAATACAAGAAACAGGCTTTTTAACATACACTACAAGAGCAAATAAAGACCGAAAACTGTTTAGACAGTGAGACACCCACCAACAGCACTATGTTCTCATTATACTACAAATGTGACATCATTGCTCTGTTGCTACCATGACCCGTGGCAGTGCATGCTTCCAGCGAGGCTTCCCTTCAGCATACGCAGTAGCTCAGGCAATTCATGTTAGGAAACTTTACATCCCTTCAGAGAAAAGAATTTAGAAAGATAAATCAGAAAGAAGTAGAAGAGAGAGAAAGAGGGATGTGGGTCTCTGTCTCCAATGCTGTGCTCTTTCCTAACAAGCCACAGTGAAATGTGAACTTTTGAGTTGAACCTGTCTGTGTGGTTTTTGCAAGCTATGGGAAAGCCAGAAAAGTGACCCTGTACAGAACCTTGGATCTGAATCTCTACCAGCTGCTAATGTGATCCCTTTAGATTTCTTACAATAATACCGTCCCAATCTCTTATCCCTTTCTACAGCCCTACCTACATTTTGGTGATAATTATTCCGTTGTATATTCAGAACTGTGATAAGATGTTCAGGAAAGAAGTTCATGAGCCATATTCTCTGCTGGCTAAACTTATCTTCTCTTTGCCCTTCTCCTGACACTAAAAAGAGGCTGAGATGTCAATCCAAACATGCACTGTGTGGTGAGGCCCAGGCAGACGGCGATGCTGAATGGAGATACTGCAGGTTTGTCTTTCTCTGCTGGGAATTGTCACCGAGCAGAAAGGAATGCTGTGCTTCTATTGCACAACTTCTAACTGAAAAACATCAGAGATCTAAAACATAAAACAACCATTATTTTCATGGCACAAGACCTCAAAATGTTGGAATTAAAATAGCTAACAGGATTTCTTGGCCAACTTGAGTTAGCAAAACTAAGACAGTAATTGGACTTTGCTTTTAAACTGTTCTTTTGTCAGAAGAGTGGCATTTTACAATAATCATTTAATCTCCACCATCAACAGAACATTTCACAACATCTTATTTATTGGTAATTGGTTTTGACCAAATATTTGTAGTCTAGTAATCAGATGCTACAATTGTGATGATAAACTCAAGTTCAGAGTGACCAGCAGATGGAATTATCTTCTAATAGTGAATAACAGCAGCATGCTGTGATTCATGTCCTGAAGTGGTCTTAGAACATGTGATCTGTGTTCCTTTATGATAAAAACAAAACCAGATCATACAGTCCAAGCACTAACAGGTATTAAGCCTACAAAAAAGAGATAGTAATAATCCAAGTTAATGTTTTCACAGTGCGCAGATACATGTTTTCTAACAGAACATAACCTGTGTCTTCTTTGATGCATTTAGGGTGCACACAAGGATATGATTACAAAACACTATCTCCATTCAGTGAAAGTGTTAACTCTCACTGCACCGTACCTTAAACAAAAGTAATGTATATTTTTCACAATTTGCTGGCAAAACCTGAGGTATTTGTAAAATTCCACTGTGATAAACAGATCTGTAAGGAACCAAAACCAAAAATTAATTTCTCACAGTTATTTCAGCATGGTCAAAAGGAGAAACCCAAGAGCCAATCCAGTATCACAGGAAAAAAAAGCATACCATGGTCCAAAGGAAGTACTCAGGAGCATAAGGCTTTTTCTTAGCTCTGAGAACTACTTGCTAGTTTATATGGATTAAACGTGACCTCTCAGAGCATCAGTTTCTTCAATGGCACAACAGAATCTAATGGTTCTAAGCTGAGTTTGATCTTGCAAGGCAGTCAGATATATTCTCATTTTGTCCAACTTAACTGAAGACTGGTTATGTACCAACATATAATTTACTATAAATAAACATACTCTTTCACAAGTATTTCATTCCTTTTTTGCCACTGTGGCAGAGATTGCATAAAGTTTCAACAATATTTAACTAAGATCCTACCTAAAACTATGAAACTTTGAAGGTACTGACAGCATTAATTGATAGTGCTGATTTGTTAATGTGAAGACTGGATTGCTTGGGTTGTTGAGATGCCTTTTTCAACTGGGATCCATGCATGCTCAAGCGAGGTTTTATTACCATCTGAGAAATGGAGTGGAATGAAATGGAATTCATTGCTTCACTTCCACATCTTGCATTTGCTACTTTTAATTTCCCTAAGGTTTTTTTGGATAGCTCTATTCAGATGAAAATAACAATACTTTTTGTTTGAACTGCAGCTTCTACTCTGTTATCTTTACTTAGTTTAGAAAGACATTTTGCCAGTGTGCAAAGTACATTTACTGGCAGATTTTGTTCACAACAACAAAACAGATCTTGAGTTTACCATGTGGATCCACGCTGCCCATAAGGAAAAAGTTCAAATTAATTTGTCCTCACTCTATCTGTGCATCTCCTGCTTTCCCAAGAAAGGACTGAAACCAAAGTACAAAGCACAAAAGAGGGTGCTGAGCTAAAATAACTATGAAGAAAGGCTTACAAGGCCTTACATTGTTCCTTGTCTGAAGGCACATAGAAATGATTTTACCAGTGTGACATTGATGGTAACACCTGGAATGCTGCTCTTTTACTCTACAAAGCATACTGATGCTTTTCCACATCCTAAGCATTGCCTGGTTCAATCTTAAGTCTATAATGTTCCTAGGAACTTCTATATTCTAGGTTGTTGTCCCCAGAAACTTATAATACTAAAATTACAGATTAGAGCCCATAACCAGTAACACTTTAAATCTCATCCTAGCCCTGGGATTAAAGATTGTATACTAAATCCACTAAATCTGCTGTATATTTATAAGGTAAATCCAGTAGGTGCATTATAATTATGTTTTGCCAGGAGACACTGCATTACTAACTGTGCCTCATTTATTGTTATTGAGGAATACCTAAAATATATGTTTATTATAATAGTACTATAATAGTAATATATTGGTAATATATCTTTATGTAGTCTTTAGAAGTTTCCTGATTTCACAATCAGAGATAATTAGATTTATAAAAGGAACAGATGCTAAGAAAGGCAAGAGAGAGGAAAAAAAAGAAAGAAAATTTTGGACACACTCCCAAAAAGCCCTTAGTGTTCTATTTTTCCAAGCACTCTTCAACAGTATTCATTGCTCATGAGAGCAAATGAAAATATCACTGTTGAATTTAAACTAAGCCGTGAGACTGCTTAGTGTCTGCCTACATCTTATCACATTCAATAGCTAATTCTCACAAGATTCTCTGTACTTATAGTTTCAGCTATTAATGAAAGTGCTAAAAGATGGTTTACTTTGGGATCATCTCACTTGGCTTCTGAAGTCACTCCAGCTAAGGCAATTGGAATATTACCACCTATTTGAACACAGGGCAGAACGAAGTCCTTATCTGGGAAGTGTCACAAAAATCTCACCATGCTCCACAAGGAAACATCAAACAAACTGATTAGTAGAGGCCAAGGGTCAGGGAAGAAGTCAGTTCCCAACTCCAGGCAAGAGTCAATAAATGTCAATTTTTAGATTTTGTTAATCTTATGGGAAAATGCACTTAAAATCTCATGACTTGAAGCCATGAGAATGACAAATACACTCAATTGTGATTATTGAAGAATTTAAACTGACTTGACCAACATTCATAATGTTAATCTCCTTCAAGAATTGAGAAATCTGTGGGAATTCCCTTGACTCTGCAAAAGTCTTTTCAGTAGTGCAAACTTCTAAATACTAAAAAAAAAAAAAAAAAAAAAGAATGCCAGTTATTTCCCAAAAGTGGGAAGTATTATTCATTTCACCATTCATTGCATGCTATTGAAACAGGTTGAATGGAGCTTAGTATCCAGTGGATTTAATGGCAATTTAAATGGGAGACGAGTCTCATCACGTCCTTTGATTATCTACAGGAAATGTGTAAAGAATTACAGCTGATTGCATTTTTCTCTACTGCTCCAGTTGCTTCTGAAAGACATGTCTGGTTCCAATCCTGGGAGAAGGGTATTCATGAATAGGTGTTGTTAAGGGTTAGAAAATACCTGATAGCATCGCACCTTGCTTCTTTTTGGCACAAGCAGTCATGCTAATGTATCGTATCATTTATTTTAATGAGCACAGGGATGGTGTTATATAATTATATGGAGGCTTTGCAGCTTTCAGCCTGAAGTGCCGAGTGGAGAAGCGCTCAACTCCAGTGCGTGTGCGATCCTCGGTCCTTCCTGGGTTCTGATTTTGCATTTCTAATGAAGCTGAACTGACAAAGCGTGAAAGTGGTCTAAAAGGAAAAACAAAGAAAGTGACCCTGTTCTCACTGCGCTGAGGCTCATCAATATTCCGGCAGCTCGGCTTTCCCCTCTCCCTGATGTCTTTAACTTTTTTTCGGAGCTGGCTGACAGTCTCCTCCCCTTTCCTTAAGTTGCAGTGATAGCAAGTTGCTGCGTTCCCCAGCACACGCGGATTGTCAGTTTTCTGCCTCCCGCTCGCTGAACCGTGCAGCTCTGCTGCTTTTGCTGGGAAATCCCAACCTGGTCTGCCAGCAGCGCACGGAACCACACAGGTCTGGAAAGGTGAGCGGACCCTTCAGCTGCGCGGGAGCCCTCATTTCTCACTCCTATCCTTTGTATGTTCCTTACTGTAATGTTCCTTCTGCCTATACCCACGTTCTCTCTTGACCTTAGCACTGCGTTGTTATAGAGCACATTAGCTCTGTAGAGAGCCATAGATTAGCTGCATGAAGCATCTAGGGAAGAAAAGGCATGCGGAATGAATCTGTTTCTTGCAAAAGAGTGAAAGTTAATTGCACTGAAAAAAACATCTTGTACCCAGTGCTCATATGCAGGCTGGAATAAGTACTAATGTAAATATCTGGTGCAAATGTTTTCACTCTCTGAGCAAGTGAAGCATGTGTCCTTCTGTTAAAATTCACAGAGAATTCTGCGCTCATGTGCCAGTCTCCAAACATATGGTAATTCAAAAAGCAGTGATCAAAGCTCAATAAAATTAATTTGCTACAAGATGATATTTCCTCTAAGACAAATTGTTTCAAAACCTTTTGAATTTATATTCTAACTGCTTCCCAAAGGAGAAAAAATATATATATTTAGGCACTCAATTCACTAACGTTTTACAGTTAAGCTGTGTGTGTGCAAAGATAGGTTTCACTGTAAAGAACTGACTGTACATAGACACAAATTTTCTGATTTCTTCATAGAAACATTCTGGTATATTAACACCTCAGAAAACCAGATTCTCAGTCTGGAAAACCACCTTTGTGCAGACACCATTATGAAATAAGCCAATACCAAGCAGATGCCAATATTTTATTCTTAAACAGAAAATAATGTTTTAATTCTGAAATATTTTATGGTTGATTCAGTGTCATGGTTTCCTGAAATCAGACTGTATGCCTGTAGTTGTTGGACATTACATGCAAGGAGAACTCGTGTTATGGTCAGAAACAACAAGCTAAGTAGGATATAACTTCTGTTGCTTTACAGATGTACTCCAAATAGTTTATACTTCAAAGATGAATATTATCAACACAGAACTGTCAAGGGCACACCTTCTAAATAGCGGCTGAGGGATGAATAAATGATTCCTGCTGTGTTTTGCCATGCGAAAAGGAGGAATTCAGACAATGCAGGCAGCCAGTTGAAAACATCTGAAGTGCAGAACACTTTAAATGTTCCAATTCAAGCAAAATATTTCTCCCCAGTGTTTATAGTGAAGATGAGCTAGCTTTTTTTTTTTTTTTTCCTTTTTTTTTTCCTTTTTCTTTTTTCAGATGGTGAGAATTTCCTAATCAGACGGGAAATACACTTGACATAGAATTTTAGACCCCATAGCACCTTACATTTCCAGGAATAGTAACCAGTTCGTGTTACTCTATCTCTAGGAATCACAAAAAGTTACCCCTGGTTTTTACAGAATGACAGCAAGCTCACTGTAACTTTCTAATACACAGAATGCTTGTCTGGACAGAACATAAAATCCTTCCAAGAGTCCTTCTCACAGTCAACAACTTAGGTATTACAACAAATCCAAGTTTTATTGAAATGGGAAGAACATCTGCTTCCATGTAAATATGTAGTTAGTCATTCCTCTGAAATCTTATTGCAGTTTTTGGTATTTCTTGTCTTACAGGCTCCTCCAGCGCCACTTATAGAAAGGGGTCTCCCATTTTTCTGAAAGGATTTTGATAAAAGTTTATTATAAGAGAATACTTTCTGCAAGATAAATGACTAAAGGTAACGGAGAAGATCCCAAAAATGGAAGTAGGATGGAACGCTTTCAACAAGGAGTCCGGAAACGTACACTTTTGGCAAAAAAAAAGGTGCAGAGCATAACAAAGGATGATGTTAAAAGTTACTTATTGAGGAATGCCTTTGTGCTCTTCACCGTTGTTGCTGTGATTCTTGGTGAGTCATTTGTTCAATAGGAATATTCTGTTCTCCACTGCATTTGACAATGACAATTTGCCTGGGCGTTTTGCATTACAAACAAGATCCCAAATTCTTCTGCACTGATAAGGATGATCTTGCTTGGAGAGTTTGGGCTCTTGCAGCTGCGTGTTGGAGCTGTGGGAAGAGCCATTTAAATTATTGTAGTATTTCTAATAAAAATTTTGGAGAAAGAGATCAGATGTTTTACAGGCTCTGCTCCTAAAGAATTAGGCTCAGTAACTGTAACAGAATGTTCTCAGTAAAATCTTCTACCCAAAGCAGGTTCAGCGAAATGCTCAGGATGCAACTTTTCTTTACCCAGTCTCATAGTAATGAATTGCACTTTGCAAAGGCTAACAGAAGTTCTTTATGAATGAAATGGGAATGAAACTTTAACTTAGTCCTGAGCATACCTCTGTATCAGGGCTTCAGTCTTTTTAGTTTCCCCATGACAAATGAAAACCAGTCAGAAGTAAGAGCAAGCTTATGCTTTCTCTGTTGCTCACAATCTTACACATGCATCTTTCAGATGCAATTGTGGCAACAATAGAAATGTTACCTGTTCAAAGAACTGCCAGATAACACCTGATTAAATGCCTGTTTAGAGGGTATGGAGAGGAACATCAAACAGCACGCAGCAACAAAATGTTAATTTAAATATATAGCTGCACATTTTATATTTACATTAGAGACAGAATCATCTGACAAAATATGCAATTTTTAAAGAAAAATAAATACTTTATATAACCATATAATTACTTTTGATCATTTTCCTTTACGTACAGATTGATTTTCTAAATGACATTATATGCTCCTTTAAGTACTCATACTGAGAGCAAAAACACTAAGGTTTTAACATCCTTTCTTTCTGTTTTCATTTTTAATTAGTTTGCAGTACAAAACTGTGAAACTGCTCATCAAAACTCAAATGTTTTACTTTAATCCTACATAGACCCTAATGTCCTTGATGATGCTTGCTCTATTTTTCCATCTTTCTTAGAGTTGAAATTTTAGGGTTCTACTATTACTGTGGTTTGATACCAGTACTGTAGGGCTATTTTCAACCTCTTTCAGTTCTGATGGTCTTTGTCTGGGAGAAAATTATACTGGTCTGCATAAGGATAATATTAGGTACTTTGTATTTGATCAACAGTACTTTTCATTCATAAATAAGAATTTGGTCGATGCAAAAAAGTCCCAGAATATTAATATCGGGGATACAAATTGTAGACATCTTATCTACAATGGTAAGGAAAGGCAGAGCAGACTAGCCAGGTTTTGAAACGCTGTCCAAACTCAAGGCAATACAACTGACGTAAATAACAGACAAGAGCAAAGCAATCCCACATTTTTTTAACTACCATCAGGCTCCAGGGTGACTTCCTTAAAATTAGCAATGTAGGAACAGAAACATAAACTGCACAAGTGTGTTTACTTTTCTTGCATGCTCCGGTTAGCTTTAGAGTACTAGTTGCAAATGTCTGCCCATGTCTCCACTACCACCTACAGCCAGGGTAGAGTACAGTAAGGATGGAACTCAAGCTGGAGAATTGATGAAAATGTGCAGCCTCGGATAACTCAAATTATGCTCAAGAACCTATAGACACTTCTATCTGCTGTAATATCTTATAAGAGTCTTCTCAATGCTGTGAAAGAATATTTCAAAATTTTCTCGCATGGGTGGTGTAATTTTACATTACATGTGTGATTAGAACAGCATGTCCACATGTTTGCACTTGGCAGGTATAAAAATGTAAAACTTTTTTTGGACAACTTTTCACTGATGTGATAATGTACAGAAATAGGGAACAGGTGGCTTAAGAGTTTGGAAAATGTTCAGTGGTTGTGCTTCTTCCATCTAGTCTGAACAGAATTCTTATTATCCCTTAGCTGTTCAATGATCTGTGAAAAATCAGACGGAGGGCTCAATCCTTTCCTAGCAGACAGCAACAAACACTGTGGAAATAAACCACCCATTAGGACTGCTGATTGTCTCATCAGAGATGCTTAGATGAGAATATAGGTAGAGACCAAACTATACTCAAGTAAAAGATCTTTAATGCTTTCTGTAGTCTGTACAGGTAGAAGACGTCAATTTCTAGGGCCATCAGTCCATAAATTTTCATGAAGACTTAACTGCAAATCAAAATTTTAGCTTAATGAGAACAGTGTTTCTTCAGAAGCATTTATTTTAGGCTGCTTTTGCCTAGGAAGTGAGAAGAAAAAGAATATTTCTGAATTCTTTGCTGAGCAGGATCCAAGCAGGTACAGGTCAAGTGGATAAGGATCATCTGCCCTAGCCCACTTCCAGGACTGTAGCTTGAAGCAAGCATTTGAGTATGTCTGGTCAGTTAGTGTCTGTGGAAACAAGCACTTTGTTATGAAGCAGATGGCTGCAACATGCAGTACTTTGAGTACTGATGCTTTACTGACAGAGCAGAGATTTTGCGGCATTCACTTGAGAAGGAGAAATACAATCAATTACCTTAACTTCTGCACACAGTCTAATTCTGAACTGATTTCTAAAGTGGCCACTCCAATACAAATCTAAATATGAATGTTCCAGAAATTCTAACTCCTACTGAGGATTACTCATACGCTCTTTTCTGTTTTTTAAAAACCTCAAGAAAGTTTCATCTGACTTCTCATTTTGCATTGATAAGTTCTGGCTAGTATATCATTCTCATTATCAAAACTGTTGCCATTTTTTGAGAAATTCTACTTACAAGCTACTTACAAGAACTTTGAGAGACTGAGGAAAACATGGTCAGCAAAGTGAGTAACAATTATATTTTTCAGATTCTGCTGGCTCAGCCAGAAATATTAAAATAAGCTTTTTTAGCAGTGGATCTCGACTAAAGCCAGCAGATGTGTGAAGTGAATTTAGGAAGCTGACCATTGATGAATTCAGTGTTGTGATGACCTGGAGCAGTTTAAGGTAGGATAGATGTCAGGGTGGCTCATGGAAAATCTGCAGGAAGTCCTAGAGCTTTGAAGTGTTAGCCAAATTACTGGCAGAATCTCAGGGGCTGCCCTCTCTCCCACGCTACTTCACTTCATCATCCTGTCCCCAAAATGCCTTCCTTTCAGAAGTTCTTCCTCCAGCGGACACTTGATTCTCTGCTACCAACTTCCCATTTTCCAGAAATTCACACAAGTCCAGATTTTGCTCTGGCAGAACTTCTGAGTGCCCATAAAAATCTTGTAGATTCTGAACTTGTATTAGAGGAAAGAGATCCTGGGAAAGCTGTTCACAGAAAAAATACTATTATAATCAAGGGGCTCAGTGAAGAAGGAACTTGTGGAGAAAGTACAATAAAAAGCACTTTCTGCATAGAGATGAAACCACTATAGCACCATTCAAGAGGGATGGAGAAGGAGCTCATTCTGAGAACCAATTTGTGTTTCTGGCTACCCACCCACCAAGAGAGCACAGAACTGGCTGCACTGTGACATGCAGTCCTCTGTAATTGCAGGGAATCTCACAAAAAATGTGAATTGCTGATAGGCTAATACAAGTGTGTGCCTTCCATAGGATCCCAAAACTTCCTGATGTCCTTTTAAACAAACAACCAGTTACAATTATGATAATATAATAATTTAAGATGATTCCTAAAAGGATGCAAGTGATAAATGGGTAGAAATGGATTAAAAAAAAAAAAAAAGACAATCTTGTACTTTGAAGCAATATGCTTTCTGCTACTGGTAGATCTCCTGTATCCACTGAAGAGAGGGTTATTGGACCTTGTTGCATATTGACTGTGTGCACCCTGACAGTGCTGATGGCAGCCTTAGTAAAATTTGCATGAGAACAAAGCAGAGATCCATCATCGTAGGAGAAACTGTTGTAGGAGGTGAGTCCTAGATGAGATAATGTAGTAAAAGTAAAGAAAGAAATGTGATACCAGCAAAAGGATAAAATATATAGAAGTGAATCAAGATAGCTTAGGGACAGGAAGAAAGAAATTAATTCTATCTTTTATGAAGTCAGAGCCTGTCTTTGTCTCAGCATTTTCCTGAAGAACCTGCACTACACACTGGATCTTGCTTATCATGTGAACCCTCCTAGTCCCCTGTATTTAAAACATGTATACGTGATGATATATCTCTAAGCAAAGCCTTAATTCTATTTGAAGTTTTAAAATATTTATAGATGTGCGGGGGAAAAAAAAAACAAACAACCCAACAACAAACAAAGAAGAACCAGACACCATGTTGTCTTTAGTTCAGAGCAAAACTTAAAAATTCCAAGATTACCTTTTCCAAAAGAAGCATGGAAATACAAGGACCTGTCACTGTGCTGTTTAGCAGCCAGTAACAAATGGCAGACAGTGAAATATGAACAGCATGCTGGTTAAGTGGTTACTTGTAAAATAGAATTATGTACATTTATTATCAGAATCTTAATTTCTTATCATGCTCTTTGGTGTTAATGAATCAACCCAGCACTACTTGTCAGACTGCCATATGCTGTGTAGTAATGCCAATACACACAGCTGCTGCATTCAGTAACAGTGCAAGTGTTAGCAAAGGTGCAAAATATGCCCAGTGTTACCTTAATACCTTACTTGCTTTTATTAGGCCAATCAGTGGACTTACCAAGTGGTGCTGAAATGTAACGTTTCTGGGAGATCACAAATCAATGCAGAGAAACGTCTATTCACTGTTTATTTCATACAGCTTGTGAAAATGTAGGCATTGCTGACTTTTTCAAAACTCGCTCTAGAAATTCAATTTAAATTGTTTTATAGTAGTATTAAATATACTACTTTGTACAAAATGGATTTCAAGGTTCTCTAGAGTGGAGCTCAGGCCATTAACAGAAACGTTTAGTGTGTTTATGTGATTTCTAAGAAATTTATTGATAACTTTATTACAGTACTCATAGAACATGGCAATCATGCCATCAAAGAATAACGTACAAAAGGAACAGAGGCTGTATTAAAGACCGTCAAGAAACAGTATGTAGTTTTGTGAGCATTAGAGGGATCTAAAGTGATATTTCAGTGGCAAAAGAACTATTGTCAGGCCCAGTTCTTTCCAATTTCTTTATGTGTCCTGTAATTACTATGGTGACTGCAAAGCAATACAAAATTATAAGTGCCAGTGACTTGTATCTGAGTAAATGTTCAATATTGTTAGATTCTTACTAGCACCCTAGCTACTGAAACACTTTAATGATCAGCCATCTGCACAGGAATGCCTTTCAGTTGACCAAAATGAAAGTGTAGTCCAAGATGTCATAATCATTTATTAATCCCTGAAGTTTTTTTGTTGTTGTTTGTTGAATATTCTTGAAATAATCAGGTATCTAAAAGTTTGTGAGATTTATGATATGAAAGTGTTTGAGAAAGTACACAAAACTAATAAGAAAGAAAGAAATAAAGAAATTCAATATTCTAAATTTTAATAAGGCTGCTAAAAAACGTAAGATACAAATGCAAACATTCTCACAGTTTGTACTATAATATTGACTTTTAGATCAAGATAAGTGGAAGCTGGGAAATATTAACTTCTTGATTATTTCATTCCTTCTTCACAAGGTTAGATGCATGAAAGAGTCCGTACAGTTACATTAGCTGTGTGTATATCCTGTTCATTTCTCCAATTCCTTCTTTTCCTATTCATTACATTCACATTTTGTACTTCATTAAACTTCAGCTTAGAACTCACACATTATCCTTTGCATCTTCTATATTATGTTACATATTTGTTGCCCAGCCAGTCTGACCTTGACCTTTGGAGCAATAAGACAAAGTAAGTAATAAATAACAGAAAAGGAGTTTAGAAATTTCTACTTTTTACGCCAATTTCTCTGAATGAGCTGCTCACAGATTATACTGATGTCGATATTGTGTATTAGGAAGTACTAGGCTACTATTATGGAAGACACTGTGAAACATGGAGCAGGAGCAAATGAAAATAATTCCGGATATGTTTTTGAAGGTGATTGATCACTTTTTTCATTTCATCAACACTGCAGAGTTGGAACTGTACTGACAACATGTGTACTTTCCCAGAGTATTTAACTTTTAGAAGCCATGCAAAAGTTCAGTAATAGATCGGTTGAAGTGTACGTCAGTTAAAAGGAAAGCAGTTAAAACAAGGAAGGGAGGCAAAGTCAGAAGGATAACATGAGAATCAGAAAATGTTACTCTTATCATCTGTAGATGTACTTCCATGTTTCTTCTCTTAGCAGCTGTTATATTCAGGTTTTGAATATCATTCAATTCCACAAACTGAAGAAACGCATGTCCTTCCTTTAAATTTGTCATGGCTAGCTACTTCCTATTAGTACTGCTGTAAAACCATAAATGGATATCAGCTTAGCTATTTCACACTGCATGCTTGGTTTTTCACCATTTCAGTAACCTGGCCCAACTGAAAATTCATTTCTTCCACAAAGATCTACAAAAGATACAACTTATGCGATAAACAGTATTTACTCTACAGACATAAACTGCTCCTTCAAATTGCCTCTAGTAATACTTACCGCATACAAGAACCAAGTTAAAAAAAAAAAAAAAAGACAGACATTATCATAGCATCATGTAGTGAAACTACCAATGAAGAAATTCCTAGGAGTGCAAACTAAATGCTAGTGATGAATTAAATTGCTGCACAATTTTTGATGCCTTTTGAAAGCTTTTTACTTGGAAATACATACATCAACAAACAAAGACAACTGAGCCCTCTAAAGTTTTAGTAAAGGGAGCTAGCTGTACATGGAATTCAAGTCTGAGAGCTGAGTATCTTTTTAAAACACGGCTGAGAGCTAGGAGATTCAAAATGTGATCCCACAAGTCTGCAAAGCAGATACGTAACTGTTTAAATCTTGACAGGAGGCAAAATAAAGCAGGATTATGTTCCTATTCCCACTCCTTTTGATAGTCAGGACCCTATTTCCAACCAGTCAAGATCCAGAAGCATGTGAATCATCACCTTGGGCATGGTGTCAATGAATCTTGAGGAACTGACTTGCACTTTTCCATTCAAAATCTGAGTTTTAGGATGGATTCCACCATTTCTTTCAAAGTTGTGTCACTGGGAAGAAGAAAGTGTAAGATTGAAAGTTGTGTGCCAAGAGAACAAAAGGAAGCATAGTGTTTTATCCTAATGGCTAAAACACTGATCTACACCAGAGAGCCCCAAGTAATAAGGAAATAATTGGAGAAAGAACAGTGACAAGTAAGGCATTCCAAATCCAGCTGTTTCTCTGCATATATGTGTTGGTTCTTAGGTCACGGCAATTCTGAAAAGAAAAAGAAAAAGAAAAAAACAAAACAGGTAGAACTATGAAAAAATAGAAAACTTAATAAGTAAATACATAAGTAAATAAAAAAGTAAATACATACATACATGCATACATACATAAAAACAAGAAGTGACCATTAACTTTACAGAGTCCCACAACTAAGCTTTTTTTATCTAGAGGGACTTTGAAGGTCAAAATTTGGACAGAGGTGCTTTGTGATTAAGTATTGTTCCAGGTGCCAGTTTTCCTTTGCTGTTTTACTGACCTTCCATTCTAAATACTTAGAAGTTAGAGGAGAAGTATCAGAATTTATGTGGAAGTTGCATCCAAATCAATCCCCTTTGGTACAACATTTTCAGAATCACAGACCACTCACTGTACCCTTCAAATTACGACCTTACAAAAATTCTAAGAAGTCAAACAATTAAAAGGACAAAATTTGTCCTCATCAAAATCAAATTAAACGAAGAACATTTTGAAATTCATATGTTGGAAGAGGCTGTTGACCGGTGAATACAATGGATGGAAGATTCTAGATATAGGTAGTTTCATCAAAGTCATGATATGATTCTTAGGAGGCTCAGCTGGACAAATCCAACTGACTGAACGCACTCTAATAATCTTTTGAAAACGTGATAACATGATCCCACAAATTTCATTCATGAACTTGAATTTCTTATTGATAGAATACAATTTATCTCAATCCTTAAACCAGATAGAGCAGCAGTCTTCTATTACACATCTGGAAATCCTCTCTTTCAATTCTGTCCAGGTTGTTTGCATGTGTCAGTGAAATACTGGATAAGAAATCTTTAAAATCTTCCAACAAAGTCTGCCATGTGAGTTATGTTCCATGACCCAAACAGGTCTGGCACAGGCATATCTTGATTCAACAAAAACTTAATCCTCAGTGGCAAATACCTCAATTACTATCAGTGCAGAGCTAAATTAACAGGTGGTTTTGTAGGAATGAGAAGTTGGGCTAGCTCCATAGAGATACAAATGTGTAATTCAAGCGTCCCACAAATGATCATGTAAAACTGCACATCAAGGAAGTCAAGCCTGCAAAGGAATGTTTTGTAATGTATGTCTAAGGTGGAATTAAAATACACAAATAAAGGCAACCATCAAGATCTAACCTCAGGCTCTCTGTTAAGCTACGCCAGACATTCTTCAGAGTAGAGCCCTGTTTTTTTATTTTGTTTACATAAAGCTCTTGGCATGGGGGGATCTTAGTGTCACTGCAATTTCTGAAAAAAAGACAAAAGATTACTGATAGGCAGATGAATCTGTTGAAGAGAAGAGCAGCATTTGGTGATGTTTAGGGCTATGTCAACTTTCAATTGATGAAAAACAGACAAGAAAGAAATGTAAAGTCAAGAAAAGAACTATGTAAACTTTACAAGACACCAGTCCTCTTATCTATTGGGAATTACTCTGTATGGGAGTGCAAACATGAACATTTGTCAAGAAGGTTTGAGCAGCAAAGTAAAACCAGGCATGAAAAAATTATTACAGCAGCATTGTAGAGCACTGAATAATACCTTAATTCTAAACAATACTTCACAAAATACAATCTATCTGACCTGCATTGGGTATGTGTTGTATTTTGTGTAGCACTGAAAACTCTTCTTTTCAAAACCTCTAGAAAAGCTTTACAATTACTTGTCTCACTTTTAACAGATGAAAAGAAATCAAAGCTAAAAAGTAAACAGTCCAAGAACGACAAGGCAAATAGTAAAGAAAAAAATTTGAAAACTGAGAAACCTAAATTGAGCAAAAACACTTTTGAATTTGTTATCAAAGAAAAAAATCATCCCCTGACTAAGGAAGAAAGGTGAATGAAGCCACTACCTGAGTTACTCCAGAATCAAAAAACAGCAGAGGACAAACTTCAATTTCAACTTTTTATTTTTTAAATATTTAAAACAGCATTCAATGCTGTTATATCTTTGGATTTTGTATACAAAGTGTTCTAGTATATGTTGCGTTTCACAGAGCGGTGATTTTAGTCATTGCTTAATTAGAATCATGGGATTATACAATGGCTTAGGTTGGAAGAGACCTCAAAGATCATCAGGTTCCAATTCCCTTTGCAGGTAGAGCTCCCAGGTGCCAGATCAAGTATTAGCTCAGTCTGCCCAGGATCCAACCTGGCCTTAAACACCTGCAGGGATGGAGCACCCACAACTTTTCTGGGCAAACTTTTCCAGCACCTCACCACTCTCTATGTAAGAATTGTCCCATTGACATCTAACTTAAATCTCCCTTTCTTCAGTTATAAACTGAAGAAACCTTCCCCTTGTCCTATCACTATCTACCCACGTAAAAAGTTGATTTCCCTCATGTTTCTAAATCTCTTTAAATATTGGAAGGCCACAGTGAGGTCTCCCTGCATACTTCTCATTTACAGTCTGATCAATCCCAGTTCCTTCAGCCTATCAGTTCTTACAGCTTCAGATTCCACAATATCCAAGGAGGGGCTGCTGTGCTTGCAGCTGTGCAAAGGCCCAACGAAGGCTATCAAATCCAGGCCCCTCTGCAGTAACAAGAAGATTTGAGTCTCTTAATTTTGAGCTGCAAATTGGGTACACTACGTATTTTAATAAATGTCTATAAAATAAATCACGAATCACAAAATGCCAGTAGTCCAGAGTGGTTTTTGGAAGGTAACAGCTCTCAGTGGATGAAGCAATTCTTCAGGGCCAGGTTCAGAAACAGACTGCAGCACAGCCTCTATGCTCAGCATAGCAGCCAGCACCGTGGCACTCCTGCAGAGCTTGAGCAGCGGTAACACAATGACTTCTCCCATGGTATGAGGAATAAGTCTGACATCAATCCAGTGAAAATCAGATGTGTGCTGGAAAACCTCTCTTTACAGCCTTCAAATAGAATTTGCAGATTTTTTGCCTGTTTTCTGATCCTCCATAGCAGGAGTTTCAGCTGCATTGCTTGATGTCTGGCAGCCTCAGAGAGCCCTTGGGTTGTGTGTTCATGAACAGTGGGCTCAGTAGCATGTAGGCAAAGACTTCAGCACAGCCTCAAAATGCCAAGCCTGCCACAACCACTGCATACGAGAGATATCCACTCGTGCACAATAAGCACAGTGCATCCTAACTGAAATAGATTTTATATGAGGACAAGCCAGGTAATCCATTCTTGTTGCTAGAACTGTCCCATAGCACAATATCACCGGCTTTTCTGCCCCAGTCATGACTAAGATATTCAGCTCTTTTGAACAAGTTCCTCCCTGGCTCCCTCATCGTCTCTCAAACAAAGGAGAGAGTTGTTTGTATCCAAATTAACTTGTACTCTGCTTCACTATATCCACCTGAGAGAGCTCCTTGGAGCAATGCTCCTTAAGCTCTCTGTTGTATCAGCATCATGCAGTTAAAAGTGCAAGAACATATAACATAACTCAAATACATACTGCTATAAGCAGGATCCTCTGTCAGGTCTCTTCCAGTTGAGAGCTGTAGAGAGAAATCAGCTGGTTTATTTAGTATGAAACAGAGAGAAGTAAGTGTATATTGAAAATAATTCATCCACAAAAGAAGACAGTTAAAGGAATTTTGAACTACCATATGCTCTAATTTCAGATTGCTATAGATGAGGAAGAGTAGCTGACGAGGTTGCTTAAGGGCGTGTTTTTACGGTAAATTAAATCAAGGAAGTAGATAACAGTAAATTAACCTCAATTTAAATGCTCAGTGTTTGACAAGTACATGTGCACAGAAGCAGTTAAAACTTAGATCAGCTTAAACTGTAGCTCCTCCGTGGCTGTAGCAATTCGGTACTCATCGCATTATCCCCTTCAGTTTGATGCAATATATATGTGCCCAGTATTCCCCTGTTACAAGACTTGGAGTAAACAAGCTGGAATCATCTCTTCCAAACCAAAGAGATTTGGGGAATGAAGGCTCAGAGAGAGCTCTCAAAGCTAACCCGCCAAATACAACTTTTTGTGAAGAAGCTTTAAGAAAAGTCATAAACTCTGGGATAAAAAAGATTTGAAGAGATATAACAAGATAGCAATGATGACTATACAATGCAAGAAATAGTTTTTAAATGCTTAAAAGCAGTAATTCAGCTGTATACTCAAATTACATGAGCAAACAAAAGTAACTGTCTAGCTACTAAAGAATAGTTAGAACAATAGGAACTAATACTTAAAATATAATTAATAAAGATTTTTAAAGGTACTAACAAGAGTATTGCTACAGTATTAAAATATGTAATACTTAGGTTAGGTACTTAGCATGTAGGTTTTATGAGAATGGTGACAAAGGGAACATACCTTCCTACCCACACGGGGAAAACCAGAAAGCAAGGAGGGAATAGATTATTATATACAGAGTGCGGGCAGAAGGTTTAATTCAAAATTATGAAACAAAAAAAGAAGAATGATTGTCAGCACCTTAAAAGTATTCCTTATCTTCAGAGGGATTATTTACCTGTTTGTCTTAAGTAAATACAGTTGATGTCTTATCTGAAAATAGTTGTTAGAAGAAAAGGTGTCAGAACAGAATGGTAAATTAAGCAAAAACAAATGACCCAAAGAACAGACGCATTCATTCCAGGGCTCTGCAGGAACATAAGAATGAAATGGCTGCGTGGCTAACAGAAATATACAATGTCCCATTAGTCTGGTAGGAGCCTGATTCTCTCACTGGCTCTAACCTAATTTCTGTCATAGAACAAAATGTTATTTGCTTGCTGGTTACAAGGTTTTCTGAAAAATCATGCTTAACAGTGATTATTTTAGTGCCTACTATACTTAGTCTAAGGAACTCTTTTCCAGTTACATGGATATTTCCTATTTCCTGCTGGATACGATAAAGTAAGTCTGTACATAATCTTTTGAAGAAAAGGAGTTCATATAGCAATAACTTGGGATCTACAGGTAAAAAAGTAAATAAAAAGTAAATAAAAAGTATCTAGAGTAAGCTCCACTAGGGAACCCACTTTGCGGGAGGTTGGACTTGATGACCTCCAGTGGTCCCTTCCATCCCATATGACTCCTTGATTTCATTTAAAGAGCAGTTTTTTCACTGTAGTTTATTCACTATCTAACAATTTACACTTGACACAAATCTGAATGACTTATGAACAATTAAATAGGTAACATGCTATGTATATACAGAACATAGGTGTTTAAATAATATAAACTTCAAGAAATTGTATGGCTTCATTTCCCATGTGTTCCTGGTTCAAAAAAGAGAAGAGAATCTTTTAAAGACTCATTTTAAAATTGAAAATCCTTCTTCAGCAGAACTTCTGCTATTGTTCACTTAAAAATATCTTGCCATTTCTTGGAAGCTTCCTTACTTTTTTAAAGTTATCAGTTATGTGAAGCAGAGAAAAAAATCATCCTTCTCTCTTTATTTAATTTTTATATGCAATTAATTGAGGTAGGCCAAAGAGGATAATTAATTTCCCTGAAGTTATTGAGTAAACCCTTAGATCTGAGTAAAGACTCTTTTATCATCTTCTAAGAGTTATGGGTTTCTGTTTGTTTGTTTGTTTGTTTGTTTGCTTTTTCACTGATGTGGTGTTTTAAACGCATGTGTAGATGTGCAACCTTTCCTTTTTCTATGCAGTATAAAGTATCATGTGAAACACTTTTCTACCTATGCGAGTCCAAAGCATTATGTAACACAATTAAAAATATCTTCATTTTCTCTATGGAATAATTTAAAATTAGTTTGCATATTTAAGTTCAGAAAGCTGTACATAAGCTGACTGCATTCTGGTAGATAATCACAACATCATTTTTGTAATGACAGCATACAAAAAAAAATAACTCAGTAACTAAATTGTTCATAAAAACTGAGTATACAAATATTGTTTTTAATTGCTGCTCCAGACCCAGATTTTAATACTCAATTCATCACACTTCATCCATTTAAGAAATTTCAAATAAAAGGATATTTGTCTACAATAGTGAAAGCTATTGTTTCCTTTCTGTTACTGCAGCCATTTGAAAGTGAAAAGCCTAGACCTATTCATCAATATTTTTCTGCTTTAGGAACAAGCAATCCCAAATCATATCTGCCATTTCTGCCATTTCAGTTCTGTTCTCATTAGCAACAACATTATTTTACCCTCTGTTCCTTTCTTGATTGAATCCTCTCTTGATTGTTTATGTAAGCTAAATTCTAATTTGAACAAGTACACTGGAATAAAAGTGCTACAGAATAGTTTAGTTAAAAGTTTATTCTGATTGTCATCAGGTTTATCTGCAAAAAGATTTTCCATAAATTTGAGAGTATCACTGACAAGTACACCTTAAAAGCCATATTTTTATAACTGTAACCTGATCCACTTTGTTATGCTTAAATCGTTCTTTTGTACTACTTTTCAGATAGAGAATACAGCTCCCGAATTTAAACAAACACCTTGATTTTTGTCCAGAAAAAAACAAAACAAAACAGATTCTGTTGAGAAATCTACTCTTTCTAGCAGAATAGAAATGGTGCACCGTTTACTGTTTGAGAGGTCAGGCTCTGATATTTTAGATTAGTTGTTCTTTTCTGTTACAAAGGGTAGGCAGAAACCTGCCCTACAGGTTGTGGCAGCATGTTTCACACAAAGCTTTGTTTCGTTACAATTTTCAGAATTAATCAGAAACTTGAAACTTTTGCTGAAAAAAGCCTGCTCTATTATTTACCCTTCTCGGTCTTGATTGTGGAGGGTGCTAATCCATACCACTCTTAACCACACAGTGATGTGTATGGCTGTTGAAATACTGCACATTTTCCAAAGGTTTAATGGCTCATACTGAATTCATTTTAATAGCTTGTTGTAGTGCCTGACTTAAATTATGGTTTTATGGTATTATCTGATAATTTAAAACCTGTAAGTGTTGGCTCTGAAAAATGAATTAAAACAAATCAAAGCTATCTTAACTACTTTCCTTTTTTTCTTTTCATGACCATAATTTTTGTTAATAAAATTTTAACAGACAGGAAGAAATATCCAGTATCTAAGTCTTAAATTCAGAACATAAAATGATATTTCATCTTCATTTATTCTAAAATCAAGAGAGGCCAATAAAATCATGCTGTTCTGCTTTAATTTTCAGACTACAATGAGAAAATCATTTGGTTAAATTCCTTTTTCTGCTGCTAAGATCACTATGTTAACACAATATTCAGAGAGATCTGTAAAGCAATTACTACTCTATTTTATCAGTGGGGAAACTGAGTTAGAGAAAGGTTTTTATGGCCTAGGCATGACTTCAGATAAATCAACAGTAGTGCTAAGATTAAGGCTCAAGAATTAGTAAATATCAGATGTCAGCCCAGGTCACCAGGGCACATATTTTCCATGTTGCAGAATTATTTTCTTGTAATTTACAGTGTTGGGCAATACTGCAATTATGCACAATGCACATTAGGACAAAAAAAAAAAAAAAAAAAAAAAAAAAGGAATACCACCAATAATATTCATTGAAGCAGCCATCCACTTGGGTCCTGATTCACTCTTAGCCAACATTGTACTGCTTGGACAGTAGTGTTTGAGATAATCAAGCCCTTATAGAATAGCATAAGGACTAGTTCTTATAGCAGCCTCAGAATCCCTCACTAACTTCAGTAAGGCTTTGTATTAGTGCAGAGATTAATCCATGTAGAACTAATTGCAGGACTGGAGCCTAAGTAAGAGACTGGTTTAGCTCTATTTGCTTGTTATCCAGTTGTCAAAATGCAGTGCTCATTAAGTGAAGAAACAAAGGGTCCAGATGGATTCTTTATGTCTGAGAAATGTGTTTCCCATATAAAAAGAAAATAATTAGTAACACTGCAGTGGAATTTAAAATCTTAAAAGAAGGAAATTTTAATGCAGATCTTCTGGAGTCCTCCTGCACTTTATGGTTTACTTTCATTTATAAAATCATTCGTACAAAATGCACTTTGACTTCCTGAGCCCACAAAAATGAATGAGGCTAAAATAAATGCCCTTCAGTTCTACCACTCTATTCTACAGTGTGATCTCCATGTTTTGTTCCACTTGTATTCTTAACACTTTTCTCTCACCCCTGTGAGAGAACACTGTGATGTTCTGTCCTACACATTTCCAGACACTTGTAACTTACCCAGTCTTCCAAGTTTCCCAACAGGACTGATACAGGGTACTAACACAGGAGTTATAGTTGTTTCCTTACACCAACGGATGGCAATAAGCTAGTGCAGGAGGCACAGCAAAATATTTTAGCTGATAAAATTTTGGGTGAAGATATCTGCTGCATGAATTTACAAATCTAAAATCTTATTAAGAAAAAAAAAAAAGCAGAAAGTGATCAAGAACTGCAACTAGATGCTATGCTCTGGCATCTCCAGTACCTACCCAAGTTCTAGGAAGTTTTATGAGGGAACTAGAGTGCTCTGCTGCCCATTATCTGAGGATGCAATTCCATGAAAAATATTAGGACATCTGAGTATGCCTGGCTGCCAAAAAACTTCAGTCCCACTCTTCCTCAAGGCACACTCCTATCTGTTTTCTTGTGGAGCTACCAACATTTGTGCAGCCATGCAAAAATATTACCTCAGTGAATAGATCCGGAAGTAAGTAAAGTAAATAATTTCTGCAGTTGAATTAGCTATCTGATTCAACATTCTATACAGCCATAATTAGCCCAAATGCTAGTAACAGTGGGCAAGAACAGGTTGCTCAGAGATGTGGTGGGTGCCTTGTCTTTGAGCCATCCATGGTCAAATTGTATTGGGCTTTGAGCAACCTCACCTAGTTGGAGAAAGCCCTGTTTACTGCAGGGGATTTGAAATAAGTGACCTTCACAGGTCCCTTCCAATTCAAAATATAAACATGGAGTCAGGAGTGGGAAAGGGTAGCTGAGTTTCATCCATATGAGTAAGGAATGTTCTAGATACGGAAGTGCGCTGCCTGGTTGGATATAGAAAGCCTACATCAGATAGGTAAAAAGCCATTTAATGCTCAGTAAATTGTAATGAGTAATGTCAATTAACTAAATAATTAACCAAATAAGCAAGTAAGGCCGTTGCTGCCGGGTGAACGATGAAATCTTAGAAGTTCCAGCTGTGAACATGGGACTACCCATGGCTTCCATTTGTAGATATACCTCAAGCATCACTTATCTACTCCCAGCAAGATGAATGGATTCAGACACTCCCTCACCCCACTGCCTCAGGTATTAAAACCTGACACTTAGTCATCCAGAAAGGCCCTCCCACTCAATTAACTGCTGTTTTGCAAGTGCTTATGTGTCTGAAGGCCGGCATGTATAAAGCTACTCACATCATGGTGCTCCTTTGCTGTTTGAAGGCCTAACCACAAGGGGATTCTCAGCTCATCTCCTGGTTATCTCATCCCATCTGAAGCATGTCTACAGGATCAGGTCCTACAGAGAAGGCAGGCATGGGCAAGATTTCTGAACGCTTGTGGCTAGCATGCACATGCATTGCATATATGATTACATTCAGAATCCCTGAAGTCAAGGAACTCAGCCACAGTAGTAAGGACAGTTTGCTTTTCATTAACAGTCAAGATTTCCTTTTACATAAACCCAAATTATATAAAATAGTAATGAAAATAACATTCTGAATCTGTAAAATACCTTTAGTAGAACTGCTCATACAGGTGCTTGATATCTGAGATCAGAGTGTTGTCTAGAGCACAAAAGCTGCATGTTTTATAATTTTCAGATTTGTCAAGTAATTACTGTACAACTACTTACATTCAGATGTTACTACTGCTTCAGAAGAGTAAATCACAACATCTTTTCCCTCTCCACAGGTGTAATCCTTGGATTTTCTCTCCGATCATATAAGATGAGCTATCGGGAAGTCAAATACTTTTCATTTCCAGGAGAACTACTCATGAGAATGCTGCAAATGCTGGTCCTGCCACTAATTGTATCCAGTTTAGTTACAGGTAAAAATATTTGTTGCTATTAATTTTATAAAGATGGACTACACACCAAATAACAAAAAAATGAGTCTGTTCTAGAGACCATGTAACAAAAGTTTTGAAAATGTTTTTTCCAGTTCCAAGACAATATAGCTATATTATATAATATAACTGCATTAATATAACTATACACAGCTGCTGTGAAGTTGAGTCTTCTCCTACCTTCTGAAGAGGTGTTTTCTTCTACAATGTCCTATTATTCAAAAGAGAATAAGACTCAGAAAAATGTTTCCAAGACCCAAGAAAATTCCAACTATTGATTGAGGTCATTTACCTGTGAGATTTATATGTAAAAAATTTCTTTCCTGTAACAGATTAAAAAAAAAACACAATAGGTGATATACAGATTATTCGGAAAAAACTTCTTTCCAGTAGTTCTGGTTTTCTTTCTTCAGGTTAGCAGCTCTGTAAAGCTTCTTTACTAAGCTGTTCCCTCAGATAGAGATGTAATAATTTATTTCATAGAATCATGTACACCTTGTCATTCCACCTCATGGAAGATGTAACATTTCTTAACAAATGTTTATGATGCACTTGTGATGTGTTTATAGAATCATAGAATTAAAAAATGGTCTGGTTTGAAAAGGATCACAATCTAGTTTCAACCTCCCTGCTATGTGCAGGGTCGCCAACCATGAGACCAGGCTGCTCAGAGCCACATCCAGCCTGGCCTTGAATGCCTCCAGGGGTGGGACATCCACAACCTCCTTGGGCAACCTGTTCCAACATGTCACCACCCTCTGTGTGAAAAACTTCCTCCTCCTAACCTCCTAACCTAAACCTCCCCTGCCTCAGCTTAAAACCATTCCCCCTTGTCCTGTCACTATCTACCCTCATAAGCATACATTCCCCCTCCTGTCTGTAGACTTCCTTCAAGTACTGGAAGGCCACAATCAGGTCTCCCCGGAGTCTTCTCCAAGCTAAACAAGCCCAGTTCCCGCAACCTTTCCTCGTAGGAGAGGTGCTCCAGCCCTCTGATAATCTTAGTGGTCCTCCTCTGGACCCACTCCACAGAGCACACGTCCTTCCTTGAGAACTGGCTGACTGGCAGAGCGCAGAGGGTCGTCGTTGGTGGTGCAGAGTCTGGTTGGAGGCCTGTAACTAGTGGTGTTCCTCAGGGGTTGGTGCTGGGTCCAGTCTTGTTCAACATCTTCTTCAGTGACCTTGATGAAGGGATAGTGGCCACCCTCAGCAAGTTTGCTGATGATATGAAGTTGGGAGTATTGGCTGACACACCTGAAGGTTGTGCTGCCATTCAGCGAGTCCTGGACAGGCTGGAGAGCTGGGCAGAAAAAAAACGGATGAGTTTTAACAAAAACAAGTGTAGAGTCTTGCATCTGGGGAGGAATAATCGCATGCACCGGTACAGGTTGGGTGATGACCTGCTGGAGAGGAGCTCTGCGGAGAGGGACCTGGGCGTCCTGGTGGACGACAGGTTGGCCATGAGCCAGCAGTGTTCCTTCATGGCCAAAAAGACCAATGGCATTCTGGGGTGCATTAAAAAGAGCATGGCCAGCAGGTCGAGGGAGGTGATCTTCCCTCTCCACTGTGCCCTGGTAAGGCCTCATCTGGAATACTGTGTCCAGTTCTGGGCTCCCCAGTACAAAAAAGACAGGGATCTCTTGGAAAGAGTCCAGCGGAGGGCCACAAAGATGGTGAAGGGCCTGGAGTGTCTCTCCTATGAGGAAAGACTGAGTGAGCTGGGTCTGTTTAGCCTTGAGAAGAGAAGACTGAGAGGAGACCTGATCCAGGTCTATAAATACCTAAGGTGTTGGGGGCAGAGTAGCGAGGCCAGACTGTTTTCAGCAGTGTGTGGAGACAGGACAAGGGGAAACAGACAGAAACTGCAGCATAGGAAGTTCCGCACCAATGTGCACAAGAACTTCTTTACGGTGAGGGTGACGGAGCGCTGGAACAGGCTGCCCAGGGAGGTTGTGGAGTCTCCTTCTCTGGAGATATTCAAGACCCGCCTGGACGCCTACCTGTGTGACCTGGTGTAGGGATCCTGCTTTGGCAGGGGGGTTGGACTCGATGATCTCTGGAGGTCCCTTCCAACCCCTACGATTCTGTGATTCCGTGATTCTGTGATTCCTGCACTAGGTGTCCCAGGCCTGGACGCAGTACTCCAGATGGGTATTCTGGTAATAATCTAAAGAAAGAAAAACAAAGACTAAGCAAATCAGTGGTAGGGCATGGAAAAAAATACCACATACTGTTCAGTCTTTGAGCCCACACAGTGTACTGCCTGCACTGTCAGAGGATCCTGTTCTCTGCTTCATTGACTTTCAAACATTTTGATATTAGAATCTCCTCTAATGAATGCAAATGAGCACTGACACCATCTTGGTTGTTTGACATCAAGGATGTTAAAGCTGTTTATTTAACAGCAAAAATCATCTAGGGTATTCACTGTTCTAATATCACTTGCCTTTATGTATTTCAAAGAGAAATAAATGCCTGTTTTTACAAACACATTTCATAAGGAGACTGAAAGCTTAATGCATGCTGAAACTGGAGATAAATTTATGAATCTTGTATTGGAAACAGTGACAGTTTTTAGTCCCAGCCGGTGCATATTCTGTTGCTCAGATCTGCTTACTCTCTTGTCCCTTTCACCTGCAAATCTTTTTAGGTTGCACAAGCATTTACAGAAGAACTATTAAAAGTGGAAAGAGAAATTTATCCTTCCTCAATATTAGTTGAGACTCACACTGCTGCTCTTGTTGATTGAGTAAGGCAAGAAATTTGGTAGAATTCACTTAGTTGCAAGATTCTGTAGAAGCACTTTGTTCAGGTATAGATCTTCAGATACAGAGTCACAGATGCCAGAGGGAGTTGCCTTGCATTAAAACAAGCTCATTTTGAGTATCTCCAGGTCTCCATAGGGATTTGTCAAAGTTTCCAGCTAATTCTAGTCCGGAAAGGATCTTACATCCCTGTATTCAAGCAATACTTTATTCATTCATTCATTCATTCATACATTCATTCATTCATTCATTCATTCATTTACTTACTTATTGTAAAAATCATTTACATTTTTAGAGCTATATTTTTGACAAAAAGAATTATTTTCTATCTAAGAGATTTACCTAATTATTATTATTATTAGGGTGAACTACAATAGGCAAATTTCTTTAGTCTGGAAGGGAATAATCACAGAAAACTCAATGCAATTTGCAAAGGGTAGATTTCATTCTGCTAAAAGAATTCTTAAATACAACATTATTATGTCTTTTTTTGTTGAACAAGAAATTTCTCAGCTTGTTGCCAAAAACTCTGGAAAAACTCTTTTCTACAATGAACAGTACTTCATTTAGTGCAAAAATAGTTTTAAAACATAAAGATGTTCTTATATATTTGATGCTGAACTCTCACAGTCATGTAAATACAAAGGTATTCTTCAATAACTAAGTAACAAGCTATAGCCTTCATAGTTATACTACTATACAATAACATAAACAGTGTTTTTTTGTTTTTTTTTTTTTGATACATTGTAAGCTAATTCACCAGAGAAAACTCTTATCCTTCTCAGATCACTTTTATGCCACTCTGTGAATCATCCATGAGCCAAATTTCTTATTTCCTGTATTTCATTTGGCAAAAGTGTAAGTTTCCTCCAGAGTCCTACATGCTGACAGCATAATATTACATAGTATTATAATATAATAATATTTCTTCCCACTTCAAATTATCTGAATAAATATTTTTGCTGTTTGCAGGCATGACAGTGTCTCCCAGAGATGATGTTCTTGGTTTCCATTTGTATTTATGCGTGTGCAGTGTAATTGGTTTTGAGGATGGCATCAGAATGTAAGATACTAAAAGTGTTAGAAACAGGTTCAGAATAATTACATTCCTCTGTTAATTTTTTGAAAGGCAAAGAAATTAGGATAGATGTGAAGTAATAACTATAGAAAGTGCAGGCTGCTGCATAAGTGACAGACATATATTGAAAGTGAAGAGTTCTGTGCTCCAAGTTAACAGCTTTGCCAGTCATCCACAGAGTCTCATTGTGAAAATAGGACTATAAATAGTGAAGTCAACTCAGTCATATTTCTTTACAGATTGTTTCAGCATTCTCACAGGAGAAAGAATTAGAATCCCATTCAGAGATGTTTACTCACATTTGACTTCTGACTTACCATTACTGTATTGGTTCTAGCAGTTTTCTCCATGAGATTCTATCTTCTGATCTGTGTGTACCAGGTGTGTACTAACATTTGCTTGGGAGAAAATTTAGGTTATTTGCATACCTTTCACCATCTTTTATTGTTTGAAGGAAAATAGGATTATATGAATATCTGTATTCTTCATCTTTTATGGTTTAGACACAAATCCTATGCATACTCTATTCTAGTTTTTATTCTTTAGAGTCTTGCAAATGTCAGAACACCTAAATCAGCATTCTCAATCAGCATTTCTTACAAAGCCAAATTAAGGCATTAAACATGAGATGTAGCATAAATGGAGAAATAGAGAAAATTTCTATTATTTTATAACCAAATTTGGCCTGACTTCTTATACAAGTGCAAGGCTAACAGTTTTGTTACATTTCTGCTTTGAATTTGCTGTAGTTATAGGAGTTCCAAATATTTTATATTTTCTTATTTTGTCGTAACTTGAAGCATTTAACATAAACAATTTCCTTGACATAATTACTTTAAAATATACAGTGTCCCTAAAAATTATGTAAAATAAATATATACACATGTGCTAACAATTCCACTCATTATGAAAAAGCCAAATACTGCTAAATTTGCACCAGCATTAAAAAGGCTATACTTTAACATTTTTGAGCTGTTACAGCAAGAATATTATGCAATTAAAATTACAACTCTTAAACTATCCCATAAGTTTTGTCTCCATATTTTATTTATTAAGACAGTTTACAAAAATGAGTAATGACAGTTCTCCATAAAAATCATAGTTAGAACAGAACTTCTGTAAAAAATATTGAAACTAAAGAAATTTTCCAATGCCTATTTGCAAATATTTTGCACAATTCTGATCACAACTCTGTCCTTGAAATTTTGGAAGCTTGGACCGCTACTTTTAAATGCAAGTAACCAAATTAAATCAAGTACATTTATTTCAGATATATTTGTTTGGTGAAATATAGATGAGCATGAAAAGCCCAATCAAGTTGAATATCGCACAAACAAAACTAAAAAAACATCCTGTCCTGAAAAATATACTAGCTTAAGTCAAGTTGGACAAGGAGGAAGGGAATGTGGAAAGAGCAAGAATATAAGCAAGCACAGATGTTGATAGCATTTACCATCACACGCTATGAAAAGAGCTGACAAAGTGCAGAGACCTGGAATTTCCATATGTGGATCCTGCTAACTTACCTCAGACGTACATGTGATACTCTTAATTTCAGTTCTCAGTGGAGTGCAACAAATGATGATAATGCTAAAGACAAGTAGTAAGGAATATCATAAAAATAAAAAAGAAAATAAAAATTAAAAAAGACAGAAAGTGACTCAAGTAGTTAATCAAACATAAGTAGATACCACTCTTAACAGTCAAGATGCTTTATATTACCTATAAAGGAGCAAAGATAATATTCAGCAAAACAACTGAACACATATTCAATTGTTGCAAAGCCAGGTTTTGCCCAAAGAAATTTATGGATGTAAACTGTGGAAAATTAACGCTGTGAAATATTGTGCAACCTTAGGCAAACCATGTTACCTTTTTGTACCTCTGTTTTATCCTTTCAGATGTAGTGTTGGCAAAGATTTTTCAATAGTGCTGCTAAGTAGAAGACTACATATACTGAAAATTTTAATGAAGATACATATTTGTCCTGGCTCATCAGGCACAAATTGTATAGCAATTCTAATTATACCACTGTGGAGATGAAAATAAACTTGAGCAAATAAGTACAGCAAGAATGGTAAGGGGCCAACCATGAGACAGTTGCTATGGAAATACAATACCCATAGTTACCTGATAATGGTTTTAAGCCAGCTATGATGTTATCACCAAAAACCAAGGAACACACTTCTTTTTACTTGGTCCAACAAGAATGTATTACTCATGAAGTTAAAAATATTTTCTCTTGAAGGTAGCATGTGGTATGGTGGACCTACAGTTGGTTGCATGACAGGGAGCTGCAGTACATTAGCATAACCTTCTACTGAGAGCAGCTGTACTTTGTCCCTAATAATTACATTATTCCAGAAAATACTACAGTCCTGCATTATTAAATTTAAGAAGTTAGGGTTTACTATCCCAGTGTTAGGCATGAGGCAGTAAATGACCAATCAAGTGTGACTGGATGCTAGTTCTATTACATTTCACCAATAAATTACCCTTCTGCTGAAAAAGCAGTGTCTCATTTTGATATTCACAGAGTTCTTTATGAACATATTAAATTAATAACAGTGAACGTAAAGGACCAGACTGGGAATCCACTCTTGCCTAGTTTTGTGGAAGAGGAGGATATATTGCATGAAGTCTCCAGTTAGTCCCAGTGGTCTCCTGCCTATTCAGTGACAAGTCTACAATGGAATAAGTACTGCCATTTACTATAAGGTTTCAGGTGCTGTTTGCTCTTGACAATGAATATATCAATACAAGGCGTCTCTCCTTGATTTCTGTATGTAGAAAAATTGATTTCATCCATACTAATATTCTACTGAGTTTTAGATCAGCATCAGCAGGTTTCCATAGAGAGAACAAATGCAATCAAGCCAGCATTGTCTTTTTCCAGGGAGAAAAAGGAGACGCTAAGAGTAATTCATTCTAACAGAGCAGACCCATAAACATCTCAGGTACCCACAGAAAAGATGGAAGCCAAAAGTATTAGCAAAAATCAATCTCCCACTTCCATGTCTCAGTTTGAGAAATATATTCCCGATTCAGGTCTAATAGTTCATACCTGACACTTAAAAAAATTAGGCAGTGTTTGTTCGGTTTACCTGGTCACCAGAACAATTTCCAAAGTCTGATTTATTTTTTTCCAATTATTCCAGAATTTGCTCATTTTTGTATGTCCTAAAGAAATTATTTCAGAAATCAGAACAATCAATGGGAAATTTTGTACTGATCTTAGTTGACTCTAGTTGTGGACAAAAAACAGAACTGACAGATCATCTATGAGGGGAGCAAGATTTGAATTTTCACCGTATTTGAGCTGCCGATGTATTTCTACTGGAAGATTTCTGCTGGGGAATTCTATGGATATCTCCTATAGGATTAAGTAATAAGAAACCAATTCAAAAATATCCTAAGAACATCATGTTTTTCTCAAGCTTTTCATTTAAGACAAAAACCGTTATTAAAGGAATGACTTACTTTCTTTTTATGGCGACTTGTCCACCTTCCCTCTCCACCACAGTACTACAAAGCATGTCAAGGATGTGAAACTGCATGGCAGTTTTAATTTTATACTCTTGTATGCTTCACATACACTACAGTTAAGGCGCTCACATAGGCATATATTCAATTTACATAGCTGATGAGAGAGCTCTTCAATTTGAACAGTCAGATCTTTTTTTCCAGCAAAAGAAAGAAAACTCTTTCTTTGATTTGTGTCTCCAAATTGAAGATTGACTTAAAATATTGCCATGCCAGTTATTAGATTTATGAAGACCCATTCATCTTGTAAACAGGATCCCTTGCAAGAATAAAAAAACTGAAAAAATATTACTATCAACGTTCTGTACAAGTCCAAGTTCTGTAAAAATTTTTCCTCAGACTAATATATCTATACTAGATTAGGGTCAACAGCAGCTAAAAATCTAACTGATTTGCTAAGAAAATCATTTTTTGCCATTTTTCATAGAAGTTAAAGGAATAATCTATAACGTCATCATTTCAGTGTCTGTATTACTGTTTAAACTAATTTTTTATCAGTTGTTATCTATAGCTTCTAATAATCATTAGACAGGCAGTAAGAAGTAAAAAAGTTAGAACCCTCTTATACACAGTCTTTAAAGGAACACGGGCAGGACAAATTTAATAATTACGTCATGTAATTCTAAAACAATTTGGACAAAAACTCTTAGCAGTTACAAAAGTAGCAAGGCAGTTATGTTTTGGAAAATCAGGAAAAAATTGCAAACTACTCAAAACGAAGAAGCAGCAATACATATATGTTTGTAAGACTGACACTTGTGATGATGACTCACTCCTCAACACTTTTGCAATAGGAATTATCCAGAATCAATCTTCACAAGAGCCTGAGGGAGAAAATCCAAGTGAACTCTGATGCCATTAAAAATGAGAAGTCAATGAGAGCAGAGATGAAATTACTGCATATAACGTTACTACCTACAGTAAAATTTGCTTATATCTTAAAATTTAAGCATCCAACAGTAGAAAGTAATAAGAAGGGAAGTTTGGGAAGTATTGTTTTCTGCAAACAGTGTGCACAAACAGGAAAAGTCTTCAAAATTAAAGTCTGTAATGCTCAAAGAAAGTAAAATTAAATAGAACCTCTAAAATAATTTAAGTTTGCTAATAGCACTTAGTTAGAGGATGATTTAAATTTCGCTGCAAAATACAGATTTTCTCAGTGGACCACTACTTAGTTTTTCACAAAATACTGTATAGCCAGTCATTACATGCTGCCATTTAATTTGCATTCTTCATGGATTTCCAGTTGAGCTGATGATAGGTAATAACCTCCCATCCATAAAAGCTTTGTTTTGATTTTTTATCTTACTTCAAATGCATAGCAACAGGAGTTTCCTTGCTGAAGGGCAAGTTGCTGCAGAATAAAAAGCAAAAACTATTTGAACTATTTAAAGGAACTTGTAATAATTAAAACACCTTGCTTGAGCACTGATGGACTATGTCAAAACCACACTGAATCTTTATTAATATTTCTATGTCCATTTATTTCCTATTCCCATCAAAGGTACAAGGACTGAAAATATGTTAGGGGCAAATTGTAACTTTTTTTTTTTTTTAACTTTAATGCTAACAGGCTTATGCTGGTTACAGAAATAAAAACACACCATACCTGTAAAGGAAAAAACACAACAATGTTATTAAATGTAAAACTAGCTGCACCAGATTATAAACAAATCTCCTAAAAGTTTAGGCATTAGGACACTTACAGCTAGCATTTTGTTCATGATAGTGAAGACTGAAGCTGTAAAGAATGCTGTTTTCAGTAGTGAATTACTGTGATAAAATGGCAGATGAACGGTGCCGAGTGCAATATAATACATCTGGGAAAGGTGACCATACTACAGCTATACTATACCTAATCATTAGTTCTTAATTGGCCATTAGTACACAGGAAAGAATTCTCAGACTTCCCATGAACAGTACGATGCAAGTGACAATGCTTACTAGTGGTATACAGTTCCAGTGAAATACAATCAGGGATTAAACAGACTACAACTTCTTGGCTTGGAAAAGATAAAACGGGTGGAAGATCGCCATAATAGTCTACAGAAACCATAAATCATTTTCAGAGGCTTAGATGGAGTACTTTTTGTATCTTATAATGATTTTTCATAATAAAGGAAATATGAGGTATCCAATTAAACCCTTTGGGGGCACATTTATAATAATGCCCTTTTTCATATCGTGCAGCAATGAATTGTGCTGCACATTGGCACAAGCCAGAAGTTAACCATTTTGAAACAAAGCTGGAGAGCTCAGAGCTACAGCCATTGTTGACTATTAAGCCTGCAGCTTTTGTTCTCCTACTTCCTTCACCTCATTACCTGTAGCTTGAACACTATGATCTGCATCCCCACTTCCTATACATGAACATCGTACAGCTCCAACATGTTTACTTCCTTGTTAGTTTGTCTCTGCTTTAACAGAGGCTGAACAAAGATAATTGCTACAACCACTCATGAAGACCAGAAATATCTAAACAGTCAAGAATGTTTCTGAGGGTGCATTTTGGGGACACAGGAACACTACTGGGAGTACTTGCACACCAGCACTAGTAACACTTATCATCCTTTCATCAGAGTTATAAAATCTGACAGACACAAATTACTTCCTGAATCACTGCATCAGCTGCTCAGATCATTGGAAGGACCCACTGCAAGCTAAGTCCTTTGTGTATAAGCAGAAGGTTTCCAGCTCTCAGGAGACTGTAATGCAATCATCAGGCTTTCTACGCTTGTTTTCACTCCTTATTCTTCTTTTTCAGTGCATTGATAATGGGCAATTCTTGATCTTTAATGTACTATTTTGATTAAGTTCTCAAATGTAATTTCTAGATCTGTTATATGCTGCTCTTGAAATATATCTGTTATAAAATTATGTAAGACAGGATGATCTTTACTGGAGGCATTATTGTCTTTGGATAGCACTGTTGGATGTCCCACCTGAATTCTGAGCAACTGCGAACTAGGGATGTCACTATGCACTATAGGAACTACAAGACTCAAGCCTTGGGTCTTGGGTTCCAGTAAAGTATTTGATTGTCTGGAAGATGAGGATGATTGCTCTGCTAGATGTTTAACATTCACTGGTGTTGGAGAGTGAGCAGGAAAAAACAGAGAAACTCAGAACAGAAATTTCTAACAGGAAAGATATTTTCAGATTAAAGATATAAGTAAGAGACAGCAACATCTGGGATTTGAGCCTGATGATACTATCATGGAGCAGATTCTGTGTCCTCTGCAATTCCTTCCACCCAGGTGCTCCTGTTTGTGCATATTATTTTCTTTACATTTTCTTTCTTGCTGCATTATGTATATATTCTGCAGCCTCCAATTCAGCTCTTTAGAAATGAAAGCAACAAAACATAAACAGTCCTGTTGCATATGGAATTAAGATCGTCACAGATGGTAGCACTGCCAAGTATTTAAGAACTTGCAGTGTTGCTAGGAATATCTTTCCAGTTGTCTCATAGTTCTTTTTCATAGCAGATAATTTTTGCAGATATGTGAAATACAGTCTGATACTTTTTCCTTATTCATCTGTTGCAATGTTGTCAGCAGATGTGCCTGAGGCAGGCATGAACACAGCTAAATGCTAAATGTCTGCTGAAACATGGAGTCTCCTTACAGAACTGTCAGCCTGTTTTAATTGGGTGGAAGGTCTCGTGATGTCAACTTTTTCAGGCTCACAGATTGGTCTGTTTTTCTTCACGTCAGTCAATCCAGTGTGCAACTCTGTGCTGTTGCACTGCGGAAGCTTTATCAGAACTCATGCATCATCCTATCAATCCCAGAAATCACTACTTTGGTTTGGTTTGGTTTGGTTTGGTTTGGTTTGGTTTGGTTTGGTTTGCTGGTTTGATTTTGGTCATGGTTAATTCTAGGCAGTGCTAGATTTGGGAAGGTCTGGCCATATTCAGGAAGTTCTCTGCACTGCTTCAATCCTTTACAGGAACCACTCTGATGACACTTTTCCCCATTTACACAATGTCTTTCTCCTTTTATTCTCTAGATCTCTCTGATCTTGCCCAGGTTTCACTGAATACAGTGCAACATAATGATACAGCAATGTCCATTACACTCATGTTAAAGCCTCATCTTCCTGTCTCTTTAAGGTAGCGAGCACCATTTGAATTCCAGAAGTGGAGAAAAAGAAATTCTTGAGGGCCAATGATTGCTCTCATAGCTAGCTAGCTTTTCAAAGAGCTTCCCAGGTCAGCACTGGTGGTACATTTGGCTTTTCTCTTCTCAGCAGAGAATTTGTCAGGGCAAGACATAATCCTGCCCTCCAAAAGGAGGATGTGTACAGTTCATGGAAACATGGACTCCTCCAAGTTTGGTACAAGTATTGGAACAGGGAAGATTTGTATTTAACTCTCACTCGCTTCTGCTGAGAAAACACTTGTATTTTGCAAAATGATAAGAGAAGCTGGTGGGACTGTAAACTCTTAAATCTTGATTACTCGGCAAACCAGATGAAAATGTCCCATGTATTCTTCTGTAGATACTTTCTTGAAGAGATCTTTTACTCCACAGGAGTCTATCAAAACTAGCTGTACAAATGGGTAGTAAAAACTATCAGGACATACAAAGATTTGTGAAAAAACAAAAACAGTTCATTTATGTTGCCATGTGGGAAGTTAGAAGATAAAATCCCTACAGTTTTGAATAGTTGAATAGCAATTCAATTTTAATTCTGAGTAAGAAACAGAGGAATAAAGAAAACTGTAGACCATGCAACTCCAGCACTTCTAGAAGCATCCAGATCTTAATGTCATTTTTAAAAACTCATCTTTTATAGAAATGAAATATCTAAGCAAATTAACTCTAAGTGTGAAGAAAAACTCAAAAGTATATTCTGACCATATTTCAAAAACTCAGCACTCAGACAGCAAAAGCACCTGGTTTATAAAATGTCCATTTTTAAGTTGTTCCAGTATATGGAGAGAATGAGTTGTAATTCCTGTGTAGTTAAGAGTTATTGATTCTAGTGTAGTTCTTTAGCTAGTATTAATGCACACTACTTCATTGAAGTGTTTGAATAACCACGTGGATCATTAGTTGTGAATTTGCCTCAGATCACTGTGTTTTCAGGATCAGGTTTTCAGTAACCCAGAATTAAGCAGAATTTACATTTCATCAGATAATTGCACCTTTTTGTCTCCACTAGCTCCAATAGCTCTTCACTGTTGGTTAATAAGGAAAAGGAAAAATACAGCATAGTACTGTAAGTACTAAATTTGCACTAGAACTAATATGCTCCCTCCATAGACAGCTCTCCCTACTTGTATGCTAAGCGAAATGCTTACTTTATTCTGACATTCGCCACCCACTTCTAACTTAGATTTGAATATTTGATAATATCAGAGATTCTTCAGAGAAAATAGTTCCTTTTTAGAGCTAGAAACACAATAGGTTTTGGTCAAGAGTTCACTTAATGAATGGCTATTTCATCAGTGAATACATTCTTGCACTGAAAATCAGCCTTGTCCTGTATTTACAACCACAGTACTTCTTAACTCTCAAAATCTAGTTAAAAAAAAAAAAAAGCTCAAGAATGTTAGCTTACTAAGCCTGCTGATGTCTGTCTCAAGACTAATGAATTTGTGCAAAGAAGCTGCATCCACAAAGAAAATAAAGTTTTCAAATTCAAGATAGGATGTTTAATAGTTCCTTAAAAGTAAACAGGATTCTGTAAAGCATCACAGTTCAAAAATAACAATAATCTTAAAAAAAACAAAAAAAAAAAAAACAGAAAAAAAAAACAACCCTTCTCTTTCATCTGTTTGGTTTTAAAACAGCTGATACTTTCTTTGGTACCCTAGACCTCTCATAGAAATTCATATCCTCAGATCTGCCTGCAAACAGATGATGCCCAGATGGCAACTGTACAGCACTTGAATCATGGAAGCCAGAACCCTTTTTCAGCCCTACTTAGCACTATAAGATCCCAGAAAAGAGATGAATAATACTATTAAGTACTCCTTGGTACTGTCAGGCATTCCAAAGGAAGTCTCCACTTCTTTCCATTGCCTCCTACAAGTCTGTAAGGTGGAGAAAGACAAAGCAAAATATGTACAGCTTTGATGTTGCAAGGCTGTAACTGAATCAGTGACCCAGAGTTCAAGAGGTCACTGAAACAAAGGAGAGAAGAGAAAGAAAACAAAAGTCTGTTCACATGAAACTCCAACTCCACACTTTCATAACAAGTTCTCAGAACAGCCTTAACATCATTACTGAACTATGAAAAAAAGTCCAAAGTATAAAGGCAATTCGAAGCGTAATTGAATTGTTAAATTCACAAATAAGATGCTAGTTTTCTCTAAGGTTCATCTGTCTTTTACCCATTAAATTCTTGGGGTAGATTTAAATTAAATCATTAGTTACTATGGTCTTACAGTCCTATAGTCAGTGAAAAGAAAGGTGAAATGCTTATGATCTCATGAATTAGAATGTTCTTATTTATTATTAAGAGATTACCTGATGGATTATAGGTGATATTTTAAATGCCTGCTAACTCATACATTTGAAAATGTTACACCATTTTTTTTCTAATACATTTACATGGAATTCCTAACTCTGTTATACCTGATTAGAGAAGTCTCAACATATTTTGTAGATTCATTATTAATGCATGATTCAAGTTCTCACATTATTTAAAATGTTATATGCAGAGTTTTTATTAACAAATTCAAGTTACTATTTGGAAAAAGATAAGCTAAAAATTCTTAAATTGCCTAATTACTAAAATTGCCTAATTAGTTTCTGTTCTGCAGTTTCTAATGCAAATCATGCTGTAGAGTAATGAAAGAGACAACAAGGACCAAATATGTATTTCTTTTTAACATAGACAGATAACACTATTTAATAGTGCATATTATTTGTATTATAAAAGGGACAGATGCCCCACTACATAGGTACTGCCTCAAAGTCACTATGGTTTTGGTGGCATTGTCTTTCAGGACAAACTTCCCCAAACTGAGAGGGAGTTATATCTAAACTGCTGACTTGAATATTGTGGATTAACAATTAAGATATTTTTCTCCTGGTTCAGAGAGTGGGGTAGCAACAGCAGCATGGAGCTACATTTAAGTTTTCTCATGGTGCTTCAGGTGAATGCAGATAATGCTACAACTTGGAGGAGATTAAAATTATAAATGAGGTGAGAGAAGAGAAAAATCAGGGAGCAAAGTGAAGGCCCATCAAGAATGGCTGAAGAAAACATACATAATATTGGGGGAAAAAAAAAAAAAAAAATAAAAAAAAAACCACAACAGCAAAAACAGAGGAAAAAAGCCTGGCAACAGAAAGGAATGTAATAAATGAAAAAGATTACAAGAACATGTAAACACCAGCAGGGTTTGTGTAACACAGACAAAAAAGAAAGCAACAGCTCTGTGAGCAACTCAGATAAATGGAAGATAAATAGGTAAAACTGCAGCAAGTAAATGAACTGGTAGCTTGAAAGTAAACTGAAAACGTATCACTTTCAGGTTGGACAGAGATGAACAAATTAGTGCTATTTCCTTTGATAAGATTTCTTAAGAGTAAGACAGCATAGCTTGATTATTAAGAAATGGGTAAATAGTAGCTACTACAACAACAAAAAATATGCAAGATTCTTTAATGAGTGGGCAATTGCTGCAGTAACCTCAGATTACTCCAAAATTTCAAGTCTTGTTCACATATCTACAGGCAATGTCACACGATTATTTCCATAGTTACCTGAATATTGCTGAATTAGCAAAGAAAGATACCTTAGGGTTTTAAAAACTGTGCTAAAATTAAATACAAGGAGAAAACCGATGGCCAGGTTGGTACCATATGCTTCAGAAACACACTGCCGATAGTTCAATTCTCAGTTAAGTACCATACATCTTAGCAAAATTTCTTTCCAAATCATGGCTGCAGCATGAACTTAACCAGTTTCAGACCCCAGTGGGCAATCATTCAAGTAAAAGACAGCACTACTGTAAAGGAGTATTGTTGAATATTTTAGTAAAGAAGCCAAGAGTTGGTTGGCCAATAATGCTGGATCACATGTTGGGTGAGGAGATGATGCCTCTAGCATACAGCTATTACAAATTACAAATTGGTACAATCCCAAACACCAAATCCAGTGGCATTTTGTACTCAAACATACATGCATTTAAGATCTTGCCCCTCTCACTAAAATTATGTTCATTTCATTTTTTTAGCAATTCAAAAGAAGTGTCTCTTCAGGTATCTATTACATATTGAAGATAGAAAAGCAAATGCATTTTTGTTAGACTGCAACACTAAGTACTGTTCCTTTAGGTATATCTTCAGTCTCGTACCTCTGTGCTAAAGTACGTCATACTGAGAAAAATTCTCAGTAGCAGCTAAAGTTGATCAGGAGTGCATTAGGAACAGTAAATTGTTTACAGCTTCATCATGTGGTATGTAGCAGCTGTACATTTGTGGGATATTGCTTAATAAGTTCTGTATATAATAAAAACTTGTCTCCAGGCACGCTTGCCAAAACTCAGACCTGTATTTTAGCAGATTAAATGCTTCCACATGTATTTTAAGATACGGCTTTTATGGATCACTAAGTAATGTACTTAGCATCATTCAGAAGAGGAAGGCATCCTTATAAGTGGCATTTTGCCAGAATACATCACAGTTTGTATTTAAAGTAGATATTTTTTGGCAACGTAATCAGAATAAGTGAGAAGTGGAATTTTCATCCTTGGGGAACAGAGTAGAGGTCTGTTACTATAAAGGTGGTAGTTACCGGTATATTTATTTCAGTCTTGTAACAACACGTCCTGATCAACCTGACATAGCTTACCATAATACATTATGTATTTCCTTAAGCAAATTTTATGGGTTTATTATTTTACTCATGATACAGAAAATAAGCAGCTTCATGCCCAACTGAAGAATCCCATTCCCAGGGAAGTTTGGTCCAAATGTCTGGACCTGAAATTATGTCTTTTTAGAATTGCACTGTGCAGGTAGTAGCAGTGCTCTGTTACCAAAAAAATGTGAGCTGCTATTTTCTGTGTTCCTGAGTCTCTGATTCTTGGCTTGAATACAGTCAGTCCTTTGTACTGTGTTATTACAATGAGGTAACCAAAGAAAGAGAGTCTTGGTTTGAGACTGTCAGCTGTTACTAATCACTGCTCCATGGCTTGCTGTGAATCCCTGCTTGCTTCTCCCTCCTGCTCTGCTTAGCACACATAAAGAAGATAAATTACTCCCTAGTTTCCCTTCAAAAAGCATATTGTTTGGCACATTCCAATACTGTGAGCAAAAGATGGAATAATGTGAAGAGTTAAATGGGCATCTAAAAAGGCCCACAGCAGGCTTCTTCTCAGGCAGATGTGAGTTTCAGGAAATGTCTTCTCCAAACACACTCTGATATCTTGAAACCCTGGACAGTAAATCAGTGACAGTCTTCAGTACAGTACATCATATTCCTGCAAGAGGTTTTCTTCACTAATACACATATCACTGATGTACAATAAGTGCAGCATCTCAGTGCTATTTATGTATTTTATTTTAGTGGAGGCTGTGATACATTGATGTCTGTGTATCATTTAATCTCTGTAATGTAATCATTTATCACAAACTTGCTAAACAAGTCTTGGGAGGATCTTGATTTCCCTGCCTTCCATGACTAGCACTGTCTGAAGACTTTTGAAGGAGGAAAATTAAGTTATCTGTGTATTATTTGTGAAAAAATTCTGTGCCACATCAGTAAGAACAGTGGAAGACTGGAATAACCTACCATGATGACAGCTGAAGTAAAAATAGCAACTGACCTGAACTTCAAGCTAAATAAAATTCTGACCAACACATTACAATGTATTTGCCAGCTGTATCAGAGTACTACGCTTAATGTCCCAGGAAATAGTTTTCACCAATGACAGTTTACTGTCATTTTGCAAAAAGACAATATTATGATTTAAGTAGCTGCAGTGAAATAAAGTATTGTGTCAATCTGTTAAGATGAATTTATTCCACAGGAGCAGCAGTATCAGTGATGATTGACAACAAAAATGGTCTTTCATTATTCATGGTTAAGTGAAAGGTAAAGATCCTGCAAAGCCACTGGAGTTTACTTGGGCCTCTACCATGCACAGCAAACGATATTCTGTCAGTATCTTATTGTGGTTTCTCAAGCATACTCCTACTAACGATGTTAACTGTGGTTAGAAGAGCAAGGAGGATGAAGACCAATAAACCATGGTCAGTTAGTAACCAATTTTCCTTAACAAGTGTTAGAAAGGTAAGGAGGACATTTGCAGCTAGCAACACATTATACCTATTTGCTAGAATATTTTTATATTGTCTCTGTCAAGAGGCATTGGACTACCAGGAATAGATGTTTGGCTTGCATCACTGTGTTGCTGCCTATGCAAAAGCTTCCAGAACCATGGGGAATCAGTAGTCACTGATTGGTATCCAGTGCCCACATTCAGATATAATTCAAACCAACTGTTGTATGAGTACTAGCCCTAAGTATGCATGGTGTGGTTAGGTTTGCATCATATACATTGCTCCTTGCTGTGGTGATGAGGAATCCACAGAAAAAGGCACACTGCTTTATGTTAGTGCTTATGTGGACTCATACATGCTTTCAAGATCCACCTTCCTATAATGGTCTGTGATTTCTCTGATTCATTCATGCAGTGGTATTTCTTATTAAATGCAGCAAGATTACCTTTATATCTTCAGAACGGCTTATTTTGATGTTGATTTTTTGTAAGTCAGTACTATCTCATGTAGCTCAAGCTCTCCAGAGCTGTTCTGAGCCCAGGTGTTCTTTTCCACGCCTTTGTTCACTCGTCCTCATCCAGCTAGTGCCTGTTGTGTTCTGGTGAGAGCAGAGCCAGCTGAAAGATAAGCAGGGCAAAGTGAGGAACTCTGAATGTGCTTCAGCAGCACTGCCACCACAAGTAAAGGATGCAGTCTAATAGTACAGCCAACCCAAAGCAAAGGAGAACTGCTGCCAAATAGGCTGTCTTCTCCCAGACATGCCCTCCTTCTGCTTCCTTTGTACCAGGTCTGGTGTTTGTCTGATACCATCCTGAGATGATTCAGAACAACAAATTGACAGACAAACTAATTCTACAAAAAACAGAGTAACTAGCTTTCTGGTGGAGAGGAATGGGGATGGATTACAAAGCTGTGGGACATGTTTGGTCCTTCAGGAGCCCCTGTTGGCCACTTAATTGCCTCATTAAATTGCATTACTGCATCCTTGCCATGGTTTTCATTAGTCATTTTGGCTTAATCATAGTCACGTAACTTTGGATCAAACATAATTACTGATTTTCCTGAGAGATTTGTCGAACTGTCTTAATGGACAAGGCAAAAATATGAAAACATACAATCCTGTAATTTCAATTTCCATATTCATGGAAAAATAAACTAAACGGAGATCTGGGGGCAGCTTGCTCTCTTGGTTCTTGTAAAAAAGGCAGACATAGCTCTATTTCAGACTTGAATTTTATGTGTCTTCAGGAGGAAATTAGTTGTATTATTATAATATTAATTAACTTGACCGCTGCTTAGAATTCTTTGAAAGTGTTGCATCACTTTTTTTCTTTTCAATTTTATTTTCTTACCAGAGGAAATAACCTGGAGCTTGGACTAATGTGGGGCCTGATCTTGCATAGGACTCAGGTGTCAAAGCTTTAAATATTGATTTCCCTTTCCTGGGAACACTTGGCAGCTATCAGAATAAAGCTTCAATCTTAATCATTTTAATTAAAGTCAGGCAATACTGCCACTGTCTTTACCTAACTAATGCTCTTCCTTTTTCTTAGAATTTTTCTGTCAGGATATTTCACCATAAGCTTGCACAGCCTTATTAATTTCCCCAAATCCTCATCAATATACACAAAAGAGATCGTTCTCATGGTCTCACACTGAGAGTTTACTCATCACATAGTGCTTAGTGGATGTAGGGGGTCGGGAGTAGTCCTTTTAAGACTGCTTCATTAGGAGAGTGAAAGACAACCTAAAAGAAACAAAATTAGGGCAACACTCCTGAATCAACAGTTGCCATTATTGCTGTTCCACCATAAGAGTCTTTAATAAGCAACTGCAATTTCCTAATGAAGAGACTCTAAAAAATAAACAGGAAAATAATTAACAGTGAAAAGATGTTCTGTTCACAATGTTCTGTATTTAAAAACTCAGTTTGAAACATGCAAAGAAAATTTATATAAAAATTTACATCAGCAAGAAAGTGCTATTAATTCAGTTCTAATAATTGATATTGATTAAGGAAGAAAATTGAAACAGTCTTAGAAATCTCTTTTTTTCATTTGCCTTACTGAATATTTGTGAGGACCAGACAGTACGGTTGCCTGTACATGTCCATTCAGAGTTGATTATTTTATGTTTAAAATTTTTATCATAGTGAGTCACAAATATTTTTAAAGTAACCAAATTTAAATATATTCTGGGCAACGTGATAAATTCTATTATACAAAACACAAGAATTATAGTGTAGGAAAGCAAATACATAAAATCTATTTTTTCCAAAAGTTTTAAAAGACAACAAGAGGCTTTCATAAACAGAGACTTTTTGTGTGAAAAGTAATAGCTGTTCACTTTATTTTTCTTTCAGACTAAGGATACACACATGCATACAAGTGTACATCTTGCTTGTTCTGACAATTGATAAAATCACTGAAGGCTTTAGGGTCACTCCTTTGCAGTGATTGTTTATTTAAGAGAAGCAAAATGGGTTTAGTTAGCTGCCCAGTTCTTCAGTGTTCTTGGAACATTTTAGGATTAGTGTGTGTAAAAAAAAAACAAAAACAAAAACAACAAAAAAAACCTCCACTTAAAACTGTTTGTTGGGGCCTTGTTTCAACAAATATAGTAGTTAACATTAGGGACAAATTTAAGTTCAAGTATACTTTGCTGACTGGGAATTTTTGTGCAGAAAATAGCACCTCAGTCATAGCAGCTGCTGACCAGTTATCATTAAGATGAATATATATACTCTTTACTAAACAAGACAGAACAAAATCAAACCCAAAACAACAATAAAAACCAGCACAAAGTAACCAACAAGCAGCAACAACAAAACAAATCAGGTAGAAACTCTAAAATATTGTGAAAGGAAAAGTAGGCATGGGCTTAAACTCAATTCTCAGACTTACATAGCACAGAACTTATGATTTTAGGGTTAGAGTTAGAGTTAGGATTAGGGTTAGAGTTAGGATTAGGGTTAGGGTTGCACCAATTACAGAGAAGAAGTGTTCTGAAGTTGGACTTCTTAGCACAAGCTCTTATTTTTGGCTTTTAGAAAAATTTCTTGGAATTCTTTTCAGTAAGTAGCTCCAAAGTAACTGATTTAAATGTTATCTATAGAGAATATGATCAGTGTGTTTTATCTTTGATTTTCCTGAGGGGTACAGTATCTTGACTGTGTTAGTGTGCCCTAGTAAAATACAGGACTACAGATAGACTACGTATAGTTTGCTTGCAATGTAGAGAAAATTGATATGAATTGAAGCACCTCCAAATCCATACATTTTAGAATTCTTTATAATTTAAACTCACAAGTATAATAAATATTGAATTGAAAGAAAAGTAGAGTAGCTATTCAAGAAAACTGCTACATGATCAGCTCATGCTAATTTGGAGAACCACAATTAAGTTAGGCAAACAATCAGAGCAGTCAGATTAACAACTCAAAATATAACAAATTGCCCTAAATAGATTTTATTTCCTTTTTTCCTCCACTGTTTCTTTCTTTTTCCTTCTTTTGAAGTTACCCTACTTACTTGCTTTCGCTGTGTTTCCTACATCCTCTAATACTTTTGTTGAAGAACGGTGCAGTGCTTTGCTTTTTGTCCTGACACTCTGGAGAACTCTGCAACATGTTTTTATTTCACTCACGGTGCGACTGATTTGCACCTTATTTCTCAAGATGGGAAAAAAGTGGGTGAAGAGAGCGGACAGGCAGGGGTTTCGGTTTGTTTGCAGTTCTGTAGACATACTCCAGCCCCCCTCTTTCTTGCTCACCCTTCATCTCTACCAACACTTAAAAAATTGTTCCTATTCACACTCTGCGCTCGCACACGCTAGGAGGAATTACGGGCGCAGTGCTTGAGGTTGCCCTGACAACTTCAAGGCATCCCTGTGCGTGGGGACCAGCAGCCCAGCAGAGTTTCCCAGGCCCCTTGGGGAAGGGGAAGGAGGAAAAGAGAGGAGGCTGCAGGGTGCCAGAGCCAGCAGCCATGGGGAGGGGAGCGGCAGCAGGATGAAAGGGGCACATACATCTCCAGTGACACAATGGGAGTTTTTCTGGCTGGCTATGAAAGGACACACTGAGGATACAATGGTCTGTGACACATGAAAGCATTGGAGCAAACTTTATTGCTTCTCCATTAAGAACCCTTCCAGAGACCCATTCAGCTCTAAGAAATCTTGTCAACATCTTAAAATATAAAGAAAACAAAAACCTTCATTTTCTCATGTTCCAAAACAGATTTTCAATATTTTTTCAGATGTTGGTGCCTGGAAGCTTTTGAAGCTTTAGCCCTGGCAGGTACTGGGTGTTCCTCTCCAGGTTCCCATTAACCCTAGTCTGAGGGAAGGCTGCCCAGCAGCACCCCAATAAGGGTTCTCAGAACAAGAGCTTGCTTCCTCCTCACATGGCTTTTGTTCACACGTGCGCCTGCCACCCCTCTGCTGTGAATGCTTCCTGCTATACATGCCATCAGCAGTTAGAGCCCAAGAAGAGAGGAATTACTGTCCCCTACTTTCAAGCTGAGAAGTCATTTATATGATAAGCAACGGCATAAATGAGACTAAGCAACATAAAATAAGGGGCCATGTAGTCACAGCCAGAGTGCATAGTAGGAAGCCAAGATGGAAAGCAGCTTACAAAGGAAAGAGCACGACTCTTGCTCCCTGACATATCAGGTTCACATAGTTCACGACTTGATCTCACAATGTGTCCAAGAAAGAAATGGGATCACAAGCTCTAATACTTCAACACGGCGCTCTTTAGTGGTAAGATACGACCTCCAAAAATCGCTACGATTTTTGGAGTTTAGGACACTCAGACTAGTATCCAGTGTGGAATACAAAGATTAGAACTGGTTAAAGCAGTAGGCTTTGGGAACCCTGCAGGCTGACAGTGCTCAGCATCTGGTCCTGAATACTATTTGGCAAAAGCAATGTACTGAAAACTGATAAATTTAGAATCTGAGCATTTCCAAATCTTACCAAACTATATAAATTAAGATCATTTTTTTTTTAAGATGTAATCCAACTTTAAAGCTGATCTCGGCTAAACAGAAAGAATATACAGCCCATTGCTGATACTCTAAAGATAGCAAGTAAAAACATAGAATAGCAATTAAAGCATGTAAAAATAAAGTTGGCTGAACTAGTATGCATGCATCATTTTTTCACTTTTTAAATTATACTTCTTTTCAAGATACATCAGTATACTTCAAAAATAAATTTTCTAACAAATGCTAACTGACATAAATTTTGTGCAACTTAGTAGCAGAAAGACAAAAAGGTTCTAGCAATTATTAACTGTATTATCTGATTGCTATTAACTGGTTAATTATGCCTGCATTTTCTTGCATTTGCATTATTTTTAGGACTCGGAAAAACAGCAACCCTCCATCCACGCATCAATAAGCCTAGCTATAGAATTTACTTCCTGCTCACAAAAATAAGAGGACCATTTCTGGGCAGCATTTGCCATTTTCCTTATCAAATTTAAAAACTTACAAATGTAAACTTACCACAAATACTATCATCCAGTTCTGCTGATGGGGAAGCTGAGCAGAGAAATAAAGGACTGAAGGCTTCAGAAGCTGGATTTCTGTTTTCAATTTCTTACTGTGTTCATAACATTTCAGTCTTCTACTAGACTGTCAATGGGAGATATAAATCAAGAAATTATGGTTGCAAATCATTTTGTCGATATGAATCTTACTGAGTGTAATGGCTTCTGCTATTACAGGGCAAGCCCTGGCTGAAATGAAAAGGAATGAAACATGTGATTAGTTTTATAGTCTGAAGATTTGATCAGAGCCTATAATGCAGCCTTGATCTCATTTAAAACAGTGACTCTCAGAAGGGATCTCGCTGTAACTCTAGTAGCATGTATTTCCTCATTTAAAAGGTATAGAGAACTAATATAATATATCTAGTGATGTTGTGAGAAAATGTTTGGTTTTGCCAGTTCACGATTCTGGTTTCACGTTTCTGTACTATTTGTATTCAAACAGTCCTTTTGTCTTTTTTAATGTTTTCTCCTCTTATATAGGTAACTGACATTGTATTCTAAATGTTCAAAAATGACACCTAAATCTGCAGGTGGACAGTCAGCAATGTTTTGAATCTGATAGTGCTTTATAGGAGTATACTGAGGAAGATTCTTTCATAATGTCTTTCTTCATCCTGCAGTTTGAAAGCACTATTGCAACAAGAAGCATTAGCCTGTTGTGGAACAGGTGGTATAACCATGCAGACAGTTTGGCAAAGTTACTGACTACTTGAAATTTTAAAGAGGAAGTACCAAGGGACATTTTAGGGACAAAAACAATACCTGAACCCATTTGGAAAGAGAAAGAGCTTTTCCATTTCTGACAATGCTCATGAGACACTCCTCAGAGGTTGTGAGCGGATTCATTTAACAACCACAGTGCAGGCCTGTTGGTGCAATCTGGAGAACAAATACTTCAGCAGATGCCATACTGAGCACCCTAGTATTGACTATAGATCAGACACATTAAGACCAGCCAAGAATTAGGATTAATGTCACAAGTTTTGAAAAGCTTATAAAGGACTCTAACTGCTTATTCATAAAATAGTGAGGATTTTCTGAAGCAAGCTAACAGCATTCAATCTATTTTAAATTCCCATGGCTTGGAACAGAGGTAAACTCAGGTCATTCACTTTTGAATTTCTTCACAATTGAAGAAAACTCACATCAGTTGTAGCAACATTATCAACATTTCCTGAGAGTACTGTTCTGTTTCTTACCATTACAAGTTAGGTGCAGAACATTTCTAAGGAACATTTTTCAATTTATGGTAACTACATTGATGAAAATCTAAGTATGGGCTCACTGGAATAAGGGAGTTCACACAAATAGCATTTACCTTCAACAGGTGATGAGAAAGCACATAAAACTGTAACTCTTATGACAAAAAATGTGAAAGCAAGCAGTAGGTATGGGAAATGAAAACATTGGTAGTATGAGCTGCAAAAAAAGGCCAACTTACATTGGATAGCTTTCTTTGTACCAGTCCACAAAACTGTTCCCACAAACCTATTTGCATTATGCTGACTTTATAGTCATTACTTATGAGGTGAATGTGCTTGTGTTTAAATTTACTAGGAATTGCTGCCCTGGACAGTAAAGCATCAGGAAAGATGGGAGTCCGAGCAGTAGTCTACTACATGAGTACTACAATCATTGCTGTACTGATTGGTATAATCATTGTGGTCATCATCCACCCCGGGAAAGGTACAAAAGAAAACATGCACAGAGAAGGCAAAATTGTGCAAGTGACAGCAGCAGATGCCTTTCTTGATTTAATCAGGTATGGCTATGATATTGCATATTTTCTGTACCAATGACAACATCTGTATTCACAGGAGATGTATGGTGAATAAATTCAGATAGTGACTGTATAAACTAGCTACATTTCTTTCAGCTATGCAATACCGATATCTCTAACACTTACAGTGCTACAATGCGTAGTTCTATATTCCAATTGGGCTGTTGTGAGGGAAGTAGCTGCTTCTAATACTCAAATAAAGAAAGATTCTTTCACATACAAAATAAAGATTTCTGTTCTGCTATCTGCATGGGTCTTTTCCCCTCCTTCCATAGCACAATCCTTATTACCAAATTCCTCTGCTTTCTTTATTTCCAACTTTCAAGAATTTTCACATTTCACTTGAAGCCTGATTTAGCTATTCTTCAATGCCAATCAGATGGGTTTGTCTACTCAACCTTTTTAAATTGTATGGATGGGAAATAAATTCCAGGAACACGCAAAATGAATGCTTGAAATAGAGGGGCACAAATACAAAATTTTGTTTTCTCCTTGCTCAGACACTCTGCAATACCTCTTTTCTAGAGTTAATATGTCATAGATGTATTCCAGGGAGTAGGGAAACTGAGGTTTTGAACTCAGGAGCTTTTCCACAGGTAAAGCCATCAAAATTTTGTGTTCCACTAACCCATTTGGAGAAGCCAGAGACATGGAGAAAGGCCTCCAAGAGTCATGCTGCCAGGAAGGGGGACTTCAGAAAGATCCATGAAGAGGTTTGCACTCAGATTCCTCAAGATTTACTCAGTTACGCTGACTCTAATTCCCTCAGAAATATCACCATTTTCAAAAGGAAATAAGCAACCCCCCATATGTAACAAGCATGCAAACACATATACTGTTATATGTGTCTGTGTTATTATTAAAGAATGTTTTGACATCAGAGATATTTATTTTTTTAATCAGAAGGCGCTAAATTGAGTTATGAAAGTCATTATTTACAAGGCTATGTGACTGCAAACGTTTTTGAGAAATAGAAATGCATTATTAATAATTTCTTTATTAATCTAGGTTCTGACAAAATAAATAAATGTAAACTTAAAAGTTGGTACCAATACAAAGAGCTTTGTTCATGTGATAAATTAGCTCATATTCTGTTCCATTGCAAGACATGTTATACAGTATTGGATCAAAAAATTATAACTAACATGATCTATCCAACCCTACTGCATTTTGTCCTGATAAAGCTAATCAGGCCAATTCTGTATGCAAAGCTCTACTGTTGTATGTAACTATGCATAAATATATATTTATCTTAGAGTTCCTTTGAAAATTTTCTGGTCAACTATTTAATTGGCTGTGCCACTACTTAGAGTCATATTATTTCTCATATAATTTTATTTCTCTTTCACAGAAATATGTTCCCTCCAAATTTGGTGGAAGCTTGCTTTAAACAGGTAAGTATGATGTTTCCAAATCATATTAAATCTGAAGATATGGGGATGTGAAAACTCTTCAGAGACTGGAAGATGTTAAAAAATGGAAAATGTGCATAGGTTAGAAACTGAGGCAACAGTTTTTTTTGAATATCAGTAATAGAATTAAACAAGGGGACCTTCCATTACCTGTGATAGGAATGCATAGGAATGTTCTTACTTCATTGCTTCCCAAATTCCTCCCTCATTAGCCTAGTCCTAACATAAACTATTTTACAGAGAAAATAGTAGTAACTGGTTACATACCGCTTTTAAAAACAAGACATTATGGATCCAGTGAAATTTTTAATGTACCTTGTCATAATTTAATTACTTCATACAGAATCCATTAGCAATCTCTAACTGACATTTTACCAGTTGTTACTGTGGCAACCAAACGGGATGGAATGTGGAGGTAAAAAAGCAAGAGTACAAAGTAAAAACTGAGAAGACAAGTTGAGTTACAGCAGGAGAGAATTTAAAATAAACAGTGACATTTTCTTTAGTCACATAAGGTGTGACAACCAAGGAGAAGTGACTTTCTTCGTTAAAGATTTGTTTAAGTTTAAAGATAAACTAGACACAGATCCAAAACCAAAAAATACTATCCCATTGTTTTTAACTGATTGTGATGAACTCAGAACAGTGATGCAAAAGGGTAGTGTGGAAATGGAAAAACCTAAGCTAAACTAGAAAATAATTCAAAGAACTTTATGCATTTAAGTCAGGAAATGACATCATTTTCCTCTCAAAATAATGAAAAAGTTGGGGCTTGAAGTTACATAGCTGGTTGCAAGTATTTTTAATAACTTTGTCAAATTGGGAAGTTATTACCTATAATGGGTGAAAGCAATCATACTGCCTGTTGAACTGCAATTTCAAAAAGATTTGGGAGTAGGTTTTAAGTAGCAAATAATTATTAGCTTGCTCTTGGTTCTGCTGAAGGCTACAAGTACCTTGAAAGAAGGAGAAAAGCTTTAATAACGAAACAAAAAGAAAACTACATTAAAAAAGGTAAAGGGTAAAAAAAGAGTGCCTGAAACATGGATCAAACCAGAATTACCTATAACCTCCCATTCTAATTGTGATGATTTTGTTTTTTTTTTATTATTTTCTCTTACTCTGTGTGTGTGTGTGTGTGACAGATGTACAATGACTTATTGGACTTCTGTAAAACAGAGTTTTTAATATTGTGTGGGAAGTGAAGAAGTTGAGCAGAGATATGTTTATTTGGTTATTTTAAGAACAATAAGACTTGGGATAAGGAGGACCCTCTGGAGATAGCTTATGGAAGGTGCTGAACTGAGATATGGGGTGCATATCAACAGGTGTTTTTATGAACAACATTGCCACAAGAAATACACTGTAAAATTTATAAATTACATAAAAGTTGAAATACTTTGTCTTGAGTTAATTAACAAATGCCTAAGAAGGTGGTATGGCTCAGCACAGTGTTTCACAGCCTAAAAGATTTTCCCAATAACAGTTCAATGAATAGGAAATGTTTAATGAATGTTTTTTTCTGACTTCCATCAGCAGATGTCACTGGCATATACACTCCACATTTAAATCAGATCTTTTGACGTATGAGGTGCACACATTGTGTCTTATAGTATCCTTCAACATGTTTGTTTCCTGACAGAGATCTGCACTGAAATGCAGTGGAAAGATTTTCTTTCTTTCTCACTGGACACTACATACTGTATCAATAGCAAATACATTCCAAACCAGTTCCACTAATGCACCAAAGATATTATCCCTGTAGACTAAACATTATTCAAATCTTTAACATGGAAAATTTTACTTTCCTTTGCATAATTCATTTTAGTGAAGTAAAATTGGTCTTCTAAATGTGGAATACATTTTATGCATAATTAGAATTGTTACTGAGGAGTAGCCAAGATGGAGAGGGCTTCTGGATGGAATTAGGACAGCTTTTGGGGCATTGCTGGTGATAGAAGAAACTGGAAGGAAGACTAGGATCTCAAGACTCAATTAGAAAGTACCTTGATGGACTTTCTATGCTGCTTCCCAGTGAGTCTTCTTGTCCTTTGACTTCCTTTCAGTGTATTTTCACAGCAAACCTGCAAAGCAAACAAAACTGCCTCCTCTTGTTTCTCCTTGTTCCTCCTGCACTTCTTCCTCCTCTTCTTCCTCCTCTCCTGAAAATTTTCATACCAGGAAACAGGAAGGAAATCCTTGTTTGAACTGTTCAGCTGGGAATCACAAAATCCATTTCAGCCTCGCTGATGCTGTTCAGCACCGATCACCAGGAAGGCATCAGGGCACATCTTTTCTTACCATGCCTCATTAAGAATAATAACTTGGAAAATGACAGGCTTTGGGTTCATTTTATTCTTCACAAGTTAACCCCGTTCTGCTCATGAAAAATCTGTTTGCACCCTGTTTCTATCAGTACCCACTCCAAGTAAATCAGTGGCAGATAGGGATCACTGGAAACAGCAGAATATTGAAGCCTATGCTGGCTATTTCTGTACAACATATGATGCTACTTTTTCTATATGGGGCATTGTGGCTTTTTTCAGCAAAGAGAATCTGAAAAGACTAGTGGCAATATTCCACACTTGTCTAAAATTAGATAATTTTGTTCAAAACATTCTCTATAATCCCGTATTCACTCCCAGTTTGGGGATATGCAAAGAAACCTTGAGATTCGTCTTTCACCTCTGGCTACAGCTTTTCATTTCTCTTACCACGCTCAGTTCAAAGTTGCTATCTATTACTTGTACAAAGCCTGCTTGATGGGTAGAAAATGCTTTCTATCTGGCTACTCTTTGTGCTATGCTCTGGGGATATATCAAAAGACAAAAGAAACAAAGAGTGAACTTGGGACATCAAGAGAAACATAATCAGTCTAATAATTTGGGGGAGGAGGAAAGTAATAATTCACTGTGTTGTGAATAGGTGGAATTTGATGAAGCTTAAAGATCTGGAAAGGTGTATCTGATAACTGCATTTCATATGAGCTGTTTTTAATTAATATTCTTTCCAGAACTCATTTTTATCAAGGGGATTGGAAGTGTTAATTACACTTTAAGACAGGATTACTAATACATACTGTCTATTCCTCATGATAGTATCAGCTGTTTGAGATGCATTTTAACCTGTATCAACTCTTCTGTAGAAAATCTCAAATGGTTTCACACATGTCCATAAGGACAGGAAAAAATGAATCAGGAAGACAGGGTATTTCTGGCCTTGAACGCCTCCAGGGATGGGGCATCCACAAACACTTCCAGGGACTGGGCATCAGTTTGAGATACATGCTTTTACTTAGATTTCCAAAGACAGCTGATAAACCTTATTCCCAGCAAGATGCAGTAAAGATCTACCCGAAAACTCATGAAATGATCTCTATCAATAGTTTCTCTGCAAAGCAATGATAGTCTCAGCTATTGCCTTATCTAATTCACAATCTTTGATATTTTCTATCCTTCTTAAAATATTCTTTTATCCTGTTGCTTTCTACAAACTCTTGGCTTTCTCACCATTCCACACTGAGATTTTTTATTCCTTCATGTATTTTTTTTCAGTGCTGGTTAAGCAATCTTCTATTTTGTTTTCAGCATCATCTGAAAAAAGTACTAAAAAGAATAAACTTCAACCTATACTTTTTCCTTTGCAGTTACTGTATTTATTTTTCCCTAATTTTCTTTGCTTCACCAGGAAGTTTCTCATGATTTTTTGATAGACAGCACAGACAGATAGACATGCACAGTAAAACAGACATCAGTGAATATATCCATAAGCTCATTTATCACTAATGAATGAAAGGCCAACATAAGTGATTGTTTTAGAGCAAATAAAGATTGCTCTCTGAGTCATGTGCTCAAATTCCCACTTTGAATTCAACTCTTAAAAACTGTTTTTCCACTGCTCTCCACTCTGGGAAGAATTCTAGAAGGACTGATCTCCTTAGGGCAAAGCCAACATTTCTGAATACTTCATTTTTACCAACAGTGTGAGTCAACAGAAAAGATCAACAGCTATGTGTACCAGTAGTACACAGAGAACATAGTAGTAGCAGAAAAGGGAAGACCTTGCCGAGGGAAGTTCTAAAATCTGTATGACAGCCCCTAAAAAACACCAATACAATGGGCACCTTCCCATTTGGACAGAATTCCAAAAGTAGCAAAAAGAAGGAAGGAAAAAAAAAAAAATAGAGAGAGAAGGAAAAGGAAAAGGAAAAGGAAAAGGAAAAGGAAAAGGAAAAGGA
>JAPSGF010000003.1:30169375-30193858 GCA_035772895.1 Perdix hodgsoniae | reverse complement strand
GAAAAGGAAAAGGAAAAGGAAAAGGAAAAGGAAAAGGAAAAGGAAAAATTACTATAACCTAAGATGATTTCTAACTGCCTTTCCAAAGAGGTGAGAAATTTCATGTGATTGTGCTTTCTCCCCCATTGCCCAACTCTTTCTCAGTTCCCCCTAATAACGTTGGAACCCAGCATCTCCAATGTATTTGACACAGGAGTGGATGTCTTACATAAAGAAAAACTGTTACTGATGAAATAAAAGTAGTTTATGGCTTAGTAAATAACCTGTTGCAAAAGGCAGCAGACAGCACACAACTAACACTGTCTAGCAGCCCTACTATGTGTTGCTTCTGACTTACTCAAATAGGGAAGAATAAGAGAAGACCCTAGGGATAATTTAGGAGAGTCAAGGAGAAGTCAGTAACTGTGTGCCTAAGGAGAGCAAGAAATAAAAGAAAATACAGTAGAAAATTAGTCTTTAACTTCAGTCCTCATTAAGAGATTACTTTTTTATGTTTGTCTAAACTGCATGTCTGTAAGTCCAGCATAATTAGACCCTTCAGATGTTTGAAATAAGAAATGTCTACCTAGTTGGTTTTATTATATATAAAAACTAAGAGAAATAAAAATATTTGTATTACGAAGCCATCACACCCCCATTAAACCTTAAAAAAAAAAAGAACAATTTGAAGTATTTCACATACAACTTTGGACAATAGTCCCAATTTCAATGTTGCTCCACTTGTGGAATTCAATTTCTTGACTTGATTCACTTGATTCACCTCCATAACCTATACAAAAAAAAGGAGTCACATCCAAAGGAATAAAAATCCAAAGACACTGAATAGTCTTGACACCAGTATCCCATTGCTTTAATATATTTAGTATCCCAAGATAAAATAGAAAAATTTTATGAGTTTTGTTTAGTATTTCTTGTGCTCAAAAGAATTTAATAAGGATAGGGCTGAAGGATTTTTTTATTTTTTTTTAATGTACATACAAATTTCTTTTTGGAAAAGTAGTAAGTGTTGGAAGACTGGCTGTCAAAGTAGAGATTTATTAGAGCACTCAGATTTTTAAACTGATTTCCCAATTCACTAGAGAAACTATTTAAATTAGAAACTTCTTCTAAATAAACAGAAGTGGCTCTTTTTTATTGTGTATAGAGAAAATTAATGGCTTTTTTTTTCTAAAAAAATTAATTTTTTTCTAAAAAATTAGATTTTTTTTCATAGAAAATTTCTAATTTCAGGTTAAAAAATTGAGAAGAGTATGTATGTTATATTTAGTTACTTTCAGTCTATTTTTTTCTAATTCAAAAACAGTTGGAATTATGTTTTTGGGAATAATAATATTTATAAAAAGGCAAATTAAATATCAGTAGATTTATGATAAATTCACAAGCATGACAAATATGCCTTCAATTTCAAATTCTGAGAGAACAAGTCCTTAAATCAAAGGGGGAGATTCAGCTCTTGAGGTCAATATGTGTTTATGTTGCTTTCAGGAAAGCCTGTTTTCATCACAGCTTACCTTACCAACAAGTATTACACAAAAATTCACGTGTTCTACAATGGAAATTAATAATTTAGTGATATTTAATGATATGTGATTTTTAGCTTTGTTTGGACAATTCACACGATTTCCATCTTTCTGTTCTTCTCATTTTACCAGTTCAAAACTAACTACGAAAAGAGAATGTTTAAAGTAGATATCCCATCCAATGACACATCTACAGTGGCTTCCATAATAAGTAATGTATCAGCAGCAATGGAAACACTCACACAAATGAAAGAGGAAATGGTTCCTGTTCCAGGTTCTGTAAATGGAGTGAATGCCCTTGGCTTGGTGGTTTTCTCAATAAGCTTTGGCCTGGTGATTGGAAGCATGAAGGAGCAAGGTCAGGCCTTAAAAGACTTCTTTGATAGCCTTAATGAGGCTATCATGAGACTGGTAGCTCTAATCATGTGGTAAGTGCCTCTGATAAATTATGTATTAAGTTACTAACTTTATTCTTTCACTATGGTGGATAGAGTCTGTTTGGCAGAATGTGGTACAATAAGAACTTAACTGAACTGTCCCTTTCTGCCAAATGAACCCCTAAGTTATAGTTCTGTATATTTAGTCTTGCAGTGAGTTTGGCTTTTTACCCCAAGAAGAATCAGGATCTTTGGCACAATACGCCAAGCTTAGTACTCATTCTATGTCTTCATAATGCTAGAAGTCAAAATAACATGCTATCAAAATTTCCTTATCATCTACTCAGATTTCACTAGAGGAAACCGGCAAACCTTTCCTATAATCTTATTTCTACACAGCAAGACCTTGCTATCATTAGTTTCCAAAACAAGCAGTTCCTGCAGTTCTGTAGTATGTAAATATGTCCTTGCATTGTAGCTGCACAAAGATATACATATTTTTTGCTTCATTTCCTGTGTTCAATAGATAATTAAAACCTATACATTTTCCCTCAAACACCTAGAAATCCTTTTCAAAAATGAAGTCCTATTTTCTGTCATGTAGAAGGCTGATTTTGAAAAAAAGGCTGAAATATCTTGTTGCCTTCTTCACAATCCCCAAAACCTACACATACTTTTGTAGTACTAACTGCAAAACTAAAAATTAGTATATTGTAAAATTCTCCAAATCCAGAAAACATCTGTGCAAATCAAAAATCTTTTCTCATTATTTTTAAGCACACTTGAGATAACAAAGCAAAAGATAGAAAATGTTACTTCCGGTAAACTTCAACATGGATTTTATGTTTCCAAGTGCAATTAAGATATTCTAGATAATGATGCTCACTGATAACCTAGTGTAATAAGACAAATGGGCATTTATGGAAGTGGAAATAGGGCTGTACCAAAAGTTCAGCTGTAATAATAGAACTATGTTTCTGTAGATCTGTAGAGTTTTGTGCTGAGTGCTAACTCCTTTATTTGTAGCTGTGCTTACTGATAGGAAGAAATATATATGACCACTCATGTTACTACCCCACAGTGCCATGACCTCTGCCGTACAGACAGATTCACGCTAAAGTATTTATGGAGTCCTCCACTAGGAATGGACAGAAGCATCTTGAAATCATTGGAAGAGTGAGTTCTTCCTCTGCAACATAAGAAACAACAGTGGAGAGAGAACAGAGATGGGCACTTGGCATAATCTCCAACTGTGTTAAATGAGACTTCATTCTAACAGGCAGAATTTTAACAGAATTTGCTAAAACAGTTTTTAAATGATAACTGAATTATGAAGGAAGCTCATCTCCCTACATATGAAAGCATATTGCTGGAAAATCTTGAGCTGAAACTGTTCTTCTAATGATTCTTCCTTTACACTGTGGTCTCAGTCACGTGTCTGGCCAATCCAGTTTTCCTAAATGATTTACATGCATTTTTAAGTTATTCTTCAACACTTTATGTCTGAAAGGCATACTATGCTCCTCTCACATTCGTCCTACCAGATTCTGAGTCTAGCAGAGCCTATCAAAAATGTTCACACTGTGGTTTCATCCAAGTTGAACTCTTAATAGTCAAACAGTTAAACTCTAGAACTGATTCTGAATTACAATCATCCAATTAGTAATATCCTACCTTCATGCATGTATACAAAGGTGTAAAAGATATGAACAGGGGAGTGTTTTATATTGTCCATTACTGTACAAATTTGATTTCTTATTTGCAGGTATGCTCCACTTGGAATCCTCTTTTTGATTGCTGGAAAGATTGTTGAGATGGAAGATATGGGTGTGATTGGTGGTCAGCTTGCCATGTACACTGTAACAGTTATAATCGGTTTGCTTATTCATGCTGTCATCGTCCTACCTCTTCTGTACTTCCTAATCACTCGTAAGAACCCTTGGGTATTTATTGGAGGCCTAATCCAGGCACTAGTCACAGCTTTGGGAACATCTTCCAGGTATAAAACAATATTTTAAGGCCAAATATATATTTTTTATTATTATTGGTTTAAGAAACACTTTTGCATAATGCAGCTGGTTGACTTCACTCTGAGAGATTGTTATTATCATTATATTGACTCAGACTCTTATTTGTATTAAAAACCCCTGAACAGATATGAAATTGATGTGTTTGGTGATGCAGACTGTATGGCTGGACCCCTTGTGACGCTGGTTAGCCTATGTCTTTGAGTTCTGTAGGTAGTTTTTAATTCTTGGTAAAGGACCAAGCTGGCGAAAGAAATCTTATGTGTATTAAAACAAAGAAGCAAGCATGAATGCTCAGAGCAATTGTGAGAGAGCTCAAGAGTCTTGGCAGATGATGTTCTATTCTAAAGATCCTGTACCTGCAACATAAAGGCCACTACTGTTCCATGTCAAAGGGATTTCATGTGATCAAATATCTCTTTCCAACTGTGATGAAAGAAAATGTTGTTAAAATCAAATATATATTTCCTATACCATATCCAGATGATAATCTATTAGGACTATTAGAAAAGAATCTCAGTAAATTTTGTATTGCTCTTGAGGCTCATGAGGACTTAGAAAAGACTGTGTCATCATATTTTCGGTTAAAGAAAGACAACTACTGTTGAAATTGACTCTTCCTTAATTGACATCTTGATGTCAGTCCTTGCAATGTGTGGAATGTCTAATAGAGAATTTTCTTAATGATTTTAAAAGGAAGAGAGTGCAACTAAAGATGATCAACATAGTTCAAGAGAAAATAAATAGTGGCAATTAAAACAAATATCTAATTTTATCAAAACTTAACTTTGGTGGGTAAGAGTAATAGTGTTAAAAGTGTATTTTCCAATTTTAGCTGCTCAAGATTATTAGTAGGAACCTAAACAGTTGCTGGATTAAGACAGCATAATGCAAGTAGATTTAAAAACTATTCAATTGTATGGTGACTGTCATCAAAGGGGTTTTGTAGCACAATCTTTACTGCCCTTCTTTACACTTTATCAGTATTTTGATTTTATCAGTATTGATAAAGTTTTCCAAGTGTGTGAAGAAGTTAGCAATGAAGAGGTCACTGAAACACAGTAACCTGGATTGCTGAAAAACCTCTTCAGTGTGATCAGATGGAGAGATTGGAGAGATGCATCCTTAAGAACAGAGAGCCATGTCCACTCTTACTAAACACCCAACTAGTCCCAGAGGATCAGGAGAACCTCCAGTATTATATATGCCTTGGCAGATACATATATATATACATATATGTATATATAACATTCTGGAAGATCACAAAAATTTAAGACAATTAGAAAAATCTTTCATGTCGTAGCAGTGAATGACAGTTTGCATTCCACTATGTAAAACTCATATCATGCATTATCTTCTTTTTGTTTCAGTTCTGCAACACTGCCTGTTACATTTAAGTGTCTAGAAGAAATAAACGGAGTGGACAAACGAGTTACAAGATTTGTATTGCCAGTTGGTGCTACAATCAATATGGATGGCACTGCCTTATATGAGGCTTTGGCTGCAATTTTCATTGCACAAGTTAACAACTTTGATCTGAACTTTGGGCAGATTATCACAATCAGGTACAGAAGTCATTATTACCACATCTAATAAAAGCACCTTTGTGATGATTCCTTGCTATTAAATGAGGGATATTTAAATAAATAAATAGATAAATAAATAAATAAATAAATAAATAAATAAATAAAAATAAAAACATCTAGAGCTAAAAACAAGAACTACTGAAGTAGCTGAATAACTGCAATGATTTATCCCTTCTGCACAGAAGAGGCCCCCAGAATATACATATTAGGTAAACATTTGAAAAACTGGTGCATGACATACATACCACTGCACTTAGTAGGGTCAACAAGAACCTTTAAATTTCTTTTGTCATTAAAGTTTTCTTGAAGTATACACACAGATGTTGGGATCTGCACCAGATAGCTTAGAATGCACGTACCAAGCTGTAGCATAAGAGCAGCAGAGTGGCATGGTACAGTGCTAAGAATAGCAGGCTGGTATTTTCCTAGTCTTGGTCTCAAGTAGAGCAATCTGTGTAAGGAAAAGCAGTACATTTTGTTAAATCAGCTGACAGAGGTGGAGAAAATGAGTATGCTTTAAAGCAACAAGCCTTCATGTTTGAAAGATAACAGCAAAAAAAAAAAAAAAGTGTAAGTGTAAGTAGCACTTGATAAATGATTTGCATTCATTTTATTATGTGACTAAAATGGCTTAAGAGAAAAAAGTGATGGGTACATGTGCACTATTGATACATGTCAGCGAAGGGAGAGTGGGAAAATGTGTACAGACAAACAGGTATTTATTACTCAGCAACATTGTACATTCAGATAATGGTGACCTGGAAACACAGGATATTTTCAAGCAGAAGTGCTTCTCTCCATAAGGCCACCAGGTTAACTCGCTATTCATTAACAGAAGGTAAAATTCTGCCTCAACACTCCAGAGCACTAATTCAACATTTATTAATACGAGAGCTGCTCCCTGACAAATCATCCGGCAAAACAAAATTCTTGCTAAAAGTGATCAAGCATATTTATGTCAAGCTATTAGAACGTATGATTCAGGGATTTTGACTGTTTTCTGTTTCCTGTTGACTGAATTCAAAATGGTTGGTAATTCATCTAGCATAAGGTTATAGTGAGATGGACAGAGAATTAAACTTCTTGTATCAGATCAGCCAGGACAAAATTACTTCCATGACTTTAACATGTTTAGAGTGATGGAATTGGTTTGTTCAGTGAGTTGTGGCATGTACCTATAATGTTTCTGACTGTCTATAAGCACAAAGGAAGGGATTTACCATGTCACAAAATCATGTTACCAGAGTTCTGGATGAATGCTCAGTATATACATTTTGGACTAAAATCCACATACCCCTCCGGATGTGCATTGTCCAGATTAGAGACTAGGTTCACAGTTTTCTTTACTAAAGAGCAAATGACATTTTGCTTTGTATTTGTTTTTAATGTTTATCAGATGGTAAAGTGTTTACTATGGAAGTGAATTAATTGTTCTTCTGTCTCTTTGCACAGCATCACAGCTACAGCTGCCAGTATTGGGGCTGCAGGCATTCCTCAAGCCGGACTGGTTACCATGGTCATTGTGCTTACATCAGTCGGTTTGCCTACGGATGATATCACTCTTATCATTGCAGTGGACTGGTTCTTGTAAGTATTTCTATGTCTGAATTAAGAACTTAGACTGTATTTGGAGGTAGCAGTAGCAGGCACAATTTGACAACACTGCAGTCTGTAGTGTGCTTTTGCTGTAGAAGTCTTGAATCACAACCTCCAGCAATTAATATATGTATTTAAAGCAGATGGTGTAGCCTAATGATGGCTTTTCTTATGTGCTGAAGGATCATTTATAAACCTGGATCCTTAGAATACTAAGAAAATTTTCATATACACTGTAATGCAACTAGAAAAGAATTGCCTTAGTGTTTCAACTTTTATTTATTTATTTATTTATTTATTTATTTATTTATTTATTTATTTATTTTGGAGGCTGTTAATGAAATTCTTTCCATCAGTCAGATTTAGAATATTGTAGCCCAGCTGGTTATTTAATCCAGGAAAGGTTAATGTCTTCACGTATCACAGAAATGAAAAACAGTTGTTTACTTCTTATCCAGCAACCATACTCTATTGCACATCAGTTATTCTGTTCCTTTGTCTGCAGAAGACAGTACAGTCACATCCATAGGTATACAGGGAAATCTGGATCCAAGAAGTAAATCACAGGCATGTTTCTTCCAATCTATTTCCTCTGGCCTAGTTTTCAGAGGCTTTTACCCTTCAACTCTTATCAAGTGATCCTTCCAAGAAGGTGGAGGAAACTCTGGGAAATGAAAATAAGGCCGATTCTCATTGGCTTATATGTTCAGAGGGTATAAACCCAAACAAGTATAAAAATGCTTCTGATAAACATTTGCCATATGCTCCCTTTGTTCTCCACATCACAAACTGTTTCTTAGTGTGGAGTTGCCAACAGTATTAAAAGACTTAGTTTCTCCAAATCCTAGTATATTCCAACTTTCTGTAGAAGGAATAATGACATTAATGAATTCAACAAATATACGCTATATATACATAAAACTGCTGAATCATCTAGTAGATATGTAATGGCAATGTTAATATCTCGTCTGCATACTTCCCTGAACAATTGATAAAATCAAGGTTAATTTACTATTTCTCATTAGGGATCGTCTCCGTACCACTACCAATGTCTTGGGAGACTCCATTGGAGCAGGAATTGTTGAGCACTTATCACGGCATGAGCTGAAGAACAGGGATGCTGAGATGGGGAATTCTGTGATAGAGGAGAATGAAATGAAGAAACCATACCAGCTGATCTCACAAGAAAGTGAGAGTGAGAAACCACTAGACAGTGAAACCAAGATGTAGGGTAAAGAAGGCATGAGTCTAACACTACAAGTGCGGAAAACACACATTTTTCCCAGCCTTTTATATCTTGAATTCACGATGTTCACTTATCCCTTGTCTTTTCCCTTTATGCTAGCACTGAAAAGAATTAATGGAAATATATTCCAAAGTAGCAGTGATCGAGTGGCTTCCCACTTAAATAAAAATAAAAAAAAATTAACAAACAACACTGGTCCTGCTAGACATGTGCTAAGTGAGGATAAAAAAAGAGAGATCAACAATTAAATTAAAAGGAAAAAAAACAGTATATATGTTACTCAGTCCTTTAAATGTGATATTTTTAATGAACTGTAACAACAGATAACAAAGTTTGGAAATGTTTTTATTCTTTAAAAACCTGTTGGAAAAATTTAACATCTTTAAGCACAAAATCAATACTTCCATCTTGATGACTGCATCCAACTGGATGATTTTTTCACTTGATGTTCTTTTTTTTTCTAGCATTACAACCTTGTTCAATTACTAGACAATAAAAGGACATTAATTGAAAGAATAAAAAAGGAGGTGTATAGATACAGAAACAATTCCCACAATCAGCACTTTGTCAGCTAAGCTGAAATACTTCTAAGAAAGTGATTTTATCTAGACACTATTTTTTACACTATCCTCAGCTGATCTTGACAAAAACTCAGCCTAGTCAGTTCCCATGGATTTGCAGACATTTGTGTATGTATATATATGTACCTCCGCACTGGATTTGACCTTTAATTTCAACTCCACAACCCAGCTGAACAATCAATGTCTGTAAATGTTTGTAGGGGCAAGGCCCTAGGCTGTACTGACTCTGGGACTGGAAATGCATCTTCTTCTACTTTTGGGGATATAAAAAAATATGCTTTAGGTACACCAATTAATCTACTTAATAAGCAATAATATAAATAGGAGGAGTGACAGCCCTCTGCAGAGAGTGCAGACGGGTGAGTTGTTCAGATCCTAACAGGACTGGATTCTATATCTGAATCCTTAGGGCTAACAAGAGATCTTCTGATTGTAGAGCTCTGAAACCCTTGGTCCTCCACTGATAAGTAATAAAGCCATTAGCCAGACTTACGTTTTTCCACCTGGAGAAGAATGCTCCCTATTTCAATGCAAAATTCCAAAATTCTTATGCATTTATGAGCAGCATCCCAAAAATAAAAAATAACCCTATAGAAAGTAAAAGTTATGGGTGCTTTTTTACTTTTTACTTGGAAAAATACATAAATCTAATCTAAAATACAAAACAGTAAATATTATAATAAATATATAAAAAATAATTAGAAAGGATTTTAAAGCGCAGTATTGTAGGCTTCTTTCTGGGAATCAGTAGGGAAAGAATGAAAAAACAGGGACAATGCACTTGAAATCCTGTTGCTTTTTTTGTTCATTCCAGCATTATTCCCCAGTGAAGCCCCTTCTTAGAAATATTAATTCTAAATGTTCTTCTTTTAACTTGTATCATTGTAGAGGTTAAAAATGGAAAGTTTTATAATACAGCTACAGTTAAGGGAATTAAGAAATATTAATCAGAAGGCAGAATAATGCTGAGTGATTGTTTTTATTTAAATGTTCATTTTTCTTCTTTCTTCTTTGCCCAACAAAATAAAATCTGAGTGAGTATATGAATGAAGGGTTCCCTTGTAATTCCCTTGCAATGCCCCGAGTACAACACAAAAAATATTCTGTATGCTGCTTTTGTCTTCAAGAGAACATAAATGCGGTGTATTTCATTGTAGTGAAAATGTCAACATCCTGATTGAAGGTAAATTTTTTCCCATGTTTAGATCAACAAGGCTAACTGTTTTGTTTAGGACTGAAAACTCCTGCCCATCTTCTCCAGTTGATTAGTCCAGATAATAGGAGCAGGAAATCTTCAGTGATTGAAGTGAGCAGGGTTTAACTCAGAGCATTGAGTGGTCAAACCTACAAAGCTCTTAAATTAATCTCTCACTGAAAGAAATCAAGTGTGACTTTTATGTTTTTGCTAACAGAATGCAAATCTAGGATACAGATAGACATTTTCTGATATGTGTAATTAGAGATATTTTTATATAGATACTGTATTCAAAATGTGTGTATAAATTTTAACTGTAGAGTGTACAGCATAACAATTTAATTTTTGTTAAGATTCTGTTTGGAAATACATTGCAAAGACATAATGTAAATGGCTGTCTTTCTATGACATCAGCTGAGAAAAATGAATTGTTTCACAAAATATGCTATCTTTTTTATACTAACTTTGTTTCTTATGGAAATCAGGTATTACAGAAAGATTCCCTTACTCAGCCCTCATTGTTTCTGCATTGGTATGCACACAGAGTGGATTGAGAAACATTACTTTGTAGATGTATTTTCAATAAAAATAGTTTTACATTACTGCTTTTTGGGGGGATTTCTTTAAAGTTCTCTCTAACCAAAGTTCTACGCAAATTCAAAGCAAACAAACTCATAATATAGGGCTTCGGGAATTCCATGCCATTTTGCACAGCAGGGGTTCCTCACTTCAAATATCTGCTTAGAGTTCCAAGATCAAAGAAAATAGGTAAGTGAAACACCACTGACAAAAGAAGGCACGGAAGTGAAGGCAGGAAGGAATATTAAAATTATAAGAAAAAACGTCTAACCGAATGAAGTTCATTCACATTTAGGTACATAAATACATCTCTGCAAAATCTTTAAAAGGTAAGCATTTATATTTTAATTGATTCAGTAACTGAAAAGTTGCCAGTTCATTTTGAATGTGTAATTACATGGTCCAAACACAGTAAGGTCACTGTGCCATGGGAAGCAATAGAAGTCCTTTGACTGGGGTATTACAGCACTGCAATGTTATGGTCATCCTAAGACAATCCACTGTTTTTCTCACAGGAGTAGTTTCTTATGGTGTCTGGGTTCATTTGGCAACAACTTCAGCTAGCAGAGATACTATCTAATGGAAGTGAATGTCTTGTCAGAAGGAGTGGGAAGGTATGTGAGCTGAATCACTTGCATTTGGAAATCTGTCTTGGTCGGAGCACATGGAGACAGCAGTGAGAAGTCTTGCCTCCCTAAACATAGCAACAAAACTGGACAGTGACCTTCACTGATTCATCTGCAGTGTTTTGAGCAAAAACAATACATAAATGCAACCGGCTTTAAAAAAACAGGCAAACAAACAAACAAAAAATAATGGTATTATCAAATACATAAGCATAATTTTTCCCTTTTTTTATGTTACCTACACACTCGTTCTTTGATTCAATTCAATTAGGTATCTTGTGTTTCTATATTTACTATCACAATGTGAAGAGCTAAAGAAAAGAGAGTGCATTACTTGGAGGTATTACTGGCACGGTGACCTCACAGTTCTATGGCTCCATACATCTCTAGCACTCTATAATTTTTCAGTGGTGGTTTCATTTGGAAACTGAGGTACAAAACAGGCATGCCACTCTTAGACAAGAATTTATGTCTCTGTGACAGTGTGTGTGGCCTATACAAAGCAAAGGAATCATGCATGTGGAAAATGTACTACTGGCACAAGGAAGTGCTTCTGCCCTCTTTTCAGAAGGACTGGTTTGCACTAGGGACATTTGTGTTCCAATGCAAGCACAATTGATGAGAAATAGAGGACATTGTTTTCAACCAATAATACAACATGTATTTGTTTTAATAAGGAATAAAAATGATCCAGAGGAGTACAACTTGCTTCTGACATGACCAAATGTGCTAGCTACGCTTGTTTTAATCAACACAGTGTCATCAACTTGCTTCTAGCATGATCAGCTGTTTCCCAGAATAGGATAAAAAATTGAGGTGAGCTGACAGATCGCTCCCTGTCTGGTTTTCTGTCTTTTTTTTTTTTTTTTTTATTAAGAGATTGGCTTACACTGGAAGTGTGGAGCAACAGAGAAATGGAGAGAGATGTCTACACCTCCACATCAATCTGAAAATCCAGACTCGCAACATCAGAGAGGCAGCAAAATTCTCTCTGACAGTAAAGAAAACATTAGCTGGAAGAGAACATTCTGCATGGTGAGACTTTTTCAGTCCTTTTTCTGTTCTTTTTCCTCGCTTCTGGCTCCCAGATACACAGAGGTATCTAAAATGCCAAAATTTTAGAACAGGAACATTTTCATCTCTAACCAAAGTTTTTCATCATCATGCCTCATTACACAACTAGGGCTGCACAAATAATTGATTTTTCACTTCAGTGAGAGAACTGAAAAACATGGGAGAATAAAATTTTTCCATGGCATCATGAAACAATTTTTTTATTGCTAATTTTTTATTACAGAGCAGTCTGTTTCAGGTATAGCTAAATGTTTCATTTTCCCCTTCTCGAAACATCTCATTTTAATCTCACTTCTGGATTGATTTTAGTCTATTTAAAATGAAATGAATCAGCTTGTAAGTGAACTGTCTTTCTGAAATAAAACACTGAGCAATTTTTCACGGAAAATATCAAAAAGAAATAGCTCAACTTTTCTACCTCTTCTCACTTTAAAGCCAGTTGTATTCACAAAAGCCGCCACAGCTTCATAAGCACTTACCTCAACACTGTATTTTTCAGCAATATATTTTTATATGAACACTTTTTCTTTGCTCTTTGCAACTTTCTTTGTCCACACATAGAATATTTTTTTGCTTTTCCTTATTGCTCAGAATTTTTTCTTCACTGTTGACAGAAAATAAGGCACAACCAGAGAGGGCCACAAAAAATGATCCAAGGAATGGAGCATCTCTCCTTTGAGGACGGGCTGATAGAGCTGGGGTTGTTCAGTCTGTAGGAGAGAAGACTGTGGGAAGACATGAGAGCGGCCTGTCAGTATCTAAAGGGGGGCTGTAAGAAAGACGGGGACAGACTGTTTAGCAGGGCCTGTGGTGGTAAAACAAAGGGCAATGATTTCAAACCAAAGGAGGGGAGATGTAGATTTGATATAAGAAACCTTTTGCAATTAGAGTGGTGAGACACTGAAACAGGTCACCCAGAGAGTGACTAACTCAAAAAATTGTATGATTCTATGATTCTGTGATAAAGATTGTGGAGAACCCATACAGTGGAGCCGACATACAAAGCTGAGTAACACCTTGTACACCTTCCAGACTCAGAAGATCTGCCCTTTCTGGTCTGTACCTTTGAACGCTTCTGTGCTGTAGATATTGAAATGCATTTGGGAACGCATACAACCTTTGCTTCAAACAAAACTTAAATCAATTTGGTCACTGTAATTGTGTACAAAAAAAAGGCCAAATTCTTTGGTGCTTGATTACTCCTCTAACTGGCAAAACTCCCACTAACTGCAGTAGGGAGAAGAACAGAATAAAGATTTGACTCATATTTCACACACAGAGAGTAAAATACAGTGCAGATATATTCAGAATAAAGTCAGCATTGATGCCAGAGGGTGACAGTCATTGGTCTTAGCAGGTACCGCAAAACTGCCCCCCCCCCCCCCCCCCCCCCCCCCCCCCACGTTGCTGCTTCACCTTGCCCCTTGGCCTCTTTGAATCTCACTCCTCCACCAGGCAGCAGTGCCCGGCCATGCCAAGCTGTGCTGTGGTTTTCTGATACACACAAATGGAGACTGGGATGGGACCACCCAGCTTGCTTCCACTTACAGGCTAAGCCAGGATGTAAGGCTGAGTCTCTGGGAGAAAAGGGCTACGATACTAACCCAGTGTGCCACTTAGCATCCACAGTGCAAAAGAGCTATTTAGATGCTGCCAACACTTCATTTTTAGCTGTTCTGTGGCTCTCTAACAATCAGCCACCTACAAACTGCAAAATGTTTCCCAGTAGTGACAGCCATGATCCCATTGGATTGTGCTGCCATCATGTGGCAAATGTTTTTTACAAGAAAAGTTTTCTCCAGTTAAAAAGTGAAACCATCTGGTGAACAATTCAGCACAAAACTTCGCAAGCCTACTCCAGCTGCAAAATGTTACTGTAACCCAGTTTATTCACATGAATAATAGATTCATTCATCTTGTACTTTTTTTCAGCACAGCCATTAAAAGGTTAACTGTGAACACCTTTATTCTTGTTAATGAGTTTTTTATGTGTGTTTGTGCTCATTTGTTTGTGCTTTGTCTGAGCATCTCAGGCAAGATAAGTTTTGTTAGAGTAAATGTCTGACACAGTGTCTGAAACACTCTTAATTACTGGGACAGTGCTGGTGTATAGGCTTATTATTTACTAACTCTGGTTGCTAACAGGATGGAGTTTAGCACAGTTGCTGAGCTCTCTTCCACTCTCTTGGTGATCTTGGTGATCTGGTATCTTCCAACGCACTGTGAGAATAACAGAATCGCAGAATTGTGGAGACTAGGAGGGACCTTTTGAGATCATCTAGTCCAACTCTCTGCTAAAGCAAGTTCCTTGGAGTAGATTGCACAGGAAAATTTCAAGATTGGGTCTTGAATATCTCCAGACAAGGAGACTTCACAACCTGTGTGGACAGCCAGTTCCAGTGGTCCGCTGCCTTTAAACTAAAGAAGTTCTTTTTTGTGTTATTATGGAACTTCCCATGTTCCAGTTTGTTCCCTCTGCACCTTGTCCTACTGCTGTACATCCCTAAAAAGAGACTGGTCTTATCCACTTGACTCCCACACTTCACATATTTAGAAGCATTTATAAGTTCCCCAATCCCCAGGGCTGAGCAGCCATAAGTCTCTCAGTGTTTCTCAGAAGGAAGATCCAGGCTCCTCATCGTCTTTGTGGCCCTCTGTTGGACTCTCTCCAGAAGTTACCTGTCTTGAACTTGAGAGCACAGAACTGGACATAGTACTCCAAATGTGAACTCACCAGGGCAGAGTAGAGGGAGAAGATCACCTCCCTTGACATGCTGGCTGCATTCTTTTTAATGCATCCCAGAATATCATTGTCCTTCTTGGCCAAAGGGCACACTGCTGGCTTATGGCCAGCCAGTTACCACCGGGTCACCCAGGCTCTCCAGGAGCAGGACTCTATACTTGCTCTTGTGGAACCTCATCAAGTTTCTCCCCACCCAGATTTCCAGTTCTCCTTTGTGGGATGCTACATTTCTACACTTGGAAACTATACTTGGAAACTTGTCCCTGCTGACAGATACAGACAGTAAATAAAGATATTGTATTTTAAAAGGACTTAACCAAATGATAGCCTTTCTACAAGAAACTCTGAAAAGGATTCATCCAGGTCATCAGCTGTGGTCAAAAAGCAACTAGTATATCTGAAGAAGAAGCATTAAAAAATGTTGAGTTTCTTTTTTCCTAAGACTGGCCCATGCCAGCTCCTCAACTCAGTTCTCTAAACTGATGACATTATAGAGTCCCATTATAGATCAAGCATCTTCTTCAGTGTTCTTACACCTGGGTGGCTGATGATCTGCCCCATGAATAATGTCAGAATTCGGGTGAGATCTTTCAGAACTACATCTGTCAGCCACAGGGTTGCTCTCTGCTGGCACAAAAAAAAGTCTGTGTGGCATTTGGCCAGGGACTGAGCTTTTCCTTCACAAAACTTTTTCCTTCACAAAACTGCAGTGTTGCCAACTTTAGTAGTACTACGTGTTGTATTGCACTCTCATAGAATAAGAATAAGAAGATTGATAATACTATCTTAAAACAACTTATCATCACTCATAGCTGTCTACAAACACAATTCCACTGTGACATAATCATAAACTCATGTTGGAAAGTACCTTTAAGATCAGCTAGTTCCAACTCCCTGATATAAGCAGGGATATCTCTCACTAGACCAATTTGCTCACAGCCCCTCCAGACTGGCCTTGAATGCCTCCAGGGAGGGAGCATTCACAACTTCACTGGGTAACCTGTTCCAGTGTCTCACCACTCTCACTGCAAAGATTTCTTCCTAATATCTTGTCTAAATCTACCCTCTTCCAGTTTAAAGCAATTTCCTCTCATCCTGTCACTACTTCCCCTTGCAAAGCTCTTCTGTAGGTCCCCTTCAGGAACTGGAAGGTTGCTAATGTCTCCACTGGACCCTTCTCTCCCCCAGGCTGAGGATCCCCAATTCCCTCAGCCTGCCCTCACAGGGGAGGTGTTCCAATCCTATGATCAGCTTTGTGGCCCTCTTCTGGACCCCATCCAACAGCTCCATGTCCTTCTTGTGCCGGAGGCCCCAGAACTGGACGCAGTACTCCAGGTGGGGTCTCACAAGAGCAGTGTAGAGAGGCAGAATCATCTCCCTCGGCTTGCTGGTAATGCTTCTCTTGATGTAATTCAGGATATGCTTGAGCTTCTGGGCTTTGAGTGCACATTGCTAGCTCATGCTGAGTCTTTCATCAGCTGACACCCTCAAATCCTTCTCATCAGGGCTGCTCTAAAGCCATTCTCCACCCAACCTGTATCTATGCCTGGGATTGCCATGACCCAGGTGCAGCAGGACCTTGCACTTGGCCTTACTGAATTTCATGAGGTTGGCATGGGCCCACGTCTCAAGCCTATCCAGGTCCCTCTGGATAGCATTCCTTCCCTCTATCATGTCACCTGCACCACTCAGCTTGGTGTCATCTGCAAACTTGCTGACAGTGCACTCAGTCCCACTGTCCATGAAACACACACAAAGATGTTAAATAGCACCAGTCCCAGCACCAATCTCTGAGGAAAGCCACTCATCACCGGTCTCAACTTGGCCATTGAGTCACTGACAGCAACTCTTGGAATACGACCATCCAAACAATTCCTTATTCAGTGAATGATCCACCCATCAAATCCATTTTTCTCCAATTTGGTGATCAGGATGTCATGCAGAACAATGTCAAATGCTCTGCAGAAGTCCAGGTAGATGACATTAATTGCTCTTCCCTTTTCCACTGATGCTGTAACTCCATTGTAAAAGGCCACCAATTTTTTTAGAAATGACTTGCCCTTGCTGAAGCCATGTTGTTTACCACCAATCACCTCATCTTTATTTTCCACGTGCCTTATTAGGGCCTTCAGGATGATCTGTTCCATGATCTTGTCAGGCACAGAGGTGAGAATGGCCTGTAGTTCCCTGGAAAATAAAGTTGCCTGAGCATAACACAGAGAATCAGAAAGCAGAAAAAAAAAGCCTCCAATTATATTTTTTGTTTGTCTCAAAATGGTTCAACTGATGAGGTCTGTATTACTGAATGCTACTGAAATAACATCCCTCAAAACCTACTATAGCAAATAGTGACCTTTCAAATGAATGCTTTCATGAAACCGCACAAGAATTTTCACAGCGAAATTCCACAAACATCAAGAAGTGTCTGATCTGCTAAAAACATGGAGAAGATTTTCAGGATTGTGAAAATAAATGCAATACCATATCTAGTGAAGTCCTTGGTGACTGGAAAAAGGGAAATGTTACTACCATTTTTAAGAAAGGGAGAAAGGAAGACCTGGGGAACTACAGGCTGATGAGCTTCACCTCTGTGCCTGGGAAGATCACGGAGCAGATTCTCCTAGAAACTATGTTAAGGTTCATACGAGATAAAGAGGTGATTTGAGACAGCCAGCATGGCTTCACCAAGGGCAGATCATACCTGGCCAATCTGGTGGCCTTCTATGATGAAGCAATGTCTTCGGTGGCAGTTTTTCACACAGAGTGGTGATGCACTGGAACAGGTTGCCCAAGGAGGTTGTGGATGCCTCATCCCTGGAGGCTGGATGTGGCTCTGGACAGCCTGGTCTGGTGGTTGGCTACCCTGCACATAGCAGGGGGGTTGAAACTTGATGATCATTGTGGTCCTTTTCAACTCAGGTCATTCTATGAATCCATGATTCTATGATACCACATATGGCAGGCTGGACTTTACTGCCATAGGCACAGGCAGGACTGCCAGCCTGGAACAGAGTCTCTATGAGAGCCCTAACAACAGAATCAGAAGCTTTGCTTGTTCCTTCTTTCTTTCGTTCATAGAATCATAGAATATCACAAGTTGGAAGAGACCCATAAGGATCACTGAGTGCAACTCCCAGATCCACAGAGCATCATGCAAAATTCAAAGTCTGTGTGTGAGAATATTGACCAAATTTCCCTTGAGCTCCAGCAACTCAGGGCCATGCCCGCTGCCCTGTGCAGCCTGTTCCATGCCCACTGCCCTCTCGAGCACAGCCTTTCCCTAACCCTGTATCTCCCCTGACACAGCTCCAGGCTGTTCCCTCAGATCCTGTGCCTCTCACAGGCAGAGCAGAGCTCAGCAGTCAGAGTTGGTCTCCAATGTCCCACCTCCTGTATGTACACCCACAGTTGCCCTTCACCAGGTGCATTTGCACGAGTTAAAATTCATGCTGCTGTGATTGCCCAGACTTGCCATAGCTTTACATAGCCACCGCTTCAGCCTGGTAAGTAAAGGACGCCCCAGAAACAAGCACAGCTCTCTGAACACAAGAGATAGGGCATTGCAAAATAAAAGGTACAGATACAGAGGAACAGTTCTGACTTCCTTCCATTATAAGATATTAGGATAAATTCACTCAGCACATACATCAACACAGCCTTGTGAAGGAGCTGACGCAGTGTTTGCAAAGGGAAGTACAGCATTGCTGGCTTTCTGGAGCTCTGACAGTGCCCTAGTAGGGGAGCTGGCACATCTGTGAAATCATTTTATTAGAAGTAAGTTACTTAGAAAACTCAGCAGAAAGAAATTCAGAAATGGCATACTGTGAAGCTGCTATTTTTTCTTTCTCTCTTGAGAGGCATTTTACGTTTCTTTTGTGCTGAAAAGGAGTTCTGACAAAAACTGTGTAAAAGGTCATATGCCATATGGCAAGTCAAAAACAAGTTAATTCTGAACCTCTCTAGTATTTTCAATTGGGAGAATTCATGATAGACACATATATTACAAGTATGATGAGAGCTTCAGATGTGATGTGACATCTCTATTATAATAATTCCATTCACACAACTTTGCCAAGCATGATGCAATGATAGACCTGTGATTTTTTTCCCTTAACAGTTTGGGGCTGCGAACAGTTACAAGCTCATCACAGAGCCATCACTCATTAGCCTGGTTAGCCAGCAATAAACATTCATTCAGCTGAGATCACAGAAAAAATCAGATGTTTCCTGTGCAGTCTGATCTAATAGGTGGCAAACCTGCCCATGACAGGAGGTTGGAACTGCATGGGTTTTAAGGTCCCTTCCAGCCCAAGCCATTCTGTGATTCTGTGACTCTATGATTTATAGCTAACCCTAAAGGATGGCAGCACTGTTCATTTAATTTTTATCACTTTTTATCATACTGCTTCACCCTTGTCTACTGCTTTCTGGAATTGGGGTATAAGTTGGTATAGAAATCATGTTCAGCAAGGGGCCTTCCTGAATTCATCTCATAAGCTGGCCTCTGTCTGTTTATCCTCGTGTAATAGAATTTGTTGGGACAAGAAGCAACACAGAATTTGCTAGCTCTGATATAGTGAAAATTTTGCATTTGAAAGCGGTACTAATTTGATGAAGTTTCACACTCTTCCAGCAGAGTGTTTTAGTCCAGAAGATGTCCTGTCCCTACATTAATTACAACCTTCATAATAGCATGTCACTTTATAGAGAGAAATCTTGAGTGATGGATGTTACAAATAGACTATTAAGAGAGGATGAAATTCACTCCAAATCTCAGTTTTAATTGTTTGCTCAGTCTGACATCTAGTGGCCCTGAACAGAAGCATTTTGAACAACTTGGACTTATTCCTTGGTTCTCATTGCCGTCACCTACACACTATATGAAACATTGCTGTTTCAGACTGAGGGCCTGCAATCCTGTAGAATCGTAAAATTATAGAGTCAGTAAAGATCAGAAAAGACCTGTAAGATTACCCATTCTAATCCTTTTCTTGCATTTTTCCTTGAATATTCCAGGAAAGGCGAACCTACTATCTGTATTAGCAGCATAAAAAACCTTCCAGCCAAAAGTAGCGTACAAGGAGTAGAATCAGTTGAAGTACTACTAAGAAAGACAATATCTCAATTAAATGGAAAGTAAATGTGCCTTTTATGTTCTCTTTAACAAAGGGGCAAAATAGTAGTGCACAAAAATTCATGCACTGCAGTCAGTTTCTTCAGATTATCTTGAGGTAAAGATTTCTGCAGAATACGGAAGAGTGCTATTTTATAGCAATGTGATGAGTAGGAAGAAAATCCCCTCATGGTGTACTAGAACACATGCTCTATTCAGTAGTTTTGCACTTTCACTGAAGCTTTGGCTTGCTCTTCACAAAATCATATTATTAAATGAAGTGAACTGGAGGTCTGATCCAAGACAGTGATTCTTGAGTTCCCAATTACTGTAGCAGAATGTGAAGCAAAAGACGTATATGATTATTACTGGAGGATGTGAAGCAAGAAAGCGAGATTTAATGAGACAAGTGCCCTGTTATCAGTGATACTACCTTGTACATCTCTTGTCACAAATACACCAAGATCCTTATTGCTGAAGAGAATTAGGATTTAGGATTTTGCCTCTATCACTATAATTGTGAAGCTGTTCATTAGTCTATCCAGTGGTTAGGAATTTCCTCTTTATTTCCTGCTTCCGTAAAACCGCTTAATATCCATGTATCCTATTCCTAATACTTTCTACCATGTAAGTGGCTCTTTTCAATCTCATCTCTGCTAAGGTACTGTATTTCCTCTTAGCTCTCTTTCTACTGGACAAAGAATAAACTTTTTCTAGTCTACTCTGATGTATATCTACTCCACTAACTGCTTGCAGTCCCATGCTATGCCTAAATCCTCACCCTTCTCTTACATAAGCAACCAGAATTGTAAATAGTATTTCACGTGAAAATATGGATGCAGAAAAACTTTAATTCTTCCTAATAGCTACAAAATATCTCTTCAACACATCTTCAGATCTCATGTACTGCTTTACTGTCATCTCATTCTGGCTACTTGCAGTCATCTTTAAAGATTTTCAACATATTTTTTTTTTAATAGCAGTAAGTATTGTTTTTATCATTTGACTTCTTTTTTTATTAAAGACATTCAGTGAATTATGAAGATTTTTCTCAAGGAGGAACTTTGCCAGTAATTTCCCCTTCAATTTTACTCATCTTAGTTTCTCTTTTAATTAGTGCCTCAAGGTCCTGATCAGTTCTACATAGTCCCAAATACTTTGATTCAGTTGATAATTTTCTCCAAGACATCATGCCAGGATTGAATATCAAAGAAATATCGAGTGAAAATGATGTGGCAGATTTGACTTGATTTACACATGGGGAGTCCATTCTGCATTTATCCTGTTTCATTTTCTCTTCACGTCTCAATTCTCATTTTTCCCATGTCCTTATGTTCTGTTTAAACCAGGCTTAAACAACAGTGCAACAGTGGGGGTTTTCAGATATCTGTAGAGACTAAGCACCTGTACAGAGGCAAAATCATAAGAACATTATCTTTGACAGATGTGTGCCTGACCTGCTCTTGAAGCTAGAATAGCTATGAAAATCTGTAATGAATCACACCAGTGTGTGTGTGTATGACATTTTACAGAGTCACAGAATCACAGAATTATAGGGGCTGGAAGGGGCCTCCAGAGTTCATGAAGTCCAACCTCCCTGCACAGCAGGCTCCCTACAGCAGGAAGCTCAGAGCACCTTCTATCACTCAATTCAAGCCTTCTCTGCGGCAACAGAAGATAATTCTTTCTTGCTATTTTCCCACACAGAACAGAAAACTGTTGATCATCTTCCTCTTTAGTACAGCCTCGTTGTAGTCAGACACAGCTGTGTTTGCAGTGTCCTTTCTTGCAGATTAAACAAACTCAGTTCTCCCAGCTTTTCCTGGAGCATCTTTTACAAATCCTTTACATTTCTTCTTGTTTCCTCTGGGATTTTCTCCAGTTTATTTAATAAATATTTCATGTAATAACCTACTCATTATAATTTATGGTATAATTTCCTTGCAATCCTGTAATTCCTGCTTCAAGCATGAATGAAATTTGGTAACCCGTACAGTGAGTGTTTGTTGTGCAACATGTACATCAGTACATACGTTCCTATACAATACATACAATATTTGCCTAAGTCGGGTAAACTGTGAAGCCATTCTTTCACTGTCTGCATGTCAGATAGATACATCTGCTGCTCATTCAAAGTATTTTGTTTTTCCCTCTTCTACATATATAGAGATCCTGCAGATCCTACAGACTTAAGAAAAAATAAAGTCACTTCAAGGACTGTGCAGAATTCACTACCAGGTTCCTGCTGAAAGAGGCTGCTCTTGGTGAATGGCTGCTGCTCCACCAAATACATCTTAGAGTCATAGAATAACCTCAGTTGAAATGGATCCACAAGGATTGAGTCCATCTCCAGCAAAAAGACGTTGTTCTGTCCTTGGCTTGGATAAAGCAGAACTAAGGTATCTTACATTAAGCAGGTGAAGAGGGTGTATCCATCCTTTAGGTGAGATCTGGCCCGAGCAAAAGCTCTTAGGAGGGGGGTGATTGGATGCTGCATGGTTTCTCCCACTGCTTGAAGTTATGCCACTACTTGGAAAAGAATTTAAGATGCTGAGCTAAAGCACCTGAATCAGTGATTCAGATACCCATCTGTGTTTCGCCCTCAAATACAATGTGCAGTTCCATATTTATATTAAGCCATCAGTGAATACAGATACACAAACACCACCTAAAGAAAGAACTGCTATCTAGAGGTTTGTTCTCTTGAGTGAATGAACAGCCATGCAACATCTCCTGCCCACAAATTCACCAAAATTCCATTTAAATAAGGTAGGTATTTTGAACCAACATTTGCTATCATAAAGAACTCCTAATGCTTTTCCCATGTAGTGTTTCCTCACATAAAAACCTTAGTGAAGCAACATTACTTTCTAGATTTTGTCTTTTTTTTTTCTTAAGATCAAAGTAACATTTTGACTTTCAGCATCATTTCAACTGATACTTGTTTTCTGCAGAACTGATTTACTTTGGTGTATTCTTCGTATTCTAATTATAATTCTGAGCCTAAGGTGTATTTATTTAGGAGTTTTTCTTTCACTCCTTCCCATCACAAAGAAACTAATTGCTCGGTGACTGCTCTGTAAATACTGTTGAATCAGTTCACAGACTTGAATTCCAGCCTTGTTGCCAGAACAACCATGATGAAAGGGCCTGAGTGTCTGATGCAATAGCTGTGTCCCCAGGTGTCATCTGGTCCTGATTTACCACACCTTAACATGAATTCCTCTGCTCATTTGTCTCAGCAAACACTGCGGTCCCCATCTTCTGGCTCCTCATCTCCTCTGCTGCTCACTGTTCTGATTTTGACAGTAGGACTTTCAGTTATTTGTTTTTGTATCAACTTCAGCTCTCCTGTGCTTAAATGACATGAACTATAAAGGATGTTGTACTGCAGCAAACACAGGTTTTATAATGAGGGTGTGTTCCAGTCCCAGATAGTTTCTCAAGTTTCCAGATTTGTGGTGCCCTAGGCTAATCAGTGACAGGATGTCTTAAATGGGTTATAGAAGTCCGGGCTTGCACAAGAATGAAACCTTTTGCCTTTCATAGCTTAAGAGCTATGGAAAGACTGCCTATTTTTTACTTGAGGTAATTTCAGAGTCACTTCTACTTCAAAGTATCTTCTTGAAAAAAGTCAGCAGAGCTTTAGGCTGATTCCCTTCCCAGGAGGAACTGAAGAAGCAGATGTAGATCAGAAAGGTGCCCTGCGGGGGAAAGCATTTGTAGAACAGGAGCAAGGAGCTCTCCCTTACAGCTGTGGCCATAGGGACACAGCACACTTTCTTCATTGAGCCCAGTCCTTTAATTCCCCAGTGTGGGAATCAAATGTTGTTTCTGCATTTAGAATAAGATAAGAATACTTTATTTTTAGGTCTCAGTATATAATTGAAGCAATTTGTAGCTATTAAAAATCAGGTAATTGTCATGGGTTCAAAGACTGCAGCTCCTGTCTGTCCAGCCGTCTGAAATAAAACTACTGATTTTTGGTGCTGGACAAACAGGGCCTGAATAATAAAGGATCCAAAAAGGAGAAGTTAAAATAATTGATAATATACCTGTACAAGCTAGTAACATGTTTAGATATATATATATATGTTTAGATATATATATATATATATTGTTTTGCTGTATACATAGTAAAGTATACAAGTTGTGACATATTTGAGGACATGCTTGAAGAGATATCAGGAAGGACTGGAATTACTGCCTCTCCCCCCCCC
>JAPSGF010000003.1:30123111-30169365 GCA_035772895.1 Perdix hodgsoniae | reverse complement strand
TTTATCAGAGATACCGTCTGACCAAAATTATTGAGGTATTTCCAACACCAGCGATCATGCAATAAACACATCCTCCTTTGGAAAGAAGTAAGGAAATGAGCCTGGAATGTCCTGTGAGCCTGTCTTTTTAGAGGGGAAATGATGCAGTCACAGATAAAAACATTACTTCAGTAGTGGTTGCTTGGGTTAATTCATTTTTGAACCTAAATATGAGGGGCATAACCTTTAACAAATCTCATTACCTGCCTCCCAGTGAGTCCTTCACTACATATCTCCACACTGTTCTTGTTTATACCTCACACAAACAGTAAGCTTGATGCCTTCCCTTCCAGGAAGCAAGCAGTTAAAATTCAATTTGAAATAACAGTTCCCAAAAGCTTTTTCCACCTCAGTAATTACTGCTCAGGGAGAGGGAGAGAAAACACACATGTCCCTAAATCCCCATAGTTTGCTGGTAGTCCGTCTTTGCAGTTTACATTGTATTTAGTGATATATTTTAATTCAAGCATGATAAATTAGTCAAACACCAATAACTTTGTTATCCAGTGTGCTGACAAAGGAAATAATGGAGCAATTAAACAACACATTGGAATGGGCTCATTAAACTAATACAGCCACCATTTTACTGGCAGCAGTATCTTCATTAAAACTGGGTTGAGTATCAGGCAGAGGGAGAGAAAGAAAAGGGAAGAGGGCTGGGAAAGTTAGGAAAGGAATGTAGTAGCATTTTGCAGGACATTTTTCAGCTTGGGAAAGGACAAGGTACAAAAGTACAAGTACGAGGTACAAAATGACAAGTCCTTCCAGAGTCAGTGCCAGCAGCGAGCTATGCTGAGTTGCCCTCACATGATCAAAGACATTTCCAAGATCGCCTCTGAGAAACTTCCTGAGGGAAATTATCAGAAACTTCCTGAGGGAAATTATCACCTTGCTTCAGCAACAAGCTGAGTAACTCCTGCGAAGTGCAGAGTGGACAACACAGATATTGTGTTCTGATCTATCTGGGATTATGGATCTTCCTGCAGGATCTACATGTAAATCTCTTAGAGCCACGGGGACAGACCTCCTGTTTGCTGTCAGGCTTTTACTGAAGCACATCAGTGAACTGCAAAGGAATGTCGCCAGACACAGCCCATTTTTAAGTTAGCACAGTGTACTCAGTTCTCTGCATAGATCTTAAGATTTCCTGTGAAATGTTTATTGTTCTCATGAGTAGCAGGTAACTAGAAATTTGAACAGGTTGTTTGCTTATCTCACAGCTCCTCTGCTTTTATACCAGGAGAGATGAGGTGGAGGAAAGTTCTCTAAGCTGAGAATGACCCCTATCAGAATCTGCAGGCAGATGTCCTGTGGAATCTGTTTCTTATAGAAATAGCATGCCTGCCTCTGTCTGAGCCTTTAGAACTCACTCAAATTAATATTCTAGTGTCTTCATAAGTTATTGTGCCAAAGTCATATTTGAAACCACTTCTTTTCCACACTGAAGATTTTACGGTGCATCTCTAGCTGATTTGTGAAAATCTGCTTATTAGTTTCATATATCTGATATACAAAGTGCGTGCCACAAAGCTACCCCACGCCAGTACCTATAGGATTAATTCATGCAATGCTTAATGTTAATCTGAATTAAGAAATCTTTGCCATGCATGGGTTGGAACAAATTGAATTTCAGAGAGTGATTATTCATTCAGCAGAAAATTGTGTGAGTCAGTGGTAAGCAGGGATGGTTTGGTAAGCAGGGCAGCAGCGCAGTGCTTCATGGGATACCACATGCAGGTGGAACACCCTCAAACCAGGCAAGTGCTGAATATGGTATACGTGGCAGGGGTGGAAGATGTAATTTTTAAACAGCAATGGCAGTCATGCATTAGCATCTTTGAAACACTTTGTGAACATTAAGGATTAAATCTGGCTCTTCCACTCCCTTTCTGTGTGTGCTCTGCACTTGAGCAAAGAAAAATGCAAATAGGGTAATAGGCAGAGTACAAGGAAGTTCTTGCAGTGCAACCCTCATTCTCACAGAAAGTTTCTCTGGGGTTACCTTGGCACATTCACGGCCAGAAGAATATGTGGAGACCTTCTGAGCAAAGGGAACAGCCAAATCCTTGTGGCATAGTTCCCTGTAGCCATGGGGAGGTCTGTGGTTCCAGCAGCACTTCCTTCTGCTTCGAGGAAGGAACTTATTACCACCTTCAAAATAAAATGCTAAGAAACTATAAATGAACACATACATGGGAAACAGGCTCACCAGTCATCTGTTTTGCATCCCATAGATCTCTAGCAGGAGATCATATCAGTCTCAATTGTGTAAAAAGCCCGACCTAATTCCACCGGTGCCTCCAAAATTCACCAAAGTACAGAGGAAAATAGTTTCTTCAGAGCAAGGTGAAATATAAGACAGTGGTGGGATGACATATCCACCTTCACTTGGAGTCTGCAGATTAATTTCTGGTAATGGGACAGAGATGCTGTAATAGCTGGTGATACCCATACTATCCCCTAGGATCACCAGCAGCTGGTGGAGATATCCCTCACTTAGGCCCAGATGTAGTAAGCTTTGCAAGTAAAAGCAGCCCCTTTTAATGTGGATCTTGGAAGGTTGTGCAGCAGGAAGGGGTAAAGGCTGTGTATCTGAGGAGCAGCAACAGACTGGGAACAAAGATAAAGAGATTTGGGTGAAAGTGTGTGAACACTCTTAAGAGAGCCAGGAGAGAAGTGAGAGGGCGAGAGGGGGATGGATCAGAAGGACTCAGGTACGGTTGTGACCTGTTAATATGAAGATAGAATCTGAAGACGTGCCATCACCTAGAATTGAAATGGTGGATCTAAGAGCATCCAGTTAATTAAGAGACCAGAATTCCAGCCTTTATTGATTTTAGTGAGATTACAGTATATATTCTGCCCTGAGAGATGTTTAATCAGCCCTTTTGTTCAAATAATTATTTAAGCAGTCTTCCGTCCATACTCATCAGCCTCTGCACAGGTTTGATCGTGTAGGCTGCTTTACATGGAAGAGAATCTTGGGAATCTTGCAAACTACACGTGGGTTTGGCTTTCGTGTAAGAGAGAAAGTGAACACTAGACTAAAACTCATGCTGGATGCAGATGAATCCATTGCTGTTACTGCTGCGCAGCTCTATGCCCAGCTTTTCGTTTACATCTGACCTTCCAGCAACATATTTGGAACAGACTTCATGCAGGAAAAGAACATTGATATTTTGCCTCTAGATCAATGCTACAGTAACATCATTCCTGCAGACAAAGGCAAACAAGTTTTTGCACCCTGGGTGAAAAGCAGGAGGTGACTGAATGCTCTGAGAGGAAAACAATTGTAAAGAACGTGACTTAGCTTAACTTTCTTTCACTGCAGTTTGAACTTATTTATGTAAGTGTTATAAACCTCACATATTGGAAAAGCAACATTTTACTTGGCAGTCTTAAAAAGAATTTAAAACCCCTTAGGTGTATAATGTGCTCTTCCTGCAGATTTCTTTCCAGCTCCTCACAGGAAGAACATACCAAAGACAAGTCCATGGAAGTAGGAGAAATGCTACAGAGAAGTTAGTTCTCAATGATCAGGGGCAGATCTTAAAGTTGCGAGCATAATGTTGTCCAACACAGTGTATTCTGGATTCATAGATATGACTTTCAGAGGGCAGTGAGGCATCTGCTAAGGAAAACAAGTGCACTTTCATGGTGTCAGAATGTGGTAGATAGACAAAATATCAGTAGCTAAAGTTCTCCTTAGTTAGATCTTATGTGAACACCACATAAAACCAGACTATAAGAAAATCAGCAAAGCATGTGTACTCATTTTATCAGCCTTTCCAGCCAAAGGGGTCTGCCACTTATCAGGGATATATAATCTACAGCATCTACAGCCTCTCTGCCCACAGGCAAGACTAACCTCAGGCTGTGGTAAATGCCAGGATACTTGGGCTGAAATGAGACATGGGGTAACATGTTGAAGCTGTGGGGTCAGACGGAGGTCAGATAGCGTCAGATCAGGGCCAGGCTCTACCACTCCACACTTAGTGAAGCTATTCACTACTAAGCATTCAGCACCAAGAAAAGCTTAAAAGTAAGGAAGTTTGGGGGAAGGAGAAGGAAAAAAATGAGAGTAAGTGAGAAGAGCATAATCAATTGTGGGACAATGAAAATTTCCTGCTAGCTATAAGACAGATGGTAGCTATGGTCTTAGCGATCAGGGGAGAAAAAGGGACAGAAGTAGAAAAAGGCAGATGTTAAAATAAAAGAAAATACTGCCAGTGACAGAACTGTTTATTTTGGTCTACTTGTTGCACTTATTACTTCAAATAAATCATTTTAATTTGTGCTTTTAGTGTAATGGTGTTACGCAGCTGTTGGGCTCTTTCCAAGAAGATTTTATATGCTGTTCCTGCAGGCCTGAGCTTGCAAGGTGTTGGAGAGCTGAAAACAGATCTTCAGATTCAGTCCAGTTGAATCCAACATAGCATAGTCTTCCAAATAGCTGAGCGTTATGGAAGCACCAGTACAAGTTTTTTTTCCAATTGCATCTGATGTGATCTGATTTTTCCAATTGCTGCTGTGTTCCTCTGCCTACCTCAGACACACTCTGGAAATACACTGACCAGCGTGCCAGAAACAGGCAGAAGGAGAGTGCTTTGAAAGAGTGAAGCAATTACAAGGAATGTAAGTAGACTTGCTTTGTGCTCTCCAAAAAACCCATGGCAACATTCAGCTATTTCAGTTATCTTTAGAGAACGGACCTATAAAGACGTCACTGGAAGCACTCTAGAAAGCACACTGACTTCTGCTGACTTTGCAACATGAGGTATTCTGTCAGAGTCCCAGTGGCTGCTCCCCTCACAGTGCAGCCATGCACCTTGCACAGTGCCTGTTTCTTGCACTGTACCTGGAGGTGTGTGCAATGATCTGCTAACACCAGCCCCACTGCAGAGTTTTCTAGTGATTGTACCGGTAGCCAGAGTGACCCAAGAGGCAAAAAAACAGAGACTTAACTTGAATACACTCTGCCATTACCTTCCAACCTGACCTCAGGCACAAGCAACCTGTGAACTCCATCTTGTTCTAATTCAAGGTCAGTCTTTTCATGCTTGACAACAAAAGAGAAAAATTACTAAGCAGCCCTCAAAAATAATGTGTTGGGGTACAGCACACTTTACTACTTTTAAAAGAAATGAGAATTAGTCTGATGGGATTTATTCTAGATGACACAAATGTTTTCATTTTGAAAAACAGAGCCCTGTAAACAGTATCTGAAACATGTAAAAACTATGCTGCATCTTTTTAACCCAAACAAATGTCTTCATCGGACTTGTTAGGCTGGTTTGATGGTTTTGCTTTCCTTCCTGGATGGACCTTTAGGGATGATTTTCAAAGCTAGGTGTTTTGAAACAGCTTCATGCTTGGAAATGTTTAAACTCTACCATTTCTTATTCCTTCTTCCAGAGAAGATGATTCACTCACTGTTGGAGTAAATGAGTACCTTAAAATGCTTGAGAAATAATGAAGTGCAATAACAGAGAGTGGCATGTTGCTCGATGGTTCGGTACGATACATTTCTGAAAAACACCATCAGTTGAGGATGTGACTTAATTGACATACGCAGATATACAAACTTTCATTTCCCTATGACACAAGGCTTTACGGCAAAAGCAATCTAAGGGCTAATTCTGGTTGTCTGTGCCCATAACTAATCTTCTAAATACATTTTTACCTGTTAGTGTTCATTATGCTCCTTTTCTAATGGCTACATTTTGCTTGCAGGAAGGACTTACAGAGGTCTTGTAAAGTACAATGCTGGCACCCCCAGCTCACAGAGGATGTCATGCACGCAGCTTTTACTGGCCTGACTTCAGCAGCAGCGGTGTGGTGGAAGAGGAGGAAGAACAGTGATAGATGCATTGCCTGCCTCTGGCTAAGAGCCCACGCCTCACAGCCACACACAGCTGCTAGAAGAAAGTTCCACTTTGTTTTCCTACATGAAGTAAATGCAGGAATTTCCTTACAGCAAGGATAGACATTTGTGCAGAACCAAGCATACCTGCAGACATGATATGAAAGTGTGATTTAGTAAGAAATGTGGCAGATTATTATTCATAGTTCATTATTTCTTTTTTCTTTTTTTCCTGTGGGTAAAAACTGATTCTGGTGAAGAATATGCAGCTAAAAATTAGCCTTATAGTCAGAAACCTACAGTTTATTCTTCATGAAAGTAGGAATAGGTCTGTAGTAGACAGATTACTGATGCTTCAGCTCTCTTTCACAAGTAGTATGAGGGTTTTCTTGTTGTGTCTTATTTCCTTATTATGTTACGTGTGTGCGTTTGTGCTCTGTGTTCAACACAGAGGATGACTATTCTGGCAACTTAGGCTTTACAATGCAATCTTCTCTTCTACAGCATCATACTGGAAAACGTGTAGGACAAAGAATCATGCCAGAGAACAATAAACTGACTTCAGATTTATTTCAGTATCATGTTATGTGATAGTTCTAACCAAGTTTGATCAGTTAAATGATGGTGTATTCACATGATGCTTAGCTCTGTATTAATATTGAACTATAAAATAATTGCTCCATTAACTGAACTGTCTCTGCTTAAATCCCTGAAAGCAATCGTTTTCCTCACAGTATGAAAAGTGCTTTGAAATACCAACTCATGCCACCAGAGGGCTATGCAGTAAGGTTGATTTCACGAGGTTGTGAGCAAACGGCAGACTCTAAATGACAATCTTTTGCACATTAAGGTACTTCGTACAAAACTCAAAATATATTTTCCTCTATTCAATGTTTTCATCATTCTAATTCTCATATAAAACAGAAAACTGGTTTGAACATCGATAAACCAAATCAAAAATATCAAGGGGACCCGAATATGTGAAATAAGGTATTTTGGAGATTATTACAACAAAAAAGGAACTGGGCATCAATGGTAGTCAATGAACTGTTTTGTTCCTAATCACTGAAAACGTACCCTGAGATAGTGTGGGATGCTGAGGATCACACACAGGTAGACCTATGATCTTTCAGTACATTTTCAGGCATGAAGAAGTGTTTTATTAACTGTCACCGAGGGCAAACAAGTAAATTTAAAAGTTCTGTTGATATACAAAGATCAGGTTTAGGAGCACATGATGCTTTTACTACCCCTCACACACACACACACATACACACACACACACACAAAAGTATGCAGAATCTCTTAAAATTTTGTGTATCCAGATATTTCCCTGCAGAACAAACCTGACACCAGATTTACTGCAGAGCTGACTCTTCAATTAATAAAGATGATATGCAACTGATCAAATTACTGATCAAAATGGGGAGAGTGAACTATGGGCAATTTGTAGCTAAATAAAAGTGTAAAGAAATTGAGAGATGTCGTTTATTTTTATAAAATTGAGACTAGATTCTTCATTTCACATCATCTGCCTAAAGAATAATTGAGTTACTGCTTTAGATTTCAAACAAAAATCAGACTTTTGTTACAAAGGGATAATGTATAGAGGCATGCTTGTGAAAAGGTACTTGTATAAAAGCATGAACTGCCAAAACCAAGAAAATTTTGCATAGAATCAATATCTAAGCAGACTGGAGGTCCATTTGCAGGTCATGTGAGAAAGGAAGGACATTTACACCAAGACCAATGACAGCAGGAGGTTCTAGGCTCCTTCCAATGAAACCACAGGCGTACCAGCATAAGAACAGAAGTCCATTTAGAGTTCTTAAAAGTTTGTGAGTGTTTATATCCAAAAGAGACAGTCTACTTTCCTACATATGGAAAGTATTACAGAAACGAAACTCATTTTGGTTTCAGGATGGTAACATTTATACTGTTGTTATTAAGATGTCCAGAAGAACTTGGCTGGGATCCCTCTCCGAAGCTTATGTAAATGTAACATTGCAGTATAAAATGGACAATATATGATATGGGAATCATTATCAAGGAGAATGAAAGATACATTCCATTCATGGGTTTCCAGGGTTCCCAAAACCTAGTAAAATCAGCCGCTTTATATAAATTTCAGATGATGTGCTTATTTTGTACTGATAGACAGCAGTTTCTAGATAATTGCTTGTCAGTCAAAAAGAAAGACAGACAATGACAATAACTGCAAGCTGTGCTCAGCAGAAGCGTAGTAGACTATGCTCACCAGAGGCAAACAAGAGATTCTCAGAAAGCAATAGAATTGCAGCAGTAGTGATGCTTTGCTTTTTGATGCTATCTTATATCTAGGAATCTGAAAGCATTTTTCAAAAAGTAGTAAACATCTTCAGAAAATGAAGGCATAGGATCTGAGTTAGTCAAGGTCACACTATGAAATAATGATTCAGGAACAGAAATTCACATCTGCAGTTACCTGATCTGCTCCCGGAACAAGTTTCCTCCAGGAAGAGCAACGTTTTCTTACAACATTTATTTTCCTGTCATTAAGAGTAGCTAACTCTACTAAAACCAAAGCCTACTGGGCTCTCAGTTGCTCTGAGACACAGATGTTTTGTGTGCTGCAGTGTTAAGTCAACTGCATTGCATGGTGTGATTTTAAACTGTCATTTGTATTGAATGCATACCTGTTTGGAGGTTCTGATTGCCATTATTTGTACTTTGAGTGTTTTTCAGTCACTTGTGGGGCAGCACAAGATTGTTCAGTTTCTGAAGGGTAATACTGGGCATTCAGACTCAACCTAGGGCTCAACAGATTTGTACAAAGCTTGCACAAATTAACTCCATGCTTAAGCAAGTCTTTCAAGAAGTCTTCAGGTCCATGTCTGCAGAACACATCTGTCATAAAATGCTAAGACCATCATGACAAGTAAAACTTGTGACAGACTCAAAGGTCTGATCGAGTGTCTGTGCTCCATGCTTCTTTCAGGCTTCATTTTAGTCCAGCAGAATTTAGTGATGAAGAAAGAGTATGTGAGGAAAAGGGAAGAAAGGAGGAAAGGGATTTAGAAACACAGTGTACCTGGAATTCTACCATCACTTAACGTGTACTTGTGCTAGGGTAGAAATAGAGCCAAAGTACATTGCCAGGAGATACTTCAGTGAGAACTTACTTTTAATCACAGCAGTGCAGTGGCACTTGCAGCAGCTAAGTTCTTTGTTCTGGCCAAAACACATTACCTACCGTAATTCTCGAATGCAAAACAAAGCCATTCAATGGCCATACATAAGTAATTAGAGGTCAGAACTGTCCTTTATGGTGCTCAAAATGGACATAGAGGCACTGATGCATTATGCTTTGGTTTCTTTCATGTAAGAAAGTTGGTGATGCTTTCTCACCTCTGGGGTGCAGTATTGGACAATTAAAGCACATAGGATTCCTCTTAATGCCGACCATCCTCGGCTCCCCAGGTGCCTCTGCGCAATAGGTTTGAGGCCCCGGAACTCAAGGGAGAGGTGAGTGGGGGTGTGGACGGAGGTCAATCCGTGAGGTTGCCTCAGGAATAGCATTCAACCCCGTGCCCCAAGACTGCCTCCACCTGGAAGGACAGAAGGGTGGTGGTTGTGGGAGACTCCCTGCTGAGAGGAACGGAAGGCCCTATATGTCGGCCTGACCCTACCCATAGGGACATGTGCTGCCTCCCTGGGGCACCGGTCAGAGACATTTCTAGGAGACTTCCTGGACTGATTCGCCCTCCCAGTCATTACCCATTATTGATAGTCCAGGCTGGCAATGACAAAGCTGCTGAGAAAAGTCTCAGAGCTATCAAGAAAGACTTCAGAGATCTGGGACGGGTAGTTGAGGGAGCAGGTGTGCAGGTGGTGTTTTCTTCCCTACCTTCAGTGGCAGGACAGGATACTGAGAGATACCAAAAAACCCACCTCATAAACAAATGGCTTAAAAGTTGGTGTTAATCCAGGAATTTGGGGTTTTTTGACCACAGGGAAACTTACTCAGTGCCTGGCATCATGGCAGCAAATGGAAGTAGCCTGTCTCTGAGGGAGAGGAGGATCGTAGCTGAGGAACTAGCAGGACTCATTGACAGGTGTTTAAACTAGGTATGAAGGGGGAAGGGGGCAAAATCGGGGCCACTGGGGTTGAGCAGGTCATTCAAGGGCTGGTACTGAACCTGATGGGCGATGACAGTGAAGTACAAAGGGATGGACTGGGGCAGGGGGGTGTTGGGAATGCTGCTGTTCTAGGGGAACCTAGATCTTCTATAGGGGCATTGAGATGGAAAGCCCAGCGGAAGTGCCTTTATACCAATGCACGCAGCCTGGGAAATAAGCAGGACGAGTTGGAAACTGTGATGTGCTTAGGAAGTTATGACCTTGCTGCTATTACAGAAACATGGTGGGATGATTCCCATAACTGGAATACCACCATTGAGGGCTATCGGCTTTTTAGAAGGGATAGGCTAGGTAGGAAGGGTGGGGGAGTTGCCCTCTATGTCAAGGAGTGGATAGACTGTGAGGAGCTCCCTCTGAGAAACAGTCAGGATCAGGTTGAAAGCCTGTGTGTTAGAATTAGGGATGGGCCTAACAAAGGCCAACTAGTGATAGGAGTATACTACAGGCCACCTGATCGAGGGGAGACTGCTGATGAGGCTTTTTTGCTTTGGATGTCGGAGGCTTTGTGCTCACGGACTCTTTCCTGATGGGGGACTTCAACCATCCAGATATCTCTTGGAAAAACCACACGGTGAGTTGCAAGAGGTCTAGGAGGCTCCTGGAATGTGCTGATGATAACTTTCTGGTCCAGGTGTTGGACAGACTGACCAGAGGTGAAGTGTTGCTGGATCTGCTGCTCACCAATGTGGAGGAAATCATTAATGGTGTTAAGGTCGAAGGCAGCCTGGGCTGCAGTGACCACACCCGGGTCGAGTTTGTGATCTTGAGGGATGTGGGCCTGGTGAAGAGTGGCGTCAGGACCCTGAATTTTGGAAGAGTGAACTTTAAGCTGTTCAATAATCTGTTGGCTGAGATCCCCTGGGATGCTGTCTTTTAAAATGTTGAGGAGAGCTGGTTACTCTTCAAGGATGCCTTCCTGAGAGCTCAAGAACTCTCCATCCCTCTGAACAAGAAAGTGGGCAGAGGAGGTAGGAAGCCGGTGTGGCTCGATAACGACCTGCTGGGCATGCTGAGGGCAAAGAAAGGTGCATACAAGCTCTGGAAATAAGGGTGAGTCACCTGGGAAGAACACAGGGATGCCGTCTGGACTTGCAGATGTGGGATTAGGAAAGCCAAGGCACAGGAGGAAATGAACTTGGTGAGGGATGTGAAAAACAATAGGAAGACTTTCTACAGGTACATTGGACAGAAGAGACAGGCCAAAGCGAGTGTACCTCCTTTGGTAAATGTAAAATGAGAACTGGCTTCAATGGACGAAGAGAAGGCTGAGGTACTGAATGAGTTCTTTGCCTCGGTCTTCACTGGCGGCCAGGATTCCAGTGCTTCTCACGTCCCTAAGCCCTGCATCCCTGAACCTCTAGGTGGGGACTGAGGTGGTAAATCCCCCCCTGCTGTGAGGACAGAGCAGGTCTGAAACCACCTCATGAGACTGAGTGTGCACAAGTCTATGGGGTCAGATGGCGTGCATCCCAGGGTTCTGAAGGAGCTGGCTGAGGTGGTTGCTGAGCCGCTCTCCATCATATTTGAAAAGTTGTGGCTGTCAGGTGAGGTCCCGGATGACTGGAGGAAGGGTCATGTCACTCCCATTTACAAGAAAGGGAGCAAGGAGGACCCAGGGAACTACGGGCCAGTGAGTCTCACCTGTGTGCCTGGGAAGATCATGGAACAGATCATCCTGGATGACATGCTTGATCACATGAGGAATGGACGTGTGATTCGTGACAGCCAGCACAGCTTCACCAGAGGAAGGTCATGCTTGACCAATCTGGTGGCCTTCTATGATGGAGTGACAGCATCAGTGGACAAGGGAAAGACTACTGATGTCATTTACCTGGACTTGGACAAGGCCTCTGACATGGTCCCCCACCACATCCTGAGGTGCTGGAACAGGCTGCCCAGAGAGGTTGTGGATGCCCCGTCGCTGGATGTGTTTAAGGCCAGACTGGATGGCGCCCTGGGCAGCCTGGTCTAGCATTAAATGTGGAGGTTGGTGACCCTGCATGTGGCAGGGGGGTTGGAGCTTCATGATCCTTGAGGTCCCTTCCAACCCTGACCATTCTGTGATTCTGTGATTCTGTAATGCACAGTAGAACAGAATAGACACCCCTTTCAAATATTGTTGATTTTGTTTGAGAGGACTTAAGGAGGATGCATTCAGTGCCCTCATCTGAGACATCAATAAAGATATCAAACAGGATAGGCCCCAGTACCAAACACTGTGGAACACTACTTGTGATCAGTCACCAGCTGGATGTGACTCCCTTCACCACCACACTCTGGGCCTGGCCATCCAGCCAGTTCTTTACCCAGTAAAGAGTGTACCCATCCAAGTCATGGGCTGCCACCTTCTCCAGGAGAATGCTGTGGAAGACTGTATCAAAAGCTTTGCTAAAGGCTAAATGATAGATTACATCAACAGTCTTTCCCTCATCCACCAGGTGGGTCACTTGATCATAGAAGGAGATCAGGTTGGTCAAACAGGATCTGCCTTTCATGAACCCATGCTGGCTGTCCCTGATCCCTAGGTTGTCCCATATATACTGTGTGATCTCCCTCAAGATGATATTCAGATATTAAAAGGCCACAACGATTCCTCCCCTTCTCCTGTCTGAAGGCTGAGCATCATTTAGACAGGCTCATTCAATCATGAATGATTTAAATGGCAAGAGCCTTGGAAAGAGATGATGCTCAGTGAGCTCTAGGCAAAACCATCTTTCTGTGGAATCTGCCACACAGGCCTCCTCCATAGATGCCTCTTTTTTGAATTTTGCAAAGAAAAATTGGAGGATGGAAAAATGATCCAGTTTACTGTTTCTACCACAACTACACATTTTCTAACAGCAACTGCCTTATACAGCATCTTTGTGCTTTGCAATGCAGCATATATTTTTGTTACTTCTGATAAACACATAACAGTGATAATACTGTTTACAGCTTGCCTGCAAACTTAGGAGCTTCTCTTATAAATATTTCCAACAATTTTATGTTGCTGTGATAAAATATAAAGAAACAGATTATCCCTCTTTCACATAAGTCTTTCCTCACAATGGAGATATGGAGATACTCCAGGCTGCTCACCATCTTTGTAGCCCTCTGCTGGACTCTCTTCTGCAGTTCCCTGTCTTTCTTGTTATACGGAGCCCGGATCTGGGCACAGTATTCCAGATGTGGCCTCACCAGGGCAGAGCAGAAGGGGACTATCACATTCCTTGTTCTGCATTACTCTTTTTAATGCACCCCAGGATACCATGGGCCTTCTTGGCCACAAGGGCTCAATGCCAGCAGATCATTCCCTAATCTGTACTGATGCGTGAGCCCTACATGCAAAACTCTGCACTTGCCCTTGTTGAAACTCATCAAGTTCCTCCCTGCCCAACTCTCCAACCTGTCCAGGTCTTGCTGAATGTCTGCACAGCCTTTGTATGTGTCAGCCACTCCTCCCAACTTTGTACCATCAGCAAACTTGCTGAGGTGCATTCTATTTCTTCATCTAGGACATTGATGAAAATGTTGGAGAAGACCAGACCCAGAACAAACTCCTGGGGAACAGTGCTAGTTACAGGCCTTCAACTAGGATCTGCACCATCAGTCACAACTCTCTAAGCTCTGGTCAGCCAGTCAGCCACTTCTCAATCCACCTCACTGTCCATTTTGTATCCCATATTTCCCATCTTACCCACAAGAATGTTGTGGAAGACAATGTCAAACACCTTCCTGAAGTCAAGATACACTACTCTCCCCTTATCTACTCAGCTGTAACCTAAACAAAATAATCAACAAACAAGCAAGTAAGATATAAAATCTTCCTTAACTTTTGATTTTCTAAATAACATAGGTAAGTGAATGCCTTAAATTTTATGATTTTAAAATTTTATCCATGCCTAAAATAACTGTAAAAAGCTATGCAATTAATGGCAATAAAACTGAAAAGTAGGAGGATAGATGTGATCCACAGAATGGTTCACTTAGCTAAGTTGGATATAGGTGGATGAGATTTGTGGCTCCCATTCAGCATTCTTGCTTCATTGTCCTACTACCTTCTCTCAGATTAGTCCTTATTAATTAGACTAATGTTACTCAAATAGAGACCTCAAACTGTAACACAGACATAAATACAACAAGGAGTTTTCCGGTCTTCCTACATTGGGAATAAGGCTTTACAGTTCCTCTTAAGTAAATGAAAATCCTCTTTAGTGTCACAGCAAAGGTTTGTGATTTGTCAGCTAGGTTACTTGAATTCTGTCCATGAGATGTGAACTTTTAGAGCAATGGTACTGAAAACCAGTCCATAACACTGAAAAAGTGCTGGTGTTGTGTTATAAAACTGCGTTCACTGCTGAACACTACAGAACAATCTGTTAGTATCAACAAGATATTTATTTGTTTTTATTTGTAATTCAAAATGCACACTTCAGTGGCCACTGTAAGGCTTAAATATTTAGGTCAGCAACTAAGAACCACTAGAAAACTTCCTAGCAACAGCTCCTGTTCACCATGGCAATGTGTTGCAGCAACATTGAGTGGAGACCTGTTGCTACATAACAGGAAAGCTTTTTTCTTTTTTCTTTTTCTTTTTTTCTATTTCTTTTTTTCTTGGTAGATGCAAGAGGTATTCTTTCCATAGCATTAAGATAATATGTAGATCCAACTAAAAAAAAATAGACTTCTGTTAGATACAGCAGAAAAACATAAATGGTGTGTATGAGTCTGAAAGAAACACTTGGAGAAAGTATAGAAAAGTTTTGCCTGAAGTCTCAGAACTTCAGAGGTCAAGGCTGCTTGAAGTCTTGTGAGCAAACAGCTCATGGCTGTTGGCTTGTTTTTTTTTTTTCCTAGACTTTGGACATAGAACCCAAAATAAAGAACTGTTGAGCTTTAATTAAGTTCAGCCATGTGGCCAAGCCTGCTTACAGCATATGCTAATTTAAATGCTTGGATTTTATACAGACAGTTTCTAATTACAAGTAATGAGATTTTGCAGCTACTACAAAGATGTGGCAAATGTTCCACCTGCCCAAAGAACTTATATATTCCTGAGTTTTGTACTGTACACTTATGAACATTTTAATAACTATATTTCTAGTGCCAACAAAAGCCATGTCTTTTAATGAACATGTCTTGTAATGTACCCAGAGAGGTAGGAAAAAAGTCATTTATACTCTTCTGGTTTGCTAATGCAAAATGGCATTATCTTCTAGGTGACAAGAAACTGCCATTTCCATGCAAACCTGATGCTTCAGAAAAATTGTTCTCTTCTTAGTTTCATAACTTGTGGTTGGAAGATTTTGAGTTTGTTTGCCCTACATGCTGCTCAATTGTGTGTAAGGCTTGCTGCACTATCTGTGTAAATGAAGGGTAGATGAAATCATAAAGATAAAACTAGGTATTAAGGTGCCTCTTCGAAGCTCTGCAGTTTCTGTTAAAGTGTTCCTCTCTTCATTGAGGTGTAACTCTGTTTCAAGCCTGCAGGAAATTTAACACTTAACCTGATGAAAGAATTCTGTATGGCATCTCCTGTTTGGAGGGGAAAGGTTATAGTGACTCTTCAGTTTCAGGCCTTAGGCCAGTTTCCCTGAGGTAGCACTCCTTCCATCTTTAGACTTCAGAGCTAATGTCTGTATCACATGTTTCTTTCAATATGCCCATCCATAACTCAATTCATTTTTGCCCCATTTCCAGTAAAAATGCATAATAAGGTCCAGTATATATATTAACAGAATACATGAAACACATTATAAAATAAAATCACAGAAATCACATATTAAAATATATTTTACATGTTAAAAAGAAAAGAAGAAAGAAAGAAGGAAGTAGCAGAGAGTAGAAGGTAAAAAGAAGAGGAGCAGGAGAATTTTCAGTAAAAAGGAAAGAATGAAAAACCAAAGCAGTAATGTTTACAACTATAATATTCTCTCATTAACTTGTAATCTAGTGTTTTCTCATATGAAGTAGTTTTACTTAGTGTTGTGAAATCTTTCAGACTTTTTTTTCTGATTTGCAGTATATAGATATGTTTCCACACATAATGCCTATAGTTTTCCATGCTGGATTTTGACACAATACAAATTCCATTGGTGTGCATTCAGAAAAGCCTCTCAATTTTCTTTCAGAGCTCTCACTTTATTCCCAACATTTACACTGCAGAAATCTTACTCTCAGGTTGGCAAAGTAAGGTTCTCCAAAGACCCCTTCCCTCTCCTAGTTGCTCTCTTTGTAACAGAAGCCTGGAACCTGCAAAGTAAAAATAGTGTATCATGATCAAGTGAAAATGCAGGGAATCAAATATGTCCAATACTTTGTGCTACATTCGTTCTTTCAGGATTGTACCATTGATCAAGTTGCTACTGTATAGATATTTGTATTTTTGTCCAAAATTTGAATGCATGGGCAGCACAGACTGTTCTTTTGAAAACTTGCCCCTAGTCTCAAGGTTCAAAATTCAGTTTATCAGATTTCTGCAACAGAACATGGTACTTACTGCCAGGAGTAAGTCATTCTTCAGGTATTTTTACTCTCGTGAATTTCTAGTTCTCAATTTTCCACCAAGGCTTTTAAAATAAATGAGTTAAAATATGAAAATTACTTTAATTATTAGGACTCATGAAAACTAGCAGATTGAAATAACTGCTCTCCGTAAAATATTTTAATTATATAGAGTAATTAAGTCTGATAGATGCATTCAACTATGCAAAGGTCTGTTCAGACTTCAGTCAGATCACAAAATTATCATCATGCTAGTGAAGAATGTAGAATTGTAGTTACAAACAATATTAGTCCTTCATATATCACTAATTCATCATTAGCATTAATCCCAGTATTGAGATAGACTCAAAATTACATGGGAGTTATCTGTCAAGTATAGCTTAAGTGTGGTGAAGGTCTGTATTATTCCACTGGAAAGAGGAGGAATGCAAAGTGATGTCTGAAAAAAAGCTGCAATTCTATCTGGCATTCCCATGACACCCCAGATAGGACAGACTCCTGAGCCATTCCTGCCTCTGCTCATGTGTAAGAGAATCTAACTTCAAGCAAATACCTGAAGATCTGTTTCCTTAAGAAAGGTTCTTTGCCTTCATTACAACTGCAAAAAAACCAAACCAAAACAAAAAACAACCTACCAAAAAACAAAAACAAACAAACAAAAAACTTCCACCATTTCTTTGCTCTCAAAAAATTAACTAGGTCAACTGTTAACAGAAAATCAACTATGCCTCCAAAATATGATAGCAAATAAAATAATGCCAGTTCCTTACAAAATAAATCCTACTTTATTTCCTAAAATCATTATGGTTTTTCTTTGATAAGCCTAAGTACTTACTACCTGCTAAAAAGCAAGTCACCTAAAACTTGGGAGAAGTTTGTAGCTCAACAGTGGAGATTACGGCTGCGAATACTGAGCATTAATCTGACTTTTAACCCTATAGAATATCTTATTAGTATCAAGTAGGAAGTTCAAATACCTTCACATTTCCATCTTAATAAGATTATCTATCAAGATTACATTTTATCTCTTTCATTATTCACTCTGGTGATAGAGCACCCTTCCTCTCCTATCACAAATGACCTGCCAGCATCGGGGCTGGTTATCAAATAGCAGCAATTTCTGGACACAGAATTTTCACTGCGAATTCTCCTGAGTGTAAGATACTAAAATGTCACCTTTGTGGAGGGCTGATGTGCATATGGTTGGCCATCTACCATGAGTAATTATTTATATACATAAGGTTGTAACAAAATCAACATTTAATGTACAAAATGACAGAGGACCATGTGATATTTGTACACTGTAATGCCTGTAAGACACCTTGGCTGTGAAAAATAAAAAACAGCATTGAGATCTCATATGCAGAAACAGTGTATTATTTCTGTAGTTTCTCCTCTTATGTTATGCTGTTTTTCTCAACACTGCAATGAAAATCTGCAGGATACACTTAATGTATTCAAAATACAAAATGTTTTCCCAACCTCTTGTCGTGGTATCCCAAGGATAGGCATCAGAAGAACATTAGCATTTTCTAATAAATAGTTTTTTTAAAAAAAAGTTTAAAAAAAAGGAGGAAAAGGAAGTTGATGCTTCTGAAGTGCAAGCATGAGAAAAGGGAGAGGTGGCATACACAAAAACTGCCATTGCAGCAAAAGAAATTGCAGGCACAAGTATTTGCAAATACCTTGTATAACTTTATAATTCAGAATACAGCATCTATGTTTTTTCACTGAATTTTCTTCACTACAGTGTAGATCCCATATCACTAAGCAGAGAACAGTACATTCAACTTTATAAAACAAACAAGGGACATTCCCGAAGGCAGCAGCTGTTGCTGGCTACCACGTATCTAAGTAGATTCTGTATAAAGATAGCTCTGTATAAAATGTTTATCATGGTTAAAATCTTGTAAACAAAGCCAAAATAGTGCTGGAAAGATTATTTTATAAAATCCTCCAAACAAGACCTTGACAGTGAAAACAACCTTCCTGTTTGCAGGGAGTGGCTCACTGTTGTAAACATACTCTAGCTGTAATACTAATAGCATATTTCTAACACAGGATCTTGCAAGTCAGACAGACTTCCTGGATCTTTCACAAGAGGTGGGGTGTGTCTGTTCAGAAGAGTGCAAAATTAAATTTGAGTGAATAATTAACAGCACACTTTCAGAACAGGGAATCCTCTTTTTTGGCGATACAGCAGTTTTCCAAGTCTTACTGTCAGAAGGGATGAGAATCCATTACAGAAATCAGACTAATATACCCAAGCTATACATTGCTGCAGAAAGTTTCCATTGTCCCATAAATTTGACTGTTTAGATCAGATGGAAATGAAGGTGTTTGTGACTGTAGCATAGCTTCACAACAATTTCCTGGGAACAGTACAATGCGAATACTCCTTTGGACAGAATGCCATAACCAGAAGTAATTTCATTTCAGTAACCTCAGTACACTTCTCTGCTTCCACATGCTTGGTAAGGTTTCCATTGAGCATTTATCTACAGTTTCTCTCTTAAGGTCTTGAGATAGGTTTTCCTTTAAGAATTTCAATTTTTGCTCTGAAAATTTGGAGGACATGAGGTTTTTTTCTCAAGAAGCTCCTTGTTTTCACTAGAGCTAGTTGAAAACATGTCTCAGAAGTTCATGTCTGCGCTTGTTTTTCGCATTTAACAATCAATTCTGTAACAGCATTATTATTTACTGAAATGTAGGTGGTGCTTAACACAAATGTACTGGGACTTCCATTGACCACATATCTGAGAAGCCACTATAAAACTTAACAACAGACAGTTTTCCTGTTTCAGCCAATTTTTTTTTTCCATTTTACTCAGTGTTCTAAAAATAAAAAACACTAGATGATGTTACAAAAATTCTTCAGATTTCTGTGTGATTACGATAATTAATAGTGTAAGAGATAAACCTAAGTTTCTGCTGGAACACAGTGTTGGTGATGGATTGATGTTCAGGCTGATGGTTGGACTAGATGATCTTAGATATTTTTCCACTGTTAATGGTTCAATGATTGATTACAAAACAGACACAGTACGTACATCTACTGTTCATTTTTAGAACATCAGTATTTATCTCATTCACAAGGGACATACAGCAGCAGTGAATTAGGAGAGGAGGACAGCATCATTATGGCAATGTTAACTTTTACCAGCTCAAATCAGCTAACTCAGATCAGTCAGTTTATTTCTGGAGTCATAAATCACCCTTTAGTGAAACTTTGTACTTCTATCAAGATTCAACAAAGCATTCTGGTTTTCACCATTGCAGAGGAGAAACAGATTGGAGGCTAACTGCATTGCAGCAGCCATGCCATGGTTGAGATTGCAATCTCAAGGAACATGGGCCTGGCAGAGTGGAGTTGTTAAGGAATATTTAAGGAATTGCTGTGTCTTCCTCCTTTCTCTCTCAGTGGAAGTGATTTCATCTTGTCATTTTAGTTTAGCTGAAAACCACTAACATGATAGAAACCCTTGTGTCAGAACTCTTCTGTGAGATGTCACACTAGCTATTCTTTCCTGCATCTTTAGAGCTTAAATATAGATACTTACATCCCTGACTTACTACAGATACTTACATTCCTTAGCTAGAATTGTCTTAGAATGGTGTGTGCTAATCTCCTTTGACTGATCAGATGGGGCTACAGTTAACTGCTTCATGAGATGATTACCAAGATCCTGTTCCCTGGAAAGGATTGCATTTGGGATGCAGTAAGAAATCTATGTAACAATGTATTATATCTAGGCTCTTGGCAAATCAGAGACTTGCTTTAGTCTATCCAGTCTCTCTGATGGTGAAGAAGATGATGCTCTGCAGAGGACTGCAGAGATTTGGCAATAAGGATCCTTCACCTGTGCTCTAGATTTCTTGGTGTCAGTAGCGTCAGTTACAACCTGTCTTAAAAGTACAGGTTTTGGGACTGTCAGAAATTCGAAGTTCAACTCCTTTCCTGAATATGCCATACAACTTTTTGTAGAATTGGCAGATAGACTGTGCTCTTGTCTTCTTGGTAGACATAATGCAGCTTAGACTGTGCTCTTGTCTTCTTGGTAGACATAATGCAGCTTTGACATTCCTGAACTTGGTATTTGTCTGTTTATGTGAAGATGTCCAGCTTCAAAACTGTATCTTCAAATCGTTGTCAGGGAGCTTTCCGAGCAATAAAGAGTTCTATCTAGTTATTGTCCAGACATACTTTAATCACATGTCAGGTCTCAGGGGTGACAGCACCATAGCTCCTCATGAACACAGGTTAAAAATAACTATTTTTAGATTGGTGGACACAGCTTTCTATAGATCTCTCTGGAATATGTGGCCTACAGCCATGGAGAAGTGAAAACCTGGACCCCAAGTAAACCACAAGGCCCGTGGAGAAACACTTGCAGAACTGTGGTGGGGAGTCACTTTTGCTGAGGAATGTGTGACTTGTGAGTAGAGAAACAGAAAATAAGTTTACATTAACTTTATATCTCCACCTAGGATTCTCCAGCCAAGGATCACCTAAATTCCTCCCAGAGTACTGCACTTATAATCCTAGTAAGACATTCTCAAAGGTAATAGAGACACCACCCTTATGTCTCATATCCAAGGTGATGAAGGAAATGATTGGCAGATACAGGCACAGTCCTCCAAGCCAGTATCAATCCTTTCCTTAGAAACAAATCTGTATTTTATTTGAGGCACACTGAACAAGTAGAATGTCTGCTAATTACTTTGTGAATGACTGAACTACTACTGAGATACCTCCTTCTACTGCACTGCCAGCTCCTGCTGTGACAGTACAAGCTGGAAGATGTCCTAGTGGCTAGAACTTAAGAAACTGACTGTGCTATGGCTTAAATGAATCACAGGGTACAGGTGGCTGGAAATCCCCATCTGAAAACCAGGTATAGAGATCTTTAAAAGGATTTATATGGGAACAAGACAAGCTTAATTTTTTTTTTTTTTTGTCTTGTCTTGTCTTGTCTGAAACTAAGCATAGTGCCTGACTGACAAAAGAGGAGGGATGAGGCCAGGTATAAGAAACGAAATATCTTGCATACTACTACATACTATGCATACTTGCATACTTGGTCTGCTCTGAAAATAACACCTCCTATTTTAATATTTTGTCCCACTATATCCGAGTCAGATGTTGGAGTTATGGCAGTAGAGACTGAACCTTCCCACCAATATTCCATTGCATTTTGTTGTCCTATGACAGGTGGCAGCAGAAAGGCAATCTGACAGAACGGAATCTGATATTTGGTGTGGATGAAGCAAATTTGTGTCACTGGATTCCTCCATGAAGAAAAAATGGCACCCACTGACATTTGTCAATGCTTGAGAATATTTATGGAGATCAGACAGTGGATGTGAGCACAGTGGGGTGGTGGGTGATGTATTTCAGCTGTAGCAACAGTGACATGAAAGACAAGCCACATTCCAGATGGCCGCGCACAGGCATCACACCACAAAATGAAGAGCACCTTGATCAGTTTGTCCACACAAGTTAGCAGATTGCAAACAGGGAACTTTTTAAGGAGCTGAATATAAACTTCAACATATCAGAAACAACGGTGGCAACATTGCCACCATTTTTGTTTGTGCCAGGTGGTCCCACCAGCTGCTCAGACAGGAACAGAAAGAACACAGCGTGCAAGTTTGTCAGGACATGCTGAATAAAGACGAGCCTGAGGGTGACAGTTTCCTGGATCTCTTCATGACTGGTGAGAATATGTGGTTTCACCACTGCAAGTCACTGTCAAAACAGCAGTCCTTTGAGTGGTGGCATATGAATTCCCCACCAAAGGAAAAATTCAAGACACAGCACTCAGTGAGTAAAGTGATATGAACTGTCTTCTGGGCTAGGAAAGGAGTATCCTTCCAAATGCCCTGCAGTCCAGATAAGCTACTGACTACTACACTGCAATACTAAGTTGAAGGCACAAACTTCCAGAGCCAGGCCAGAGAATAAGACTACCTTTCTTTTGCAACATGATCACCCCCAGCTCCATACCACTTTGAAGACAGTGAAGCACATTGCCAGTCTTGGACAGACATTCCTACCACCACTCCTTTATATTCTGGATTTGGTGCCTTCCAACATTTATATGCACCAATAAAGATGGACTGCATGGGCAACATTTGTCATAGCAGATGTGAAAAAAGCGGGTCACCTCCTTCAGTGCAGAATTTCAGGAGTGATGCATGCAAGTTCTTCTTTGTGGCTGACAAAAAGTCACAGGTAATGGTAGTGACTATACTGAAAAATAGTGTTTGGTAGCTGAGAATTTGCTCTATCAAATAGTGTTATTGTGCTCTTTGTATCCATTGTAGTTTCCAAGGAAAGAAAAAATTAATTTCAGAGTGGCCGAGGTATATTACATGCAGAATAGTGCAACATGTATAAGAGTAACAAAAAACAGTAAAGAATCATAGAATCATAGAATCGCTCAGGTTGGAAAAGACCTTAAAGATCAGTGAGTCCAACCATGATCTAACCATACTGTCCTAATTCTAGCCTCCACTAAACCATGTCCCTGAGCACCACATCCAAATGGTTTTTAAACACATCTGGGGATGGTGACTCAACCACCTCCCTGGGGAGCCTTAACATCCTTTTATGTAAAGAAGTTTTTCCTGTTATCCATTCTAAACTTACCCTGGTGTAAGCACCTTTCAGATATTGGAAGAGATCAATAAGGTCTCCCCTTATTCTCCTTTTCCCCAGACTGAACTGCCCCAGTTCCTTCAGTCTCTCCCCATTGAGCATATTCTCCAAGCCCTTCACAAGCCTTGTTGCCCTTCTTTGGACCTGCTCCAGCACCTCAATGTCCTTTCTGTACTGAGGTGCCCAAAACTGAACACAGTACTTGAGGTGAGCCTCACCAATGCTGAGTACAGGGCATAATATAATTAATATATAACATAACATAACATAACATAACATAACATAACATAACATAACATAACATAATATAATATAATATAATATAATATTAGTAGTAATATAATAATAGAATATAATTACCCATCAGATTTTTTCATTTATCTCTTAATATTTGTGAGCTGGTCCCAAATACAGAAAAATGAGTCACCCATGAGAAAATACCTATCAATGTAAACCAGCTGAGAATGACAAGAAGAGCTACTTGTGTTCACTTTGTAAGCTGTGTTTTCTGAGGGAATAGTCTATATCTTCTAAGCATTTTTTTAAGCTCTCAAATAACTTTTTAAATATAGATTGTCCTTCTACATATTGACTTTTGAACAACGAAAAAGTTATTGGACTTTTGATACCATAGGAATCCACTAAATGCATGATTCTATCAAAGCAGGTTGTCATTATTTTACGAGCTTCTTCTCCCCCAACATAAATGTCATTTTTTAAAAGTAACAGTGACATAATATAAAGTATACTTTAATCATACCATCTAATTACAAGGAAAAGTAAATCACTTAAAAATCAAATGCAGACTGTCTTTACTATTGTATAACAAAAAAAGTAATTAGCAATAAAATAGGATAGTGCCAATTTGACAGATTAATGGAGTGCATGGTACTTTTGGAATGCATTTCCCATTAGAATGCATGTCAAAGGCAGAATCTTTCACAGTTGTTACAGGGAAATTCAAAGATAATTTGGTTAGCTATTTAAATTTGTCATATAACAACTTGAAACTGCCTTGGTCCCAAATTCAGATTTATTCTTTGAAAGATTTTTTTTTGTGCTTGTACATGTCTCAGAATTGCCTGAATGCACTGAGTCTTGCTCAATTTGCAACAAGAACAGCTTTAAGAAGAACAAAGGTCCAGCACTGAAAATGTTTGGGTATATCTGAGGGACATTTACAGAAAAAAGAGAGTTTTACAATCATAAAGGAAATGGTGATGTTGTTTAAAAAGTTCCATTTGGACTTCAATGTTAATATATATTCTCTCATACAGTTACCAAACTCTTCTTCCAGAGAAGACAGGTTGCTTACTACCATTTCTACTACTAGAAATCTGCCAGGAAAAATAGTTTCTTCAATAGCTAAAAATCTTCTAATTTTCTTTTATTTTCATATATATATTTTTTTTAATATGGAAGACAAATCTGGCCTAGGATGGCCCTGATAAGGGCTGGTAAGTACCCTCCCTGTATTTATATACTAATTAGTCTCTGTTTCACTAGAGTATGTTTTATCTGATCCATGGCAGTCTAATTTCTGTCTATTCATAGCTGTAATACATAATCAGCTTGTAAACAATTATTACAGCCCTCTTCTTTTATCATCTGAATCTTAAAATCAGCCATTTTTGCTGTCAAACTCTGTAAACAAACTGTCCTACTAGCACTCTCATACTTTTTGCAGGATTACCATGCATGGAAATAGTAATCAAAAACAATAAAAGAGAACAAGAAAAACAATAGCATTCTTAGTTTAAGAAATTAGAATTTAAAAACCTTTAGAAGTCTATTTGCCTCAAACAATAGGTTTTAGCCCCCACATACCATGGTTGTGGTTTAGTTATATCAGTCTGAACTTTATATTGTATTTCAAACTCTCTATTGATGTAGTCTCATTTCTGATGTTTAAGATTACATTTTTTAATAGAAAATAAGGAATTTAAAAAAAAACAAACAAACAAACAAAAAAGGGAAGGATTCTCATTTCTCCTACAGCCTTACTTCAGTGAGCCACTGCACTTATTAAAGACAATCTAATTCGCTCATATCTTCTTTGAACAAAGGCCCAAGCAGTTGTGCTGGAAATATTTGCTATATTTTTCAATGTTTTAAAAACTTCTAAGCTATCTATAGAGTTTATAGTATTTACTGCCTTTGATGACAAGATGTGTCACCTTGCCTGATGACAAGTACAAGGATCATCAGCAGACTTTTTATAAACAGAAGTGAAGGTGAACAAATTCCTGAACACTGAAACAAGAGAGTATTACAGAAAAGTAAACAAGTGCAGTTAGACTATAGAGCCTACTAGCTGACATCATTCTAAAAATCTGCACAGAAACATGGGAGGGAAATACTAGTCACCTTTCAGGAAGGTAAAAGTACTGCTAATGAATGCAAATCTTTTATCAGGATGTTTTGGGAAAATGGATCTTCCTCATAACTTCATCCTTTCTACACTGGTATTACAACAGTTACAGCCTATTACAGATTTCCAGCCAGATGTTACCTACCAGTTATGCCTTCTTGGAATCTTTAAAAGAATTAAGGAAGTTCTTTGAGAAAGCTATGAAGGAATTAATTTAGAAATTATTGGATAAAAATTCTACATCTTCAACTTTAATTCTCTACTCAGAGGATCCCAGAGACTTCATTGCGTAGACCCCATATGCGACACATAGTCTGGGATATCCCACATCATACAAATATCACTGTGTGTACAGACATATTTTCTCTTGATATTTGGAACTCAGCATGATCTACAAATATTGTGTAAAAATTTTTGTCTATAGCTCACATTTATATCCATAACTTGAAGATGTGACTAAAAAACTTTTTTTCTCTTAGAACAAAAAATTTATTTTTAGTCACAAGAGCGACTCTTATTTAAAAAAAAATAAAGAAGATTCCTCCTTCTGTATTCATATATGTCAATAATTTTCTTACAAACTGGCTTAAAGATACAACCAGAGACATTTTTATAGAAGTAAAAAAGATCTGGCAAAATTCCAGCATTAATTCTTAAGAGTCTGAATGTATATATATGCGTTTATATATTGAGTGCTCTATGCATGTATCTATTGGATAACAATAACAGTTTATAAGAGATCTTTATCTTGACTCTCCAAAGGAAATGATGAAAGTTTGGTCCTGAGGTGCTTGACACTGTTTGCATGTGTACGACTATTTCTTCATACCACAATACATCTCTCACATTTCCAGTGCAAACCACAGGCTCTTATTCACCACTTTGAAACCAAAATGACTCACACTGTCACTACAAAGCTCCACTCTGACTTCTGAATGGGATAGCCACATAACAGTTGTCGGCACTGATCAGCTGAGACATAATCACAAGTTATGCAGCAGTGAATGACACATGCAAACACTGTTTGCAGTACTAGTTGCAAGAGAGGGGAGGAATAGTATCAAGAAAAGGAAAAGATAATGTAAAATCATTTCAGAATTGAAGGTGAGAAGAATGAGGGACAGAAAGTGAAAGAAAAAGTTTCAGAATGCTTTGCATACAGAAAGTGTTCTTCAGCAGAAGTCCGTAGTCCTCTCAGTTATTTTGCTTTGCTGTTTTGCAGGAAACAAGTTGGAACGTTTCCACAGCTATTAAATGAAAGGCCTGCATTGAATCCTGTGCTACAACCGCTTCTGTAAGGGCTATATTTAGCAAATAGTAAATACAAAAGTCTCTTAAAAACATGAGGTGAAAGTTTCTTACAGACTATTTTTCATTTGCTTCTCCAAATATTAGACATTCCAAAATGTACAATAATCAGATATTTGATGTAATTCTTGGATGGATAGAGGCAAAACACAATTATATTCCAATGACTCTCAATTTATTCCTATAATCCTTGTAATAAACTCCTCCTAAATACCTATATATCTCAAAAACAAACGTAAAGAATCATGAGCTTTAAGAGTTTGCCCCTCTTCACTGTTCTAAATTGTCCCTCTATTAAGTCTAATATATTATGCACCCCAGCAGATCCTTTAATATCAAAAAAGCAAACAACTTTGAACAAGCAAACCGCAGAAGTACATCACTGATGTTATAATTTTAAGGGTAGATCACCAAAATTATACAGTGAAGATCAAGGTGAATATTTTCAGAATAAGGAGAGATGAGATCAGCATGATTTGCACTACATACATAATTTTGCAACCTATTTTTCACGGCTGGCATAGGCTTTCTGCTGTTTGAAGAGAAGGAGTAGAATGAAGCATGGGTATTCTACATTCATTGAAGACATCTAAAAGGACACTATATTATAGCTCATCATCAAATCAGTACAGCTTAGCTTAGGACTATAACTGGTAATGGTGTTAATGCAATGAAGAGAAGAATATTGAAAGTTAAAGAGAAATAATATAAAACAGAATAAAAGAATCTCACTCCGAAACAGTGCTTGCATAAAAAAAAGCATGTTGCATAGCAGTAACAGAAAAGTATATGTGATCCACTTTAAGTCTCCTTTTACTCAACTGCACATCTATATGCAAGAACTGTGGTGTAAATATACTTAAAAGTTTCCTGATTCTCCAGAGCTTCAGTTTAAAACTTGGCAATCAGCCAATTTTGTCTTGTACTTAGTTCTACAAAGTCAAATTGTTTATTGAATTAAAAAAAAACAATAATGTGAACATTACATTCAGTAGCAATCATAAAATGTATGCTTTAGATTTCACATATAGCTTCCCTACCTGTTTGTATAACTGCTCATATAAATCAACTGATGTCTCCTCTCTACAACATTAAGTACAAAGCCAAAAATACCCCGTTGTATTGATATTGAAAAGCTATGATATTTTTTCATAGCTTAGACCTGGTTACATTTCTGTTACTTTGGTTTAGTACTATTGTAACCAGCAATTATATTTTTTGTCCACTTGGAAATCACAAGATTTACACTAAATACAAAGTACGTTCTTCTTTCAAACTCTGAAAGAGAGCCATCACTTTTTCAGTGCAGAACATCAGAATGAGATACCGCCAACCTAGTTTTATTTTTTCTTCACATTTCTTTGACCTTTAGATCACATATAACTTTTTGTTGGCCCATTGTACTTCTCATAAGTTTTATTTCTTTGTGACCACAAATCTTCATTTCCATAGAACCTTCCAGGCCAAATTCACTTAAAATAACTTTAAAAAATACAGTAATCAAAACAGAAGTATGTTTCCAACACCAAAATTCAGTGTTTAATATGGTTGACCTTTGGTTTTGTATATATTGGTAGAATTTATATTCTAAATGTGGTGATGTGATGGAAGTGATAAAATTTTATGGTGAAAATTAATTGATCTTGCATGAACTTTGAAATTTTTCTTCCCTGTGGAAAGCAAAGAATTCAAGAGCTGAAGTAATTCCTTTCTCTCAATTCATCAACTTGGAAACTTGTTTTCAACAGTGACTGCCTGTAACAAACTTACTGTTTTTGACTATTCAGAATTACTGCATGAATGAACAGGTAAATACTGAAATAATGCATTCAAAGAAGATATAGCTTCAGTTACATATTGGTACATGAATTTTAACAGCATTAGGGAAAAAAAATCTAAACACCACAGTTCTGTTTCAGGTATTTTCTAAAGTGGCTTTCCTTTTCCTTAGAAGAGACTATACTCTTTCGTAAACTGCTATTATAATTGGCTAGATCCAAGAGCAATAATGGAGAAAATATGTGTAAAGAAGTTTGTGTTCCTTTGAATAAATATGATAAACTTCCAGGAAGGTCAAGTTTATCTTAATCATATAAGTTCACAGTTTATTCTCCTTAGTTTTCCAGATATTGTAGTTATAAAATGGACTAGCAATGACATGTGACAATAAAAAAATAACTACATACTTCTGAGTTCTAACAAACAAGAAACCCAATGCCTCAAAGGATGAAGTAAGTGCTATCTATGCTAGAAGTATTGCAGGACTGTAGCAGTTAATTTGTGTAGTGAAATGTTCAGTGGTGATGAGCAATGCTCACTCTGTCTGTGTTGCAAACATTGGTGCCATGAACCAAATGGCCATCAGTGGTTAGAGTACATCAGGGGCACCGGTGTGCACATTCTAGTTCGATTTCACCTGAAACAAAGCACAAGAGTAGCAAAAGAGTAACAGATAAACAAGAGTTAAGGATAATGAAGGAACTGTTTCTAGAACTGAGCACAGTATAGTTTTTAAAGTTCTGTCATGAGTGAAGATATGGGAAAGAGTGGTGAAAGCAATAACTTTTTTTTATTATTTTTTTTCCTCTGGTTTTTGAGTAATTTTTTTGTTTGTTTGTTTTTGTTTTTTGTTTTTTTCCCCACAGATTTTTTTTCCCAGTCACAGGACCAAGAGCAGATACAGTTTGTCTTCCAGGCTGCTGGAATATACTGCTGGCTCAGGCCCATCAGAACATTTAAGTTCTTCACCACAAGGCTGCTCTCAAGGAATTCTTCTCCCAGTCTGTACCCACATCTGGAATTGCCTGTATTCAAGCACAACACCTTGCACTTTGCCATGCCAAATCTCATCAGTTTCTCATGTCCCACTTTTTGAGTCTGTCCGGATACACCTCTGGTGAGATTTACCAGCCCACAGTTCCTTGGATCTTCATTCTTCCCTTTCTTGAATAAGTGAGTGATTTTACCCAGTGATTTTCACTGAGACTTTGCCTGACAGCCACGATGTTTCAAGTATAAGGGAGAGTGACTTGGTAACCACTTCAGCCAGCTCCTTCAGAACCCTGGGATGCATGTTTTTGAGCCCCATAGACTTGTACACCTTTAGCCTCGTGAGGTACTCTCAGACTTGCTTTTCTTTTTTGGAGGGGAGGGATTTCACTCTTCCAACCCCTACTTAGAAGTTCAGGTACTTGACAGGTGTGAGAAGCCCAACTGGCTGTGAAGACAGAGGAGGTAAATTTGTTAAGTACCCCATACTTCTCATCTGAGGAAGCCAGCTCTTTGTTTACATTTATCAGAAGGAGTGCACTCTCCTTTGCCTGTCTCTTCTGTCAATGTATCTGACAAATGCCTTTTTCAGACAGCACCCCTATATTCTTCTACTTATACTTTTCCTTTTTTCCCCTCAGCTTGACCAGCAGGTTCTTGCCCAGCCATGTTGGTTTCCTCATCTGTCTGATCTCTTATGCTGGGTGATGGAGAGCACTTCTGCTCTCAGAAAGGCATCCTAAAAGTGCTGTCAGCTATGTTCTGTTCTTTTGTCCCTAATGACCATTTCCCAGGGGATCTCATCCAACAATTCCTTAAACAGCTTGGAGTTCACTCTTATGAAGTTAGGGGTCCTGACTCCACTCTTTGCCAGGCCTACATTCCTTGAGATCATGAACTCAACCAGGGCTGCCTCCAATCTTAACCTCTTTAATGATCTCTTCCACATTGGTGAGCACTAGATCCAAGAACACTTCAATTGTGTTGGGTCTGTCAACAACATGAACCAGAAAGCTGCCATCAGTGAATTCCAGGAGTCTGTTGAACTGCTTACAGCCTGCCATGTTGTATCCTCAGCAGATATCTGATTGAATGAAATCCCCATCAGCATGAGAGCCTGCAAGCATGACGCCTCTTGCAGCTGAAGCAAGAAGGCTTCAGCAACAAGCTTCCGTTGATCGGACAGCCTGTAGTAGACCTCAACAAGCAGATGCCCTTCATTGGTCCAGTCTCTAATTTTAACCCACAATCTCTCACCTGTTCACAAATGTTTTTCAGAGGCAACTCTTCGCAATCTATCCACTTCTTAACATAGAGGGCAAATCCATCCACTCCTCCTATCTAGCCTATCCCTTCAAAAAACTTATTGACCTCAATCATGGTATCCCAGTTATGTGAGCAATCCAATTAGGTTTCTGTGATTACAATAAGATCATATTTTTCCAAGCGCACCAGTTCCAGTTCCTCCTGCTTATTTCCCATGCTGTGTGTGTTTACCAATAGAGACATTTCGTCTGGATTTTTGGCCACAACACCTTCTTGGAGAAGCCCACCCAAAACTGCTGGGATAAATCTAAGGTTTTCCCCTGCTGCTTCCTAAAGAGACAGTGTTCTCTGTCTTTTCTCTGTTCCTGAGCAGTACAACCCTTTCCCTCGTCAGATTTAGTTTATAGCCCTGGTGATGAGCCCCATCGCCTTGCTATCAAGTATATTCTTGCCCCACCTGGTCAGCTGTGCCTGTCCCACACCAGTCCTCCTGCTTAATGAAAGATGTGTCACAGAATGAATTACTAAAAACCATGTATCATCAATGTCTCACTAGAGAGATTATATCTGGTTATATTTGTTCTTGCAAACTTACATTGAAACTAGAACCAAAAACACAGCTCTTCTGCTTTTTGGACTGCAATGCAATTTTTTACTGCTTTAATAATGGTCAGACATGAAGATAAAACATTTTTCTTCCAGCAGACTTAACTTTGTAAATATAAAATCAAAGAATCAAAAAGAATTGAAGGGAAATTCATTTACTCTGTTGTCTTACCCAAAGACCAGGCCTAATCTACCGCAGCGCTCATCCTTAAAACTTCAGTGACAAGGATTCTATGCCATCTATTTCCATCTATTCCAGAATTTAATTACCACTGTGTAAAAATGCTGGGCTTTTATTTTTTTCTAAAGTTTAACCTCAATCTTTCTTCCAGCAAAATGAAATGTTATTTCTTCCCTCATCTAGAGCAAATTCTGTTGTACCCCTTTATATTTTCAAATATCATGGAATCACAGAATCACAAAGTTGGAAAAGACCTACAAGATCACCCAGTCCAACCATCCACCTATCATCAATAGTTCTCACCAAACCATGTCCCTCAACACAAAATTCAAATGTTCCTTGAACACCTCCAGGGTCGGTGATTCCACCACCTCCCTGGGCAGCCCATTCCAGTGCCTGACCATTCTTTCAGAGAAGTAGTATTTCCTAACATCCAGCCTGAATCCCCCCCAGCGCAGCTTGAAGCCATTCCCTCTGGTCCTATCACCAGTTACACGAGAGAAGAGGCCAACACCCAGCTCACTACAACCTCCCTTCAGGTAGTTATGGAGAGCAATAAGGTCTCCCCTGAGCCTCCTTTTCTCCAGGCTGAACAATCCCAGCTCCTTCAGCCCCTCCTCATAAGGCCTGTGCTCCAGACCCCTCACCAGCTTTGATGCCCTTCTATGAACCCGCTCCAGGGCCTCAGTGTCTTTCTCGTATTATATACTTCTCATACCTGAATACAGTTCTGATAGTTTCCTCAAAATTTCCTTCTTTTGGCTGAACAGTGTGCATTCATCCAAAGTAGTAATGTATGTCATGTTTTCCAGACTTCTTTTTTCATTGATTCTTTGTATGTATTTTCCATTTGTCCCCGACTTTTTTTGACACACAGTGATCAGTACTGAACAAAATACTCCATTTTGGCCTTTACCAGTTTCAAATATGAGAGACAAGCTCCTATATATTATTCAGAACATTTAACATCTAAATACTGTGTTTGTTTATTAGACCATAGAATGATATTGCTGGCACATATTTGGGATGTTTCTTTACAGAATTGTTGTTTTCTAACCTAAATTTTGCAGTTTGTTATTCCAACTTCATTCACATTGATAAATTTTCTAAATATCTGCTGGTACTCCTAAGCTCTATTTCCACTGGAATCCTCTTATATATGATTTCATTTGCTGCTTTTAATCTCTTCCTAGAAACCAGAAATTATATAATTTCACTACTATGTTCACCATTATTGCTTCTCATCTTTAAATTCTCGGAAAAATCTATATGTGATTTCAACAGTTAGAATAAAAAGTTTGGCCAGTATGCTCAGAAAGTTTGTGAACACTTTGCATCCTGCCACATGCTAAAATACTAACAAAGTAATTTATTATTCAGCTGATTCTGAAATGATCTCATCTACTCAGTTTCACCTTGAATTGATTTTCTGTATCTGACTAACCACAAAAATGCCTTTTATTTCTTCTATAGTTTTTAAACACTTAAATCTCCTGGCAGATTCTGCCTCTTAAGGCAGCTTTGTATGTACATTGATATACAGAGTAACATCTTATTCTATTTATTCTGTTTTTGCTTCCTAATAAGACTTAGTATTCCCTGTTCATACTCTAATCATGAGTGTTAGCCCATGAAGTCAGGAAAGACCAAACAGATCATTGTCTTAATTAGGTAGCGACATTTCCAGTGGCTTCTCCTTTATTTTGATTTCTTTTGTGTGTGTCTAAGTGTACGTTTTTAGAGGAAATGTCTTAAGATAATGTTTTGTAAGTAAAATATAAACTCAGATCTGTTCCTATTAAATTGAATTTAATTAAACTTTGGACAGCTGTTATGAACTTAACTTGATTTTATTCTTGCTGCACAAATGGATGCTTTATTGACTAGACTTACAAACAGTACAAAATGGTGGAGTGTCTTTTCGAACCTGGCAAACTCCAGCACTAGAACAAATTACTGACATGAACATTTTTATTGAGAGTTAGCAGGCTTTATTTTATTAACTCAGAAAACATATGAAGGAAATGTTCAGTGCAAAATTTTCCAATATTTCAGTAATGTCAGTGTTAAGTTAGGGTGATGTCATTATTAGCCTATAACCAAATGTCTATTCCAACATGAAAATTACGGTGTTGTTACTTTGGAATTTTTTACTTTTTAATTTCAAGTTGTTTTCTAAGTCTGTAATTCCAAAATACATCAGCACCAATGAATGAATTGTCTGGTGCAGTTTCAAAGGTCTCCTTACACTTTCATCTTATTTCCCCTAAGAAATAAAGAAAACCTTTTAAGCATATCAGCTTTTACTGAGGGCTGCTTTAACTACTGTTTTCACAAGATATTTCCCTTATTAACATCAATTAGAATATATATTTTGTGGAAAGCGCACCTTAATTTGAATTTTATTTTAATTTACTGTTTATTTCAAGTATTTATTTTTATGACTTATTTATTGAGTTATTTATGAAACTTCTATTAGATAATATGACTTAATAATGACAGTACAGTTATCTGTTATCTCTGGAGCAATAGCTACTCAGAGTTCTAAAGAAACTTAGGGAAATAAAATAGTTGCATAAATGCGCACACAAAAAATTCCTTTACAATCCACATTTCAGTCCCTAAGATTCCCTAGTACGACGTGTACTTACTCAGTGAAATACAGATTAAAGTAGTATGTACTTATTTTAAAAACTCTTTTCTTAATCAAACTTGAGGGGAATCATACTGTCTGAAGTGGCAACTGAAGGGTAATAAAATAATTTCAAAAAAGCTTTTTCCAAGGGAATGTCCAAAATCTGTGCAAGTATACAGTATGCAAATTAAACCTCTTTGCTCCAGCTGTGGCTGTACTTTGCCCACTAAATGATTTATCTTTGCAGGAAGGCAGGCAGTTTTTGCACCATTAGCCTTCCTGAGATTTCATGGGGGGAAGTTTTCTTCACTGTTTTGACTGTATGAAAGTCACAGTATGGAAACTACTGTAAATCAAAACATTTGAATATGATCTGAGCTTGAACCTACTGTCTGCAGACTTTTCTATTTGGGGTACAGGATAGACTCTGTATGATGCTTCAAAACAATTCTGAATGTCTTTTATCTATTCCTGACACTCTTGGTATTATGAAATTCCATATTTGCAGAACACTGCACAAATTAGGAGTGTACGTAAATCATAACAAAGTTTCTTCGAAAGAGTAGATTTCTCTGCAGATTAAAAATTTATAGTGAAGACTAAAGTAAGTATTGCCCCACACCAAAGTTTGAGTAATATAATGATCAGTAGAAATAAGATGTATCTGGTATAGTAACATTAATATATGAGTTCATCAAATTCATAGCAACACCTTGTCAAAAACATTTGCTTTTCTTTTGTTACAGAAATTTTTTACATTGTGCAAAATGCCCAGATTTTTCACATCTTTAAGATGTGTCTCAAAGATCCACAGATGTCAGATCTCCTTGTGATGAAATATTCACAAATCAGCTAGAGAAAACAAAGTACTCTTCATTTTTAAAAAGGAGAGAATTTTAAAAATCTGAGAAAAATAAAAAGAAAAAAAAGAATTGAAAGAATCACCTGTTCATTAATTCTACTTTTGCATTCTTTCTCATCCAATCCTTTACTGTTTATTTAAACTGTAAGAGAGTAGACAGTCATTTTCTCACTTTCATAGTTGCCAGTGAAATTTGCTGGCACTCTATGCTAACATATTACAGTTGTAAACAACAGGTGTATTCACTTTCAACAAGCTCACTAGATCTTTTAACAATTAATAATGAAGATTAGAAGACAGATTCTATACTTCAGCTCAGGAAATGAGAAATTAGCTGAGATGGAAGAAATAGAAGATCTGTATCCCTGAGATTAAGGAACTGAAGGTGATAAAGCTAACATTGTTAAAAAATACTGAAATGACAAAGGGGAGGCTAACATTAAAGGGCTGGACAGCCCATAAAGGTTTGAAAATCAGACACAAATGAATCAGCAGTATGGATTTCACTCTCCTTCAGAAAACAAAATGTTTGTAACAAGAAAACTGATAGTGTATCTCATATATATGTGTGTGTATTACTGAAGACACTGTACAGTCAACAAATTATTAGATATTACGGATTGATTTAAAAAATGATTACTCGAACAGTGGTATGTACTAAGACAGAAACTTGATACAAGAGTTGTTCATGCATGCAAATAGCCAATTCCATGTAAAACAGAATAGCCACAGTATGAGAACAATCATTTCATGGTTGTATTTATAGAATTTATAATATATTAAGAATGTATAGTTCACATTTTTAAGACTTAAATCACACTGCAGAAGGTCATTAACAAGTTGTTAGCTCTGAGTGTCAGTATTTACTATGCGTATCTGTTATGATACATAACTAGAGTTTTAAACATTGTCTATATAAATTCAGCACTAAATGTGGTTGACTAAGACTTGATTCTGTTCCTTTCTGTAAATTTTTGTCTAAAGACATTATTTCTACCTCTTCAATTGCAATAATATTACTTGTTTCATTTCAAGATACATATAAAATGTTTTTCTTCTTTTTTATCATCTTTAAAGTTCTCACACTCACAACACAGTCATCATCAAATAAGATTGTTGTTATTATTTTCTCACTACTACTAGACCACCTAGACAGTCTGTAGTTCCTCCCAAACAAACTAGTAGGAATTATAATAAGGTACAAAAATAATGAACATGTGGATTAATGATGGTGTAAGAAGAAGCATAAACTTGATTCTTTCGAGGCACACCACATTTATCAGATCTTTTGGGTCACTCTAGGTTTATCTCAGTTCTTCATTTTTCTATTATATATTGCATTATCAAATCTCATTTTTATTTTGCTCAGAATGCTTCTATATACTTTTTTTTTTTTTTTTTTTTTTTTATTATTCCATGGAATGAACATATTTGCACATTTCAGTTGGCTGCTGGCACATGCCCAGACTTGGTGGTGGCTGAAACACGTGATCAAAAGCTGGAAAAAAAAAAAACAAAAACACTTCTTTGCTCAGCACTGTCTACTTTTATAATGTTGGTTTAATACTTTGTTGACTTCCCTCATATACAATTGCTGCTACACTTCTTTATTCCTATGTTAAGTTTGTCTGTTTCAAATTTGGAAATATAGTATCCAAAACCATAGTTCCAAAAATCATTTACAACAGTATAAGACTGTGGAATGATAATGTATTTCTCACATAGAGGGTATCTAGCTGTCTTTCTCAAATGCAAGACTATATGTTGCAAAGATGAAGGCAATAACTTTGGATTCAAATCTGCAATTAGGGAACCAAGTAAGGCATTACAAAAATGTGTTGACAATACCTCTGCTCTAAGAGCAAGGTGGAAAGTGACATTCTGCAGTAGCTGATTTCTGAAAACTTGTCTCAGTCAATATAAGATGGAATGAAATGGAATTTAGAAATTCCACTAAATGTATACCACAGTCTTAAAGAAATGTCTGTATGGACTTGTTGTTTTCCTTCCACTAAAGTGGATATAATGGTATTTATAACAGTGGTAAGTACAGTGTAGGCAGGATGCAGGTGTAACCACCTGGTCCTACTCAGGGCAATAATATTAAAGAAAAATGCTTATAAATTTCCCCAGAAAGATGTACCTTAAAGATAATTACCTTTGTTGTGAAGAGGACATTTTTACAATCATAAACGATATGGTAGAAAATAACGATGGATAAACAAGATACTCTCAAGAAAATCAAAAGGAAGGTTCAAAGTGCTAAGGCTCAACAGATTGTCTTGGCATCTGATGTAAAAATTCATATTAATAACAAAATCATTCATACTAGAAAACATCTTCCCTCCTAAAATGTCTCCCCTCCCGTCTATTTCTAATAGCAACAACTTGTACTGAACATTTTCAACATTTGCTTCTGTTTAAAACAAACAAACAAAGAAACAAAAAACAAACAAACAAACAAACAAAGTGGATGCTGATAAGCAAAACAGCAAAGCTCAATTTAAAATTTTCAGTGCAGTCAGTGAAACTACTGTTTGATTAGTTACCCACTCTGAGCAATTGATTTTGTCTCTCTGTAAAAACAGTTACTATAGAAATCTATACAAGCTCTGTGATCTGTAGAAAACATTAGTTAAAATTTAACAGTAATTTTGTGTGTATATCTAATTCTTGAATAAGACATCCACTGATTTTCAGACACAAGTATATTAAAAAAGTAAAGTCTTCTATGTGGCATTTTCAGATCTTTTTTAATTTTTCTGTAGGCAAGATAATGAAAGCTATAGTAATATGAAATCTATGAAGATGAAAGTCTTTCAGACAGTCCAATTCTAAGTGATTGCAATACTACAAAAATACAAATTTGATGTTTATGTTTCTTTAGTTTTCTCTCTACTTTTAATATTTGAAGTTGTTCAACATTTTGAAATCAGTTGGCTATTACAAAGATGTTAAAACATTTAGTTCTTTCTCCAACTAATTTATAAATTTAGTATCTACTTTTCACTAACAATATTATAAATAAAACTATTATTTAAACTCTGATCTAATAGCATAAGTATTAGCTATTCATGAAGCCTTAAGAAATATGAAGGAAATTAATGTTCTTGTTCTATGGTTGGCAGGATTCAGATTTCTTTTTCAGGCAAAGAGGGAATGAATCTTGATCCCCTATTATAGAAACACTGAACTACTTCTGAGAAGTTTCTCAACTGTTCTTGTGAGTGTCCTGTAAAATTGATCATATTTGGTTTTTTTAGAAAACACTGTGAATGATACCCAGGTCTCAGAGAGGAATACTCAAAAAGTACTTTTTTACTATGATATTTCAGTGTTAGCTTGTATTTATATTTTTTTCCTCTTTTTAGTTGATTTACTTAGATGTGAGAAGGTCCTTCTGTGCTTCACCCCTCCAGAAAAGCCCCCAAACTTTCCATTCTCATCTTACAATTCAATGTTCTAATATACCATATTTTATACTTTCCTGAGTGTAGGCTGCAACTCAGATTACCCTCACCCTTTTAGATGTACCAAGCCTGAGAACAAGCAGTTAAATAACATGTAGAAAATGAGGAAGTAGGAAACTAGTGGAGAGGGAGAGCTGTGAAGTAAACCTTTTGTATGCAACCCACACTTTCAAACCTTTAAAGCGAATGAGTTTTTAAGCTTTCTGCACTGAAGAGAAAGATGTTCCATGTGTAAGAAGTGTAAGATTTTGAATCATTACCAGTTATTTTCAGTATGTATTGCTACTTTTGCACAACTGTGTAACTCCCAGTTGCCTAATGATATACCTTGTATTTCTTGTCATAAATGCCTGTTCTTCTAAATGTGTTCACAGCTTCAGTTTCTGCTTCCATCTTTACATTTCTAAGTTCCTGAAACTCAAGCAGTTCCAGCCACTATTCTCTCTAGTTATCACTGAGGCCTTTCACAAGTCATTCGTGCTATACGATGGCCATGTATGGCAATAAACCATTCTTCTCAGTTAGACAAAAGGAGTTGACTGAGGCAGCTTTGTATGTCACATTTCTAAAATAACTTTCTAAATAATGTTCTAAAATAATTTTCCAAAATATTCTTCCTATGTGTTGTTATAAGTTTTGCTCATTAGTATCACTAAGTATATTTACGTGTGAATAATTCAGACTCAAACTCTCCTAAGTTCAGCTTTCTTCCTAATCATACCATACACTGCACTGTCTATGAAACAGGAGGAAAACTCTGTTGAAGAGTATTTTTAATCTCCGACATATGTCTAAAAGACTATGAAAGAGGAATGTATTGCTTTCTTCTAGCTCATAGGAAACCAACCCGCTGTCCTTCAAGAGCGGAAGCCAGAGCTTTTCCAACATCACCATCTAGTGGGAAGGAAACATGAAGCATTGAGAACAGAGCAGTGGCTGTGGACCAGCAGTTAGGGTGGTTGTTTTCTGTTGATTCTGTTCCTGTGAATAGCATTGAATGCTGACACGACTATTTTAGGAAAATCAAACAATTGGATATAATTTTCTCAAACCCTGTAATAAAGACAAACACTGTGGAAAAACACGTCCTTACAGAAAAAAAGTCAAAAACCATCTTATTACATCTGTAAAACAATAACCCAATCAAAGTAATGAAGGGGGGGAAATGATCTGTAGGATAAATTTTACATCAAATAGAGCTAAAATTTAGAAGTTCTATTGATACCTTCAAGGTCATTAAAGGGATGTGGTAATTCAGAAAAATTTACTGTGGCTAGGGTATTTTCAGGTATTTTCCGGACCAGAATTCAACTACTAAAGCATGTCATTTCTTCCTTGGCTCTTAATAAGATAGACTTCTATCCTCTTGTAGACGTATGTATTTCCATACCTAAATAAATTTCTTGCAAATACAATTCTAATACTGGATTTCTTGATGTGAGAAATGTGAGAACAAGATAGAAGCTGACAGATACTGTGAGGGACATTTGTTTTTAAGCACTGCTATAGAGACCCTGAAACAGCAATCCCTGAAATAGCAATAAAGAAGTCACCAAGTTGCTTACTACAGGGAAGTTATGTTTGTTCATTTCATACCAAATCCAGAAAAAGAAAGAAGAAAAATAGGCTATGGATTTTTATCAAAAATCGAATAAAACATCACAACATCTGTGAGGCTGTAATAGGAGAGAAAAGAGGTCCTCCATGGAGTCTCACTGGGGAGGAGACTGGGAGCGCAACAGAATTGACCATAACTTCACAACCTCAGGAGTTCCCAGTGCTCCTAAGACTTCTCTGTATGGAAAGGAAAAGGCCTACCTTTGACTGAAGAGAAACAAACAGTGAAATTGTGAGTGAATACAACGCCCTTGATTGCACTTTTTAAAGAAACTTGCACAAGTTTTCTAAGCAAAAGCAAACATTTTTTCTCATATGCACTGCATTAATCAAAGTCTTGCAATTTATTGCAGTTATTCGGCAAAACAGCTTCCTTCTTTTTTTACTATTAAGGGCTGTGGTTGCTGTTGTGCATCACGTGTGCTTTTTAGATTAGAATACTAGGCCAAATATTGAAATATAAACCAAATGTGCAGAAGCCCTTTTCAGACAAGAAGTTATAAAGGTGTAGTAAATTTAAATATTCTAATGATTAGTTTGTTATAGGAAATATGATACTAGTATTCATGAAGTGTCAGACAGCAGTACAAGTAACTAAAATTGCTTGGCTTTATGCACTCTGGGAGCTGCAATATGTAGTTCCACTGATATAGCTCTGGAAACTTCTGGAAAAAGGTCTCCCACAGGAGTGCAGGAGACGTGGACTTGCAGAAGTTCCTTTAACAGAATCTCTTTTTGCATGTTCACTGCTGCCAAGACGTGCCTAATAATCTTAATAACCTGGAGTGAATAGAAAATTTTCTTCTTCGCTTACTTCAAGCTATGTGCCCATTTTTTTTCATAAAAAACAGCGTGATTGAGAATAGTATCATGTATGAATTAGATAATGAAATGAAAAATAGAGTGTTCTACAGAAGAAACTCTGATCCAGAAAAAAAAGATGTCAGAGAAGGAAAATAGCAAGAGTGAAACACTGAATTGCAACCATTAAAATCAGAGAAAATACATTTGAGAGATGTCACTCAAGACCCTGGAGGAGAAACTGAGGAATGAACATGGGCTTCTAGTGTTCACTACAGCCAAGAGACTGAAGAGGCTGAGGGCAGGAAAGGAGTCAACAGGTTTTTCAGACGCTTTATTTGGTATAGCTGAAGCTTTTTGAGGAATTGAATTGACACTTGAAGTTGAGGGGAAGCAGGAATAGAGAAATGGAGAAATAGCTGAAGAAACAGAAATCTGATCTAAGTGACCTCTCACAATGCATTATTTTAAAACGTTAGTGTGTTTAGTATAATTTTTTGCGATTCCTCGGAAGCAGTCATTGCAAAAGACCACATATATAAAAATCTACACCACCTTACCACAAACATTCAGCTGCTTAAATTGAGAACCGCAGCACGGGTCCCAGGCTGGGACATCTCCATGTCTCCAGCCACAGCTCAAGAGGCAAAATGTAAATCTAGAAGGTGAGTGAGCCCACCTGAGAGGAGCCTTCCATGTGTCCTCCGCTGAGGGCAATCGCCAAGGGGTGGCACGTGGACACCAAGTGGAGTCTATGGAAATTTACCCCGCAACACGCGAAAAAGAAACGTAAAAAGCTGTCTAACGACCCAGTATTTAAACATCGCAGCTTGTTTCTGCAGAAGCTTGTGAGAAGAAAACGCAGCGTGCGTCTTTATCTAGCGGCATCCCAGTCCACCTGAAGAGCGCGCCGCCCATTTCCGCGCTGCACGCTGTCCCCGCGAGAGGGCTCTTACAACCTCCCTGGGGCGCTGAAGTACGACACAGACACGACTCGGACTGCTGCTTTGGAAGAATTAAAGCAGCACACAGGGCGGTTGATTTGGCAAAGAAGGAGTTAAAGTGCAGCGCCGGCGCGGAGGAACCCGTCGGGCTGTTCCATTACCCGGGGAGGGGGGAGCCCGCTTCCACATCCTTTGTTATTCACTGTAAAATTCCCCGTAAGATTTCAACGGGGGTGGGAAAAATGGGCACTGTAATTCACGAGGAGGAGATGTATGAGCTAAAACCGGGGACACTGAGGTAAAATTCGAAGGGTTCCTCTCTGCCCTCCGGAGCGTGGGCACGTCCCGCCCCGCCGCCCGGCGGTGTGGCAGCCGCTTTGAGGGAGGAGGCGCGGTGGCGCTCGGTAGCGTGTTTGGGCTGGGTTTCGCGGAGCCCTGAATCTGAACGGGAGTCACCGACCGGCTGCCGCTCCGAGCGGAGGGAACCGCCGCGCAGTGCCGCCCGCGTCCCCGGCGCGTCCTCCGTGCGCGGGCGGGGACCCGCGGAGTGGGTTAGGAAGGCTGGAGGTGTGCTCTGGGCTCTGTTTAAAACGCCGGCCTGCAGAGGAAATGCTTTTCGCTTCTAAGCGGTTGTACCGCGGAGCTTTTGGTTCGGAGGCCCGTAGTAAGAATTTCTCAAGGAAGTAAGGAACCGTGTCCTTTGATCTGCGCATAAATGGAAAGGAGAAGAGGGCACGTAAAATGGTCGTGAAGTAGCTGCTGTAAGAGCAGCTGTTAGCGATAAACGTGAGAGCTTTCCGTCACACAGAAAGAAAATGTTTCTGTAGGACCATGAGGATGTGCGGTGCTTCCCAGGCGGCTATAAAATGCCAAGCCCACTTCCTCTGAGAATCTCCGAAAGTTAAAAGCAAATCAAAACCACACCAAATAAACAAACTGGGAGCTTAGAAGGAGGTGAATGGGAGGGATCTACTCTGAGAAGCACCTCCTCCTTCCTCCGACTTTTTTTAGCTTGATTTTGTTTTCTCTGCATAGTTACATGGTTAATAAGAGTAAGTCTTGTGTATCCGGTTTTGTGTGCCAGCTTAGTATAAGCAGTAATACCATCATAACATGCTAAGTGCATGGAGTCCACATACCAGAGATTGGAGTGCATTATAACTGTAACGGCGGTCCCTTTGGGGCGTAACAGCAAAGCAGCACGGGGAAGTCTGCATTAATCATTGTTCTTGCTCTGTTTGCTTTTATGGATAAGTGGATTTCAGTCTACTACACTGGCAATCCAGAACCTTTCTTGAGCTCTTAATTAACACACAACCAAGAATGGCATTTAATTAAGAAAAAGGCTGCAGTATATTTTTGTAATCAAAGAGAAGTGTATATACTGAAGAAGATGTATTTGATTAATTGTACAGTAACCTTTTCCTTGGCACATACTGAGTTGCTAGAGCCCAGCCTTTAAATCTTTGCCAATGAGAAGAAAGCATTCCAAAAACCAGGAACCAGCTATTATTCCATAGCTACCCAGGCATGTAATTTTATTTCTATTACCAAATTATTACTGCCCTGTGACTTCCCTTAAATTACATGTGAAATTTTCTATTTCAGGCATTTTGGCATCAGTATGTAGCATTTTCAGTGAAATTTTGGGGAACTGGACAAATTATATCTATTACACGTGAAGAGCCCCATCCATACAGAAGTCTCACATAGACATCTCTGAACCGCTTTTAGAAGAGGGCAAAACTGGTTGAGACCTGCTAAGAAAACCCTTCATTTAAATGTACACATTTGTTATTAGTTTTGGGAGGGAAGATTATTAAAAAGGAACTGAGAAACACACACACACACACGCAAAAGATAAGGATAATTGGACTGTTAGGTCTTGAGCGTTTGATGAATTTTGCAGTTTTATACTAAATTCACATTCTAGAAGTTCATCATTACTTCCAGTAATGAAACAAAAGCCTTAGGGATGGACCACAAAATGCTTATATGGCACATCTCCCTTAGCTCATGTTATGTTTTTGGGTTAATTATCAACAATATAGGAATAGGGTTTTTTTATCTTTTCAAGTTCTAAATGGTATAAATGAGAAGATTTACGAAATAAAGTGACCAAAATTAGCCTGTATGTCTCTATTTAATAAGCCTCTATTCTGTACAATCAACTCAAGTACTTTTGAAGATTGCGTAGAAACAGAATTTTCTGTAGTATAAGTAACATGTTAAATTCATCACGTAAAACTGTAAACATAGCACAACGTTTACATTTTAAATAAAAAAAGAAGTGAAACATTTACACTGAGTAATATAACTGAGGATTCTGAAACTTAACAGTGTGAAAAAAATTGTAAATAGAAAGACCGTATTTTCAAATACACATTTATAATGATTTTTCTGATAGTGTTTCCATGTAAGTACTTTTTATGCTATACTATACTTTAAATATTATTTTTCTTTTATAAGTTTTACATTTAATCTCTTCACAAACAGATTATCCCTTATTTAACTGAACACGTTAATCCAAATATTATTTTAACATACTATTTTCTGTATAAATTCTGCAAGGCAAAATAGAGTCAAAGTGGCACTGAAATGAATTCAAAGAATTGAGACTCTTTTGTCTGTATGGGCATTTAATTAGCCCACAAACAAAACTAGCAGAACAAGTAAAAGCAGTAAGATGAAAAAAATCTGTCTTAAGCCAGTGGATTCTCTAAGAGATACAAAGAGCAATCTAGATTTTGGATTATTTTTGCCAATGAGAAAAGTTGAAATAGAGAAAGAAGGTGAATGAAGGCTTTTGTATGTTGCCTCTGTGCTTGGGAGCTAGAGAGAGGAAACACTCCAATACACTTGGGAAAATACAGTTTGATGGCAGAGAAAAGATAAGCATTGTGTAAGGAAATACAGGAGAAACCAGCACTTTGACCAGAAGAGAATGATCGCTGGAGTATCCTGAATTAAAGCAAAGAACTGACTTCACTCTGGAAATGAAGGGAAACAGTTATTGAACTACAGAAAGTAATTAGTAACTTCAGGAAAATATCTAGTGGATGAAAGTCTAGCAAGTTTTTTTATAGGGCATGTGTGTATATATTTTCTTGTTGGAAAAATTCTTATTTTGAATGCTGATAGGCTACTGTAATTTATGGATCTATTTAGAAGGCTGCTGTGATTAAAGCTGGAAATCTATTGGTATAGTCTTTGATTAGTTGATTGTCAGATGAAATATATAGTAGCATCAGATATTTTGCTGCATATTGTTTACACAGGTGGTACCTATGCTCCTGTCCTGTAGAACCAATGGAGAATTTCTCTCAGAATCTCAAGTCCTTTTTCGTCGACAGTCATTTTGAATCTCTCTGCATTTACTCAGAGCTACATTCCTGGTGTTTGGTCATGGTGTGTAAGGTTCTGTGTCTGAACCTGTTTTACATCTTTTTTTTCTCACATATGCATATCTTCAAATTAATATTCAAAAAAAAACAAGCCACCTGTACATGCCTTTATTCTGCATGGTGACATGTACCCGTGTTTTGTTGGAGGCTGTTCTTGTTTGAGAAAGTGTAACTGCTTGTAATGATTTTAAAAAGCACTGACTGTGACCATTAGCTGTAATATGTTTTATTTAACAGTAATATCACGCATAACAAGCTATCTTAATTGATTAAAATCTATATAGAAATACCCAAGCAAAAGGATATATTTTAGGGCCCCTTAGAATGGCCAGATTGTCTTTTTTATATGAGTATGCTGCCTACACAGGATTGCAATCCTTATGAGGAATTCAGCAGAGAGAGTAGACAAGTTTTCTGTCTTACGTACGTTCTGCTGTACGTACTGATGCTCTTTCATTGTAGTGAAAATTTGTAAACTATTTCCACTTTTCTGAAACCTTTAAGATGACCACACATGCTCATCATCTTATTTCTCATAACATGTACCTCTTATGACAAGATTTTCTATGCTGTTCTTACCTACAAGGATATGAACAATTGTTTAGGAGACTTAAAGAAAGTCTTGTAGATATTTTAAAGCAGTAGGAGGGCAAAATTAACATTGAAAATTGGAATTTAAGTACATCCTTATGCAAAAAAAAAGTATTTTTTTCATAACTAGATTATTGTGACTAGATTTTTAAGCTACATGCATTTGAAAATTCGGCGTTAACCACTTCTAAAAAATACACACAG
>JAPSGF010000003.1:30101488-30123011 GCA_035772895.1 Perdix hodgsoniae | reverse complement strand
TTTCCTGTAGCAGTGTTGCATCACCTAGGCAGAGGTATTTATCTGTAGGTAATTGCATTGTAAAAGTCTAGGCAGCTTTTCCAAGTCATTAATTCAGCTTTCTGGACCATCTATCAAAAATTAAAACAAACACCAAACAAAAGCTTTCTGCTTTAGAATGTACAACGTTGGATGTCTGTAAGAAATTAAATCTGTGACAAACTAATACTGTTTTCTGGGCCACTAATGGAGCACCCACATGTCTTCTGAAGTGGTGACAGAGCAGATGAACCAATGTTTGTCCCTGTGGCCACACTAGGAATCAAGTTGCTAGTATATGTCCAGTTACAAAATTGAGTCATTTCTTTTTTTTTTTTTTTTTTTTATTTTCCCAGGCCTTGGAGAAGAAATTTATAAGAGGAATAGTCAGCATTCAGAAAATACCCAGTGATGCATTATTTATTTGTATTCCTTTTCTGTGCTTAGCTTAAAAACAACAATTACATTTTACAAGTTTTTTTTTTCATTTCAAATTGTTGTTAACACCCACAATTTAAAGGGATGCAAAAATTCCTTAATTTTATTGCACAGTGTGTGCTTTCTGCTTCCGTTCTGTGATATCCCTTCATAGGATAGATGTCTGAGAAAGGGACATGCTTCAGTTTAGAAGGCTTTTTTAGCCACCATACAGGACTGTTCAAGACATCTTTGCATGAAATAACATCTAACATTATTGCCAAATTCCAATCAACTTTCCTTTATGAGGTTTTGCAGATAAAATATTGGATGATTGCTTCTATTAAGAATTAATTGGAAATATTAAGGTGATTTATCTATAGCTGGGGACCACAGTTACTTGCCTGTATTCTAGCTCATCACTCCAAGGAGACTGCATTAGCTCTGTCTCTAAAATGTTACGTAAATGAAACCACCACACAATGTTCAGAAACTCTGGAAATAATTTGTCTAAAAATTGTATGTTAGTGTTTGAACAGACTTTGGCACAGGCTAAAAGCATACTAGCTTGCACTCTCCCAGACAATTCCTGGGCACAGTTTGGAAATTCGTGTGAGTCAGAAACCATCACCAATGGGCAGTAGATGCATATGACTGTATTATTTTGAATCATTAAGAGTTTAATAATGTAGGCATGAGACATTATGCAGTTAGTAGCCTTAATACCAGACAACAGTCCCAGGCATGTTTAACCTATTAGTTTATGTGTATCCATTGAATATGTTGGCTGAGATTGTTAGCACTTCACTATCTGAGGAATGGAAATTTCTCCATTGTTTTGAAGGAGCAGTTCTTAGAGGCCTAAGCCCAAGAGTTTTTTTTAAATATGTGATTTAGATAATAATCTCTTTTAAATCTTCTTTTTACTGGCAAGTTCATTAAAAAGGGAGTGGTAAGGCATTTTAAGCATGATATGATGTTCTCACATTTCTTTAATCCATGCAAGTGTGGCTTTCAGCTTGTGCTGAACACAACAGTCCTTTAGGCCGATTTTTAACTTCTATCCTTTGCAAGAAGATGAATGTCCGCATTCACTTGCTGGTCATGAAGCTGTATTGTCTCACCTTTAAATCTTTTTTAAAAATGAGAAAAAATAAATAAAATTTTATAAAATCTTGCTTGAATGTTTTTATCCTTTTCTCTAAAAGTAGTCCATGTTGGCTTTCACTGAATCTGCAAAGAATTTTAAAGAAGTTCTAGGAAGTTCAGGAAGTTATAGTGGGAATGGTACCTTCTTCCTTTCTGAAGTTTATGTACGGTGATGTGTATCCAGAGGAAAGTGCCAAAGGAACCTCTTTCTGCAGGTTTCAGATTTCTTACAATGACAACGTACAGTAACTAACCATCTTTTAAAAAACAGCTTTTGTTTCTTTTTATAACCCTTACACAAAAATTCTGGGATAGACTGCTTATTCAGCAGTTATCCGTCACTGATCTCCATTTCTATTTTATTGCATCTTTAATTCTTACATTTTATAGTCTAAATTACATGTTATCCATTGTCTGTATTTAATAATAGCTAAATTATTCAGAATCTCAAGTGCTTTGAACAATCAGAAACTGACTATAACATTCAAATGAAAATAAAAGGGTTACATCTTCTATCACTTTTCCTTCATAGAGAACTGTTTGGTTTTTTTTGCAAGTATGTTTTAAAACATATGCCATAAGATTCATATCTGATCCCTATACAATCAAAAGCACATCAATATAGTACAGACTGTGCAATTTTCTAACTAAGAAAAAAAAAAAGTAGTAGTAGTATTTCATGTCATGACACTCTTGTTAACAATTTATGCTAGATATTTGGAGTGAGGGGAAGAAATGGTTACCTCTATCTGGCTTGCCAAAAAGGGGGGAAAAAAAAGAAAAAAAAAAAAGCAGTGACCATTTAGTAAACTTGCAGCAACTACTTGTGCAAAGATTTTACACCTCAGTCTACATGTTTCCTTGGATTTTTATTTTATCTGAATCACTGAAGTCATTATCTGACATTCAGACTGCTTGCTTCTGAAGATGAATATTCCCCAGTGAATTAATTAAGTGCTGCTATTATTTGCTCCTGTGAACTAAAGTTAATGCAAAGAATGTAACTTTGTGTTACTTCACTTGCTGCATTCATAATTACATTAATCCCGCTCAGTGTTGTAGTCCAACCTTGATAGCATTTTTCCAAGAATTTCAGTACTTGAGTTTAGGATGACAGCAAACATATAATTCATATAACGAGTTAACAACATTTTGGGAAAGTATCTTTCAACTACCTGAGAAATTTACAGTCGTGGAATCATGGAGGCATGGAATGGCTTAGGTTGAAAGGACCACCTAGTTCCAACTTCCCTGCCATAAGCAGGGACACCTTCCACTAGATCAGGTTGTTCAAAGCCATTTATTAAACAACAACAAAACAAGAACAATAAACACTTCAATTAAAAAAAAAAAATCTGCACAGAAATACATACTATCTGTAAATTACCAACAAGTAAACAATATCTGTGCATTCCATTAATTACTTAAAATGACATGCAACTGTATGTTAACTAGCCTTTAAAGAAAGCAAGAAGTGGAGAAGTACAATACACTTTTCATTCTTCTAGGAAAAAAAAAATCAAATGTCAACAAGCGATTGTTAAGAAAACATTGGTTCTAGGTGTGCTTTTACTACAATATTACATACTGTCTATAATTTATTAAGCTGGATATAAACATGTAGCAGTTTGTTACATTAACATCAAATGAAGAGGGAAGAGTCCTTTCCCCTGTTTTAAACAGTGTACCTGCACATAATGGTAATGGCCTTGCAAGCAGAAAGCTGTAAAAAGTAGCAAGAATGGTACATATTTTGGTGGAAAGTGTTTGAGAATTCCTGCCTTTTAAAGTTACATTAAATTACTAAATTATATGTTCTCTCTAAAGAACAAGAAATGAGACTCAATAACTGGCTGTGCAAATACTTCATATTTATGGGAGCCCAATCATTTATTTAGAGAAAAAAATAAAACACATTCTCTCTTGACTTCAAAGGGAGCAGATTAGGTGTTAGGTTTACCCTGAAATTGCAGTTCATTGTCACAACTATATAGGTGTGGACTTCTCAGAGGAATTTGAAGAGCCTTGCCCTGCTCTACACTGCCACCAGCTTTGTTTAGCGCAGTGTACATTCCTTAATGTGCCACAGTCACGGTTGTGTGAATGCATAGCTCCTCCCATACAGATTAGGACTACCTCCACCCCATGACTAAGGCGTGGAGCAGAAATAAGGTTTGAAGTATCTTTTGCTATGCTTTCTGATAATATTTGGAAGTACTTGATTTTACCCTATTTTGTGTCCATTTCATATAAGAAAAGACATAACTCATACATACTAAAATATTTTTAGGAACTAGTGAGCTTTCATTAAACAATAATTTGTTGTGAATAGACCTCTGAAGACAAAAGGGATACAGGAATCTTTGTCTGAATGCAGCTGAGGAATCATTTTAAATAGTGGATTATAGTAATATAGAACATATTTAACAGTTTCATTCCTTAAGGAAAAACATTTACACGCATGTGTTACAATAACACTTCCTAAAACAACTAATAAGTTAGCTGTTTTCTTGTGTAGGTAGTAACATAATAGTATTTAAACAAAACAGGTGCTTCCAAAAATTCCTTTAGTTAAAAAGGATTATAAAAGCCTAAAGTATTGCCAGTGATGTTCTCACTGAAAAATTCTGGCAGAAGCAGAATAGTCAAGAAGGTGTGTCTTACATGACGTTTCAACTTCCTAAACCATGTTTGATATGGAAGACACCTGGCATTTGAAAACAAGGAGTACTTACATTTTATTTAATGGTAAATCAATTAAGAAAAAAATAATTTTATGAATTAATAGAATTGTATAAACAGCCCAACAACATGAATTATTTAAGTAAACTGGAAGTAGATTGAAATAACATTCCTGCATCCTTGCCCTTCTAGAATCAAATTTTCTTTTGAATTCACAGGTAAGTTGACATAACACATGTATGCTGCTTTGAAATAGGTTATTTTAAAATTCAGTTTATCACGGGGAAAAAAAAAAAAAAAAAAAAAAAAAAGATAATTCCCCCCTTATTTTGCAGAGTTGCACTGTATTAAATAAAGCATGAAGATTTATGAACGTGCTTCATCTGCTACACTAATTATTTGAAATGGATAATTTGAAATTATAAATGCATAAACAGTTGTAGGGTTGGGACCTTTTATACTGACATGTAACAAAGACACACAATACATTTCTTACAGAATCTGGTTTACTTTGTTTCCTTCAAGCCCATTAGATAGAAGTACTGAATCACGGTGTTTTCCAGTGCCTTCTTCATTTGTGTAGATTCAAACAAATACGCTCGTAAAAAAACCTGTGATTAATCCAATATAATGAATTTAACTGTTATGCTTGAGAGCCAGGCTTGAAATCTGCCTTAAAGATAGAGCATTGCTCAGGAAATTCTTAAGTCTTGGAGAGATTCAAGGAGCTTGGTGTAAGATATTATATCTCTGTGCAAATAATATCCATCCAGAATCGAAAGGGTGTGTTTGTATGTCACAGGACATTTATGTCTTGCCGCGTCCAAGTGTATGGCTGAATCCTGCATGCCATCGATGAACAGGAATATAGGAGGATTTCTGTCCAAGTACTGAGAAGTTCACAAAAGAAGTGAGTATGAAAAAAAATACGGTGAATTCATTAGATGTAAGTGCTTCCATTACGCTGTGCATGTTTACTCGGTGCTACCTGCATAGAGAAAAACGGAAAGTCTTTCAGAGGAGGACGCACTCCAAGCCGGTCCTTCGCAACCCACCGTTAAAATATCTCCAGTAAGCCTGGCAGGGGGTGGGAGCAGCAGCTTCCAGCGAAAGACCCTCCGCCGTAACACCCGTAGTCGTCCCCGCGCCGTCTGAAATTGCCGTTTACAAAGCCACTCCGTTTCGTGACGCCCGCCTGGAAGTCGCAGGCGCCGGCAACGCTCTCAGCCATCGGTGTCTCGGCTCCCGCGACGCAGCCTGTTCACGAGCGCCGGGGCGGCCGGTGGCGGTGCCGGTAACTCCGTCGGCGTCCCAGGCGCTGGGGCGGAGGGGCTGCCGCCTCGCGGGCTCCTCACGCGGCTCCTTTTGACGTCTGCCTCCTGCCAGGTGGCACTTTGCGGTCACTTGCGGTCCTCCCCACCGTCCGCGCGGAAAGCGAAAGAGAAACCCCAAAGACGTACATGTGCGTTATTGTCATTGCTATTGTGATTTGTCTTTTCAACCGCCACTTCTTCACAAATCGCCGGCCGCCTTCCTCTCGGCGCAGGCCTGAGCGCGGACGCCGGGCTCGTACCGCGCAGCGGCGGGGAAAGGAAAAGGGCGCGAGGAGCCCCGGCGGCAGGCGGAGGGCTGGGGAAGGGGAGAGCCGCGCGCGGAGCAGAGGGCCGCGCCCGCCGCCGGGCGCTGCTCGGCGGCGCTGGGAGGGAGCGGCGCGGATCGGCGGCGGAAGCGGCGCCGGCTGAGCGAGCGGGCGAGGAGGCGGCGGCGAAGGGAAGGGGGAGGCTGTTGGTGTTTGGCGCCGGTGGAGGGAGTCATTCCTGCAGCTGCACTTCCGGTCGGCATTTTGTTCTGAGAGGGAGCGAGGGAGACGCGCGCAGGATCCTTCCCCCCTCCTGCTCCTTCTCCTCCTCCTCCCCCCACCCCTCTGCTCGGTACCGGCTCACCGTGCCCGGGCCGCCCCCCTCCCGCGCTCGCTCACACGGAGGGAGCGGCGGCCCCTCGGCGGCTCTGCCCCCCCTCCGCCCCCCCCCCCCCCCCCCCCCCCCCCCCCCCTCCTCTCTCCGCCGCTCCCCCCGCGGTTCCGGGCCGCGTCTCGGAACCGGTTCGGCCCGGCGCGGCCCGTGTGGATGTTGTGAAGCAGGCTCAGGGGGAAGGGATCCGTCTCTGCCGCTCACCCCCCGGCTCTACATGTTCGCCGCACTGAGGAGGAGACGGAAGAGGAGCCAGCCCCCCTCCCGGCCCGGATTATTGTTGTTATATTATCTCCCCTCCTCCTCCTGCTCCGCGGCGGCGGCGGCGGCCCAGCGGCGGCGGCGGCGGCTCCCGTGAGGAGGGAGGGGGGCGGATTTCTCTCCCCCTCTCGGATTCTCGTTGGATTCGGACGCCGATTTGCTCAGGTAATCCCCCCTCCTTGTCTCCCCTTCCCCTCCCTGCCCTCTCCGTCAGCCGGGCCGGGCCTCCGAGCCGGGGCGGCCCGGCGCTGCCGAGAGCGGAGGGGATCGATCCTCCGGGGCGCGGGGGAGTAGGCGGCACGGGAGGCGTTTATTTCGCATCGCCCCCTTCTCGCTCGCTCGGGTTTGGCGGAGGAGGTCGGTTCTTCCCAGGCTGCCGGGAGGCCTAGGCCTGCCGGAGAGCGCAGGCCCGCCGGCCAGCGCCTTTACTCCAGCTCGGGGATTAGAAAGGCGAAGCGGCTGCTCGGTGACAGGCCTCGGCCCGGAGAGGAGGAGGAGGAGGAAACAATACCACCAGCCGCAAATGTGCGCTGATCCTGTGCCATATTTACAACTTCGGGGAGCGAGGGAGCCAGGTCCCGGCGCAGGCAGCCCTCTGAACTGAGGAAGGAGTAAGTGGAGGGACAGGGGAAGAGAGACAATGTAAATACACGGAAACAAAAATATCTGTCTTCGCTGCTCTGATCGCCCGACAAACTCCATTCTGAAAGTTCGAATGGGTGTGAATTCATAACCTTTAAGGGCTTGATCTCTAAATAACAAAGCGATTGATTAGGGTGTTAATCAATTTGTGTATTTATAGCATAACTAGACCTTGTGGACTGATTGACACAATATGGACACCTGCAGACCTAGGAAACGCATAGGCAAGCATATTGTGTTGGGTATTCCGCAAAGTCTCAGTGTTTACGTGCTGTAGGTGCTATAGAAATACGTAGTAAATTCAGGAGAAATACTATTTTGTGCTTCCTTTAAAAAAAATAAAAAAAAATAGGGAAGGGGTTTAAGAGCAAAGTGGTACATTTATGTCACCTCAGGGCTCAAGGTGAAGGTGAGATTTTACCTTAAGTTTGTGAGAAACAAACATAATTCTAATGAAGTGGAAAAGTGAAGAATGTTTTAAAAGTGCCATCCTTTCTTGTCAGGCCATATCACTTTGAGAACCTGAGGTTGTTATTGGCTGTTTGTGTCCATGATGTTTGAATATGTAATTAGGTGTCACTTTAACAGGTCAAGTGTGTTTTGTAAATGACTGTTGATTAAGTCTCAGATCTTTATAAATAAATGGTAGCTAATTTTCAGTAAAATAAATTTTGCACTTTCTATGTAGTATGGACGAGAGTGTTATTATAAACTGAGGTAGATTTCAAAAACAAACGTTCTCCATACTAATAAAAGTACTCCTTCAGAAATTACATAATTGGTGCAAAGTTTAAGATAATGAGTTTCACTTTTCATTTAGTGAGAAAATTAATAGATGACAAGCAGCTAACACTTTGTGAATTTTCAGGTAGTTTTTTGAGTTGCTTAGGCAGATCTGTTGTAATAGTAAGTGGTTATTGTATCTAATAGAGTAACTTTCTGGAGTATTGTGTTTAGGGTCGTAAAAACTGTGCTATGATGGCTTTGAGTGCTCTGATACATGTTTAGAAGGGTGAAGTTAATATAGCTGTCACGTAGAAGGCGTGTTTTTAATGCTGTAAATCCGTGTAGTAGTCAGTAGCGTGTCCGTGATTTGTATTGGTCAGGGAGCAGTTTGAATTTTAAAAAGCCTGAAGATCCTGCTGAGCCCCAATCCCGGCCTCCCTCCCTCCCACTAATCTCCCATTCCTGTCTTTGTGCTGCCTGGTCCTGTTAGACACTGTTTGCAACAGGGCCTCAGGCCTACGTGCCTGGAGAGGAACCATTTACTCTTCGAAAAATCAGCTTTTTATTTTTAAACTTCACGAATTGCAGAGGGAGCCACTAGTTGTCTCTTAACTGTCTTGATCTCTCCGTGTAGCTGAATTGCTGTTTTCTTTTGGTCTGTAGCATGCGTAGGGGCCGAGTGCAACTTTGTTTCGCAGGAAAGAAAGGACGGTGCAGAAGTACTTGTAGTTCTTGGGTAGTTTTGATCATTAGAAAGTGACGTTAACTGAAACATTTATTTTGTTGTTTCAAACTCTTTCTTTAAGAAAGAAATGTGCTTGTTGAGTTAACTCGAGTGAATGTATTTGACTTATTTTTAATTTAAGGGGGTTTGTTTTAAATATATGAGATATGGGCAGGAAATGAGCTACTGTAGTTATGTAGTTCCTGTCAAGTTTATCTCTACAGGGTTGTGTTTACAGCTTTTTTATTTTTTATTTTTTATTTTTTATCAGAAAGCATGCTCTTCTCTGATATCAAAGCTAGGCAGAGGGAACATTATAATGGTGTCTGTTTATGATTTGTAATGAGTTTTTGTTTTTGTTCTTTTGAGCCATAGATGGTTAAATCTCAGTTACCTGCTTTATCACAGTTTATGCAGCTGTAAATTTTAGGCAGAAGTATTTAATGGAGAAATGTAAGGTGACTTTTTTTTTTTTAAGGTTATAACATACAGAATTGTGTACTTTGCTTTCATACTTCATTTTCCATAGCATTAATAGGTCTTTTGCTTGTCTCAACAGTTAACAGCCTAAGAATGTAGTTATTTTATTAATGTTATGGAAATAGAAAATCAATTATTCTTGAGTTGTTGGTTTTAAAAATTATTTTAACTGAAAGTGAAGAAAGGAACTTTTTTTCTTCTGTCCATCTTTTACTTTGTGCTTTTGGCTACCTGTATGTTTTGAATTTGTCACCTATGTACAAGTTCAGTTTCTTCTTTTCCTGTGAACTTCTTCAGTGTTTTATCTGAAGTTATTCCAATGAATAAATAAATGTCCCTGATGCTTTTGCTGTCTTGTAAAGCTGAATTTGTGAGCTTTTTTTAAAGTCTGTGTGTGTGTGTGTGTGTGTATATATGTGTGTGTGTATACATACATATATATATATATGTTTGTGTGTGTATGTATATAATATAAATATATTATAAAGACATAGAAACAGGCATATGACAAAAAAAAAAAGCATTCATTTTCTACATTTGAAATGCTTATATTTTGATTTAGGAGAAAAATAAAGAATAAGCAGGGAAGCAAAATTATACAACTAAAACCATTTGCAGGTCCCTGCTTTAAAGAAGGGTACATGAATCTGGGTGCAACCTCATGACGTTTGGAAGTTCATTGACAACAATGTTCCTCTTCTTGCAGAATCAACACAGTATGTAGCAATGTCTTTGGGCTTGAACCATGTTTTTGTTGTTTGTATGATGATAGACATAATGCAGTCTTAATCTCAAATGGTTCACGTATATATTTCTCTTTGAAATATAAGCAAACGATATTCTGAAGGGTATTAAATGAAAGAATAGTGTAGGTTGATTTCAGCCAGAGATTGGTATAGTAAGTCTCCTATTGCAATTGTCTGTGTTTTCAGAAGTAAATGTGGTACTTTTTTGTGTGTATTACATTATGAAGTGTAAAAGTCATCCTATTAAATTTAAATTAATATTAACTTCATAAATGTTAGACAAGTTAGTGGACAATTGCTACTAACTGAAAAAAGAAATTAGGATTCTTTTCTGAGTATCTAGACCTAAGAAAGAAATTGTTTTCAAATTCAGAACTTTATGCTTTCTAGGTATTATGTTCTTCAGTTTGTGTACATTTTGATAGCAGTTATGAATGTACTTAATTGGAAAAAATATAAGTCATTTTAACTTGTGTTTGCTGGGCATGAGGTGTATCATCCCATGTTAGAATAGCTATTTACAGTCACAGATTGTTTTGTTAGAAATATTCAGCATTTGAAAAGAAAGGCCATTTCAATATGATGCAACTTATTCATAACTTTTCATATGCCCTCATCAGATGTAATACAAATTAGGTTAGCTTCTGATTTTCAATAATCAGTGGTATCAACCTATAAGGAAGTGCTTGAAACTGGTGAAACCTGTATATTATTGGTAATAATCCTGTTTAAAGGTGATCATCTCTAATAGAAAAAAAGGAATTCCTTTTGTCATGTCATTGTTATAAAACTCTTTAATGCAGTTTATTTATATTTGTGTTTTTATTTCATTAAGGTTATAAGCATTTAGCAGATGGTCTTGACCTGCGAAGTACGTGTGAGAGAGGTGCTTTCTATTGATGTCTGTTGCACCCCAGGAGTGAGGCAATAGTGTTAGAGGAGAATGTGCAGAATCTATGATTTGTGTCTCACTTCCTGTCCCAGCTGTTCACTGTGGAAAATCTCACTAACAACAGGGAGGAGAGAAAGAATTTTGGCCTAGCTGTATGTAGGAACTAAAAGGCAACTTAAATGTAGTTGTTGGTGCTGTTCTTGAAGGTGACTACATGGCTTACAGAAATAAAAAACATGAACAGTGAAGAGCATTTTTCATGTTAAAGTCTTTCAGTTAGACCAGATTCTAGAAGACTGTATTCTTATTACTAGTGGGTTCATAGTGGTTCTTTGTATAAATATATATTCCAATTTTTCAAATTATTGCTGTGGTAAAGAACTTCTGTGGTGGTGATTTTATTTTTATTTTTTTCTTTTCTGTCTTTTCAGCAGAGTGAGTGTGTAAACCTGCAATGCATTTTACGGGAAGAGAGTTAAAAACATTAGACTGTAAAGTCAGACTCAGATAAGGAAACAGAATAAGACTTAAGAAACAAGCATAATCTAGCCCCCTTCTCTGTACACTGGATCATTAACTACATTATTGTATTTTCTCCTTATCCAATTCATGGCTTCATACAATGCATGGGAAATGACAGCTGACCAGTATACTGTTATAACTAACCTACTTTATGTAGTTGCTTGGCTCTGTCATGTAGCATGCAGCCTACTGACTTATTACCTGCTGTGTGTGTATTACATCCACATCTTCAAAGAATGTTGAAGTGTTTTCATCCATTCATTTGTAGGAATTATCATAAAACACATATCTGTGTGCCACCAATGTTAGAGAACACTTCTTTGGTATATCCATAAAATATTATTTCAATTTTACAGGCAGAAAACTGAAACTAAGTTAGAATTGTGTTTTAAAAGTGCTTATAAAGCTTGAGTGTGTTATTTGACATGTTTTATTCTTCAGATCTTTAGAGTTATTTCACAATGTGGAATGAATTCATATTTTTTTTAAATTTATTTTGTTTGTTATTGTTATGTCTCACACTTCAACGTATCAGGCCTGTTGTTTCCATGTTGCACCCATAAAAAATGTAGAGTGGGTTTTCACTGATGGCCTTGAACATCTTTTCAGGGTTAGCTGTCTTGATTATGCCAGGAACTAGACAAAAATAGATTTCCTGTCCTGAAAAATTAAAAAGAATCTCCCTCCATAATGTGAAGAAACAAAAGATTAGAGACAGCAACTGTAGCATATCTCCAAATCTTCAAGTGATTAAATAACTTGCTTGCTGTATTTAAGATTTTCAAAACACTACTTTGAACAGCATGCTGATATAGCAAGCATGGAGAAGGTCTTAAGCCTTCCTTGGTGAACAATTGGGGTGTGACTCTGCCCTTTGGAAGTGGTAGTTGTTGCAATTCATGTAAACTGGTTCAGTGAAAACCCTTGCAACCTAGTGGTCAGGTCATTTCACTGCAATGCCATTTGGTCATCCAATTAGTATTTATGCTAAACTATGTGTCCGTGTTAGGAAAGCAGGACTGTTCTGAGGTATCACATGTGTATTCCTAGCCAGAGCTTTGCCTTTGGCATGTAGAAAGTCCCGTGTTCAAACTGTATCGGAGTTGTTTGTGAGTTTTTTTCCCTCCATACAGCTTTTTATCATCTAATCATCTGCTCTAATCGTGACCCAGAGGCTCAAGGTATATTACAGAGCAGGTAGAACAAGTAGTTCTAAGTTTCTAAGGGCTTATGGGTTTTTTGTTGTTATTTTTGTTTGGTTTTGTTCTGTTGTTTTCCTTTTTTTTTTTTTAATTACTATTTTTACAGACAGTAATTGTTTTTGACAAACTGGCAGTTTCCAGCAGATCATCTCTGTTTTGAGGAGATTTTTATTTTTTTTAATTAACTGTATTCTGTTCAAATTTCACAGTAAAAAGGTGTCACATCTCATAGAACGAAGCTCCTTTTACTGTGTAACTATGATCTGTTTCACGACCATCATCTGTCACATACCATACATAAAACAGAGATGCTGTGGTTAACAAAAGCAGTATATGATCACTTCATGAAGACAGTTCAGTCCTTAGTGCATTTTGATATAAGTGTAAGTGATTGCAATTCTGACATTTGTTAATACTTTCATGTTTAGCTTTAATAGTACAAATCTTATTTCTTTTTTTCTTTCTTTTTCTTTTTTCCTTTTTTTAAAATAACCTAACTTTTCAAACTCTGGGAATGTAGACGCGTGTCTATGACACTGCAGCTTCAATCTGTTATGTCTGAGCTACAAGCTCACCTTTGTGTTGACCACGTATTCAGAAAGGATACGTTTAGAAATACTTTGTCTCAAAAATTTTGTTTTCAGGTCTAAAGTTTCAATAGAGACTGTCCTGCTTCTTGTGGGACATTCAGACAGATAGATTACCTATAAGCTCTGTTTGAGTAATGAAAGGCTGAAATGTCTTTCTGGCTTCAAAAGGTTAGAGAAAGCAGTGTTCGAAAATAATTTCTAACCTTTTCTTCAAATCAGCTGAACATCTCCATTCTCTGAGAGAGGATATTAACATTTGAGCATGAAGTGAATTTTCCTGTTGGGATGTACATCTTGTTGCCATCTGAAAATCTGTGAAAAATTGGCTGAATTACAGGTATCTCCAGATTATCTCACTTCTCTTACTGTAGGCATTTAAGGCAAAAAAATAAGTATAGTCTGTTGTGGTGAGATATGCTATGGATCCTACAAAGGCTGTGCTGAAAGTAGTGCTGTCTATTTTATGGCCTTGGCCCTTGATAACAGAGGCAGATATTGGTGCTATGGCAGAAGGGGGTAAACCTTCCCACCAGTATCCTGTTACATGTTGTTGCCATGTGACAGATGACAGCAGAGGGACAGTCTGGCAGAATAGCATCTGATACAGAAATGTAAATGTAACAAAGGTGTGTCACTGTACTCTTCCATGTGGAAAAAATGACACCCACTGACATTCATTGATGCCCACTGAACATTTATGGAGACCAAACAGTGGATGTGAGCACAGTGAGTCGATGGGTGGTGAGGTTCAGCAGTGGTGACCATAGTAATAGGTTGCCTCCACTGATGCAGAATTTTATGAACACAACATGCAGACTCTTGTTGATTGCTGGTGAAAGCGCACAGATAATGGTGATGACTAAACACTGTTGAAAAACAGCGTTTTGTGACCAAGAGTTTAATTTATCAAATTTTTCTCTTTGTAGCTGTCATAATTTTCATGGAAATACCTAGGAGACGTTACTTTGGAGCAGCCTACATAGTTTCCTGGTGTCCACTCACTGCTTATACATAGTGTTGATTTGTTCAAATGTGGAAGAGAGATGAACTGAGGTTGCAGATGTTTGGAAGGGTGAACTCATAGAGGAAAAGGGTGGTGGATTGGAACTGAACTTATATGGGGAAGGAAGGGGAGTTTTATGTTCAAGAAGTTGGGATGGAGGAAGTTGCTAAGAAAATGGTAACTGATTGGAACTGAATAGAGAAGCTTGTGAGATAGATACTGAGGTCCTTAGTAAAGATACAGATAGACCCATAATGTGGTTTTAGCAAGAAACAAAGATAAAGGCTTGACTGGAGTTGGGTCAAGGTAATCTCTGTGGAGGTGAAAATATGTGAGAAGTACCTACTGAGAGAGGCTTGAGAAGCCAAAACTACAAAACAAGGATTGACTAGTCAGATAAGTGATACTTCACGCACACAAGTCTGTTGTTTGAGTTGTCTGTCATTTTTGTTTGTTTATTTTATTATTTACTGAGAAGAGCATATAATGAAAAGAAAAACCTCAGAAATATGGAATACATCTAATAAGAGAAAATATGAGGAAATTCTATCGTTTAGATATGTGCAGTCTGCATTTGTCATTTTTGTGAATGCACTCTGGTGCGTAGTCTTAATTTCTTGTCACTTTTTCTACAGTAATTTCATTGCCTATTTAGGGACTGTGTGGCATGAAAGTAGTTTCCTTTATAGCAATTTAAAACAAAAGCAAAAAAATGACAGTAGGTTGAAATCTTCTAGAAGTGGTGTTGGGTATCCTTTCTTGAGATGATTAATCCTGCCTTGAGAAGATGAATTGCATAATTGTAGGGTTGGAAGGGACTTCTGGAGATCATCTAGTCAAACTCTCCTGCTAAGGCAAGTTCTCTACAGCAGGTTACTCAAGAAAGCATCCAGCTGAGTTTTGAATATCTCCAGAGAAGGAGACTGTGTGGCCTCTCTGGGCAGACTGTTCCGGTACTCTACGACCCTCAAAATAGAGAAGTTCTTTCTCATATTCAGATGGAACTTCCTGTGTTCTGCTTTCCAGATGAACTCTTAAGTTTTCTTCCAGTCCTAGCTTTTATTTTCTCTTTGGTGCTCAGTATATATGGTCTTTTATCTTGATTGCTTTGCTCCAGAGATAGAAATCTCACAGGTATTTATATGCTATGTACTGGATTACTGGAATGCTTCACAGATTCAGTATTAAAATGTTTTTGAGGAGAGTACATGATCTTACACGTTAGAAACTGAGATGCAGAAGTTGATCACTGTCTTTGTAACTTTAGAATTCCAGCTGGACCTGACATTTAAATTAGTCTGAATTTTTTATTTGTATTTTTTTTAATTGTAACATATACGGTAATATTAGAGCAGATTTTATTAATTTTGTTTATAGCATGATTAATGAAAAATTCTTCAAGTTAGGCTTTGGAGAATGCAGGAACAAAGGAACACAGAAAAAATTATAATTTGTAATAGGAATGGAATCAGATTCCTAAGAGTGGCATTTGTCTTTTTCTAGAAGGCTGATCTCCCATCTCCTTTGCTTCGTACTTCTCTTTCACGCTGACTTAAAGTTGGAGAGCCATGTATGCAACAGACTTTACAGTCTTATGAATAGCTTCTGATTCATTTCTAGATCAGGTCCCTTCTGTACAGTGAATGGAGATTGAGCCTGTGGGTGGGAGAGGAATGTTACATGATTATATAATAATAATAAAAGACTGTGTCAGAATTCCTGAGTGCAGGGGACATTTATTAACTTTTGATTGACCGATCTTTTAGCCTGGGGTTGTGGGATTTCCTGGTAGAAGTCTAGAAGACTTTGTGTTGATGCGCAGAAAATGTAATGTTTGAGAATCTGTTGATGTGAAGGCTGAATTTTGTGTTGAATGTTCTGCTTTAGAGGGTTTTTTAAAGTTAGATCTTCAATGTTTTTAGCATTATGAACTCTGATGTATAGAAATGTAATTAATATATTGTCTTTTTAAGCATGGCCTTGTACAGCTGTCACAGATTAGTGGGTAAAATTTCTATCTTGATTTCTGCATCATAAAAAGGAGTTGAAATGAAATAAAAATGGGGCTTTGCTGTGATTCTGCTGTTGAACAAATTAGCCCATGAGTGTCAATCATAAGAGATGTGTGAGCATGTAAAATTGTACTGTGGTGCTTAGTAAGGGGTCCAAATAGCTAGGTTAGTCAATAGAAAACACTGAATAAAATTTTACCTCCTAAAAGAGTTTAAAGTTATCTGACATTCATACTCTCTTTTAGGCTCTTTCCTTCTTCTGAATTGTCTTTGCACTGTCCTGCACTACTCCTTCAACAGGAGAAGAGGGGAAAGCTTGTTGCTCCTTATAATCATAGACAGTTATCCTTATCCTTATAATCAGAGACAGTAAGTGATTCTGAAGGATGTGACAGATGTACTTTTGAACTAATTGCTACAGAGGAGGATGTTAGAATATCAGTTTCTGGGCATTTCTGAGGTATCCTGAGGAAGTGCTCATCTATCGTGATGATGTTTCAAGTGAGGGGATGGAGCTGAAGATGTTGCGATGCAAAGTACTTATTTTTTTTATTATGTTTGAAACGTGTATTTAATTGGACTTGTGCTGTAAGGATTTTCTCATGCTCAGGTGCAAGACGGACGTTGAGTTGTTTAATTCTGCAAAATAGTGGTAGTTCTGGAATACACTGAAACAAAGCTGTAGGTGATACCAACAATAAATTTGGTGACTAGTGGCTTTGATGTAGAATTGTGGGAACATACTGTGCACTCCAGGGTCACTATTATAAAATTTATTTAGAGTTATGGCTCTGCATATTTACTCACTGGAGTAATTCCCTCTGGTTCTTCTAGTATGATGTAAAGTTTAGTCATGTTATTTACAGAAGTAGATCACATTTATTTTTACCGTGGAAAATATCATTAAAATATTTGAGGAATTGCAATAAAAACAGTTTGGTTTAAAGGCTGTTTTGTCTGTAATTCTCTGAATATCATCACATGATCAAGCCATCATAATTCCACAAGGTATACATTCTAAGTTTTCACATCACATTGTAATCTTATCCTGCAACCTGAAGGAAGAATAATGAAAGCTACTTATTTGATTTGGTACCCTGTTAAGAAATTATATTGAATTAGTAGGCTTCAGAACAGGAGTTTTCTTTCTTCAAATGTTTGTGCGTATTTCTGTCAAACCCTTTTTCAAGCTCAAAGTAGGCTTGTGATGTTATGGTATTAAGTAAGTTCTTAAGCACATCTTGATAATTAATTAGCCAATAAAGTTTTATAAAACAGCTCTTTAGATGGACTCTTGAAGATTCCATATAACTTGTTAAGTCCTGGTAATTTTAACTTATTTTGTGTTCAGCTATAGAAAATGTTAAATTGTATATATGTAACTTGTAGCAATACCTCAAAACTTGATTTAATTTAGCACAGTTTCACTGCTGGCTAAGGAGGGTTGAATTAGTTTGCATTTTTCACTGTTATGCTTAACAGTGAAAACTTATACTTAACACTATACTTAAACTGTGTTTAAGTATACATATAAGTACAATTGTTGGAAGTCATCTGATAAAAAATAACTTCAGAGACTAGGCTAATGAACTTACCTGAAATGTGTCTACAGTTCACTGAATATGAGACCCCGAAATGTGAAATGTGGGGTGAGAACAGTGTTTATCAGAATCAAAACTATTGAAGGTCTCCTGCCTACTCCTAGTTACACATACAGGTGTAAATTTGAACTAGAGAATTATAGTAAAAATGGAAGAATTACCTCATTTTAAGATGCATTGATTTTTGAAATCCTGTCAGAAGGTATCATAAACCTTTTTATAGATATATAAATGTAACTATTTTAGGCAAGAACAGGAAAACATCATCTGTTTTATGATCATTAAACTTACATGCTTATGCTGTTTTGTAACAAAAAAACCCACAAAAATCAGAAGATGAATATACTTCGGTTTGAATGTAGAGGACATAGAAGTTTTATTAGTAAATCTTGACAGAATTCAGTTTAGATTCATGTACATGCAGTGAATTAAATATCTGTAAATCAAGTTGAGCATGAACTTACTAGTGGGGTTGCGTGTCAGTGCTTTAAAATGTTACTTGTACAAATGCATGGCCTTCAGTAGATTTACACATATGGGATTACTTGAAACAGGTACACATCAACATTTACTTCCTGAAACAAGTTAGAATCCTCAGCCGGACTTTAAATAGGCTAGTTCCTAAATCTTACGGCATTCAAATATAATAAAATAAAATATTTGGTCTCTGAGCTCAGTAATCATAAATTGGCACATGAAGACACTCTGTAAGAAGTGCTTTTGTTTTCCTTTAGATAATCTGTAATCATGTTATAGATTTACTCATTAAGACCAACACTAATGATTCTGTCAGAGTTGCAGTATGGTTATTTTAGGTTTTGTTGTAATCATTGATAAGCATTTTAATAATCTTTACAAAATGAAGACTTGGGGAGTATGGGGCATGGAGGAGAGAATATCAGTTTGTGACTTGGAGCACTGACTGCTAAGATACTGTGGTCAGCTTGTGATTTCTTTGTAATAACTTTGAATTCTGAACGTAGTTTAATGAAACTCATAGATTGCTAACATAACTTACCAGTGTTAATGTAATCTCAACTAACTTCAAATACTGTAATAGAATTCTATAGTCATCTGTGTGAAAGGCTTATGTGTGTGTATATATTTACATATACTTTTCAATGGAAAAGGACAGCATCATCTTTAAAAACTTGCTGTAAAGTCTTTTGGGAACTGAAAAATAGCAACTTAAAATACACCTACTTGAAAAACATCACTAGAGAAGATTTAGAAAAGGGTGTTTTCTATAAGTTAGGAATAATTAGCAATGGAGGGTGCTCAAGTTAAGTGTAATATGAAGCTGGAAAACATGCATGTGAGTATTGAATAAAGTGTGATTGCAAGCTACTACTATACACAATACTATTGTCAGTATGATCTTATGTCTTAGGTATAAATATTATCGTGTGTGCCAAAGTATACAGACAGTCACATTAAACACGTGGCCTGAAAAGACTGCTTGTCATTCTGTAAGCCTTAGTTTATGGTCTCCTCTGGTAATTATTAGGGAAAGAAAAGGATTATGAATTGAGATTTATCCCTGGATCATATCATGTAAGTTTAAAGTTTTGCTTTGTTTGTTTGTTCCAATTTGTTTATTTGTTTGAGAGAGTGGATGGTGTTATCCCTCTTTGTTTTCACAGGAACTGATCTTCTTGTTTCTAGTTCTTACCTGTGCTCCTCATAGTTGTATGCTTTACTGCAGAGGTTGGTGGTAGTTTCAACATTACTAAGAAAGAGGGGAGGGCAGTAACTCAGTAGCTGAAACCCTGGATAATTGGCTAGCAAAGGGTATAATTCCTACCAATGTAAAGTACTTGAGTATCTAGTGTAAAAAGGGAAAACAAGAAACTATTAATAACTATTCCTTATTTTTACTTGAATGTACATGCTGCTGCTAGTTTCAAGAAGTTCAGGCCTGATCCATTTCAGTTCCTTCTAGTCTGTGTTTGAATGACCTGAATAAAGCTGGAAGCGTATTGTGCTTCCTTTCAAATGCTTCTGTGTTGCCAAAGTTTTCTCATATGGATGTATAGTCTTAGGGTCTCGTTTGTGCTAAAGCAATTTCCAGTTTGGAAAAAAGCAAACTGATTCTATTTCTTCTGCAATAGCGAAGCTATGGAAGACAGAGAATCTTCTTTAAAATGGATTGGTGACTCTTATGAAATAAAATTAATGCCTCACATGAGAAAGACTAAGCAATCTTTATAAAAGTTAGATGTGTATCACCTGTAGACTACAGCTGGTTGTCTTTAGCTTTCCTTTACTGGCATTTGTATATAGGCATGTGTATCGTAGTGTGTCTTACATTGCATGTAGTCATTTTCATTCATCAGTGAATGATGGCAGGCAAATAACTGTATCTTTCTTATAACTTATAATAACTGTATCTTTCTTATAACTTATAACCAGAAATACATAACTGTTTTAATATATTTTCAAATGTTTGATTTTTTTTTTTGATATTTGAAAGATACAGTGCTGATAATCAGTGCCATTTTACTTTTTTTCAGCATGCGTAAAACATTACATGACACACAAAAAGTATTTTAAAATCCATACCTGTCCTAGAAAAGAAAAAATACTTTGTTGCAAATTACTGCAATTGAAAGTTACATAAGTAAACTTCTCAGCATGGAATTTTGGACATTCTATTGTAAGTCAGGCATGTCTGAGTAACCTAGTCTTCGATTTAACTTGTGATTTATCTGCACTGCCAGCTATGGCTATCAATGTCTCCATAGTATATGGAACACAGTTCACCTTTGCATTACCAAAAGCCAAGACAATTGCGTTGTCTCAGTGCTGTAGTGGGAAACTTTATAGTAATGCGTTAGAGAAATTAAGGGCTATAATTAGCTCTCTGTTCCTGTATTCCAGTGAGTTTAAGATTCTTAAAGAAAGAAGAATGTAGAAGATGGTCATCATTTGAGTAAAGTGTCTGAAGGATAAAGTACATAGGTAATATGGGTTGGTTACAAGAAGAGATGGAAAGATGTAGATTGCCTTGGCTTGATCCTGTGAGGCCAGACCTAACCTTTATGGAGCAGTTTCTGCACAAATGGCTGCCAGCTGAAGTCCCCGGGGACTGGGAAAACGGAAATACTACTCCCATTTTTAAGGAAGGGAGAAAGAATGTCCCAGGAATGAGCCTCACCTCTGTGCCTGGGAAAATCATGGGAAGATCCTCCTAGATGCGATGTTAAAGCATGCATGAGACAAAGAGGTGTTCTGAGACAGCCAGCATGGCTTCACCAAGGGCAGATCTTGCCTGACCAATCTGGTGGCCTTCTATGATGGAGTGATGGCATCAGTAGACAGGGGAAGGGCAACAGATTTCATCTACCTGGACTTCTGCAAGGCCTTTGACATGGGTTAAGAACTGATTGGCTGGTTGCAGCCAAAGGGTTGTGATCAGTATTTCTGTGTCAGGGTAGAGGCCGGTCACAAGCAGTGTCCCTCAGGGGTTGGTCTTGGGACCGGTGCTCTTCAGCATCTTTGTCAGTGACATAGATGATGGAATTGAGTGCACCCTCAGCAAGTTTGCAGATGACACTAAGCTGAGTGGTGCAGTCGATACTCTGGGGAGAAGCGAAGCCATCCAGGGATGCTTGTACATCCAGGGATGCAAGTACAAGGTGCTGCACTTCAGCCAGAGTAATCTATACAGACTCCTCGAAGAACCCCTTTAGAGCAGACCTGGTCTGGTGGTTTGATACCCTGCACATAGCAGGGGGTTGAAATTAGATGATCTTTATTGTCCTTTTCAACCCAGGCCATTCTACAGTTCTGTGAAATCATGGACAGCATTGTAGTTAGTCAATATCTTTGAACTATGTCCCTGGACTAGAACTTGCTTCTTAGTGAAATATTCAACTCCTTTCCC
>JAPSGF010000003.1:30090983-30101354 GCA_035772895.1 Perdix hodgsoniae | reverse complement strand
TCCCCCACTCCCCCCATCAATTTAATGGACAACTTTCTGGGAAAAAGGATCTGTTTAAATCCCTCCTGTCTTCCTATTGTGAGGAAAGTAGTATTTCCACTACTGTTTCTCCCCTGTACTTTATTTACATCTACTTACATGTTACTATGTAGTCTGGGTAATATTTTTAAACCTCTGCCTGTTAAATTATTTCTTTTTTGTTCATGCTTAAAATAACACCTGTAGGATCTCTTATAGGTAGTGCAATTACTTGATATTTTTCCTTGCCATTTTCTGGATCTATCACAGCCCATCTCAGAGAGCTTAAGACAGCTTAGATACCATGCATGATTTTAAAATTTGGCTAAGTAGGTCAGTGTACTAAGTTCTTACAGGAGGTGGACAGAACTTTTGGAATAGATTCAATTCTGTTGGTGCTAATGTGGATTTTTTCCCTTTTTTTTTTTTTTAGCAAAAAAAAAAAAGGTTCTGTTTACCAAGTGTGAATTTAGGAAACTGAGAATCGAAGTACTTTCTCCAGATTGGTGGATTTGTTGTACAGGTTGGACAGTGTGTTACTTGGAGAGCATTATATAATTTTTGTGAATTATTTGAAATTAAGTTAGTATCTGTTTCTGGAGTATAGGGGTTCATTAGGAGCAACCATGTTTAGTCATCCTAAGTTATTTGATACTATATTTGGTCAGTCTGATTACTTGAAGAGAAATGCTTTCTCCACAGTAAAAGAGTTTGAAAGCTAGTAAAATTCTGTAAATCTAGTTTATTCAAAACTGTTGAGTTGTATGGAGAAGTAGTTGATTTACACAGCCATGTTGTTCTGGTTCTAAAAAAGGAAAATTAAGGAAAATTCATATAAAAATAGATGAATAAAGTGACTTCATCAAGTTGTATTTACATTTTGTGTTATGAACCCTTTTTAATATTTCAGTTAAATTTATACTTGTGAAAATGAAAGATTGAAAAATAGAATATAGTTTGGACAATCGAGTATAGTACCATTGCATGCAATTGTTACATATCAACTTAAGTCTGTTCTAGATTATTTATTTTCCCCTCACCAGGGTTTATATTTTAGGTAGAAATTTTTTTGTTGTTGTTGTTCGTTTGTTTTTATATTCTGTTACCACATAGATCATCATATGTTCAACTGTGAAAAATACTCACATAACCTGAAGTTCCCTAATGATTTCCTAGTTTTACAATGTTTCTTTCTTAATCATCATTTTCATACTATCTGTTCAATTAAACCTGTAGCTCACAGCTTTAGTTCAGTTACAGTTTTACCTTTCATAAAATAGTTGTTAATTTAGATACTGTTATAGCAGAGATGTTACTGGCCAGAAATCTTCATGATCAACTTGATAGCATCAGTCATACTTGTGCTGTGTGTGTCTGCCTGTCTATAATACAAAGAAAACTGTCAAATCTATGATTTGAAAACCAGTTTGAGAAAAAGATGTAGAAAAACCCCTACAATAACAGACAACCCATCAGGCAATGATCATTAAGGATGTTAGTTTAGTTTCAGTATTTTCTCAAACTATAGGGGATGTGTCTCAAGCATGTTTTTCGTTCTGGGTTTTGTTGTTGGATTTTTTTTTTCCACTCTTGAGGATTTTTATATCCAACTTAATGTACTAAACCACTGAGATAAATGGTAACAAAAAAAAAAAAAAAAAATATATATATATATATACAAAATAAAAAAGAACTTATTAATCGCTTAAGTCATCTCTGTACTTTAGGTTACTTGTGCTTTAAAAAGTAATTTTTCAGGTTCCTAGCTTGAAGAACATCTGGATAAAACATGGAGAAAAAAAAATGTAGGTGATATGATTAGAAAAGACAAAAAATTGAGCACCTTATTATCAACAGAGAATATTTCTGCACTTTTCATTTACTCATACATCATACACTACTTATGCCTTGTGATTTTTGAAATTGAATGACTGATACTAAATTATTATTAAGCACCTTTTTTCACCAATTGTTGTAGAGTAAGGCCTTGATCACCTTGTGGCAGAAAGCCTGTCAGTTAGGTATTATTTAGTCTTTTTTCTTCTTCTCTTTTAGTTAATACATAGAATCCCAGCGTGTGTTTGGGAAATATAATACAAACTGATATATTTTTCAAAGAAAGCGTTCTTATAATCTGTTTGTTAAGCTTTACCTTAAGCATATATTTTGAGTTTAACTATGAATTTGCCATTTGCTAGTAAATCTCACTGAATTTGTATGTGAAGTTATGCCTTACAGAAATTATACCTTCATCTCCCAAACTGTCAGTAGTGCTTGCTTTCTCAAAGATTCTGCCTATTTCTACAAAGATGGATATACAGTGCCTGCTTAAAATTTTGTGGAAGTACCAGAAACTGGAGTGTGCAGGCTTGAACCGGGAGAAGTGTAGTAAATCTATTAGCTGTCTTGGGCAATACATTTTTTTTTGAGGGATTGAAAAACGCAAATGTTACAAGTTTAAGAATAAACATAAAAATATTTTAATGAAAAGTTTTTGGATAAGAAGGGCATTTTTCTTCATGTTGTATGTTACCTAACACGTGGGATCTTTTCTTTATTGAACTCTTTTGCTACTGTTGTATCTGATTGCGTATAGTATAAAAACTGACACAGTCTATGATTAAATCATTTGCTGGAATGATGCAGTTTTGCAAAGCAGTCATAATTCTGAAACTAAGAGCCGTATGTTCCTGGTTCTAAGTTTTCTGGTTCCACTTACTGCTCATGCAGAATGAAAGATTGATGTTGGTTTGAATATGTCTTACTACAAACAACAAAGCAGAAGTCGTGGTCAACTGCAGATATTAATGTTTTTTTTTTTTTTTTTTTTTAATATATGTTAGTGCTTAAGAGACAGGTCCTTTAAGTTATTAAATTTTGTTCCATAATGTTCATAACTTAGAATTTTAATGTATTTAGTACAGCCATATTTCTCACATGTCATATGCTAAATGGACATATGCTAAATGCTATAAGGACATGAGAATCATGTATTCTCTAAAGTTAGAATTGTAGTTCGATCTTTATTCAGCTGTTGTGTGCTGAGGAACTTTTTCTATTCAGAATGTGAGGCTGTTTGGATTAGAAACTACCTGTGATGTTTAATTATTAGCAGTTTTTAGTTCAGTGAGGTGGGCAGGCTTGTATCCTTCTGATTAGGGCAAGATAACTCAGTTTGGCATGCTCTGTCTGTCATTTGTTGAAAGTGAAATCACTTAGCTGCTTACATGGAGTGACAAATTTAGGAATTGATTCTCCTGGCTTACAGCTTTGACTTTTTTTAGGCAAATGAAGAATACAAGGGGAAATCTGACAAGGGAAAAAGAAAGTACAAATGTAAAAAATAAGAACAACTAAACAAACAAAAAAAACCCAAAACAACTATCCAGAAAACAAAACAAAACAAAAAAAACCCAATAGCTCTAACCAAAAACCAACCAAAACACATCCCTAAGCTTGCCAAACTTTGATACGTTACATTTCATTTATTACTGTATTATATCATTCTTCAGAATTTTTCCTTAGTCATTACTTTTCCTGTCATAATTATTTTTAAATTTGCATTTTGTTTGTTTATTTGTTTTTGGTTTATTTTTCATTTACTTTCCTGATAAAGATAGTGTTGTCTTTTATCCGAAGGATTTCCTATGAGTTGGAGGGAGAGGAGGGAGAAAAATGGGAAGGTGGCCACCGGTATTCAAGTGATGCATCATGATTCTAGTATGATGGAGGAAGTGTAGTTCAGACTTTGGTGTGGGATGGAAGTTGCCACAGTATTAGTTCATGTGCAGAAACTCACATTGCTGGAAATTATGTATTACCTATGCAAGATAATTGTTTCTACAGTTCTTTAGTCACATGGAAAGCTTTGTAGGCCTGATCTGGTGAATTCTAAGGACAGGTATAGCAGATATAAGACAAGTAAACCTTGCCTGAATAATTGTTTCCATTATTTTTCTCTTCCCAGATGAGCTTGGAAGTTAACACCATACATTTTCATTTACAAAATTTTTCTCTGCTTTTTTTCAAATTCAAAGGTTTCTTTTCATATTTTAGTATTGTATGTTTTTCCAACAGTATTTTATATTAATTTCTGAACAAATGAATGGAAGAGAGAGATTTAAGAATGCTAATGTTGTACAAGCCTTACTTGTTCTCCTAATTTGAACAGTTCATTTTTGCTAATAGCTGGAAAAAAGCTACCTACAGTTTAATTAATATATCCCTCTTCCACAACATTTTGTATTAATCATACTTACTTGGCTACAGCCTCTTAAACAGCTATTTACTCCTTGGCAGGCCAATGAATATGCCTACAGGCCACATAATTGCTTCTAAAAAATACTGCTACTCAAATTTAGGTTTTACTTGCCTCTTCATTTGAGTGTTAGTTATTTTCTAGTATTTACTGTTGCTGCTATTTGTGGGTCAGAAATATTTTTGTAAACATCTTGGATCATTAGGCTTCTTGAAGCCTGGCAATGTCAGAGACACTGCCAAAGTATTCCTGAAATTTCACCCAAAATCTCCTACTACTTTGAAGAGTTGTGTGCATATTCTAACATAATTCATGCTAGAGAAAGCTTGCTCTTAATATCTGAAATCTGTACCTTTACAAAATGAGTCATTTTCAGTAGACAACAGGGATTAAATGTTAAGTATGCTGTATGTTAAATAGGTGCTGTCTATGCAATGTTACGCAGCAGGTTAACTGCATATACACAGATGTTGCTGAAATCAGCTGTGAATAGCTTTCAGTCAATCTATTCAGTAGATGGGTAGTTCATTCCTTCCAGTGAACTGCTATGGGTTTGTTGTCAAGTGAAATGTCAGCTGGAGTTTGTGTTTGTTAGTAGTGTTTTTGAAAGGCCAACATGGTTCATTGTTGGATAGTATAAAAATAATTGTGCCAATTTTGCTGGCTTACTTGCCTGCAGAAGAAATAACTTAGATAATGCTTAGACATTTTTCCCAATATTAGTTAGGAAACAGCCAGAGTTTGCCAGTGCTATTAACCTTCTGTATTGCAGAAGTTGTAAGGATTCCTGGATTCTGCAGAATAGCCTGTTAGAGAATCTTCAGTGATTTACGTTCATTTGAATAGTTTATGGTATAGTGATTGTATGTGTTGTTTTTCTGCTATTTTAATTCCAACATATTTAATTCTTTTCTTGCATGCAGTTTTCATGTAGTGATACTTACCATTGCATAATACTCATAGGAGAAGTGCTGGTAATGCTAGGGTTGTGTTAGAACAGCTGCTTTGTCTGGTGTTTGGAACTAGTAGGGGTTTGACAGTGAAATGAACATTTGGATTTGAGTATTAAAATTTGCCTGTTTCACTGTGTAGGGTAGCTCTTGGCTAGTGGTCACAGCAGGTGAAAAACAAACAAACAAAAGAACTGCTTTAGGTGCTAGCAGTCTTGGTTGTACTTGGAGATGCGGGGCATTTCACTAGAGTGTTATTTTCATCATTGACAACAAAATTCTTACGTTTTACGTCTTTTTCAACCCCCTTTTTTCTTTCCTTTGTGGCTTTTTGTCCCTTTGTTTCTAGGGCTGGATACACATCTCAAGTTTAAATTATTGCCATGTGTTCTATTAATATTTTCACCAGTGATACTGACAGTGGGATTGAGCAAATCATCAGCTAGTTTGAGAATGACACCAAGCTGTATTGTGCAGTTGACAAACCTGAGGGATAGGATCACATTCAGAGAGATCTAGACAGTGAGTCAAGGAGAATCCCATGAGATCCAGCAAAGACAGGTGCATGGTCATACACCTGGGTTGTGGCAACTCGCACTCTCAGTACAAGCTGGGGATCAAAAGCATAGCTGTGCTGAAAGGACTTAGGAGTACTGGAGGATGGCAAGCTGAGCATGAGCCATCAGCGTGTCCAGAAACCCCACTGAATATTGAGCTGCATCAAAAGTAGTGTGGCCAGCAGATTGAGGGAGGTGATCCTGCTGCTCTGCTCTCCTCTGTAAGACCTAACCTGGAATACTGTATCCAAATGTGGAGTCCTCAGTACAGGAGAGGCATAGACCTGTTGGAGAACTAGCTACAGCAGATATGGAGAAGGCTGAGGCACTCAGTGAATTCTTCACCTCAGTCCTCACTGACAGCTAGGATTCTTATGTCCCTGAACCTCACATCCCTGAAACTGTAGGTGGAAACTGGGGCAGCAAACTCCTTTGCCCCATAACTGCTAAGACGGAGCAAGTCTGAGACTGACTCATGAAACTGAATGTGTACAAGTCCACGGGGCCAGTCAACAAGCATCCCAGTGTCCTCAGGTGCTGGCTGATGTGGTTGTTGACCCTTCTCCATCGTATTTGAAAAGTTGTGTCTGTCAGACAGCTTTCTGGGGACAGGTTGGTGTGCCTCACCTCTGTGCCTGGGAAAGTCATCTTCCTTCTGGAAGATATGTTAAGACACATGAGGGATGAGCGGGTGATCTGAGACAGCCAGCTTGCCTTTGCCAGGCTTTAGCAAGGGAAAGTTGTGCCTGACCAATGTGGTGGCCTTCTATGATGGAGTGATGGCATTGATGCACAAAGGGAAGGCAACTGACGTTGTCTACTTGAACTTCTGCAAGATCTTTGACATGGCTTCCCACAACATCCTTTTCTCTAAATTGGAGAGAGATGCATTTGAAGGATGGAGTATTTGATGGTGTATAATCAAAGAATATTAAGATGTTATAATTATGAAATAAACAAGAGAGTTAGGCAAAGCAGATTATAATAACACAAATAGAATAGATAGGACACTTACCCATATATTGGGCTCACTTAGGAAACTCCAGTGGAGTGGATCTCCAGAATGGGTCTAGGAGAGGTGGAGCCAGGCTCTACCCCTTCCAGCAGCACAGGTGAATTGCCTTCACTGCCTTCACCTGTGCTCCCATGGCTGACTCATTGCTCACCTCAGGTGATCAGAGGTTCAGGCCGTGACTCAGCAGTTCCCATACAGATGGATAAGGAATTGGTTGGAAGATTGCAGCCAGAGAGTTGTGGTCAATGGCTCTGTGTCCAGGGGGAGGTTGGTAACGAGCTGGATCCCCTAGGAGTCCATCTTGGGTCCCGTACTCTACAATGTCTTTATCAGTGACATAGATTATGAATTGAGTGCATCCTCAGCAAGTTTGCTGATGACACCAAGTTAATAAAGCAGAAGGAAGGGTCATCTAAGGGACCCTGATAAACTCAAGAAGTGGGCCCATGTGAACGTAATGAGATTCAGTTCAGTTTGCCTTCAAAGCAAAGTACAAGGTTTTGCGCTTGGTTTGTGATAATCCAAGATATGTATACAAACTAGGCAATAAATTCCTTGAGAGTAACCATGCTGAGAAGGACTTAAAGGTCCTGGTTGATGAAAATCTTAACATGAGCCATCAGTGTGCACTTGCAGCTTGAAAGGCCAACAGTATTCTGAGAGGCATCAGAAGACGAGTGGACAGCAGGATAAGGGAGGTGATTGTCCCCCTTTTCTCTGCCAGAAGCCCCAGCTGGTGCACAGCTTTCAAGTCTGGGGCACCCAACACAGGAAAGATGTGGAGCTGTTGGAGGAGCACCAGACAGATGATTAAAGTGCTGGAACACCTCTCTTACGAAAATAAGCTGAAGGAACTGGAGTTGTTCAGCCTGGATTAGAGAAGGCTGCAGGGATACCTCATTATGGCTTTCCAGTAATTAAAGGAAGTTTGTTAACATGAGAGAAGCTGATTTTTTATTTGGGTAGATAGTGACAGGACAAAGGGAAATGGTTTTAAACTAAAGGGAGGAAGATTTAGATTAGATTTCAAGGGTAAGTTTTTTACTGAAAGAATGGTGATGTGTTGGAACAGGGTGCCCACAGAGGCTGTGGATACCCCATACTTGGAGTTGTTTAAGGCCAGGTTGGATAGGGCCACGGGCAATCTGATCTAGTACTTGATGTAGTGGCTGGCAGTCCTGCCTGTGGCCGGGGGTTTGGAACTAGGTCCTTGGGGTTCTTCCAACCCAAGCCATTCTATGATTACAAAATAAAAAGCTTTGGAGTAAATATATATATTAGAAATATAAGTATATATAGTAAAATTAGAAGTATAAAATTAGTTCATCTCATTCTTACTCTCCTATTTGTGTAAAATTAGTTCATCTCATTCTTACTCTCCTATTTGTGTATTGCCTCTTACTTTCACTTTTAAGTAAATAATGAATTGGCAACAGTCCTGTGAGAAACAGTAGCTTTCAGTGTCAGTAAGCCACTGAAACAGTTTAGTGGTTGCATGGAATTTCATCTTGAAAATTGTGAGTGCCTTTAGTGCTACTACTTTCACCTATCTTCTCTCAGGCAGTTCTTCATTCATCTTTTTTTTTTTTTTAAAAACATTCATTTGTGTTTTTTCTTTTTTACTGATGCATTAATTTAGAAAATGTAATGGTACTAACATTTGTCAAGTGATCATTCTACTTCTTGCTATAATCTTCCTTTATAGAAGACATCAAACGATTTCAATTGATTTATATAGTGAATGATCTCAATTAAAAACATGAATAACAGTGGAGTAATTCAGACTTTCTCTTGTGTGTCTTTTCTTTAATCCAAACTTAAATTATGAATTACTTATTTTGATAAAATGACCACGCTAAAAAAAAATATATATATATATATATATATATATATATAAGCGATACCGAATTCTACCTGATATACAAAAGAAATTTTCAAGGGCTAAATTTTGCTTGTCAAAGCATGGTAGCATACTTTCAAATATTGATAGGAATGTTTGCTCTTTTATTGTGTATAAATTTGAAAGCTGTAGAAAGTCTCAAGCAATTCCCATAGCTCAGCTCATGGACAGTAAGCTGAAGAACAGCTCTGGGCCTGATTTCTAGGTAACATGCTGTCCACAGTTCTTGTACACTGAATTAAATTAAAACTCATTCAGAAATTCATCAGGAAGGCCTTGGTGGTTCTGGCTGATGAAAATCTTAACATGAGCCAGCAGTGTGCACTTGCAGCCTGGAATGCCAACAGTATCCTGGGCTGCCTCAGAAGAGGAGTGGAGTACTGTGTCCAGTCCTGGATCCCCCAGCATGTGTGGAGTTGTTAGATTAGGTATGGAGGAAGGTCACAAAGATGATCAGAGGACTGGAGTGCCTCTCACCTGGAAATAGGCTGAAGAAGATTTGCTTGTTTAGCCTGGAGAGGAGGAAACTTTGGGAACACCTAATTGCAGCCATTCCAGTAATTAAAGGGAACTTATAATCAGGAGGGAAATCGATCATAGAAATATTTGTGTTGGAAGGGACCTTTAAGATCACCTAATTCCAACCCCTTGCTAACGGCAGGGGCACCTTCCTCTACACCATGTTGCTTCAAGCTCCATCCAGCCTGGCTTTGTATGCTTCCAGGGAGGGGACATCTACCACCTCTCTGGACGACTTGTTCCAGTGTCTCACCACACTCACAGTAAAGAATTTCTTCCTAATATCTAGTCTAAATCTACCCTCTTCCAGTTTAAAGCCATTTCCTCTCATCCTGTCACTACATGTCCTTACAAAAAGCCCCTTCCCAACTTTTCTGTAGGCCCCCTTCAGGTACTGGAAGGCCTCTATAAGGTACCCCCAGAGCCTTCTCTTCTCCAGGTTGAACAGTCCCAGCTCTCTCAGCCTGTCCTGTCCTTGTAGGAATGTTGTTTCATCCCTTGGATCATTTTTGTGGCCCTCTGGACATGCTCCAGCAGGTCTATGTCTCTCCTGTACTGAGGACTCCACATCTGAATGCAGTACTCCAGGTGAGGCCTCATCAGCACTGAGCAAAGGGGCAGGATCATGTCCCTCCACCTGCCAGCCATGCTTCTTTTGATGCAGCCCATGATACAGTTTGCTTTCTGGGCTGTGTGAGCACACTGTTGGCTTATGTCCAGCTTCCCATCCACAAGTACCCCCAGGCCTCTTTTAGCAGAGCTGTGCTCAATCCCTTCATCCCCTAGCTTGTATTAGTAGTGAGGGTTGCCTTGGCCCAAGTGGAAGAACTTGTTGGTTTTATTGAGCCTCATCAGGTTCTCCTGGGCCCACAGCTCAAGCCTGTCTAGGTCCCTCTGGGTGGCTGTTGACTGCTACTCTCTGGACTCAATCCTGCAGCTAGTTTTTCATCCATCAAACAGCCCACCCATCGAATCCATATCTTCCCATTTTGGAGAGAAGGATGTTGTGGGATACAGTGCCAAATGTCTTACTGAAGTCCAGATAGATGAAAGATGACTCAGCTTTTAAAGTATTAATTGATTCTGGTCTTTCTTTTTTTTTTTATCCTCCTTCTTCTTTTTTTTTTTTTTCCTGAAGTTTTTTTTGTTATTAT
>JAPSGF010000003.1:30058157-30090883 GCA_035772895.1 Perdix hodgsoniae | reverse complement strand
AGAAGGACAAAAAACAAGCAAAGATTTCTGAGTTCGTAGTACTTAAAGAAACATAAATATTTAAAGTTCTTAAAGTTCATAATTGTGAAACTTGCCAAAATTTCAATCTCAGAAATATTTAGTTTGTATAAACAGGTTGAATTGTATAAATTTAAGTAAAGCAACAAATGAGTGCTATTCAGATGAGACTTTGATTATTGCTTTTATGTTCTAAGTAACTCCTGATCATACCACCTTCATTTCCTGACATGTCAAATTACAACAGTATTTCAGTTTTGATTCCTGTTCTTTTAAATAGGGATACCATGAGTCACCTCTAACTCAAGGTTAAAATACTGGCATATTCAACTTTTTGAACATTTTTTGTACTCTCTGTAGAATTTCCTCATCCACTGATAAATGTGATTCTTTATCTTGGTTTGTTATGGAAAGAAATGGTCGTATCAAATTCTGAAGAAGTTTTGTTTTTGTTTTTTTCTTTTATTTGCCAATATCAGTTGTATTTGGAAGAGGAGTGACATTCTTAACTTTTAAACACAATTTGTTATTGCATGAGCACTATCGTGGCTGAATATGATAAACGTTCTAAATAGTCTTCCCCTGCAATGTTAAATAGTCCTCCCCTGCAATGTTATGATAGAGTAAACTTATACATAACTGAATCATAACTTTATATCACTGACCAGCATCTATGTAGCATTGAGTTAGGCACAGGAGAGATGTTGTGTGTCTATATGTAGTGCACCTACAACAAGGTTAGAAGGTAAAGTTCAAGTTAGTGTAAGTGTAGGGTAGGAATCTGTATGAAACAAGTTCTGACTGATGATGTGCATGCTCAGTAAGTTTGCTAAGGACGTCGAGTTGCGAGGAAGTGTCAACATGCCCGAGGGTAGGAAAGCCCTACAGAGGGATCTGGACAGGCTGGATTTCTAGGATGAGGCCAATGGGATAAAGTTTAGTAAGAGCAAGTGCTGGGTTCTACACTTTGGCCACTACAATCCCAGGCAATGCTATGAGCCTGGGGCAGAGTGACTAGAAGACTGTGCAGAGGAAATGGGCCTGAGAGTGTTTATCAGTGTTTGGCTGAACAGGAGCCAGCGGTATGGTCATGTTGCCAGTAATGCCAACGGCATCCTGGCTTGTATCAGGAATAGAGTTGCCAGCAGAAGCAGAAGGTGTTTGTCCCTCTGTACTCAGCACTGGTGAGGCTGCACCTTGAGTGCTGTGTTCGCTTTTGGGGCCTCTCACTATAAGAAGGATATTGAAGCCTTGGAGAGCATATCTGTGATGCTGTGTGTAACAACTTGGTTTGATCTTCATTTGTATATTCCTATTACCAGGGAGAGAAATGGCGAAAGTGTCTTGTGTCATATCCAGAATGTATGATGACAATGCTTTATTTATTTCCATTCCTGGCAAAATATTTACATTTTGTGATGAAGTGTGACAGAGTTCTCAGATTACAAGTTTGAACAACAGCAGTTGCTTAAAACTGTTGCAGAAGTACAAAAACTCTGCTTTGAGACAGTAAGTCTCACAATTTTAGGCTACTTTGTTATTACTAGGAAGTAAACTCCCAGAGCTAAATGCTTTCTTTCACCTGATCTGAAGCAGTTTTGCAAAAATCCCCACATGCTATCTTTCTAAAATAATAAAATCTCTCATAGACTGTGATAAAATAGAATTTGTATGGAGAAATATTTCTGACCTTAATTATTAAGAACTTCATTTCCATGTTTCTGGTTACTTTTTCACATGTACAATTCTACTCAACTTGATGAGTTTCTTTTTGCATTAAACTTCAGAGTGTTGTACAATGGTAGAAAAAAAAAACACAACACCATTCTCCTTTACATGTGTAGAAACAACTATTGTCGGTTTTCATGGTTGGCAAAAGGTAATTTATAAGGTAGAATGACTTGCCTATCTTTTTCTCTTACTGTGTATGTAAGATTTGTTGCAAAAAAATCAGAACAAAACAAAAAAATAGAGCTTCAAATTTTTGCAGTTTTTAAAATACTTCCCATCACTCAGCCTGAATAAAAGCTGTGTTGTGTTTGCAATTCCAGCATGATAAAGCTGTACTGTATTCTTGAAACCCTTTTTAGTTATGATATCTAGATCTGAAAGTAATATCTCCTATTTATTTCCATTGAAAATTCAATGATAAAGAGAGCAAAACAACATTACTTCACAGAGGAATTCTCCAGCTACAGAACACCATTTTTCAGTGTTGTCACCACTATTAGCTACATATTTCTGCCAGCCTTGAACAAGGGCCTGCATGTTGCACTCATAAAATTCTTCACTAGTGGTGGTGACCCATTGGTACTGCTGCCACCGTGCTCACATGCACTGTTCAAGCATCAATGAGTGTCAGTGGGTGCCATTTTTTCTGCATGGAGGAATTCACTGACACACCTTTGCTTCACATTCACTTCCGTGTCAGCAGATGGCTGTGCTGCCATCTGCCACCCAGCAACAAAATATAATGGGATATTGGTTGGAAGGTTCAACCTCTACTGCCATACCACCAGCATCTGCCTCTGATGCCATGGGCCAACATAATGAAACAGAAGACATTACTTTTGAAACAATCCTCATGGCATATTTAATTTGCAATAACCTATTTTTTATTTAGTCCTTATTAATCTAGTGAAGAAGAAAAACTTAAAATGTCAGTATTAGTAGAGGTAGAACAAATCAGCAGTCACAAAGTTGACAGTATAATTCTTTGCATCCAGAAACATTTGAAATTGAATCTCGGATTACTTGGTAGTTAGTTCTGTTTGTAAATCTGTTTTTATCTATCACATGGTCCTGTTTTGCAGGAGTGAGTATTTGTTTAGCCTTCTGAGGTTCTGACAGAAACTAGTAGAAAGTGTGTAGAATAGATGTGAAAGACTTACACATAGTTTTTATTTTGGCTGCTTCCTAAGTGCAGGTTGTTTTTTTTTTAAGGCTGCCATAAGTGGATATCTGAATGTATCCATTTAAAATGTATCTGGTGTTTTTCACCATGTTCTGAGAAGGAGACAGTAATGTGATTTTTAGAACAGTTTTTTTTTTTAAATTATTTTTTATTTTTTTAATACAAGATTCCTGGGAATTATGTCTTTAGCTGGTGGAAGGATTTAACATTTTGTTTATCCTTAGATAACTGATACCTGAAAGATGCATCAAACCTGAGCAGATGCCTGATTTCCCTGTTATAACACTTTTGTGTTGTTGTTTTAACATCAAGAGAGATGAGAAATTGATCAATGCTTTGATAGTAAATTGAACTTAAGTAGACAATAAAAAAGGAAAGGATCTGTCATTAATTTTGTAGAAGACAAGGTTTTATTTGCATTGAAAGTTATGGGAAACAGTTCAGCAGCTTGAAGGAAATTTTACACTGAGATTCTGGCTCTTCATAATTGTTGCTAATTCTGTTTTACCTTTCAGAAGGATTCTAAATACTACCCCCAGACTTTTATATGCCTTACATGTCCAACCATAGAATCATAGAATGGCTTGGTTTGGAAGGGACCCCAAGGATCATCAAGCTCCAACCTCCCTGTGGCAGGCAGGGCCACCAACCTCCACATTTAATACTATTGTAATTTGTGAAATTGAATAAGCTCTGAGAGATACTTTCTGAAAAACACATTGGTATTATTGAATCATTATCATCAGTCAAATGCTTCTTTATATCTTTATAAAGGTTCTTCTGTATTAGAAGTTCTCATTTCTGCCACAGTGGTTTTCACTCTTTCATCTTTGGTGCTTTAAAAACATAAAATTAGCATATACCTAATGAACATGTGTTTCAGAGCTTTTTTTTTTCTTTCTTTTTTTTTAATCAAATTACATTTAGCAGTGGATTTCTGCATTTTTTTCAAATGATCTTTAAAAAATTACTGTTAGCACTCTTTTTCAGATTGCCAATTGAATTTTGTTAAGTGATTAAGAATTTGAAGTGCATACTATACTGCCTAAGTATCAATTCTACCGTGTTTATGCCAAAGCTGTTACTTTAGGTTAAGTGAATAGGGACGGATTTTGAAAGTATTAGTTTTGATTCCTGTTTTTTTCCGTTTCTTCCTCATGTTAAGCCTTTGTAGATGGTTTTTGTGTTCATTGTATGTTTTTTTTAATATATGGCTTAATTGTCTTTCTGCTTGCATTGTTGCTTGCCTGTTTAGAAAATTGAGCCTTAGTCCCTCAGGATTTTGGCTAGTAATTAATATGTAGAACTCTGATGTCAACTTAAAAAAACAAAGTTCAGGGCATTGAAGTCAAGTAGAAGTTTGTGAACTTTCAGAAGAAAGTGAAAATCTTATCATGAGACCTATTCTTTCATTTTGGAAGACTTGTTATGTGCATTTGAGGACACTTTAGATTGTGTTCAGGAGAAAATTGCTTTCCTGCAATTTCCCACTACCATTTTTTTGTTTGTCACATTGTATTAAGTCTTACTTAAAAAATAATTTTTAAAAAATTAAAAATCCATTATAGACAGTAGGGTTTCTGAATCAGCATTGTGAAAGATGCATATGAATTATACTGTGATATATAGAGATTGCATAGATATGCTGAAGGAATGGTAACTGCTGGAGGATGTTACTTTTGTAGGGACCTTTTAAATAGGCTTACTTCAGCCTATGAAGTGGTGGTTTTGATGACCTGCTAACTGTGTCTGCAAAGAAGTGGGGTTTTTTTCAGTCCTGTACTCTTGACCATCAAAGAATTTAGTGTAGTTTAGGTAAAGCACGTTTAGATTGTGTATGTTTGGTAAACATTGTTTATTCACATACCTTAGTTTTATCTAATGTAGGGTTGCAGGACAGCTGGGAGAGTAACAGTGAAATGATGTTGTTTCCTTCCTGTTAACTTAAGCTAAATTAAAAAAAAAATAATAATAATAATAATAACACATGACACTTGACATATGCATCTTCCTGTACAGAATCATCACTGTCTGCTTATACCCTATTCTGTTTCTATAGTAGCCACTAAAACCCATCTTCATCAACAGTGAAGTCAAGGCAATTTGAGGCTATTCACCAGCTCCTACTTTAGAAAGTGTGAGCTGGTGTCATAACAGTATTTTAGACAGTATTTCTCAAGTATTTTCTCAGAAACAGTCATTTAGTTGCAGAGATATTCTTTGTTTCACACATTATGAGTGCTTTCTTTCTGTAAAAGATTTGTTTTGACCATTTAGAATGCTAACTATTCCAACAGTTTCTATTTTTAGCTCTTAGGTTTGAGGGTTAGTGGTTTTTTTTGGTGTTGTTGTTTTTAATTGTTGATTGTTTTTAAATTCACAGAAGAAACAAGACTTTTAGCAATTTAGATGAGGTATCTAACTTGTTGGCTGGAAGTTGAACCTCCATAAGCCTATATCCAGATGAATTACTTAGTCTGAAGAGTCACAGGACTTTCAGGTCCCTAGAATTTTATTTATTTATTTATTTTTAATTAATCTTCCTGCAAAATTGATCCTTTGAGTATAAAAAATGTGTAAATATAATGAGGGTGATGCGATAAGCTTCTATTCTTCAGTAGTCACAACACAGATACAGTGGGACACCCACTCCAGTTCATGTGCTGGTCTAAAGTGTTAATGTACGGGTAAAACCTTCTACCACTCTATCATAAATCATCCCATGCTATAAGTTAGAGAGCACCTAAAGTTATCAGCATCTACAAAGGGAATGTAATTTCATTTATTCTAGCTCTCTCTATACATTTATTTTCAGTTTTGTAATGCAGACCTTTCAAATGCAAGTAGAAAAAACATTTTTGGAGGATGGAAGTGTGAGTATAATTTTCATGCATCATGTTAAATTTATTACTGTTGTCCCAAAGCATGTAACCAGTACTACCCTCACAGCATCCTATGCTGTTCTGAACATACCCTCATCCATGCTGCAGCAATGTTCACCATGATCTTTTGCATTGCATAATATTGCTAGACTGCTGTCATCACTCATTATAATTTTCCTATCCTAAATTCTTGGAAAATCCTTATTGTACAGTACACAAATAAATTTCTCGCTTGAAGTTTATGTTTCTTTAGTAAAGGCAGATGACTGAAATACCATCTTAAAGTTAACTTTTACATTTAAGTTTGTTTTGGTTTAATAGTCAAGGAAAAATATATTTCAATTTCTGTAATTTCTCTAATAAATTATGGTGATACTGTGCATATCCTTCTCAGAAGAGGAACTTAAGCTCAATCAATTTACAATTTTAATTTGTTTAATCATTTTTTATTCTACAGCATTGTTGATAGTACTACTTTTTTCTTTTTATTCTTTTTTACAGATTGAGTAGGTACTGGTTATAGAGATTTAGTGGAAGGTATACAAAATAAGAGGGAGAACAGAGAGTAGTTGTTTCAGCTATTGAAGAAGCCTGAGATCTGTAAGATTTGATACCTTTTTACCCTTTCCTAATCTAGCTGTCCTTTTCCTTCCTACTTCTTGCTTTCCTGTATGAGTAACACATTGTGCAACAAATGTGCCATATGATAATTTCAGCAGAACAAGGTATACAGAGTTTCTGGTTGCAGGAACTGATTGTGAAATTTTTCTTGCCAAGTGAGTAGTAAATTTCTCAAACAACTGATACTTCAATGTGAAGTTTTCAATTAAAAAGATCTTAACACCGCAGATGAATCACTGACTCAGGAGGAAGAAAACAGAGAGAAGAACTTATTTTAAGACAGGAAAAAATAGCTTCATGGAGGACAGTTGTAAAACATGAACAGCAACTAATGACTGTTTATTTTATAACAGAATCGCAGAATCATCATGGGGGTTGGAAGGAACTTCTGGATATCATCTAATCCAACCCCCTGCTAAAGCAGGTTCCCTACAGTAGGTTGTACAGAACAGTGCCCAGGCAGGCTTTGAGTATCTCCAGAGAAGGAAACTGCAACCTCTCTGGCAGCCTGTTCCAGTGCGCAGAGTAAATAATTTTTTCCTCGCATTCAGATGGAATTTCCTGCATACCAGTTTGTGCTCATTGCCCCTTGTCCTGTTGTCGGATGCTACCAGAAACAGCCTGACCCCATCCCCTGGGCACTTGCCTTTTAGATATTTATAACCATTGATGAGGTCCACTCTGTCTTCTCTTCCGGGCTGAACAGCCCCAGGTCTCTCAGCCTTTCCTCAGAAGGGAGTTCTGAGGCCTCTAATCATCTCTGAAGCCCTCTGCTGGACTGTCTGCAGAAGTTCACTGACTTTCTTAAACCGGGGAGCCCAGAACACAGTACTCCGGATGTTGTCTCACCAGGGCAAAGTAGATGTGGGAGGAGCATGCTGAGAGATCAGCGGGCTGTGGGGGGGTGATCTTTTTAATGCACTCCTAGGTGACACTGGCTTTCATGAATACAGGGGCACACTGCTGTCTCATAGCCTACCTGTTGGTTGTCCATCAGGACACCTAAGTCATATAGTTTATTAGGATATAATATACACTAGAAATTTGCAGACACATTTAGTATGTATTTACATGCTTGTGATGCTTTCTTGGTAGTCCTAGTAGATGTGTAACTTCTGTTGCTGTGGCATGTCTTTCAGTAAGTTGATGTAAAATATATAAAAATGTGATCTTGCAAAGTTACTAAACTGAGGAACTATGATTTTTAAGTCTTATGTAGAGTGAGAATGCTGGTCACTACTTTTTTTCTACTTGTCTTTAGATATTTCATAGTGATGTCTCTTTCCTTATTTTGTAGTTAGTTGTTCTAGTTAAAGGCAACCTTGAAAGATCTGTGCCTTTTAATACTGGACCATGAAAAGGAGAGTCTTCGCAAGACATTAGGAATGAAGGGCAGTCAGTCTCCTCACTTTAACCCCTTGATCATTAGTTGGTGTAAATTACATATGATTCTTACTGACTTACTGTTATTCTGTATTGATCTCCAGCAGTCATTTTGCTAGTTTTCTAGTTTGGGAAAGACATCTAATACTGAATGGTGTACTTGAAACCAGATAAGGAAACAACGTGTCACAGATTTTGATAACACCTTTGAAAGCATGTCAAGTACCCGATAATCTTATGTGTAAAGATCTGATCATTTTCTTCTCATTGCTTTAGTTTTTGTGCCATAATCACATTATAACTTATTTGCCTTCTTTTTTTTTTTTCTTTGGTCACCAGACTCTATTTCTAAATCTCTTTCCTTATTCTAGAAACAACTTGAAATAGGTTGTATTTAAACTATGTATTCACAGTGAATACATCTGTAGACGTAGTTATCATGCTTACATAATTATTTTATTTTTGCAGTCATAGGTTTAAGTCTTGATGAACTGCGGAATTTTGTTTCTCAGTTTCATAGTTGCATGTTTATTAGTTTTTATTGGGCATATACACTGCTTTTTAGATATCAAAATTAGGACTTAATAGTTTACTGGCATATAAACCACAAGGCCATCTGGTGCTTTATTAAAAGAGCTGTATACTTTTACCTTCTATACATCACTTGAGAGATGTGTTTTTGAACCTCTTCTCAACTTGTAGTTTGATCTTCAATCCCTTCAAAACTGTTGGTTGAATGCCACCAAATCCTACTCATTTATGGTAAATAAAATGTAAAATGGTTGAAAAATAGTTATCCTTTACATATTCAGTATTTGAAAGTTTCTGAGATTCTCTTCTACATGTGTTTTTGTTGTAGTTATTTGTTTTTTGTGTTTGTTTCTGCATCGTCTGCAGGTATTACATATATTTAGCACTTTCAACCTTTGATAGACTTGAAAAAACGTATGTATCTTTGGCTAGTTGTTTCTCGGATATCATAATTGCCCCTTGAAAATTTAAATGCCAGGGTTTGTGTAGCTAATACTGGCTATATACAGGCTAATGTGCAAGCACTGCCCAATATATGTATCTAAGCATGTATATACATGTTCTTTTATCATTTTTTTCCTTAATATTACTGTTTTATGTATTTATTCTCTATCAGGAATTGACATATACTAATTTTCTTTGACAGTTTTATGCAAGCTTAACATTAAAAATAAATAATCTCTTACATAAAAATAAAAAAAAAATTACTGTACTTTGCAGACATGCAGTATCATTTTGTCTTGTCACAGATGTCAAATTTATACTGTAGCTACTTGTGCTTAGTAACTCAATCACTTTACTTGAAGCAGCTCATGGAGACCTTTCTGAGGTCTCTCCAATCCCATACCATGGGCAGGGCCTCCTTCTACTGGATCATGTTGCCTTGTTCCCATTTAACCTGGCCACTACCAGAGATGGGACAGCCACGGCCCGTTCCTTGCACCCTGTTTCAGGGCTTCACCGCTCTCATGGTGAAGAATTTCTTCCTAATGTTTAATCTAAATCTACCCTCTTTTAATACATAACCATTACTACTTCTCCTATCGTCACAGTACCTGATAAACAGTCTCTTTCCCAGCCTTATTGTAGGCCCCCTTTTAGTACTGTAAAAATGTTGTAATGAAGTCTCCCCAGTCTGTAATGAAGTCTCCCCAGATCCTTCTCCAGGCTGAACAACCTGTATCCATAGGGAGAGGTGCACCATCTCCTCTTGACCTACTCCAAAAAGTCCATATACTTTTTGTGCAGAAAGCCTTAGAGCTGAACATAATGCTCCAGGACATGGGAGTGAAGTAGAGGAGTACAGTCACCTCCCTTGACCAGCTTCTTATGCAGCCTAACATGCAATTGGCTTTCTGGACTGCAAACACATTAGCAGCTCACTTTCAGTTCTTCATCTCCAGAGGGTCCTTCCAAACTTACCATTCTCTGATTTCTTCTCTTTGATATAAATCTGTCGTGGTTGAACCAGATAAGCAGCTAAACACCATACAGCAATTTGCTCACTTCCCTCCCACTCACTCCAAAGTGGGATGAGGAGAGAACTGGAAGCAAAATAAAACTTGTGTATTAAGATATAAACTATTTACTGAGACAGAAGAGGAAGATGGAAACAAAACCTCAATGATAGCTGCAGCGCTGTTGCTTGCCACCTGCTGACTGATGCCCAGCAGCAATATAGCAGCCTCATGGCCTACCAGCAACTCAGAGTCTCTCCCCCTGTTCCAGTGCCTTCTGGATCAGCCTGTGGCAAGTGGTAGATCTGTTTCAACTCCTAGAGCAGTCAATTCCAGGTGTACTGTATCTTTGCAGTGATTTGTGACTCTTGCCATGGTGACAGCACACCTTCTCCAAATATTTCCCTAGTTTCTCAAGCTTCTTCTGTTTTTCAGACATGAAGTTCCAAATCTGGAGATGCCCACTGTTCCAGGTGCCCGTCTATACCATCCCACTCTCCCTGCCACTCATAACTATACAGGCTTGGGGAAGATCTCTGGGGGGTTATTTGTATACAGCTGCTTAACTGTAAACAAAACCTGAAATACATTCAGTAGGCATAGCAGTAGAAACATGATGGTTTGAACATACTACATTCCTGTTTGTGTCTTCCATAGCCTGGCTCCTCAGAGAGACAAAATGAAGATTAGAAATTAATCATTTATTATTAATCATTTCCAAGATAAAGTATCTGAATTACGAAGATGACTGCAGTGTCAAACACAAATACCAGGTTATCTCTCTCCCCCCCACAGCTTCCACTCCCACCCCAGTGCCAATTCATGCACAATGTCCCCAGACTCCCCAAAGCTTTCTGGGTTTATCCATTGGTGTCACATGATCTGGAGTAATCTCTTGCTCAACTCTGGACACCTGTCCTTCACTCCCACTCCCTGCCACTGCACTTTTCAGGCATTGGCTCTTCACCACTGACTGGCCTAGCTCTGGATATGCTCCCATCACTCTAACAACATCAGTGTGCTATTAACACTATTTTGGCTCAAATCAGGACAAATTCTCCGAAGATAGGACATTTGTGTTGTGCAGTTCATTACACCTGTGTAGTGTTACATATCTATTATAGAATTTTTTTGTAGCATTACTTTCTGATTTCAGTATCTTACCTTTCATGTATATTTTTTTGCCAGGAAGTGCAAAATCTGCTTCTTGCTTCACGTGTTCTTTAGAAATGGCAATTTATTGCCTAGATACTTCATCAACCTTTGTTAATGCTCTTACATTAGGAAAAATAAGAAACTTTATGGCATATGGCAATTTTTAACAATATTTTTTTCATATCTGTTAATTTTATTAATTAAAAGTATTTTTTTCACCCTTCTTTTTCCTTGGGAAGCCATTGATTATTCAGTAAGTTATTACATGCTCAATTTTTTCAGTGTTTCTGCTTTAATACTAATTGTGTATTGCAAACATAAACCTCTAAGTGAACTGCCACTGACCATCAATTTCCTTTGGATTCTTCTGGTTCAATGGCATCTAGAACAAGTTTATTAACATAATTTTGATTTAAAGCATCAGGTTAAAAGATCTTCCTTGTGTTATTGGAAATTGTGAAGGCCACTTTCTCCCATGAAAGAGCAATGCTTTGAGCTTAAAAGCCATATATTACTATCCTTATGCAGTTGTAGTTGACACTTCATACTAAGGAACAAACATAGTAATGAGAAACTGGACTTAGGATTTTTCTGGATCTCACAGTGAAAGTAGATGTATCCGTTCTGAGAGGACAAGGCACAATTATAAAAACTGATTCTGACATCCAATGGAAACTGAAAAGAGTTGCTTGCCTTTGAACTGTATCTTTGATTTTGTTATATTTCATTGGAGCTTAACTTTTTATAAAAATTCTGCATTACAAGTGGCTGTTTTCAATCTTAATCCAGGGGGGGAAAAATGGCTCTGCTAAGTGCTTTTTAAAATTGAGCTGTGCCCTAGGTGACTATAGAGAAAGCTGTCACTTTGTAGACTATTGCTGTGAATCTTTCTAGTTTCCTCAAATTATCCCCTTGAATTGATTACCAGCTAAAGTTTATTTTTGTATGATATGTAGTGGAATTTAACTTTCCTTTAACTGCTTTAGACAATAAAACCTTTTTGTCTATTATGTGTTAATAAACAGTGAAGTATTTCTTGTTAAATTTACTTCTAAAAAGATAGAAAAACATAATGGAAATTTTATGGCAGTGATTTCTTACAGCTTTCCAAGAATGCACATCTCATATAATATTGTTTGTGAAATATAATTTGTATGAGGCGTTGGATGCTTTATGAAGGCTAAATACCAAAACTGCCTCCTGAAATGAGAGACCTTGGAGAAAGCTCAAGGAGTTTGCAAGCCCTAGTCCCTTTCCCATCAAGTTTCAAAATCTATGCAAAAGGGTGATTCCAAAGGACTTTGTTTTTTTTCTAAGAAGTACCAAAGTGTGGTAACTGCATTTCTGAGAACCAGTATCTTAAGAAGCTGATTTTATTTCTGTGATGATTTTTGTTTTGCTTTGTTTTTTAATCCTAGGACAGGCTTTGAAAGAGCAACACCTTGAGGAGAAGATGCTGACTTGCAAAGTCTTCCTGAAAGACTGAATTGAATTGAGGGAAGCCAGATGGTTGTTATGAGCAGCCATATGCATTTTTAAATCATATGCAAGGGTTGTGACCATTGCTTTGAAGCAAACAACAACAACAACAACAAAAATCCAGTGTGTCACTCTCACACTATGAAAGTTACTTTGGAAGAATTGAGCAACTGACCGAAACATTTTGTTAAATTTTGACTTCAGAAACAAATGCTTTGTATGAGAATCTATACATTCTCTGCTAATAATAGTTAGTTCAGCAGATCAAAGGCATTATAATTTGTCATCTTGGAGAAAGATTACATGAAAAGGGAGATCTTATAGATTTTTATCCAGCAGCGCAACTTTGTTGGAAATGATTCAATCTAATCTTACTTTAGTTTTTCATTTCTCTTACTGTTCATAAAGAAACTCAGGACATTCTGTGTTTCTGTGTTAATGCATATTAACTTGTTTTCCATATGGATTTACTTTTTAGAGATTAGCGATGAACTTTTGGGAACGTACTTGCTCTTTTATTGTTGGAAAATAAAACAGTATTCTGGAATTGCTGAGAATATTAAGTTACACTGATATTCCTCAATGTTTTATTTACACATTTCATATTTGGAATACGTAACCTTACATTTTAGAAAATACTTCCTTCCTCACTTTAATCAAATATGTTGTCTAAGTGGCTGAATTATCTCAATTTATGTTGTTACTGAGAAAGTCAGGTAGCTATGTGTCATACATGAGGATTACTGCTCAAGAAAATAAATTATGTAGCCCATTCAACTGCATTATTATTTTTTAATATTTAACAATTTAATTTTTATTTCTTTCCAAGTGGCTAGACAGTGTACTTTTGGAGTCTTTTCTTGAGCAGTTGATTGAACAAGGTGGCCCCAGAATTCTCTTCCAACCTCAACAATACCCCGATTTTTTTAGAGAAATATATACAAACTTGGGGATTTGTGAACACACTAGTAGTTCTTTATTCCTTATTTTCCATTCAGGGTTGTTAAGGGGATAGGGGAAAGAGTGAAGGAAGAACAAGTATATGCGGTGCTTTTGTAATGTTTATTGGCATTGACAGTGTACCTACTTGGTACTGAAAGGCATTTAATGTAGTGAAGAGTAGTTATAGCATAGTCTGATGATAATTTTTAGTCTTGTAAAGTTTAAAGGACTTGTTTTCTGCTATTCTTCATGTTGTGTACTGAAAAGGAGAGCTCTGCAGAAATACCTGGTTGAATGCAGACCACATTTTGGAGGAAGGACATTAATGCATACATCATGGAGACAGTGAAAATAATAAGCATTCAGAGTAGGGAGGAGACAGGTCAGGAGACAGTAAGGTTGCCTGTTATTCTTTAGGTCACCTGAAAATGCTTTCCATTTTGTGCTGTGCGTAATCATTCAGAACATGGCTTTTCTTTCATGTTCTTGTTACCATTACTGAAATATAGCACCTGCACCTCACTGTGCTCACATCCACTGTTTAAGTCTCCATGAACATTCAGTGAGTGAATATCATTGGGTACCATTTTTTTCTTATGGAGGAATCCAGTGACACACCTTTGGTTCATCCATGCTCTTCCATGTCACACGACTTTCTGTCAGACTGCCTGTCTGCTGCCATCTGTCATACAGCAACAAAATGTAATGGGATATTGATGGAAAGGTTCAGCTTCTACTGCCATCCCGCCATCTGCCTCTGCCATTGTGAACCAATACCATAAAATAGGAGGCATTACTTTTGAAGCAGCATATGCTTGGCATCCGTGCTTATTCTTTCAGCAAAGCTTCTCAGAGGGGTAGTTTCTCAATTATTTTGTGTGCCCTGTGTTATGGCTATGCATTGCTCTTGTATGTGGGGGGGGGAAAAAAAAAAAAAAAAAAAAAAAGGTGCATTTCCTATGGAAAACCTGCAATCTAATCTATATGACCTGCAGTGTTTTACTTGGTCTCCAGTGACGTGCCTTGGTTTTGACATTTTTTTCCCCTCAAGATTAATAGTGATTCAGTGCTGAAAAGTCACAGTGGATCTTCTATTTGCTCCGTGTGCTTTTATCCTGTTTACATTAATAGTAGAAGTTATAGACGTTAAGGTTAGAGTCCACAGTGTGGAACTTATGTTTTTTCTAGTTGAAACTAGATCACAGATAAGCGATATGTTTTTATTCAGCTGATCTATTTGAAGATGTATAAATTAATTTTGTCCAAAAAATAAAAGCATTACACAAGCCTTGTCTTCATCAAGGCTCTTAAGACTTCTAATGTAAATTAACACAATAAATTATTTTAAAGTGGGTAAGTTGGACTGCATTAAGCATAGAGTTTATGTTTTCATTCAAAATGAGTTGTTTGAATTCAGTTGTTTTTACTGTAAAATTAAATATCATCAAATAAACGCTATTTAAATTTGAAGAAAATTTCCAGAGTATTTTGGGGTAGTTGAATCTCTTTTATGAACAAAGAAATAAATCAGATTAGTGTTTTCAGGAATTTCTATTAATAAGGAGATTTTCTTCATAATAGTATTCTTTCTTGTGCTTGTTCAATACTAGCTAGGTTGTGATAGTCCTATCCAGACAAATGTTTAGTTGTTTTTGTGCTACACATTGTTGCTTCTGCAGATATGATTTTGCTCTTGACAGCTACTCTGTGTTCTTTTGTACTGCTGCTAAACTTGATAATTTGTAAACTTATTCCTGCCGTGCCCAGTGGAGGTGAGCTGAGAACATGTTGAGGTCAGACATTGGAAGTCCCCGTCTATTTTTCCGTGTGAGCATTGTAATTTTCAGATGCCACCTGATATTTACAGATGGAGTATTTGTTTATGCTGTGACATTGTAAATTTAGGAAAATTTGGGAGTTAGAAAATGTAAACTTGACTGAACAGTGCGTAGCCTGTGACTGGCTTGGAGATAAATGCCACAATTGATAGGTAGCTTTGTTTTGAGATTTGTGATATCTACAGCCTATTGAGACTAGGATACTGAGGTGATCAGAAAGGTGAAAGAGACATTGCTTTAGAGAAATGTTTTTCTTGGAACTGCATCCCTTCTTTCAGCATTGTTTGTGAACTTTAGAAACTTCTATCACCTTTGAGCTGCAGGCGTAAGAAAACCAGCAAAAGCAGTTGAATTTCAGTGGGATGTAGGACACTTTCCTAGCAAACTTCTTGAATCCTTCCCAAGACTGACAAAAACCATACCCTAATATAATAATATTCCTACCTGTTGAGAGATAGTTTGTTACTATCTAGCTCCAGGTGTTCCTGGTGATCTGGTAATCATCTGCTTGGTTTAACAGTAACTTCAACAGAATAGGTCTATGTGCACACATCAGGGCATGCTAATAGCTTTGAGTACATATGTGCTCTCCCAACTATAGACTTCATTTGTTTTCCTCTGCTATGTCTTTGAGTTCACTGAGCTCCATAAGTTTAGGTAACTATCGTGTTTATATGAAGAGAAGCTTTTAGTCACTAAACTGTCTGCACAGCTGGAAAAAAAAGCTATCTTGGCTGACTAGTGATATTGTTTTGCATACTTGTTGACAGCCTGTGGAGGATTCTGGTTTGTTTTTTGCTTTTCTTTTCTTGGAGGGGAAAAAAAAAAAGCATCCTGACAATAACCAGCCTTTTGTTATCACAAAGTCATGGAGCTTCACATTTTTAGGCTTGCTAAATTGAGTAATATGTGCCAGAAAAAGTTTATATATACTCAACTTTACAATATGAACACCAAAGTCAGTTACTGAGATGAAATTTCATAGTTATGGAATCATAAAGTTTGGAAAAGACCTTCGAGATCATCCAGTCCAACCATCCATCTACCACCATGTTTTTCCACTAAACCATATCCCTCAAAATCTAACCACCTCCCTGGGGTGCTCTGTTCCACTCCTGACCACTCTTGAAGAGAAAAAAATTTTCCTAATATCCGACCTGAACCTTACCTGGTGCAACTTGAGGCCATCCTCCTAGTCCTATTGCTAATTACATGAGAGAACCTCACCCTTGTCACAACCTTTCAGGTAACTGTAGAGAATGATGAAGTCCCCTCTGAGCTTCATCCAGACTGAATAATCCCAGTTTCTTCAACCACTCCCTTGTGCTCCGGACCCCTCACCAGCTTTGTTGCCCTTCTCTGAACACGCTCCAGGGCCTCAACGTCTTTCCTGCAGTGAGGGGCCCAAAACCACACAGTGCTTGAGGTGTGGCCTCAGCAGAGCTGACTACAAGGGATGATCACCTCCCCGCTCTTACTGGCTGCACTGTTTATTTTAGAAGCTAGGATGCCATTGACCTTCTTGGCCACCTAGGCACACCAGTGGCTCATGGATAGCCAAGAGTTGACAAACACCCCCAGGTCCATTTCTTCTACGCTGACTTCTGGCAACTCTGCCCCAAGCCTTTAGCATTGCCTGGGGTTGTTGTGGCCGAAGTGCAGTATCCAGCACATGTTTGAAGTCTTAACACATTTATTTTATTTATTAAATGCTAACACTGCATTTATTTTTTCAGAAGGTTACTTTTGCTCTTGTATTCACTCTTTCAAAGTGATGTGTTTTTGCAGTGTGTTAGTAATTTTAATTAAAATGTTAAATTCCATGGACATTTTGTGATTTTTTAAGATGTTAGAAAATGTATTTTTTCTTAGTGTCCATTTTTTTTAATCTGTATGTTGGATGAGGAATATATCCCTTGTAGAATGAATCAAACAGCAAATTTTGCATCGTGAATACTGTATAGCTATGAAAGCTAATTGCTTTACTAGTAATTGCACTGTCCTTTGTATTGCACAGAGGTTTTTTTTGTTTTTTTTTTTTTTGTTTGTTTTTTTGTGGTCCTGCACATAATTAGTAAAAACACTGATTTGTGTAATCATCTTCTGCCAAATGGTCACTGCATTTGTTTCTCTCTACGTGCCACACTCAGAGAATTTGGGGGGGGCAGGCATTGGTGATTTGGCAGTAGGGGCTGGACCTTTCCACGAGTGTTTCATTAAATTTTCTTCCTGTGTGTTTATCAGGACTGAACAGTGGATGTTGACAGTGAGGCGGTGGGTGCTGCATTTCTGCAGCAGTCACAGCAGCAGTGGGTCACCTCTGCTGGGGCAGATTTTTACAAGCACAGCACGTAGGTTCTTGTTCATCACTAGTGAAAAATACAGATAATGGCATTGACTGTTGAAAAATAGTGTTTTTTAGTGAGAGTTTGCTCTATCAAATAGCGTTATTTTGCTGTTTGTATCTGTTGTAGTTCCCGTGGAAATAACCAGAAGGCATTACTTTTGCAGCAACTGAAGTACATCCTCTCTCATACCTCTGTCACAAGTATTTCAGTAACAAATATGCGTTCTCTAGTCTAAAGTACTCTCCTTTGGATAGTAGTGGCTTATTAGAACCATTTTAATTTATCTTACTGTTGCACAAATCTATGAACTGTATCTAATATCAGCTGTTGCTTATGTTCTGAGCAAGCAAAAGTGCTGTGCTCACTTAAACAAGTACAACTGTAGGTGTACTTTGTTAGCTGCAATAAAAATTACATGGGGAATATGTAGTGTAGAAGGGATGTAAAAAGTATGAACTACTGAAGTGTTTTGAGATCTTCCCTTTGCAAATTTATCAGCCATGCTTAATATCATGAGTGCTTGCAAGTAAAGAAGGTGGATTCTTTTTTTTCATCTTAATTCTGTGTTTGCTTGTGAAGGACAAAAATAATAGCTCTCAGTGATGTCTGAATCTTCCACATGAAGGGAGAGGCTCTTGAAGAGGATATTCATAGAGTTTGAAAGGATATCAAGGGGCCAGCACTAAACTCCCAAAATAAATGAATTCTTCCTTCAAAAAAAGTTTTAGCTGCTTTGTTTTGCAGAACTGGTGAATGTAACTGACATATTTCATATCTAATAGCTCTTAAAGTAATTGTGCCTGGAAAAAAAAAGTGTACTTCTATTTATTGTTGTTGTCGTAACAGTTTAGCTTTTAAAGCATGTAAGTTCTTGGGTTTAGGTGCGGATTATCAGTAAGACTCTATCTTGTGTGAGTTCTCTCATGTGGAGTAGCCAGTAGCATCTTGTTTTGGATCCAGGTGCAAGATTTTTTTCCATTCACTTAGATTTTTAATTCTCGTGTTTTAAGATGACAGCTGATCTACATAACAGTAAATGGTCTTCAAAAAGGCTCATCTTAACTCACTTCTCTATTGAAATAGCAGGAAATACATTTCCCTATGGAGCAATGTTCTTGGTTATTTAGCTTGATCAGTGTACTAGGCATTTTCCATGAAAATCAATGCTTGCAAAACTTCTATTCTTTTGCTGCTATAGGCTTCACATGTTGGTCATCACAACACTTCATAAATATAATTTGTATTTTGAGATGTCATCTTGCCAAACAAATAGGCTTTTAATTAGTTTTTAAATTTTAATATATGAAGGAATCAATATCTGCTCCTTTTCAAGACTTGAAAGTCTGAATTAAATATTTGAATTGTTGCTTTTAGGTGTAGAATGCTTTGTATGTGTTTTTTAAAAAATTTTTATGCCAATTAAAATGAACAAATGGGAAAAGTTTCCTGTGTGTAAAAGAAGGAAATGACTTTAACAGAAAAGGTCCTAATACTGTTGGGGGACTTGCTCCTCTTTTCAGGAAACTGTTCTACTGAGTTTTTACTCATATTAATTGCAAGGTAGTAATGAATGGTCAACATTTCCTGCTATACAATTCAGGTGATGTAGATCATGGATGCTGCAGATTACCTGCAGAATTTGTACTCATGACTTTGTCTGGTTTTTGGTGATGTCATTTTTTTGTTTCTCCGATCGATTATGTTAATTCCCATTCCCTCACATGCCAGGAAGGGTGGTTACAGATGTAAAGCACAAATAAGTCTTATGTTCGTTTACCCTGGTGAAAAAAAAAAAAAGCCTATACATACGCTCTAGCTCTAAGGACTCTGTCCTTGAATCCACAGTTATTTTGTAGAGCAGATGCTTCCACCCTCTTTACTGTTGTTTCTTGTCATGTACAGTAGTGTTATTGTAGCTAGTAGCACTTGGGCTGCACAAGTCATCAGAGCAAAGGATGGTGGTTGCAGTCACAGAGGAAGAAGTTGATTGCTGTAACGCTTTTGCTGAATAGTTCTATGTCCAGAAAGAGCCTACACTTGGCTCAGTACACTACATGTCCCTACAGCTGTTTTTGTAATAATTATTTAGTGATTCAGACAGCTATTACTGGAATTGTTTTTGGAAGATACTGTTATACTGATTTAGAAATGATATTATAGATATTAAACGTTTTCTGTCTCAAACTCTTCAATCTTTCACTTGGTGTATCAGCATCCCTCACATTCACCTGTTGATCATTTAATTAATCAAACACAGATTTCACTAGAACACTGAATTCCATCTGATTCTGTGCTTCTGAGATTTCCGTATCTGTATTTTCAAGTTTAGTTCATGTAGTTGACTTCGTGTAGTTGTATTAAACTGTAGCTCTGGTTTGGAAACCAGAAGTCTGCCCTCTTGTGGGTATGTGATGTTATTTATTCTGACTCAGTGTTGTGCAAATGAGAATTAGAGGGTGTTATTTCATGATCCTTTTCACTTGCTTCATTTCTGAAGTGTTATTTTTTTCCTTAGGCACTACCTAACAGAGTGATAGCTGGAAGAGATTCATATAAACATAGTATCTACTGAGAAAAGCAATTTATTGCCAAATGTGGAAGTTTAAATGATTAAATGATTTATGGTTTATTATTATGTTTGATGATTTTGTGAAGATAAGAAAAACTTCACTGCCTATTTAAATTAAGGATAGCTGATACATGAGTTGAGCTGGTTTACTTTGAGGTGCAGTTGCAGACATCAGCTTTAATCATGGTGCTATGGTTATCCCAATACTATTCTGCTCCACATATAAGAAATGAAAACTGCTTTCTAGTTTGAGTGAAAATATTTAAAAGATTTGATAATTGCAACTAATTGAAATGTAATTTATTTAAAATATTCTTTTTACTTGAATGATTTTTAAAAAATAGAGAAGTAGTACCATAGCCTTCTTGGAATTTAATTTGTATTCACTTAATATTATCTTTAATCTTCTCAGACGCATATTAGGTCTGTCATATATAAGTATTTCGTTGCTGGTATTTTGATTTTTAAATCTAGAGATTTAAAAGTTAAAGAAAAGTTAGTTTAAAAGTTAAAGTGAACTCTATAGTATGAGGAACGACATGTTTAAACATATTAGCATGTATGTTTAATTTCTGAATCCTGAATTTGGTTACAAAGCTGACAGCACATACTGACTTACTACTGAACATGTGTGTTATTGTGTACAAGCCAACTCTCCTTTACGCTGTTTTCCACTGCTCTCGTGCATGAACAAAGTTAAGCCACGGAAAAAATCCTTATTTTTGTTAAGGGAGATCAGAACATATTTCAACAAAGAGGAATATTTAGTAAGTGCAGAATTTCAACTTTTTGTGCAGTAATCAGTAGTGTCAGTCCTGCAATTTTATTTGAAAGTCAGATGGTGCAGTGTTTGGGAGGAGGGAAAAAAAAAGAATGAAAACAGAACAAACTCGGCTTGTTTCCTTCCTCTCTCTCTCTCTCTCTCTCCCTCCCTTTTTCCGCCCACTCCCACCCCTCCACCCCCCTTCAATGCAGCATAGTCAGTACTGAAGGCAGTCACTATTTTCTATTTATGAACTATTCTATCAACCGGGTATTAACTTTATTATCCCTTTAAGAACAAATAAGCAATCCGCTTTAAAAAATTATCTTTTTTTTAGAAATTTTCTTTGGAATATTTATTTCCAATAAAGGAGAATATAAAAATGAAGCTAAAAACTGGCATATTGTAGTAGTACTTAAACAGGGTAGTTAAAAAGCATTATTAATAGGACAAGCCTTTTCTTTTAATATCACTTTTAATGCTATCTTGTCATGACTGCACTTTTTTGCTATGTCTTATGATGATGTCTTTTCCTATATTATTCTTAACATATGTTGTCCTTTCACTGTTTTCCCTCACTAAGTGGCTCTTTGTATCACTTCCATTGTGTTCTGCAGTTGGTTTTTTTTTCTCCCTGGAATAAGTTTTACATATTCTCTGTTTCCAAGAGAGGGCAGGGATAATTAAGTGTATTCTGAATATGCAAGATGTGCTTTGCGTATATGTAAATTGGATGCGCACTTCTCTGTTTGAACTGCTACACTCTCAATCATTGTTTAGAAGCTAAATAACGCAGCAGTTCATTAATTTCCGTAACTCAGGCAGTACACTTTTTTTTTTATTTTATTTTTATTTTTTATCTGGAGGTAAGAATTCTGTACCTCCAGTGGTAGCTATTCTACAAAGATAATAATGTAAAGTACTACCAAAAAATTAATAAGTTTTGATTCTCCTTGACTAATAGTGAGTTGCTACAATTTATTACTTTTAATTCTTGTTGTTCAAGAATGGAAGAAACAACAACAATACAACCTAGTCCATCTGTCGAGCCATTAATCATTGCATGTTGTTCTGGTAGTTTGAAGGCAAGAGCCTGTTCTTGAGTTGTCAGTTTTTCTACCCTAACTGACTGATATTTTAAATTCCCTAAATGAGTGATTTTACTAATATTTCTTAACTGATAACAAATTGTAATTATAGTCTCAATGGACCTGAGTCTCCAGTTCTGGAAGTGATTCTCAGCTCTTTTTTTTTTTTTTTTGCCATTTGTATAAGATTCAATTTTGCACTTAACATAACAAATGCAAATTTTGGACTCAGAAATTCCCATATAGTTTCTTCACATTATGCTTGTAGTATAAATTAGTATCATCACTTAATCCCATCAGTCAATTTTTTTTGTCTTTTTTCCTACTCTCATCTGTTTACTCACATCATCACATACTTACAAAAACATAGTACTCTAAGAGTCTTCTTGAGTCACTGTGCTTAGTTGCTTGCTGATGCAGGCAACCACATCCTGTCCCTTCTCTAACATCTGCACGATCCATCTGAATTTGAAGATGTTGATTAAATCCATTGCTTCTCTAAGGAGGAGGCTGTTTCAGAAAGTGGCTGCTCTGCTGGTGGGCAGCTCTGATAACCTTGCTTGCTTGTATTCTTGCCTCTGTTTATTATTACATCAGAATTGGTTTTTAGCATTCTTCAACCTTATTTATCTGCTGTACATAGAAAGAAACCACATTCTCTCTTAACCTTTGTTTTGTTAGCTAAACAAACTTTAGCTCCCTTACAATGAAAGTTCCCTCCTCCACTGACCATCCTAAGTTTGCTACTTTACCAGTTCTCATTTCAAATTGTGTAGCTGTAGAGAAAGTTTCTAATTTAATTAATCTTTCCATCTATATAATTCAATTATTGTGGCAGTAATGCCAGGAAAGAACTCTTACTAGTAGTGGCTGCCTCTGATGTTTACGCCTTACCCAGGCAATCAGGAAGTGAAAGTGATAATGTTGTTTTTTTCTTGCTTCAGTGTTGCTCACCGGATTTCCAACGATACTGACATGGTACTGAAAGTATTAGTAGCTCTTGTGGGTTTGCTGTTGCAGACTCATCATGGTACAAGTAAGGTTGTAGTTTGTCCTTTAAAGAAAATGTTATTTATGGAACTAAGAAACCACTGAAATTCTGCATATGTTGGTGTTAGTTTCAGGTGAAGAACCTTAAACACTGGGTGCATGAAGGCTGTTTCCTCCTAGCTAAAGCAAATCAAAATAACCTAAAAATTCAAACTATCCAGTATAATAGCCATCTGCAACCATTTCTTTAGTTAGATTTCACATCTCTAATAAATCTTTTTTTTAATAAACAAATATAACTTATTGGTGATAATGAGATTGCAGCAAATGCTGCAAGGGAAGTCAAGTCTCTTTAGCCTCATTGTTGGCTTTTTTTTTTTTTTTTTAAATAATTCAGTTATGTGTAGGTAGAGAAACTGAGAAGTTAACTTCCATGGTTCATGACAACTTTATATCATGCGGTTTTCTTCTCTTGCTTCTGTTGCTATGTATTTGTTAGTAAGATTGTCCTATATATTGCTGTTGGTGTGACATAAAAAGAGAGTAAGAGTAATTTCAGCATCAACCGTAGATAACATCTACTTATGGAAGAAGGCATTCTATTTAAGAAACTGTCAACACAGGTGACTGTCCATGGTAGATAGACATATATTCATATCAAGTTCCTTTCCTTTAATTTATTTTATTTGTCTTTAAACACCATCATGCTCAATTTTTCATTAGTGTAATAACAGTAAATTGTGGTGTGTTGTCTTTGTAAATTTTATTGTTATGCAACTGCAGCTGAAATGATTTTGACTTTTTTTTTTTTAAGTAGTACAGATTTCATTATACTTGGAATCTTTACATAGTGAATTCTCAGTTAACAAATACTTACTAATTTGTGCAATGCAAACTGTACATTTTACAGTAAATAGCCAAACTTCTTTAGTAGGGCTAAGCCTTTCTTTTTTTTATGAAATGGAGATACAGTTGCTAGCAGTAGTTTTGTCACAGAGATTTTCAGAATAATTTTGAAGCAAATACTTCCTTGAAAATAGTCTTAAAATTTTGAATTTTTCACAGTTTTCTTCATTTCTTATGTCTATATGTTATTGCTCTTATTTTTGGTGGCCACCCCACCTATGAAAAATATTTTTTTTCCAAAACTGAGAAGTGAATGTAGCAGCTCATCACTTAAGATGATTACGTATTATGTGCTCTCTACTGCAATAAAATGCAATGGAAGTTTTGCTACCAATTTTCTTTCAAAATAAGATGTAGAATTCATTAGCTGTTTTAATAGTTTGTACTCCTAATAATCAGATATTGACTATTGGTACTGTATAACCTGATAAAATGTTTTGTTTGCCTTATTTTGCAGTGTTTTTGCTCAGGGACTTTGCTTTTGACATCAGACTTTTGACTGCTTTATGCCATTTGGTGTTTAAATTTAACATTGTTCTACCTACCCTTGACACGTTTTATTTAATATGTAACTGAGGTTATGGCCTGCACTTCATTTATATTACCGAAAGTAAACCTAGCATTGTAATTTGTTGTTTTTTTTTTCTTTTTCATTTTCAGTGCTTGGGAGATGGGAAGTAATGATAGCTGGCACCTGAACTAAAATATCTGTGTAGGCACTACCATCCCAGAACTTCAGGATGAATGGGGATATGCCTCATGTTCCCATCACTACTCTTGCAGGGATTGCTAGTCTTACTGACCGTAAGTACTCTTGGGTTTTTTTTGGTCTTTAATATATTGCTTTTTACCTTTTTGATAAATCATACGTTCATTGAAAGAGAAATGTGAAATACGCTGTGTATTTGAAACATATTCCTTCAATTTTATTAGAGTTGCTGTAATATTAAATGCTAATGAAAATAAGCGACTTGACCTATGAGGCCTCTTTCTTGATTGTTTAACATGTAAAGGAAATGGACTATTATGATACTGTTAAAATTTGGAGAAGCTTTCTAAGAGCAACTAAAGTTACACCAAAGTTAAACCAAAATTGAGTTTTATTTCCTAGCTTAAAAGTGAACAATGGACAACACAAACCAAAACTGATATATTTGAGAAAAAAAAATCTTGAAATATTTTTTGTGTTTTTCTGTTCTAAAACATCAAATTGGAAAATGCTACTTATATAAGTATATGTGTATGCGTATTTGTTTGTGCGAGCCTAATAGTGGACCATCAAGTTGCAAATAAATCATGAGTTTCCAAACTGTGAAAAATTTTCTATCCTTAAGTATTTACAGGCAAGCTTCTAAGAAAAGTCAATATATGTAACTGGTATAAATCACTGCTCAAACTCCCTCACACAAGGGGTTTTGAAACACTGAACTAGTTTAGATGGTATTAGACCCTGTGCCTAGGTGTGTTTATGCTTTTTATGCTGTAATTTTCATTTAAAGTTTAGAGACTTGGAAGAAGTAAAAAAGAATGACTTGAGACTACTCCCCCCTCTTTTTTTTTTTTTTTTTTTTTTTTTTTTCTCTGTGTGGAAAGGAGCTGGAATCACATACAGTGATTATATATGGAATACATAATTGAAAAAATAAGACAACATAAACAACTGGCATCTCCCCCTTTTTTTTTTTTTCCTTTAGAATTTCCAAGTATAAAATAGAAGACCTGAAAGAATGTATTTGATTTATGTTGTTCTTTTTTGAAGCTATTTCTAATTGTTAGCTGAAAGCTTCATCCTGGAGTTTTAATAAGTTTGGGTAGTTAAGTTCAGCTTATTTTCTTGGACCCGTTTGAGAATTTTTTGTTCTTTTTGGTTTACTCTTCTCCTACTAATCACCTAGTCACAGCCTATGATTTGATATACTTCTTTCTTTGACATATAGATGGAAGAATGCCCCTGTAAATTGTTCTATGCTTATTTGTAATCCAATTGAAACATTTATGTTTTACATAAAACAGTTAAATCCTTTTTCCTATACTTGTGAACAGTATTTTTGGTGAATTATCACAGTCATACCAACCAACATCACTTGCCTTCTCTTGAGAAGATAATTTATATAGAAATGAATACAACAGAAGAATAAAATGAGAATGTAATTGGTGGCTATATATTTTAAATGTGTTTTTCAGGATTGTTAATTTTCTTAGTTATATGAGGGAGTAATATTTGTGTGACTGTGTTTTGTGAAATGTTTCTGAACTTCTTTCACTCTTCTGATAACAGTTTTGAACCAGCTGCCTCTTCCATCACCTTTACCTGCTACAACAACAAAGAGCCTGCTCTTCAATGGACGAATAGCTGAAGAAGTGAACTGCCTTCTGGCTTGCAGGGATGAAAATCTAGTTTCACAGCTCATCCACAGTCTCAATCAGGTGTCAACAGATCACATGTATGTATTTTGTACTTCAGTTTTATGCCATCACTGTCCTTGTACCTTGAGATTAAAATGAACTAAGGTTGAGAAGGATGTGAGAATCTGAACATTGGAATTTGGAAGTTTTTTATTAGGTTTGTTTAGCAGATTACCGCTGTGTAAAACTCAATTGTTTCATGTAGCTGTGAAGTATAACTTCATTCTTTTTTTTTTTGTTTGTTTTTCTTTTTGATCTGCATAATGCTGGTTGTGAGTTGAAACTTGATGACTTTGACTTGTTCTTTGACTTCTTCTTATTCCAGTTAGCTGAATAGTATAAAATATATAAATCACATACCTGATATTACTCAAAGAAGCGTTTTGGTGATGACCATGTAAAACCCATGTGAATTCTGATTTAGTTATGAAACTTAGATATTAAAAGAATCAGCAAATATCTGCTTTTTGTTTATGAATATTTTGTTTCTTTTCACAATATGTCCTTTGAATTGCTTCGTGTTGAATTGCATTGTTTTTTTCCTACATATTGCAAGTTATTTTGATCAAATGGAAGTAGCCATTAAAAGTCTTCAAAACAAACCAAGAATAAAATACAGATGTATTTACAGAAAATCTATTATATTTTCAATAGTTCAGAGGGAATTGATATGCCATTTTCCCTTTATAAAATAAAATGTATAACCTGAATATTATGCATTCATGCATACCTTATTTTCATGCTTAGACTACTTTCTTGATGTTACCCAAAGAGTTCTTCATCAGTGGAGAAGATCAAGGCAACCATGGATATATGTATATTAATTTTGAAGAACTGTAGGGCTAGTGTTTAAAAAAGGAATAATGGTAATTAAGACAGGGAAGGGACAGTGCTCTGTAGAGTTGTTTTTTTCATTCTTTATTTTAGTAGTACATTTTTTTCTTTCATTTTAGCATTTTTTTTTTAATCTGACAATCATTTCTTAAAATTTGAAAATATGTTTTATTCTTTATTTGCTTTCTTCCACAATCACAGAGAATTGAAAGATAACCTTGGCAGCGATGATCCAGAGGGAGATACACCAGTTTTGCTGCAAGCTATCCTGGCAAGGAATCCTAATGTTTTCAGGGAGAAAAGCATGCAAAACAGATATGGGGTACAAAGTGGTAAGAATTTTCTATTATTTAATGATTGTATTTGTGTTCTATATATTTAAGGGCCTAATACTAACAACAAACACGTGTGGAATACATCTGTGGTATCTATGCCTTACTATACATTTGATAATGATAGTGAGGTATGTATCTTGACAACTTCTAAAAGAGATTGTGTTAGTGTAAGCAGTGAAATAACTACTGGGAATTTTGGAAAATAATGTTTTATTTCCCCACTGAAAGTTAATTTGTGGGATATTTGATTGGATTTGATTTTAAAATTATTTATTTGAATTTCTTTCTGGCTAAGTTTCTATACTGATCTTAGTAAATAATTGAAGTTAGAAAAATACACCTTGATTTTACTGAAGATCTGTACACACAAAGTTAGTCTTTAATACCAATGGTTTTTCAGTAGTTCAGGTTTAAAGAATAAGGCTAAGAGAACCATATGTAACAGCTTTTCTCTGCTACTCTTCTTCTCAGCATTTTCTGTTGCCATACAGATTTTACTATCTTATAAGCTGACCCTCTTCTGAGGTGTGTATTGGTAAATAGCAAAGATGGAGGAGACAACGAGCAAAGGATTAGTGAGGCAGGTTCTAGATTTAGATCTGAAGACATTGTAGAAATACTGATGGAAGTGTCATAAGAGTCTACAGAGGATGGAAAGTGTGAGGTGTTTTGAAAAGGGGAAAAGTGTTAAATAAGTTCATTCACCTAGATGAGTGAGTAAAAAGCCATATGAGATTTGAAAAGGACTTGCGTAGGACAGAATGTGTAATGTTCCTTGAGAGAATGCAGAAATTTTATTAAATGAAAAGGCCAGCTTGATTCTAAATATTTAAAACTTCACTGATCCTCAAATTTAAGCTCTGATAGCAATTACTGTGTGCTGTGTTAGGTGGTAAATGTGGTAGAATGATTTTTCCATCTGTGTGAATTGTTGCAATTGTCCTACCCATTCACAGAGTGGTTTCACAAAGGAACTCTGCCTTGGTGTTTTGCACAAGTTTTGTAGGGTAAAATAATTTTTTTCCAGTGGAAAAATAAGATAATAGTTTTGGAATTTGTTCTTCCAAAGAAGATTTTGAAAGAAAGAAAACAAACTCAGATACTTTCTTTTTAAATTTTGCTAATAGTGTTGTTCAGAAGGAGAAACACTTCTATACCTTGATTTAGTACATTAAGAGTAATTTTTAATAAGCACCTCTACAATTAGTACTTGTGTTTTACTTTATGCTAGAAGGAAGGTATTGATACAGAATTAAAAATAATGTAAAATGAAACACAAGAGAATAGGTGATGCTATTTTAATAATGTTAACACAATGTTTCAAAGAACCAGAAGAGATCAGAACTGAAAAATTCTAGATCATTCCATTGTATTACATACTTTGAATTCATTTGTCATTTGAGGCATTGAAGTGTAAGTGTGAAACTGGAAAACTAGAGAGAAAGAAGAAAGAAGGTGAAGCATACCTGTAAAAAAACTATTTTGAGACAAAGATGATCTTGGGAGGAATGTTTGAAAAAGATGGACAAAGTGTTACATCATTTTCAGTGGGAAAGGGCACTCTCTTATCTTGAAATATGTGAGTCTTTAAGCTAAGTTCAGGAAAATTTTGATAGTCTTATTAGGTGTTAATATATCCCATTCAGATATCCAAGGTAAATATGGTTTTATTGGATATGATTTTATTGGGGCAGGAAAAGTTTGCTTTTCTTCTGTTTTGTTTGCAGGTTTTGTAATCTCTGTAGTCAAAGTTTGTAGAACAATTTGGCAGAGATTTTATGGAATGCATTTTTTTCAGCTAGAAGAACAATTTTTGTTTCTAGTATTTCAAGCTCATCTCTTGTGATTTCTTCACTGTCTTCCTTCTGAATATTGTCTTTCTGCCTTCTGTTGAATCCAGCGTGCAGAAAAGTCAGTGCTAGGTGCTGTGACCCAGTATTTGTAGTGCATGCAACTGAGAAAGAATGAACAAAGGGGGACACCCCTGCGTCTGGATTACCTTCAGTCTTAGAGTGGGCCTCAGCTCTTTGTTCACTTTAGTCAGATTCATCATTAGCATGGACAAAGTGAACTCAAATTAATTTATTCCCATCTTCTTCTTTGATGTAGGAACAGAAAAACCATGTGGCTAAAATATGGAGTAAAATTATTGGTTCAGTACAATTTTTCAAAGGAAGCAAAGACTCCAGGAAGCTAGACAGGTTTTCAGTTGCTGTAAATACAAGCTAAAGCACAAGCAATTTATTGCTGGTTGGTTGTTGTTGTTTTTTTCCCCCAAGATACATTTTCATCTGTAGTTCAACAAGTCTAGAACTAGAATTGATATTAGCTGTGATTAACAAATATCATGAGGCAACAAAGAGTGGAGGTGGTGGATGAGGGGGAAGTACAGGACATTGTCTTCCTGAACTTGAGTTAAGGCTTTTGACAATACTGCCACCATCAGATTCTCACAGAAAAGCTGATAAAGTATGGGCTGGGTGAACAAACAGTAAAGTAGATTGAGATCTTGGCCCATAGTGTAATTGTCAGTGGTGAAAAGTCAGTTTAGAGATCTGTTAGGAGTGGAGTACCCCAGTGGTTAAAAGTGTTTGTAGTCCTGACTAACATCTTCATTAACAGTGTGGGCAATGGGGTAAAGTGCACTCAGCATATTCACAGATGACATGAAGCTCATTGGAGAGGCTGACTCGCCAGAGGGCCCTGCTGCCATCTGGAGAGACCTGGACAGGCTGGAGAGGTAGGCTGACAAGTCTCATGGAGTTCAATTGGGAAAAATGCAATGTCCTGCAGCTGAGAAGAAGCAACCCCAGGCATGAGTACATGCTGTGGAAATCTGGATCGAAGGCAGCTCTGCAGAAAGGGACCTAGCAATCCTGGTGGACAATGAGTTGCACAGGAGTCAGCAATGTGTTCTTGATTCTAAGAAGGCTCATGGTACTCTTAGCTGCAGTAGGCCAAATATCTTAGTCGAAAGATCACTCACTCTGCAAAGTGATCCTTCCCCTCTGCTCAGTACTGATGAGACCACATTTGGAGTCCTCTGTTGAGTCTTGGGCCCCTCGTGCAAAAGAAACATAGACACACTGGAAAGTGTCCAACAGAAGGCTACCAAGGTGATTAAGGTACTGCAGCATCTCTCCTATGAAAAGAAGCTTAGAGAACTGGAACTGTTCAGTCCAGAGTAGAGCAAGCCCAGGGGATCTCATCAGTGTTGAATAAATACCTGGAAGGAGGGCTCAAAGAGGACAGAACCAGGCTCCTTTCAGTGTGTCTTGTGCCAGGACAAGAGGCAATAGGCACAAACTGGAACAGAATTTCCTTCTAAATATTACAAAGCAATGTGTGAGTGACTGACCTCTAGCACAGATTGCCCAGAGAGGTTGAGGGAGTCTCCTTGGAGATCTTCAAGGCTGGTCCTTGGGTATGGCACCCTTCTCTGGGTGTCCCTGCTTGAACAGGGCTTGAGATAGTATGCGGATACTCAGTCTTCTTCAGACTTAAATGTCAAAATTAAAGTTGCACTTAATAAGTTGTTAAATGTGTAAGGTATGGAAATACACAGTGGAGCCATAAATCTGCTGTGATATGAAAGTGTATAAGATATTTTAGAGTTGATGACATCGAATTACTTTCAGTTCCTTTGCAGTCTAAACTTTAGGGTCTTATTTTTATCCCTTCTTTGTTTTCCTTGTTACTTCATTATGGTGAAAACTTGGAAACTTTTGAGATACAGTTTTACTTTGCAGGATACAGACTGCATCCCTCCAACATGCTGCCACTCTCTTCCTTCTATGCCATTTTTTTCTCATCTTGCCCCTCTTATAAATAGAGGTGTGAGAGCTGTCTGCCACAGAACAAGCTAAAGATTTTTGAATTATATTAAAAAAAATCATTGAAAAAAAGAATTTATTCTGTTAAACTAAAACCTACCACATTTGTGCATCAATTTTAGTTTATTTTAGTTTAAATTTGAGGATATAAGTATTTTAAAAATCCAATTTCTGTTTTAAATATAAAATGAAATCTTTTCTGTATAGTTTATATAAAATTACATGGCATCTGTATAGTTTTAATATGGGTGTGTTCTGTCATCTTTCTGTATGTTAGTAACTAATCATACAATCAATTTACTGTTCCCAGAATAAGGAAAATTAATTCTTACTTACCTGCACAGCTTGCTAGTATTCTTACAGAACAAATCTAAAATTCTAGGTTTGGTCCTGCATGTTTCAGTTTAACTGAAGACAAGACTTGATTTTTGTATGTATCTTTGCTAGATTCCTCTGTCACAAAATCACAGAATGGTTCAGTTGGGAGGGATCTTTAAAGACATCTGATTCTAAACTCCCAGCCGTGGTTATGCTTGCCCTGACTTAGTAATCGGGCAGCCCAGTGCTCGGCCTGGCCTTGAGCACCTCCAGCCTCACAGTTCAAATAGCTAGGCCAAAAAAAAAAAAAAAAAAAAAAAAAGTCTTTGTTAGTGTCTGCGACACATGAACAGGGCACCGAGGGACCTACCCCTAATAGAAAATCACTGTACGGGAAATGCCCAGGGAACGTTTCACACATTCCTCTCTGTTGTTTGTACCTGTGGATAGGAGTTTATTTCTCACCTGCCTCTGTAAGAGACAGCCAGTGCTCGTTGAAACAAGTTTTGCAGGAGTGAGGTAATTTCTGCTGTTACTCAGGATAATGAGATAACATTTCTAGTGAAGTATCTGATTTTTTTTCAGCACAACTAGGGATTTTCACTCCTAATCTAGGCTAGTTTAAATGTGTTAATTTGGTTGGAATGCAGCGCTTCACACCTACTGGGGAGGTGATAACGTCTGTATTCCTGAGGGATTATCACATCTGGTCTCTGCTGGGGAGAAAGAAAAGAAAAAAGGTTGAAAGGGAAGATCTCTGAAAAATCCTTTTCTTCGTAAATATTGCAGTCATTGAAATCAGTGATAGTAGGCTGGACAGCCAATCTAAACTAGGCTCTGAGCAAGCAGATCTAGCTGCGGATGTCCCTGTTCATTGCCGGGGATTTGGAGTAGATGACCTTTAAGGGTCCCTTCCAACTCTAAGGATTCTGTGATTCCATAACAGTACTTCGAGGATTGATGATATCAGGCACTCCAGACTATAGATAGGATCTAAGCATTCTATCAAATCTTAAGTATAAAATATTGCAACACTGACATGCTTTCACCCGTTTCTGTGAGTCACTTGTGTTGGAAATACCTCAATAATTTTGGTCAGACGGTATCTCTGATAAA
>JAPSGF010000003.1:30036793-30058147 GCA_035772895.1 Perdix hodgsoniae | reverse complement strand
GGGGGGGGAGAGGCAGTAATTCCAGTCCTTCCTGATATCTCTTCAAGCATGTCCTCAAATATGTCACAACTTGTATACTTTACTATGTATACAGCAAAACAATATATATATATATATATCTAAACATACATTGTTACTAGCTTGTACAGGTATATTATCAATTATTTTAACTTCTCCTTTTTGGATCCTTTATTATTCAGGCCCTGTTTGTCCAGCACCAAAAATCAGTAGTTTTATTTCAGACGGCTGGACAGACAGGAGCTGCAGTCTTTGAACCCATGACAATTACCTGATTTTTAATAGCTACAAATTGCTTCAATTATATACTGAGACCTAAAAATAAAGTATTCTTATCTTATTCTAAATGCAGAAACAACATTTGATTCCCACACTTGTTATGTCTTCCTAAACTGCAGTTTGTACATGGATTCTGATGTTGTTTAAATATGAGACATTTTTTTTCTGTCATTAAAATCACGTGATTAAAAATCATGAAAGTTTTTATGTATTTTCACTGTTTTAACTTCCAGTGTCATGTGTTTGTTAGCAAATATTTTATAGTGGTACTGTAAAAAGGGAAAAAGATTGATTTAAAGTCTCACTGGTAAAGAATGTTTGTTAGTTTCAAGCACTATGGTACTTGTCACCTGATACATAGTTCAGCTTCTGAGTGTCCAAAACGTGGGTCTGTAACTGTACAAACTGGGAATCTGGAATTCTGGAAATTGGCTCTGCTTTGCAGTTCAGAATATTTCAGCACAATGATACATTTTGTAAGTGTGCTAGAGGTAGAACAGAAAGATGTTATTGTAAGTATTAGAAAGGAAGCTGTTAGGTGTTACTGAAGGAATGAAAGTATCTCACACCTTTCTGTATGAGGTGATTGTTACCTCTACTTGCTAAAAAAAATGGGAGATAATTTGATGACCTTCTGGTTTGTGAATTTCCTGAATCTTTTACTCATTAGCACAGTAAATACTGTACAAACTGGTGTGTGAGTGTATGTCCTGCTTTAAAATATTCCTATCTACTAGCAGGTTTTGGGTTGCAAAGTTTGAAGTACGCAAGAGGAAATTAGTCCTGTTAAAATTTGTAACTGAATTAACATTCCTTTTCTATTTTGTAATGTAAAATAGATTTTTACACAGTATGAATGTTATTTAATGTTTTCTAACAGTTGCAGACATGTAACATTTTCTACCTATAAAGTTATTATCTCTTGGTATATAGTCTTTCTGAAATGAAATGCGTATAAGTAATACTGCTATCTTCTTTTCAATAGGGATGATGATTCCACAATTTAGTATTTCTCAGAATTCTATGCGTGGTAGTCCTGCATCTTCCAATTATCAACAAACCACTATTTCACATAGCCCTTCCAGGTAATGTAATATTTTAAATGAGGGAGGGAAGGGGCAGCAAACTTAAAATGCTTCCTATAGTGACATTCAATTCCAGTTGTAGGTAAATGAGTAGAAGTTAGAAGATCAATGTCGAGATTAACCCTGAATTTGTCTTACAGCAGGATGAGTTTCTGCTGCTGAAAATGTCAAATTTAGCATTTACTCACTTTGTGCATGTGAGTTAATCCTGTGTTGCAAGGACAAGCGAGGATTCTCCACTCTGTTCTCTTGCATAGTTTTGCCAGATTTTCTTAAGGAATCCTCCTGCCTTCTCCTACCTCTCCAGTTGTTTTCTTTCTGTATCAGAGTATAAAGGAGAAGAGAGTGTGTGTTCCAGCATGGGTAGCAGTATTAGTATGGCGGAAGAGTGGAAAAAAAGGTCTTGTTAAAGCACAGAATACTACTCTAACTGTTACACAAAAGGCCACTCATAGGAAGATAGGTCCAATTGTTTGCCCATGGGCTTCCTCTTCAACTTTTTTGTACTTTTTCAGACTCTTTCAGGTAAGATATGCCTTTAGGCTAGGTCTTTATTTGGCAAACAGAATGCTATCTCTACAAAACCCACTACACTGTCAAGATTAGTGGTTTTATTTTATTTTATTTGTTGGTTTTATATTTAAAAGTGGTAATGAAGAAGGTTTTATGAATTGAGAATGTTACAGTGTGCTGTGTCTTCTCAAGATCCTTGCAAAATCGTTATTTTAAATGTTTTGCTGTAACTTTCTGTGGAAGCTTACCTTCATAGAGTTACTGTCTAAAACAAGCTGCAAATGGTTTTCGTGGTTTTTCTTTTATTCTTATTTTAAAAAGCAACACCAAACTGATGAAAGAATGTAAGCTATAGTATACATACATTATCATCACAAGCCTGTTTGATTTTTATAATGTTCTTTCTCTAGGATCTGTCCAGGATAAATTATATTCAGTAACCTTTGCATCAGGTCCTACCTAACTGCCTATATTGCTATATCTTAGCAGTCTAGTTGTGTTAGATAAAGTTATTTGAAATCTTGAAAAGTCATATTTAAATAAGATGACTCCTTTGTTAGTTCTAGTGAGCTTGTGCTTATTTGATAATAAGACCCTAGCCGTCGTTTTCATTAAAGCTTCCAATAAACTTCTAATAAGACACAACTATTGAAAATTGCCTTATTATGGTAAATATAACTTGTGTTATTGTTTGCTTTCACTAGATGGAAATCTTCTGAATGCTTTTTATCCTTTTACTAATATAGTACCCATTTTCTGACTCCTAAGTAGTTATTGAAGTTGAGAAGGCATTGAGGGATTTAAATGCTGCTTTTGAAGAGGTTTCTTCATTGCATTAGAATAATATCTTTTCCAGAAGTTAAAATGTTCCAGATGCATACTATTTCAAAAGGAATAATAACATTGTCTAAATTTGCTTTTACAATTTCTCAAATCCTTTAATTTTTTTTTTTTTTTAGCCGGTTTGTGCCACCACAGACAAGCTCTGGTAACAGATTTTTGGCACAACAGAACAGTCCAGTGCCTAGTCCATATGCTCCTCAAAGCCCTGCAGGATACATGCCATATTCACATCCTCCAAGTTACACACCGCATCCTCAGCTGCAGCAAGGTAAGCCTGTGATGTTTACTTTCATGTGCACATTTCGTGGCTCTTGAGCCACAAGCTTAACTTGAATCTTTGTATTGAAATAATTTTTTCGTTGTTGTATTTAGCTTTGTTTACCTAACTGCCGAACATCACGGAATTATAGAATATTCCAAGTTGTAAGGCATCCACAAGGATCAAGTTAAATTTCACACAGGACCACACAAAAATCAAATCCTCTCTCTAAAAGCATTGCCTAAACACTGTTTGAACTCTGGCAAATTCCAGCCATGATCACTTCCCAGGGGATCCTGTTCCAGGGGATGATCACAATATGGTGAATAATCTTTTCCTAACACACAGCCTAACCCTTCTCTGACACAGCTCCTTCCATTCCCTTGGGTCCTGTAGCTGTCACCAGAAAGAAGCGATCGGCACCTGGTTACCTACTTTTTCTTGTTGGTTGCCATGAGGCGTCCCTTCAACCTCCTCCAAAACTTACAGTATTAAAAAAAAAAAGGGGAGGGGAAATGTAAGATACTTCATGTGACATTTCTTCCCAGTGTACACTTATTTTGCATAGTTATCATGTATGTATAACAACTGAAAAGCAAACCCTAAGGCTTTTATTTGATGGCCATCATTTATCTGTACCAGCAAAAAAAAATCATTTTTTTCCTGCGTAACTAAGTTTTGCTACTGAGTTACCTCACTTTAATAACCCTTCATAGTGTAAACCAGACTAATACTAATTTGACCCAGAATGGATGTGGAAAGAGCTTGTCTAATGTACATGGAACTGAGATTGTAAATCGTCCTGAAAATGCATACGTGTTTTTATTCAGGATACTTGTGGCTAAAGGATACTATCAGGAAAAACTATTCTTGTTCAGACTCCAGACCTCTTGCATATAGCTTAACAACTTCCTTTTTTATAGTAATATTTGTGAAACTTTTAAGAGCTAAGGAGTGTGTATGTGCATATCAGTATAATTATTTACTTGTTTTGTTTTGTTTTTGCATTTCAGCTTGTCCCATTGTCACAGCAGGGATGAGGAATCTCCATGAAAATAAAGTTTCAAGTCAGTTGTCTGGAAATTCAGCTAATCATCATGCTGATAATTCTAGACATGGATCAAATGAAGACTACCTACAGATGGTGCACAGATTAAGTAGCGATGTATGTTATCTAAATCAATTTATCATAAAACATATTTAGTTGCCTTATAAGACAGATATTTTACTGTGTTTTTGTTGACTTCTAAAACCCCTGAAAACATTTAAGTTTCAGGCATACTCACTCAACTGTGCAACTCTAACATGTGAGGTTTCATTTCCTGTAGAAGATATCTCTTTCCTTTGCAAGAGGAACACTGATGAAATTATGATAAGCAAAAAATTGTACTTATTTGCAAGTTTATGTTAACAAAATGGTAAAGTGTCACTGCAGCTAATACATCAGTGTATTGATGCTAACAATACCAGATTCTAAGTAGGTGTAGAGTTAACTTGTCTCTCTAAATACTCATGTACTTCTCAATTAGACTTGACATATTTGAGCAGTGTATCCAGTAGCATCATAGTATTGCCAAAGGCAAGAGGTCATATAGACAGGTTTTCTTACTGATCTACATGTGCGTCATGGTTTGGTTTCTTTTCAAGAAATTTTCTCCTTGTGGCTTTAGTTTATGTGGTAGTAATTCTTTTTGATATTTTGAAAGCTAATGTCTGAACAAAAAACAAAGTTCTCCCAGTTTTTGTCTGCGGTGATTTTTTTTTTTTAAACTATTGATTATTTTTCATCTTAATCATGCAGATGTAGTTTGATGGAGGTTCCTTAAAAGCTCAGTGCAATCTCTTAACAGTTCTTGAGAGAGAGCCACCTAAGATTCCACTAGTATTTTTTTGACTAGGTCTTTGAATTGTGAGGTCAGTACTGTAAGTATTGATGCCTGCAACATAACAGTGTAACAGTAACAAAATTTCATCAGGAGCTTGTTGTTGGCCTATTTTGCCTTCTCAGTTGTTCTTTCACAACTGCTATGAGTCTCTGGAATTGGAAGGACAGGGACATAAAGACATGGGTTGGGGACCCATAAAGATATGGCTGAGGACCCATCTATGGTACAGGAGTCACAAGGGTTAGGTCAACTGATTCCCAGCATCATGACCATCTCCATAAAGAAAAAGAGTGTGGTTTGTTGCATGCATGACTTCCTTCAGAAGGGAGCAGGGGGCCTGACCTGCCAACTAGTCATTTGGCAAATTTTGCTGACTCCTTGGGTATGGGATTAACGATGTTTCCAGGTTACTTCAAAGAATCATAGAATTGTTAATGTTGGAAAAGACCTCTAAAACCATAAACTCCAGCCGTCAGTTCATCACCATTATGCCCACTGCCTATGTTCCTCAGTGCCACATCTCCGTGTTTCTTGAACACCTCTAGGGACAGCAACTCCACCACTTCCTTGGGCAGCTTGGTCCAGTGCTTGATCACTCTTTTCAGAGAATAAATTTTTACTAATATACAACCTGTACCTCCCTTGGCACAATGTGAGGCCATTACTTCTTATCCTATTCCCAGTTACCTGAGAGAAGAGATGTATTCCCACCTCACTACACCTTCATTGCATATAGTTGTAGAGAATGATAAGATCTCCCCAAGACTCCTCTTCTCCAGACTAAACAATCTCAGTTCTCTCAGATGCTCCTCACACCCTTCACCAGTTTTGTCACCCTTCTTTCAACAGGTTCCGGCTGCTCAGTGTCTTCCTTTTGTAGTAAGGGGCCCAGAATGGATTGCCCTCAAAGTGTGGCCTCACTGGTGCTGAGTACAGGAGCACAGTCATCTCCTTAGATGGCCACACTATTTCTGATACTAGTAGAATAATATATAAATAAAATAAGCCAGGAGATCCATCAGGACACACTGCTGACTTGTGTTTAGCTGGCTGTTGACTAAGACCTCCGGATCCTTTTCTGCAATGAAACTTTCCAACCATTCTGCCCAAAACCTGTAGCATTGCATGCAGTTCTTGTGAAAGCTCATCTTGCAGCACAAGATGATGGCCTATTCTTATGCCATTAAGATTTCTTTCTCGAGAAAGCATCCAGCCTTCCTTGGATGCCTTTGCTCTTCAGAACTATCTCCGAAGGGACTTCTTCAACCAATGTCCTAAATAGTCCAAGGTCTATCCTCCAGAAGTCTACGGTTTTGCTGGCCTTCCTCCTGACTTCACCAAGAATTGAAAACCTATCACTTTGTGTTCACTATACCCAAAAGGTCTTCTGACCACATCTCCCATCATCATGCCTTCTCTGTTCATAAACAGCAAGTTTAGTGGGGCAGCTCCCCTGATAGACTCTTTTTACAGCTGTGTCAGGAAGTCATCATCCACACATTCCATGAGCCTCCTAGAGAGTTTCCTCTCTGATGGGTTGTAGTTGTATTTCCAGCAAATGTCTGGTAAGTTGAAGTCTCTCACAAGAGCTTGGACAAGTGATTGTGTGGTTTTTGCCAGCTGCTTGTAAAATACTACTTCTGTCACTTTTTCCTGGTTGTGTGATCTGTAACAGACACCTGCCAGTTTCTTTGTCTTGTCCTTCCTCTGATCCTTACCCGTAAGGACCCAACCTTAGCATTATCAGCATTGAGCTCTGCAGGGTCAAAAAACTCTCTTGCATACAGGCTTGTATGTCCCCTTAGGTTATCATCTATTCTAGCTTTTTTGAGAAGTTCAAAAACAATCAAAAGAGACTTCATGGCACTGAGGAAATTGGTGAAGGAATCAGAAATGCAAATAATGTTCTCCGTTATCTTTCTAGTTGTGGGGAATGATACTGAAGAAACAGGCATGAGAATGTGAGGTGGACAGATAGTGCTGCATGTAACAAAGGTGCTGGATTGTACAGTGCTTTCTGCCAGGGTTGAAAGTCTCTCTAAGGATTTAGGATAAAAACTAATAAAGCGAGTACTGTTATGTGAGTCTACTATAGATCACTAAGCCATGATGAAGGCAGAAGGCTGGCTTGTCTGAACAGTTTTCTTCAGGAACAAAGGTGGGAAAAAGAAACTGTATGGACTTTGGAAACTCTGTTCATCACTGTAGGGAGAAAATTGATTCAGCCAAAGCTCAGTTAGAGTAGAGCCAGTGCTGTAGTGGAAAACTAAGAAGGTTTTCTAAAGTATGTTAACATCAAAAGGAGAACTAAAAAAGGGATTGATCCACTACTTGATGGTTGGTCACCTTACAAATTAGTATGAAGAAAAAGCAGAGTGAGACATTTATTTTTTTGCATCTGTTTTTAATGCCACTGGGGGGTCATGGAACTCTTGGGGCTCTGTGTTTGTGAGAGTGATAAGCTCGTAGTTGACACTGAACATGTATGGGATTTGCTGCTGCAGCTAGATGCACACGAGTCTTCAGGACTCAGTGGAATTCATCTCAAGATACTGAAGGAAATGGATGATGTTATTACCAAACCTCTCTCAGTTACTTATCAATGGTCTTTGGAATTTGGAGATTTCACAGCTGTGAGAAAGCTTGCTAATGTTATTCCAATTTTCGAAAAGGGTAAGAAAGAATGCTCTGGTAGTGACAGTACTGTTACTGTCACTTTGGTGCTTAGTAAAACTATGGGCATTACTCTGGGACCTGTTGAAGGACATGTGAAAGACTTGGCAGTAATTGTACTAAAGCAACATGGGTTCATGAAGAGAAAGTCATGACTTAGTTAATATTCCAATATGACAAGGTTATTCACCCAGTTAACAAAGGAAAAGCACTGGATGCTGATGAAGTTTTTTCAATTTTAGCAAGGTTTCTCATAATATCTATGACAAAATATCCAACATGCAGTCAGATACTGTACGTATGTATATAATATGACGAATGAACGACTGATAGAAGAGTTGCGCTCAAGGAGTTGTAGTAAATGGAATAATATCAAGCTGGTGGCAAGCCCACTTGTCATGTTCCCCAAGACTCAATTTTAGGCCAGTCCTCTTCAAAATTTTTATCTGTGACCTGGGCGCAGGAGTTGAGTGCACACTAAGTTTGTAGGCAGTTCTAAATTGGGAGGAGGAAGAATGATATATTCCCTTGAGAATAGATAGGCCTTGCAGTGATATATTCATAGATCTGAGCTTGCGGCAATCACTAACTTTTTTTTGTTTGTGGTAAGCTCGATATGAGTGAAGAATATACCTCAGTGGCCATAAGAGCCAACCATTTTTTTGGGGTACATTAAGCTCAGTATAACTAGCCAGCTGAAAAAAGTGGTTGCTCCATTAGACTCAGCATCAGAATGGCCTTATCCTGAGTAATGCATGCTGTTTTATTGCAGAGACTCTGCAATATAAAGATGATATAAAATCATTAGAATGTGTCCAAACAAGGGCAGCGGAGATGCTATAAGGACTAGAAGGCATAACGTATGAGGAACAGCTGAGAATTTTTGTTCTGTGCATCTCACAGGAAATTGAGAGATGACTGCTGTCTATTTCCTCTTGAAGGTGAGCAGAGAGGGAGGTGCTGATCCTTTTTCTCTGGCAACCAGTGATAGGATGTGATGGCTTAGAACTGTGTCAGATAAAGTTGAGATTACGTACTAAGGTGTTCACTGACAGGGGGTTCAGATACTGGACCCCAGGGTCATGACTCCAAGTTTGTTAGTGTTCAAGAAGCATTTGGATAGTGTTCTTGGGTTGCCTTGTTTCAAGGAGTTGGCAATCTACGTGGATTCCAGCTCAGTATATTTTATGGCTCTTGTAAACAGTATAAAGTTGCACTTTTATTTGTGATTATAGTTACTGTCAGGTGAAAAGCTCTTTCCTTTGATCTAATAGCATGAACTATTCCTCTGCATGACATAATGTGTATTGTCGCTCATTTGCTAGTATGCATGTCAGAACTGTGTTTAGCCATCACTAAATGGAGTGTGCAGTTGCCTATCTGTATAGGCTTCTATCTCCTTCAACTGCCAGTTTAGCTTTCTGACTTACTGCCTGCTACTGATTTTTTTTTTTATTTTTTATTTTATCTATTTATTTATTTATTTATTTATTTATTTATTTATTTATTTATTTATTTATTTGTAGAAGCACGTAGAAACTTACAGTTGAACCAACTAATGTTCTATTAATTGAGTTGAAATTTACTACAGGGATAAAAAGTATTCAGGGTCAGAAAATTCAGATTCAAAAAAAAAAAAAAGGGAAGAGATAAAAAGGAGTTCTATGAAAGGAATCTTTCATATAAGGAGTTACGTAGTTATGTGAATGAAATCTTTAAAAGATTTAATTTAAAAGAATTGACTTTTTGCAATTTATTTATAATTACAGAAAATTTCTTATCATAGTTAAAAAGGTTGATTTCTTTGTTTTTTTTTTCTCCCCCAGCAATCCCATCATTCATTAAAAAAACAATGCTTATGATAGGAAATATTGTTCTACCAAAGTTTAAATCTATTTCATTGACTGAATATATATATTCTTGTCCAGCAGAGGGCTCCATGGCAGCGATTTAAGGAAAATAATAATATGAATTGGGAATCTGAATAATGGTTTTCATATTTCATTTTGAAATAATGATGCGTGGAAAAAAGTCACATTTACATTCTTAAAGATAGAGGATGTACACTCTTACATTGTAATTGGTACTGTATTATGAAATTTGTCAGAATGTAGGAGTTCCATTAAAGCAAGTTGCTTTGTGCAAAGGTAGAGTAGTAAAACTTTTGTTGTTGTTGTTTTTGCTGAGTTGTGGAATTTCTTTTAATTTCCATCAATTTGTTTCCCATAAAACTGTCTAGATAGGCAATTAAGTAGCTAAAAGCTAAAGCTCAAAATGTGTCATATACAGGACTGTCTCAGCTGTTTCATTGGGGGTGCTACAGATCTTGTTCAGTTCAAATACATGGTTGGTATGCGGGAGAGTGTGAATATGAAGTGTTGGTTTGCTTAAATGTAAAACTGTGGTGGCATTCTAGATATGCTTTATGGGTAGGCTAAGCGGAAAAACTGTTTAATGTGTTTTAAAATCTAATTTTTATGCTCAATTTTAGTTGTTACTATATACAGTTTATACTTCTGCTTATCAGCCTTTTGCTATAACTGGTTGTAACAAGAAAGTTTTGCATAGAATGTATTTTTCTGTGCATATTTTGGTGATAGTTTCTTCTAAGAGCTATTGTGCTATGGAACATGACTATATCACAGCCTAAATTGTAAAGATTTTCATATAAATAAATATTTTAATAATATTTATTGTGTGGTTTTTCAACTAATCGATTTTGTCAATGTATGTACTAATTTTTCTTTATTTTATGAAATATTCCTGCTCATAATAATATTTTTTATCATTGTCACTTTAGGATGGCGATCCTTCAATAAGAAATGCTGCATCTTTTTCCTTGAGGTCACCACAGTCAGTCTGTTCTCCAGCTGGAAGTGATGGAACCCCTAAAGGTAGTCTAGCAGTCATATGTGTCAATGTATTTTTCTTAATTTAAAGGAACAGAGAGTTTAAAGAGGTATTTAGTTAGTCCTTCTGAATTCTGTTTTCCAGTAGAATTAAGGAGTATGTAATTAGATTTCAGTAACAAAATTATTTTGAGCCCTCATCCAGAAGAAATTTCTGGAGGTCCAAAAATTGACAAATGGTACTTCAAAACATATCTTAAATTAATGGAGGACAGAAGGATTCAAAATCCTTTCTAAAGTGAGGATTGAATTGTTTATAAGAATGGATTCAGTTGCTCTGCATAACAAGTAGTTTCAAGGCAGCATTACGAGTAATGAACTCTTGACCACCTCAAAAGTATTTTAACATGCAACTCTTGTTTTAATTGCAATCATCAAATTTAAAGATCATGAAATTGAAAGTAGTTCAATGAACACAATACACATAGCATAAATAAAGCCTGAACACCTTAGCTACGGAGAAGGAATAGGGCAAAATGTCAGTTGAAATGGAACAGAAAAAATCTGCTCAAAATAATTCTTTATGCTAAAATCTAGAAAGCATACCACTATTGATAATGTTATTGTTAAAAAGGAATTATGGAGATGCATGAGACTTAGTGAAGCAGGAGTTTGAATGTATTTTTGGTAGCAGAGGTTTTTAGTGCTTATGTGTTATATAGAAATAGTAGAAAGATACGAGTGCTTTCTTCCCTTTTAACCCTGGAACACAATTGATTATTTTTGGTACTTAGATTAGGTTGATAGGGAGAAGGGAGTGACTGCAGAGAAGGTGAGGTTGTTAGGCTTGTTCAGCTTGGATAAATCAAGTCTTCAGAGTCAGTGAGAGCAGCTTTCTCGAACCTATGAAGAGGCTCTTCAGAGTGGTTTGGAAAAAGGATGAGGTAAAATGAATGTAAATTGAAATGGAAGGTTTTGTCTGAATATAAGGAAAACCTTTTTAATTATCAGGATAGTCAATCCAGGTTGTCCAGAGAGTCTGTGCATTCTCCATTCCAGGAGGTTTTCAAGGATAAAACCATGCATAATGATTTGACTTTGCTCACCCCACTTTGAGCCAGCAGATGGACTATAGACCTTCTGAGGTCTTAACTGAATTATCCTTTGATTCTGTGACTACTAAATGATCTCTGTGGTTCATCTAATATACATGTATATTGGCAGTGATGTAAAAAAAAAAAGTGACTCCAATGTAAGTTAAAAATATTCTTTATAGTGTGCCAGCGGCATCATTATTTTAGGAGATCTTGTGCTAAAGGACTTCTAAGACATGTATAAATGCCAAAGACTAAACGTGGTTGTTTTTCTTAAACTAATTACACAAAATCCGTGTTTGTAGAACATTCGCAACACTGTGAAACTAAGCTTCTTCCATTTAGATATGTGATAACCACTCAGCCAGAATAATATTTAAATTATTTTTTGTTAAATTGCAGCTGTTCAAATTGGCTGTCTCAGAACCCATTTTGAAGAGATCCCTCTTTTTTTTTTTCTTCCTGAAAACAGTCTGATTCTGCTGTTCATGTTGTAATGTTTCAGCATTAGGGGTACTGAAAAAGTTCAAGAGGTATTTTTTTTTATTGACTTACCTGTAAGATTTATTTTTCTTGATGATAAAGCGCATAATTGAAATGCTGTTACTAGTGGTGGTACCACTGTGCCTTCTTTGAGATTAATGAATCCTGACCGAGAGAACGAGTTCTTGATGCTCCAAGAACCTTGCATTTACTTCCGCCAATCTAATTTTATAAATGTCCTGAAGACATCTATATAATTACTAGACTTAGCGTATATAATTCTTGGCAGTGAGTTTTTGGCTTGATTTGAAGTGAAGGTTGTTGATTGTGCTTATAAATTTGTGAAATTTTCATTGCTGCTGTCAGTAGCCTTTGAGAGTTTGGTTATTATGTTGTAAACCATGAGAAAGAAAATCAGCAAAATATGTAATTGTGTGGGAGGACAGAAAGAATGGCATTAGATGTGAGCCAAGAAATAGATCTCAGGGAAGGGTATTACAATATCTATACTTCCTTATGTAGTATAGAAATGTGAGGCAATTTTTGAAGATAAAAGTACAGGCTGCAAGACATTTCTGTACTTTTGACATGGAAATTGCAGAGGCATATGGTGACTTGTAGACTGTGTTTGCAGTCTTGAATCATTTTAAAACTGAGTGATAGCTGTCTAATTGACAGAAATTGAATAAGGTATAAGTTTGGTTTGTAACTCAAGAAAATATTTGAGAGGGGACAAGTTATATTTCTTTTTTGGGTTGGTTGTTCACTTACTAATTGGAGTACAGTTTCTCTGATACAGAAATTACTGCTTCATTTCTTTTGCTTCAGTAAAGGTACCAGAACAGCTGAAGTTTTATGCAGAAAGTTTTAGGTTGGACAGTATTCTTCCTTGTTAGTATAAATTTTAGTCTTCTCAGTATGAAAACAGAGTTCTGGCTCTACTTTCTGTTGTTGTCTACTGCCTTATCAGCTATTATTGAAAATTCATTCCTATGATTCTTCTGTGAAGAAGAAATTTCCTTCTGTTTTTCTTTTTTTTTTTTTTTTTTTTCTCTTTTCTCATATTTTGTGGAATCCATTACCCAAAATGGATTACTTATCAAAGTCCTTTGCCTGTCGTTCTACTTTCCTACCACTGTGGAACCTCAGAGAAAAAAACAAAAACATATATATATATATAGAGAGAGATAGAAACTATATATATAGGTACGTATTTAAAGACAACTTTTAAAGATTTGTAGAAAGGAAAGTCTTCCTTGAATTTTAAACCACCGCTTTCCAAAGAGAAGAGCTCTTATTTTCACAGTCCCGCTTCCATACAGTTTTGGGAAATACTAGGGAAACATTTGTAGGAAATAACAACAACCCTTATTGAACTAAACTTCGGCACCTTGTTTTTTTCCCCCAGAAATAACCTGCATTTCCTCCAGAAATTGTCTTATAGAAAATAATTCAACATAACCTTCCAACATTTTATAAGGCAGTGAGAATTACAGTCATACCCCAAATTTTTTTTAGAAGCTGCTGTCTTCCAAATTAGTATAGGTACTTGATTATTTTCTGAATAATTTGGCAAGGTCACTTTTATTTTCTCAAATATTTATAAGACTTCTCAGAGAGAATCTCTGAGAGATTCTTTTCTACTTGGTCTCTCTGCTTGGTCCAATATAATGGATTGTAAGGAGAACTACAAATGTTTTCAGATCTCTGTTGCAGACTTCGGTGCTGCCAAAGATACTTACGAAAAAATATGATCTCTCCCTCTCTGAATGCTGGAAGAAATTCATTCTGAAGTGTTTTCAGATAGGGTTCATTCAAAAGAAGCGTTCATTCTTACTTCTTCAAGTTTTAACTTTTTACACAAGGATGCTTCCAAATGCAGCAGTTCTAACTGGAACAGCCTGATTTATTTTCATACAGCGTTTCAAACTGTGGAGAAAGTGGTGGAATTCTTCCTTGAAATGTATTTAAAGAGTATGAGGAAAATGAATATTTTCCAAAAAAAAATCCCAAATCTGTGTTCTTTATTTGTCTAGTATAGTATCCCTTTGAGTCTGAATTCTAAACGAAGTTATACTGTTTGAAAATAGACATCAGCACAGTTTGTTAATCAAAATAAATGTGTGTATGTATATATATACACACACACACATATATATACATGTATATGTATATATACATATATAAATGTATACTATAATGTATACTGTACTGTATATTATATAGTACAAATTTGGGGAAGATTTCCAGAGAAAGACTCTGAGATTTCAGAAAATAAAGCACAAAAGGAACTGAAGGCTTCCTATCTTCTTACTCTTACCCTGAATGAGCTGTACTAGTGTCATTCCCAATAATTTCCATCTAGTTTTCTGCTAAAATATTACCAGTGGTTTATTTTCTCTTGCAATCTGTTCGAATTCACACTGCTAGGAAGCACTTTTCCTAATGTTTTACATGAAACATTTTTGTTGGAATTAGGAATAACACTTCTTGATTTCTTTCCGGTGATCAAGGGAAAACAACGTATGTCCCTTTTTTTCACATAGCATTCATATAGCACATATCAAAGACCGCTACAGTATCTTCCACCATCTAATCTACTGATTGAACAGAGCTGCTTCTTTCTATCATCTTTACATAAGTCAGCATTTCTAAGCCTCCAAATGTCTTTTGTGTTATTTGAATTCTATTTTGTCTATCTGCCCTGATGTTGTACTGCCCTAAGTTGTACACATAGCACTTGAAGACTTAGGAGGAGGAGTAGCTAGAAAATGATATCTTGTATTTTGTTCCTGTTACATATGAGAAAACAGCTGCTTTTTGGTGACAAATCAGGTTCTTTTTGCAAGCTGCTATAAACATACCGCTGCCTTTGTGTGGAGTTTGTCCATCTTCCTGTCTTGTTATTACAATTGCTCATTCTCAGATGAGTAAAGTTTGTGCTTTTTCTTACTCCCTTTATTTTGTGTCAGTAGAAGGATAATTGTAATTCTGTTTCTTTCTTTAAAAACAGGTGCAGGCCTCAACCAAAAATTCACCAAATATTCAGTATAATCATTAGACTAGCGAAGGCAATCTCTAATTCTATTAGTTGAAAAGTTGACGTTGACAAATATTTTATTATTGCTACTCTTAGGACTGTGCGCTGCACTGGTTTGCCCACATTCTGTTCACCCATTTTTACCATAAACTTGATACTCTTTCTCTGAAAACATTTTTCCAGTATGGTGTACTGCAGTCTTATGATTCTTTTGCCCAGACTTTCTTCAGCTTTGTGAACTCAATATGAGAAATTGTTTAGAAAGTCTTAATTTCTTGGACTTAATTTCAAATTATTTTAATTTGAGGATATTTATTCTCAGCAAACTCACTCTGGAATATTACCTCTTAATTATTCTCTCAATTCTCACAGAGAAATTGTTCTCCTAGAATGTGCTGAAATTATACAGGCCATGCATATGCACAGAGCATGCACTATGCTCTTTAGAGACAGTTCTTTACTAGTCTTTTCAAGAGTTTGTGTTTTCACTTTCAGAGGGGTGGAGGCAGAAATTATTATTATTGATAGTGAGGTTGTTTTAGCTAGGTTTTCAGAGAGAATTTGTCTGATTCCATTATAATGAAAAAGTTCAATTTATATGAAGGTGATTAAGAAGATCATATTAAATAAATAAATAAAAAAATGTTCTTCCCATTTGCTCAGTAATTGCTGTTTCTTAAGATCTTTTGGCAGTAAGTTGTGAATGTTCCTCAGATTCTGTCAACAACAGCTTCTGAGCCTTTCCAACAGACAAACATCAGTGCAGTATAGATGGTGAGCTCCTGCTCCTGGTGGCAGCACTGTTTCTGATACAAGCCAAGATGTCATTGGCCTTCTTAGCCACCTGGGCATGCTGCTGGCTCATGTTTAGCTGAGCATCAGCCTGTTTCCTCTACACAGCCTTCCAGCCTCTCTGCCCCAAGCCTGTAGTGTTGCCTGGGGTTGTTAAGCCAAAGTGCAGGACTTGGCATTTGATCTTGTTGAACTTGATCCCACTGGCCTCTGTCCAGCTATCGAGCCTGTTCAGATTGTTCCGTGGGGCCTTCCTACCCCCAGGCAGATTGTCACTTTCTCTCAACTTGGTATCATCTGCAAACTTAGTGAGGGTGAGCTAATCCAGGTGATCAGTGAAGATATTGAACAGAACAGGCCGAATACCAACTCCTTGGAAACACCACTTGTGACCAGACTCCAGCTGGATTTAATTCCATTCACCACCCTCAGGGCTTGGCCCTCCAGCCAGATTTCTGACTAGTGATGGATACACCTGTCCAGGCCATGTGTTGCCAGCTTCTTAGTAGAATACTATGAGAGACAGTGTCAAAGGCTTTGCTGAAGTCTAGGCAAACTATATCAGAAGCTTTTCCCTCATCCACCAGGCAAATCACTTGATCACAGAATGAAATCAGGTTGATTAAGCAGGGCCTGCCTTTCATGAACCCATGCTGGCTCGGCTCAGTTCCCCAATTGTCCTGTACGTGCTGCAAACATCTCCCAGGATGATCTGCTCCATATCCTTTCCTGGCACTGAGGACAGGCTGTTGGGCCTCTAGCTGCCTGAATCATCCTTATGACCCTCCTTGTAGATAAGAGTCACACTGGCAAGCTTCCAGCAGTGGGACCAGAGATGCTGAAAGATGATGGAAAGTGGCTTGGAAATCACCTCTGCCAGCTCCTTCAGTACCCCCAGGTGGACACCATCCAGCCCCATGGACTTGTGGCAGTCCAGGTGGAGTAGTAGTTCTCTAATTGTTTCTACCTGAATCATGGGGATTTATTCTACTCTCCATCTGAGACTTCCAGGTCAAGGTAGAGTAGCTGGAAGGTAACTGATCTGACTTTTAAAGACAGGTGTGAAGATGGTATTGAGAACCTCGGCCTCTTTCTTATCCTCAGTTCCCCACCGCATCCAGTAAAAGATGGAGATTCTCCTTAGCCCTCTTCTCACTGTTAATATATTTGTAAAACAGTTTTTTGTTCTCTTCTACCACAGTGGCCAAGCTGAATTCAAACTGGGCTTTTGCCTTTCTAATTTTCTTCCTGCATGTCCTAGCAACTTCTTTGTACTCTCCCTGAGTTGCCCACCTCTTCTTCCCTGGATAGCAGATTCTCTTCATCTCTTGGGGCCTCAAAAAAGCTCCTAGTTCACTCACGCCAATCTTCTTCCACAACAGCTCATCCTGCAGCACAAGAGGACAGCCTGCTCCTACTCCTTCAGTACTTTCTTCTGGAGGAGCGACCTACTTTCCTGGATTCCTTTACCGTTCTGGACTGAATCCCAAGGGACCCTCCCTAACAGTGTCCTGAACAATTCAAAGTCCTCTCTCTGGAAGTCTGAGGTAGCAGTTTTGCTGCCACCCCTCCTGACTTCACCAAGAATCGAGCAACCATTTCATGGTCACTCTGTACAAGACAGCCCCTGACCTCCACATCTCCTACCAGTCCTTTTCTGTTTGTGAGCAGCTGGCCTAGCAGGACACCTCCCCTGGTTGGCTCTCTCACCAGCTGCATCAGGAAGTTATCTTCCATAATCTCATGAAGATCACACAGCTTCTGCTAGCTCTTTGTAGAATGCCTCATCTGTCTCTTCATTTCGTTAGGCAGTCTATAACAGACTCCCACCTGAATGTGTGCCCTGTTAGCCCTTCCCTTGATCCTTACCCTTAGAGACTCAAACTTATCATTCCCAGCCTTGAGCTTAACATCAAACACTCTAATAGGGAGAGATGCACCACCACTCTTCCTTCCTTGCCTATCCCTTCTGAAGAGCTTATAGCCATCCATTACATTACTCCAGTAATCTCCTCCTGTGGGAGGATTGCACCATGTTTCAGTAATGGCAACTAAGCTACACTATGCCTGTTTCATGATGGCTTCCAGCTCCTCCTGTTTGTTGCCCATGCTGTGTGCACTGGCATAGTTGCACTTCATCTGAACTCCTTATCTCATCCCCAAAATCCATGTTCCTCTAGTCTCATCTCTAGTGGGCCTCATTTTATCCCCTGCACCCTTTGTCTTGTTTAAAGCTATCTCAACAAAATCTGCCAGCTCCTAGGCTAGGATCCATTTCCCCCTTTGAGACATGGGCAGCCATCAGGCCAGGCACTGACTAAACCACCCCATGGTCAAAAAAAACCGAAGTTCTTGCTATTGCACCAGCCTCTCAGCCATGCGTTTATGAGATGAGTTTTCTTGGTCCTTTCAAGTATCCCTCCCTGCCACTGAAGGGACAGAGGAAAATACTACCTGTACATCTGCTCCCTCTTTGTTCACTAACTGCCCCAGTGCCCAGAAGTCCTTTTTGGTAATCCTCAGGTTCTCTCAGCACTGGCCTGAGCTGACATTAAAAGAGAATAATCAGAGGATTGAATCAAACTAGGAAGTTTCCTAGAAATATTACAGGGAGGCAGCATGCTTCCTTATGGTAATGTTCTACGGTAATGTCTGGAGAATCACACTGTAATTAATTTTAAAAGGTGTAGCACTTTGAATATTTATGTTTTTCTCCAGAAGCAAGCTATTTAGCAAGGATTATACGTTAGTTTTTGTTTGTTCTCTAGTTGTTTTTTTTTTTTCTGGTCTTGATGCATTACAGCAAAAGAGCGTGTAGGATTGGTGAAAGATTTTCTTTGAACATCTGGAAACCTTTACCTGAAAGTGATTTAAAGGAAAACAAAAATACTGCTTGGAGTGAATCTTTTGAAGTCGTTATGTGACTGAAAAGCTAGCAATTCTTCTAAATATGAGTTCTATGTTCCTGATCACCTTCAGAATTGTTTTTTTAACCATGTGGGTTACAACCAAGAATGTGACTAGTGATGGGACTTTGGTGCGCCAACTTTTACAGGCAACTAGTTCTAGAAAGGCTCCAAGATGATCAGAGAGAGTATTATGAAAGGTTAGGTAAGATGCAAATACTGTGACATAATTAGAAATTATGCAGTCCAAAAACTGTAAGATTTAGATATCATTGACGTGTGTAACCTCCTGAACAGAAGCTTATTTCTTTGCTACTCAAACTATAGTTGCACAATGAGCAAGTGAAGCCATTTCACTATGGGGGGAAGGAAAGTATTTTTGAAACTTAAAATTCTTAAGGTGACTAAGTCAGTGAAAAAAATCATTTGAAACTTACAGCGGAAAAAAGTGTTAAAAGTGCTAACGCAGTTTGCAGAACTTCTTCCACACTCTGTGCCATCTATCACTAAGAGAACTAATGTAACCAATCCTTAGGTTATCATGAGTGGTCAGGATGACTTTGTAAAAGAGAAACTATAGACGTATTGTTTATGGGTCTATTTGTTCTTTGTAGAGTCTTTAATTCACATGGTGTTACCTACTTGTCATTTATATTTGGCATTATCTGGATCATCATTGGTCAGTAATGATAGAATGACCTTCCCAAATCAGAGGTTGTATCTTACAACCTTTGTATGTTCTTGCCATACAAAGAAATTTGTTCAAGGTTCTTTTACTGTTACCATGGAAGTTCAACAACAGTCAGTTGTTTTTTCTCACAGATTAGTGCACAGCTCTACATTTATACTGGAACGCTACTTATATATTTCTCTATTCTAAAAGAATATTATGACAGTGGAGTCATTCACAGAGGTTCACTTCCAATGATCATCATATGTTTTACTATACTGACATCATTTACCTTCTCAGCTTCGTAATCTTAACTGCTTCAGCTAATGTATCATACCTGTCTGTCTATTCTTTCCATAAAAACATTTCTTTTGTTGTTAGAAAGTCTTGTGAAAGCTTTGTTCTCAGATGTTTAATGCTTTAAGTCTTTGCTCATGGGAAATATTCCAGACTGACTTCAGTAGCAGTAGGCAAAATTTTTTGTCCAATGAATGATGTTTTGTCTAAAGTCTAAGCATCCAACAGTATGGTGCGTGTTCAGTGTGTGATACATGTTCAAAATTATTAAGGTCTGTAGTACAATTAAACTCATCCAGAATACATATTTTTTTTCCCCAATTGCTTCAAAATCTAGGTATTGTACTACCTACATGCATTTATTGCCAACTGCTTAACATCTTCAGATATCTCTGAATATCTCAGAACATATACGTTTAAAATGCAGCATATAGACTTAACCTTCAATGCCTTCAGAGGAAAGATAGCTATTCGTAGTGCTGCCTAGCAGAGGGAAGACTGTACTTTATTTCTTCATTTTCTAAGTATGCTGAATGTAATGTACTGAAATCCTTCTGACCTCCAACTTCCAAGTCAACTCAAAGATTAAGACAAAAAAGAAACAAACCAACAACCTCATCTGCACTCATCTGGTGCTCCAGTGTTATTTTTCAGCATGAAAAAAATAATACCAAATCAGAATGATCTTGTCATATTTATTTAAAAGTTTAGGGCAAGCAAGAATCATATCTTAGTCCTCTCTTTGAACAATAAAGAACAATAGAGCAATAAGCATTTCAATATTCCAGTTTTAGAGATATTCATTTAAGTGATTCAAGAATAAAGATGTCAGTAAATCCTCTTTGAAAAGTTTTGAGCTGCCTGTAATATTTGTAGACAAAATATAGCCTCTGTATCCACCTAGTGGTACTCATTACCTTAAGGGAAGTAAGTCACTAACAATTTCTGCTATGCTTTATGCTGAGACAGTCTTGTAAGTAATTGTCTAAGGAGATGGTAATTAGGATATGTGTGTGTGCACACATCTACATGCATATCAAGAACAGAAATCTGGTGGAAGGCAAGTGAGAGAGTTTTGTACGATGCAGCCAGGACTTTGGTATGTTGCATCTAATTTGAGGAGGTGAAATGAAGCAGCAGAAAAGTCGTGAGAATCAAAACAGGGCTTTCCAACATTGTAGATATTATTGGCAGAAAATAGTTTGTTTCTCATGGTCAAGGAGAACTGTGTAAGATACCCAGCATTACATACACATCTCACAGAATGTACCATTAGAAAGAGGAACTAATATATAGCAGTCTGCAAAGTTGCCAATAGGGAAACAACTTTCATTTGAACTGAAGCTTTGCAAGACTTACCATTCTTTCTTTCATTTATAGAACAGTACATTGTTTAATGATTAGTATTTCTTAAAATATTTACTATACATTTAAGCTGCAGAATAAATCTGCTTACTTATTTAGTAGTATTTCTTGAATGAAGCATATGGGGGCCCTGTCTTCCAATAAATTTTTGAATGTTTTTAGAAGTACTGACTTATGATGATCTGAAACAGAATGACTAACAATACCTCAGTCACCTCTTTCTGAAGATCAGTATTCCCTAGTGGATGAATGGGATCAGAGAAATGTTTCCTTTGTTTAAACAAAAGCAGGCAGGAGCCTGC
>JAPSGF010000003.1:30021448-30036693 GCA_035772895.1 Perdix hodgsoniae | reverse complement strand
TTTCTTTCTTTTTTTTCTTTTTTTTTTTTTCTTTTTTTCTTTTTTTTTTTTTTAATGTAAGTTACTTGCCTTTCAAAGTTTTTTTTCTGGGCTAATAGTTATGGGGAGCTGTTTTAATTTGAGGAAAGAAAATATTACTGTGCTGAATTGAAGAATGTTTTTAATGAAAAATGTCCACTTTTTAAATTTTTTGTAAATATGCTCAAAGTTGGGAATTACTGCATGTAGAAGTAAAAATTCCTATGTTTAAAAAAATGAGAAAAAAATAAAAAAAGAGGTGAGGTATTGCAGAGAATGGTAAAATAATGCCTTAAGACAATTAGTGTTTTCTAGATATTACTGAAGTGGGAAGAGGGTAGAATATGTTTAAAAAAAAAAAAAAAAAAAAAAAAGGACTGTCAGAGTCAAGCAAGAAGGAGAGGCCAATTGATCTTTTAATATGTTTTCTATTTTCACCTTTCTGTGGAACTGTAAGGTAGGGGAACACCCCTAAACTACGTTTGTTTTTTTCTTTTTTTCTTTTTTTATCTTTCTTTTTTAAAATAATTGTTTAAAAATATATGTCTGAAATGGCTAGTATCTATCCACTGATCCTTCATCATTGGACCCTATGAAGATTCGTTTTTATCTTTTCTCTTTCTGCAGTCAATTTGCTTACATTCACTATTTTTAATAGTTAATATTCTAAATCTGCAGGTGCTTTTTTTTTTTTTGTGGTTGTGGGTTTTTTTGTTCCATCTTCTCTGAAATGATCCCTTCTCTACCAGCAGTTGCCAAAAATTCCTAGCAAAAAGAGTGCTACTATCTGGATTACATCTTGATCTAGGAATAATGTGCTTCCTACCAATCTCATTTAGATCTTTTGTGAACACAGATATATTTACAAATACACATTAAAAATATGTAGGTTATATTTAGTGTGTTTTTATATAAACATGAAACAACATAACTGTTCAGTTTTTCTGAATTATTATTCTAGGATCAAGACCACCTTTAATCCTACAATCTCAGCCTCCACCTTATTCATCACCTAGAGATGTTCCCCCAGACATATTGTTAGATTCTCCAGAAAGAAAGCAAAAGAAACAAAAGAAAATGAAGTTAGGCAAGGATGAAAAAGACCAGACTGAAAAAGCTGCAATGTATGATATCATTAGTTCTCCTTCCAAGGACTCCACTAAGCTTACATTAAGACTCTCTCGTGTAAGATCTTCGGATTTGGACCAGCAGGATGATATGCTTTCTGGTTTGGAAAACAGCAGTGTGTCAGAGGGTGATATTCCTTTTAATGTGCAGTACCCAGGACAGACTTCTAAAACACCCGTTACTCCACAGGATGTTAACCGCCCACTAAACACTGCTCAGTGTTTGCCGCAGCATGAACAGACAGCTTTCCTTCAGGCACAACAAGTGCCTGTTTTACAACAGAACACTTCAGTTGCTGCAAAACAACCTCAAACTCCTGTGGTACAGACACAGCAACAGGTTTCGCAACAAGGAACTATAACGTCATATGATGAAGTAGAATTGGATGCATTGGCTGAAATTGAGCGGATAGAACGTGAATCAGCTATTGAAAGGGAGCGATTTTCAAAAGAAGTGCAAGATAAAGGTAAAAGGATTGTGTGTGTGTATACACTATATATTATACTAGTATATATATATATATGCCTACAAAACTCATATATATATATATTAAAAAAAAAAAAAAACAACTTCCTTTCATTGTCACATAGTTCAATTCTGTTTACTCAGTGTAGGTTCTTCTACAACATTCATCTTCATTCCCCTCCAGCAATGAACTGTAACCTCTCATATATGCATATTTTTAGAAGCTGATTTTCTTTGTTTGGGGCCTTACTGTGTGGAAAGTGAAGTTCTTATGTTTCAAAATTCTTTCTAACCTATTCTTACTTGAACGATGGGACTGAATGAAGTGCGATTAACATCATTTATAAAGTTTCTAAAATCTCAGCAGTACCATAAGTCAAAATTAGCAGTAAGTTATGGTAGCTGAATTATTCATGCTGATGTTACCTAAATTAAGAAAATACAGAAAAAAATTTATTCATATTCCCATTTAAACCAAATGTGAAAGAGATGTTAGATTATAATCACATCTATTCTTTTCAAGCCACTGTAATGATTGGTTAAAACATACCATGTTGTATCCAGTGTTCACCTGGATTTTCATTATTATTATTCATTATTATGCAGGTATTATAACTTTTAGAGGAATGCCATATCTGCATGATCTCTAACACAGTACCAGATGAGCCTCTGAAATGTTTTCATTTCAGTGGGTATACTTGTTGACTTAACTGACTTCATTTGAATCTATTTTATTTTTTTGCTTTTGTGTGGTGGTTTGATGGTCTTTAGGCTTCAAAAATCTCGAAGTGGATTCAAGATACATGTGTAAATCTTCAAATTAAGATTTATTTTATAAATGAGGTAGTTATATGTTAACATGAGTATTTCTCAAAAGCTTCCTCTGCACTGTGTTTAACTTCTGAGAAAAAAAAAAATCCGGTATAATAATATAATGCAAATTTACTAGATAATTTCAGGAACAATTTTGCAGATGTGTAAATTGAGCAAATTCTAATTTCAGAAGCTTGCAGTTGGAAATGGCTGATTTTGGACATACTTGTAAGGATGCAACTATTTTTATGTAGAGTTTGGGTTTTAGCCACCAGAGATAGCATGTTTTCTCCCCACCCATGGTGGTTGGTTTTTTTTTTGTTTTGTTTTGTTTTTTTGTTTGTTTGTTTTTCTATTTTATCGGTATCAGAAAAGAGAGAGAGTGTGTATGTAAATATAATTGCTGAGGTTATTAAAATTTTTAACTTCAGATATTCGTCATTTGGTAACTAAATCAAGTCTTAGAGTTAGAAAATGTCTGTCAATCTATGTAGAAAACAGGTGCTCACTTCAAGAGATCTTTACTGCCTTTAATTTTGTTTTAATGAAATTGATCATTTTTGTACTCTGTTTACATCATCTTGTAATCAGTAATTTTAAATTTATTCATGGAGAGCTTGGGGTCTTTCTCCTAATATTTTTTTCTACTAAAGTTACTTTTACTTTTGCAGTGCTAGGTAGATTGAGCATGCTTTAGATAAGAAACATCTGGAAAAATGCAGTGTACTTTTTATAGTGTACCATAGCCTTCAAAACATCAAACGACTAAAACTCTTCCTTTTTTTCTGGCTTTCAAGAAATTATGTACTTAAGTTGTGAAGTTTATATACCATTATTATGTAGCCACAGGTAGACTGTTTCTCTTGGGGAAAAGGAGTGATTTTTGTATGATGCAGTCTCTCTCCTTCACCATTGCTTGACAGCCATCTCACGAAATAAGTGTTCCAACTTTATGCTTCATTTGTACCTGCATCCTCCGCTAGATCTCCGTTCTTCCAGAATTCCTACAATTGCTATGGATCAGGTAGAGGAGTTACTGCCTTATTTTGGGATAAAGGATCACCGTTTATTCACTGGTGTTAAGGTGCTTCAGTCTAGATAGAAGCTCTTTTCTCCCTGACTGTCAGAGTTTTAGTCGCAATTAAAGTAAGTACTGACTAGAAGGATTTTTACCAGTTTCATGGCAGGTCACTTGAAAACCTGTTACCTTAGAGAAATACAGTTCTTATTTTTTGTAACATATTTGCATTTTTGTTGTTGTTTCTAAGTTGATCCTACCCCTACGACTTGGTATGCTCAGGGATCGTTCTATACTTAATTTGTTTGGTTTGATGTGAGAGCAAGAAAGTTCTTCTATGGCTCCTATCAAAATTTGTCTGTTCAAAATATGTCCTGTACCTCCTAAATGTGCTGTGAAGTTTTGAGAAGCTGCTTACTGTGTTGATGCAAAAATCTCTCACTTGTGCACATTAGGGCATTTATCATGAATTCAGATCATATTATGTCCAGAAAACAAGTGAGTGTAGCATGTATTTGGACTAAGTACAGCAGGATGGCATAGCGTAAGTGATACTGTACATAGCAAGCAAGCATCCCTCTAGTGCTTTTATTGCAGATGTTAGCACATGCGGAAATCTGAATGGAAGTGTCTTTGATGCTTTTGTAATTAAGACATGGGAATACATACTGCAGTCATGTTACACTTTCTGCGTATGCAGTCTTTGTTGCCTTTCATGAAGTACTTTGAGTGGAATTGTACTCTCACAAGTTTTGGTAGCAGATCAGTGATCTCTTCTGTCCATTTTTTAGGCTTGAAATCTCTATAGTGCAGTGCTTCATCAAAGATATTCAGATGCTTCTTTTCGAAACAGTAAGGTTTTAGATGGATATACCTTTTTCTTTCTGAGGTTTGGAACTGGCAGTGTGGTGGAACTATTCTAGGCAAGAAGCAGAGATGGTTTTCTGGTAGTTCTTGTTAAAAATTATACTACCTCTACTCTTGATTAAGACAGTGTTACAGAAGGACCTTAGCACTAAAAGAGGACTTCTAATATTTGGAAAATAGAGATTTAGGGCTCTTTGGAAATTATGGTATCTTCTGCAATATAACCCCTTACTCATCCCCCCCATATCTAAATAAAAACATTAGAAATTTTAAGTCAAAGTCTCTCAAAATGGGAGGCCATAGGTGGAACACTACGTTTTGCAAAAGTGCCTTCTTTTATGAAAATCAACATACTTTTTCTGGAGCCTGATTCTCATGCTTTTGCTTTTTGAAAAAGTGCAGAAATCACTTATGCAAAATCTGGCTGATTTTTCTTAATGTCTATCAGGTACGCATAAAGACAGATAATACAAGATAGAACTCTTGTCTCCATATATGAGTGCTTTTCAGTACTCTTTTTTTTTACAATTCTATCCTTTCAGTGTATTTCATTTCTTGGATTTCAGTGGTTTAATTGGTTTTATCACAATAAAAGAGTACAAAGTTGGAAGATTCATTTTGTCCTTTTCCTCTGTGTGGAAGGACAAGATTACACCTCTTCCTTCTACTTCCAAAGAATTCTCTCCGTATGGATTAATTTTGTAAGCAACTTGTATATATAGTTAATGAAAGGACTAATTGGAGACTGTGAATATCAAGGAAACGCCATTAGTTTCATTCTAATATGCTTAATATGTCTAGTTGCTTTAGAACAAAGTAATAAGTGCTCAGGTCTTTAGTTCCTATTGCCCTTCTCATAATGGCCTCTATATCCCCATCAGATACAAGTGGTCAGTAAATCTAGATCATATCTTCTGTTTTGAAAAGAAATATAATATCATGGGTAGATCCAGGTGTTGTTTATCAAGACTTGGATTTTCTAACTAGCCATAGTTTAGGTGATTCTGAAGGGCTAATACAGAAGGGATTATCTTTTTCCACAACAGTCAACAAGAAGTTAACCACCCTCTGCTTAGGTACATCAGGATATCCTTCTCTTGTAATCACCATTAGTGGTCACATTTCCTGCAGTACTTTTTGTTTTTGAATGCTTCTGAAAAAGAGCAGAGATCCCTGTTCTGAATCCATGTTGTTCACACACCTAGAGTTGTAATTAGTTTGCACTCTGAAATTGACACCAAGAGAGTACAGGAAATCCTACTGATTTTTAGAAACTTCTCTCCCAACAATTTTTGTGCTTCTTGGTAATATTTCTTTGCAGACAAGGAGAGTGGTATTCAATGAGAAATTTTGTTTTGGTAACTTCGGTATGAACTTGTCTTTTGTGGCTGTTCAGATACAAATGGATTATTTTTGTGTATATTCAAACAGATACAAAGCTGGTAATCTAAACTTTTCCAAGAACATTACCTTAAACTCTTCATGTTCTTCAAGGTTTAGACCTGTTCCTGAATTAATTTTCATGTTCAAAGCTTCTACCTCCAAAGCTTTCATGTTTGTTTTTTTTTGTTTGTTTGTTTTGTTTTTAATCACATATTGCATATCAAAATTATGTAGAATTTATACGGTAGTAGTGTTAAAAGGAGCCTCAAGTCTTTCAAAAAGGGAAAACAGCCTTGAAAATTATTTGGAAAACTAAACAGAGAGGAACCCATCTTTTTTTCATAGACTCTTTCTTCAGTTGCTTTAGATTTTTTAAAAATTCAGATTTGTTTACTTTTAATATAAGCTATTCCATACATAGTACTGTGTGTTCACCGTTAAATTTTTAGACAGTTCCAAGAAGTGTTTCTATAATGCACCGTTCGTAAGAGACTAAGTAAACTGTTAATCGCTAACTGTTTTACTGGAGAGGCTAGTACATGGTGGTTTTTGAAAGGAGTGAGTATTAGAAGCATTCTTTAAAATAAGACATGCATACTCATATCTATTTTTTTTTTCCTGTATGATTTACATCTGAGGATTCATTTTACCTACTTCTTTGGGATCTTAATTTAGATGCTTTAAATTAGGAAGAAATAAAGCTGTAATAACTTTATTTCCACTAAGTGGATTAGTTAGGGAGCATTTGGATGCCTGCTATGGGCCCTTCTGTTTTAAGTTCATTCCTAGCCCATAGCAGCAGAGACACACATCACAAGAGTGTGAATCTGCAGGAGCAAAACTATCAAAACTACAGTTATAGGTAAGTAAACTTTTTCTCTTTTAAGTTCTTATCCAGCTCCTCTCCCTTTCTCCTTATAACCCATCTTTCCCAAATTATTTTGAAGAGGAATTCAGCAGAGCACTATTAGGAATTAATATTCCAAGTTTAATACTATGTAGCCAATGAATTAAATGACAGAATATGTAGTTATAATCATTCATTATTATCCTTCACTTCCAAATGTACCTTACATTGGTGAATATTATAGGGATTTTATTTCCTTATCAGTGAAGACACAAGTGTAGGGATTTGTATAGCAAACTGGAAGAATATGAGAGTCACTAATACAAGATGAGAAGAAACAGTGTGAAATCTAAATTGTTATGTTTCTGTGTAGGATGAAAATGTAAGAATTAGGTATTCCTTTTGTGAGTATATAATTTAAGAAGGTCTGGATTTAGCAGTGTTTTGTAGTAGATGAAGCTGGCACTTTATGTAGCTGTCCCTAGAAAAAATGGTTTTGCAATATTCAATTTCTATGGGTGAGAGACTTCTTTTGTTTTGTGTTCAGACACATTTAAGTAAAGGTATAAATTCCTTTTCTATCTAGAGAAATCACAGTAAAGTGTTGCAAAGTTTCATCTATCTAGGAAAAATTATATATGAAAAAAAAGAAATACTGATTCCATTAAAAATGCATTAACTCATTTGCTTATGAAAGAGACGCTTTTTAAGTGACTTTTACTTTCTTTAACATGGAAGCAAGTTCCTCAAATAGGAAGTCCATTTTGATTTGGTCTGTAGCACAAACAAAGATGACAAAGTTAAATATAATGCGTATGCCATATCCCTTTGGTTGTACATGTTAAATGGGAGGATTTATAATATTACTTACCCAGTAATTACTTTATTTCTTGTGGGATAGTCACTTTTCTGTGATGGACTTAAATCTTGATAAAGAAATGGCATGTTGACTAATAAAGCTCATTGAAAGTTTAAGCTCAGCTTTTCTATAGATGATAGTCAATCAGTTCACTTTGACATCATCCCAAAATTGATGCAGATCTTTTTCCATTATCATACTATATGAATATTACTATATCTAATCAGTTGAAGACATTTTTGAATGTAAGTTAAGATTTCAAAATGTAGTCATCTGAAAAAGAAATTAAAAGTATTAACCAATAAAAGTTAAAATCCTTTGGGTTACGGTTCATGTAAGCAAATAAAATATAATTGGATATGTCACTATGTGACACATGAAATAAGTAGCATTCATTAAGCCTAATGTTTTTGCTGTGTTGTGAAATCAGGTGTTGTACTCTGCATGTTAAAAGTAATTGCACTTCAGATTTTTGCTCAGTTTTTTTAACAAGTCAGTTTAGAGAACGGTAACTGTTCACAATAATTCTTCTATAATTCTCACATAGATAAAGGCCAGCATCCATGTCATACAAATTATAAATCAATTAAAATATTAGTTTTTTAGGGAATATTATTAAATTCAGGGAATTTAAGCTATGGCTTCCAATCTCTAAACAAAAAGTGTAGATGCTTGAGTATATTGTTCTGTAGTTCAGTTCCGGTTATCCCCAGTGTATTATTTCTTCTGTAGTATTGCAGTTGACAGGGAATAATGAGTTGCAAGACATTTTCTAAATAGAACAATTTCTAAAATCATATTTTATACTTTAGCATGTAGTGTTGATTACATTATTGTTGTATTTAAGAAAATGAGTGAAACTTATGAAATGAAGATTCTAAAGTCTTCTACCCTCCAAGGAATGTCAGAGCTTTACTCTTTTTGTGGTTTGTCCTGAATGAGTTTTCACATCTCTTCTAATTGGCTTTCTGTTTTGCAAGGTAGACAGAAGTTTGTTAAATTCTTTTGACAGGTTGCTAAAAATTAGCCCTCCAGTCTGCTTGTTTATGGAATCTTTGGAATTATGTACAGTTCTGAAAGTTCTCCTGTACCGGAATTATCATTGCCCATTTTCTTCAGTAAAGAAGCAAACTGTCAGACTGAAATTGCTTAGCTTTGTTTGCTCAGTCTCTCCTGCAAGTGGAGGAGTTTGTACTGTGGGAATCCATTCTGCTAATTGGAAGGGAATCTCTTTGATTGTTCATTTCTTTGGCTGTTGGAATATACTTTTAGAAAAAAGATGAGGAGAGAGCAAACTTTCCGTCAGTAATAATGAATGTTTATGAAGAAGCAGGATGAAAATAGCTATTTGCCCTCACTCCCTTGATAGGCCATATATCAGTAACATTAAAGTAATTAAATATATAAACCTTTGTTATATACAGATCACACTGACTGACTTAGGTATTTGTGATCTGCAAAGCAATTTTGGTTGGTGGGGAAGGGTATTTGAACAACTTTGGAAGAGATCCATAAAGAATGTCTAGGAAAAGTGAAATACTTGTCAGTAAACATAATTTTGTGACTTAAGAGTATGGTTGTGTACTATTTGTTGAAAGTTCCTCCTCTTGATTAGTAGTGTAAATAAGATAAACTTGTAATTGGACTCTCTCTGACTTGTTCAAAACCAAAATTTTTACAAGATGTTAGGATTAGAGTGTTAGGTTTGGATATGTTTGGTACACATGTATTGATTATTGATTTAAATAGTACAAGTAAGTTGCATTTCAAATGAGTGGAGGCATATACCTGTGATCCATAAGCATTGTCGGAGTTGTAAAATATTAGACTCTACATTTTTATTCTTTAAAAAAAAAAGTCTATAGTGGAGTCATCAAAATTGTTGATCCAGAATTCAGTGTTGAGGGTCTGTCTTGCTACTTTAGAACTGTCTTTGCAGTTCTAAAGAGGAGCACTTACACATTTAACCATCTCAGATCTGAAGCATCCAACTTAATTCTTTACAGAGTGTAAATGAGGAAGAGATAACTTTACTGTTCATTCTTCAAGATCATTCATGATTATTCAGAAATTTCTGAATTTTAGTGTCTGCAAAACAGCATTAATAAGTCTGGAATGTTACCACTCTGCTATAACAAAGCTCTGCAGTCTTGTATTTCTTTCTGAGACACATTGCTTTTTCTCATATATTTTTTAAAGACCCATTTCTGTTTGCTACATAATGCATTTTTTAGGCTATTGCCCTATTTTATTCATTTGTTTAGTGAGTTTAATGTGATACCTAAGGCAATTATTGGATTTTCATGAAAGCAGTAATGTTGGAGATTTCAACATTAGTGATGTTCTGGTTGCTGTTTTGGAAAAATTTCAGGTTAAATGGAAGAATTTACTCAGCTTCCAAATACGTCTGTTTTCAGGATGATGATTCTTCATGCTATTGACTTGTCCTTTCAGAAATGTATTGGGAGGAATCTAGCTATTTCAGTGCAATTTGATTTTGCACAAAAGTTCCATAGTAATTAAATAATTTCTAAATCTGAAAGTACTTCTTATTTTGACACACAGACATTTCCAAAAAGAAAGCCGTAACTGTTTTTGAGAGTACTATTGATAACAGGACAGGTGAGACATAGCCTCTTGTAATTGTATAAAACTTTTTCTTTTTCTTTTTTTTCCCCTCAAACTTGTGGTTCCTGAAATGTTTAGTTTCTTGAACTACAATGTCATTTAATTTGGTACATCGTCTCTATTGTATTTTAGAATTAGGTAGCTCATGTGTACTAAACTACTACAAACTGGTGAGTGCGCTATGTTAAAAGAATATCCATGTGGATTTTCCAAGCTGAAGAAATGCTTCTATTGGAGAATAACTGGGATCAGACAGTACTCTGAACTATCATAAATTTGTTCAAGGAATCATTTTGGATGTATCTACATTTGTGGTATAAAGGTAGAGGAAGAGAATAATTTTCTAGAAATAGAAGAATCTGAAGACAAATTTGGATGCTCAGTCTCCAACACAGTCAGAAAGCTGTTCTAACAACATGTACGTTATGTTACAAAAACTGTTACAGAGTGAGCAAAAAAAGTCACACTTTACTAGTCTCCAGCTTCTCAGCCTACTTGTTCAGAATTCTGGCAAGCTTTGAATGTAGGTCTGTGCAATTTGAAAGAAAAACATTTGCCTATGTTTTGATAAAATAATAGATCCTGATAACAAAAACAAATTCCAGTGTCTCTGGGCTGAAGTGGATGAAGATTGGATATTGATGCCTTGAAGGATATGAAGTTCATTTGAATGGATATTTTTAAAGTCCCTAAGTTTATTTGTTCATCACAATTGTGAGGGGTCCTTGAACTCATTCCTTAACAAATAAATGTATGTAAATTTGCATATATCTTATTGTAAAAGAGGAGATTTCAAGACATCTGCTTGCAGAAGTTAATTATCCTTTGCTCAATAATCTGTTGATTAAGCTCATATAATTCAAAGTGCAGTTAAGATTTGATCAAGTTCTTGAAGCCCGGTGGTGCTTTTCATCTTCTACTCTTCTGAGCCATCATGACAACTCAAAAAGCTTTTGTGCTCATTCAGTGGATTTTTTTTTCACTTATTTGCAATGAAGATAGTGGTACTATGTATTCATCCTACCTATGTTGAATGCCCTTGTTAAATCTGGTATTTTCGTATACTTGGGCCAACTTTTTTGTCCTAGATCCACAAATCTCTTAGAGGAAGAACTGTAATGATCAAATCTAGTTATGAAGATGGCCATGAAGATGCACTGGGAATGTGAAAAAATATATGAGTAATCCTTAACTCTGTCTACAGCCACCTTGCCCTTTAGGGAAAGAAAACTTTGAAGGCATCTTCTTCTCAGATAAGAACACAACAGGTTGTGGTTGTGACAAACATCAGTATTCAGTTGTCAAGAGAAAAGAAGATCCATCAAAAATGCTCGGTATTTAGAGAGAATGTGCCAAGTCATGATGTGGTCTTCTGTTTATAAGTTCTGAACTTACAAGTTGACATTTTGGATGATGAAGATGAACAGCATTTTGAGCCTGGTCAGTTACGGAAGTTCAAGAGTGAAAACTGGTCCTACCTGAATTATTTTGGTTGTTTAATCTTGGAGCCCTCAGCATGAGGGCTCTGAAAGGTGAGTTTTGGTTGATCCAGCTACAGCAGTTTAAGGCATCACAGCTCTTAGGCATCAGCCTTGCTTGCCAGTAGGGGTAGCAGAAGGAAACATTTGCTTGACTCTTAGCTGACTTATTCAGTCTGATAGGTTAATGCAGACCATCTTCACTAGTGCCTTAAGCTCATGCACTGGACAATGAAACACACTTGTGGAAATGTGAATGTTTGTTCCCTTCTGCTACAGATAATAAGCTTACTTAAAGGAATGGGGCAGTTAAAGTGGTAGCAGTAATGTCTTAAAGGCTACAGTTAGATTAGAGCTATATGAAACTTTTTTGGTGTGGATAATATTTCTGGGTTAAAATGAAAAAGCTGACTGACTTTTTCTTAAGAGCAAAATTTTCTTAATTTGTGTTTCAGAATGGAGTTTTCAGTTGAGAAGGTAGTGTGTATATGTGTGTATACTTAAAGAAAAAAAAAAAAAAAAAAAAGAAAAAGCAAATTTGAAACTTATCAGCTCTCAGTTTGGAGGCTTCCACTTCCTGACTATTCCTGAAACCTACCATGAAGTTCATTGAGGTCAAAGTTCAGAGGCCTCAAAGTCACAGAGAGAAAAAGAATTTTTGTCACTCTATGAAAATTTTATATATATATATATATTTAATTTGAATCAGTAGTTTAAGGAGAGTAATATGTTAAACAGAAAAAAAACAAATCTGTGCTGAAGTGGCAATTTTATAATAAATTTATAGGTAGCATGTCTATAATAACTATGACAGGCTTTCCTAAAGGATTTTGTTTAGAATTTTGAAAAATTTCTTATTTTCAGTTGATGTATTTTCTTCATGGAGTTTAATTTATATGTCTTCACTGCCTACCAACCATTAAAGGCTGTTTATAATTTTAAATTATAGGAAGTAGAAGTGCACAAGTAGATATGAGAATGAAAATCCTGGGGTAAAAAAAGCCTGTCCACATTACTGAAATTAACCTGATATGCAGTGGGGCTGGACTTGATGATTTCTGGAGAGCGCTTGCAGCCCCTACAGTTCTGTGATTCTGTGATTCACCTTGTTCTTTTGTTCTAATGTTAATTTTGAAGATGATTCTTCCAAGTTTTCACTATTTTGAAAAATAAGCTTCTAAAAGAGATGAAGTTATAAGAAATACGTTGTCATTTTTGTTTACAATCTAAACAATTTCAGGGGCGTCTTTGATTGCATCCTTCTTAGCCTTCCCTTGCTCTCTAAAAGAGAGCTGGCTAAGACACTACAAATATAGGCACCAAATAAATTATTTTTCTTATATTGTATTTGTAGCATGGACTGACCATAGATCTACAGAACAGTTTCTGGCCTATATTTAGTCATTCCTTAGACTTAAAACTGTTTTCCTTGATTATTGAGAAAGTAATTGCTTTTTAATTTTTTTTTATTATTATTATTTTATTATTTTTAATAAATTACATGATGGTAGTTCACAAATGAGTGCAGGTAGGACTTACATTTTTAATGGCATTCATTAATTTTATTAATTTATATACCATGTTGGTAAAATAAATAGATTGTAATAGCTGTACAAAACACATTCATTTTGATATTTCCATGTGCTATTCATTTCTGTGACTTGTATCAAATTACAACGTGAATGGTTGGCTCACTTTTTATTTTACTGTATTCTACTCATGGTAATTTTTTGTATAAACTGGAAGGACTGTTGAAGACTCAAGCTCTTTATGTAAAATTATCACTTAACTTTTTATTTCATCTGTGCAAAGTGTTATGGTTCTGAAGAGAAATTACTCAATCTTGTAATTGCATAGCTGCCCCCTAACTAACATACATATGGTGGTGTAGGCTCCAACTCTTGGCACACTGCGATGGAGTTTTTTTAATCATTTTTGCACAGTGTTCCTCTGCTCATTTCACTAATATCCGTGAAATCCAATTAATGAACAGAACCATGCAGGGAGAGCCTCTGATTTAATCATGGCAGATCCTTGCTCATTTCATGTATAATGAAGCAGGCTGTATCTCCAAATGAGAATCTTTCACAGTAGTAATATTCATCAAGGAGTAGATATGAAGGTGCACTTTGAGCTTGTCTTAGCAGACTTTCGCTTCAACATGAAATATTTTTGTTTGCTTGCTTGTCTTTGTCATTATTTATTGTGACTGCTATTAGGATGTACTCATGGAAGTTTTACAGGAGCCTTGATTTCATGTGTTTTGAGGTTTTTTAATGAATAATTGGCACCTCTGTTTGGCTGGCAGTGAACAATAGTCTATAAATACATTAAAAAGTATTAGCTAGAGAAGATCTACTCTTGCTTTTGAAATTCAATGACTTTTCTTGTATATGAACATACATGCTGAGAGTGGCCAATTTATGGCCAGGAAGATATTATGGCTTGTACAATTAACCTTTTTCTATATATATCATTTATTATTTTTCTCTGTTAATTTGCAGATAAGCCTCTGAAGAAGCGAAAACAAGAAAACAAACCACAGGAGGCTGGGGGTGCTGCTGGAGGAAATAGGCCAGCTTCTCAGGAGACAGGTTCTGCAGGAAATGGGGCAAGGCCAGCGCTGATGGTTAGTATTGATCTTCAGCAAGCAGGAAGAGCAGACTCTCAGGCAACAATAACTCAGGAACTTGAGGCTATCAAAAAACCTGAAGAGATTAAGCAGTATAATGATGGATTTGTGTGTATTTCCCAAGAAGAGACTGTTGGAGTTCTTAAACTTAAACCTGAAAGCCACCCTGAGATTTTTAGGAAAAAGTCAGACTTTGAGGTTCAAAAGACAGATATCCAGCAAAATGAAAACAGACAAATGGAGTTTCAGCAAAATGAGAGCAGAAGGTTGGAAAGTAAATACAATGACAATAAACAGGTAGAAGCTAAGTATGAAATCAAGCACGATAGCAGACAAATGGAGATGAAACAAAATGAGAACAGACAGGCAGAGTCAAAACAAAATGAGAGCAGACAAATGGAGATGAAACAAAATGAGGGAAAACAAAATAATGGCAAACAAGAAATAAGACAGAGGCCTGAAACGCCAAAGCAGAAGAGCGAAAGCAGGCCTGAAACACCCAAGCAGAAGAGTGAAGGCAGGCCTGAAACACCAAAACATAGACATGATAACAGGAGGGACTCCAGTAAACCATTGTCAGAAAAGAAAATTGAATTATCTAGGCATAAACTTGATATGAAATCTGATACTTCAAAGGTAAAATCTGATAGTAGATCAGATCCAGTGAAGCAAAGGCCTGATGGGCGTTCAGTTTCTGATACTCAGAGGCGTGACCACGATAGCCTTAAACAGAGATCTGAGGACAGGGAATCAGAAAGATACAGAGCAGATCCATCAAAGATTAGAAGGACTGAATTTTTGAGATCCTCAAACAGAAATGAACATGATTCTAAGTATGCTATTAAATCTGATGGTTCAAAACCTGAAAAATTTGAAAGGAAACACAGACATGACTCTGGTGAATCAAGGGAAAGATTTTCTTCTGCGGATCAGAAGTCGGATCAGAAGTCAAGACCTGACAGCCCTCGTGTAAAACAGGATGGCAAAGGAGATTCTAGCAAATCAAGACCCGAAAAACCTGGTTTTAGATCACCCAACAGCAAGGATGAACGAAGGACAGATGGTAGTAAGAGTAAAGTCGAGAGTAATAAAGCACATCCTGACAATAA
>JAPSGF010000003.1:29923648-30021438 GCA_035772895.1 Perdix hodgsoniae | reverse complement strand
ATTGATTGTTTGTTTGTTTTTAAGATGTAGTCTATTGTCAGAGGAAGTTTATGGAGCTGTTTTGAAAGAGTTCGTTTGTATGCTAGAGAGCGGTCTTACCATAGCCTCTTTTCACAGGTCAGAACGAACACTCTGGTTTTAACATTTGTGAATGCCTTCTATTCTGTATTTACTGGAATGTGTTGTGGGAGTACCTTGGAACTATTCCCTCTTCAATTGCTGTCACCGATACAGTGGAAGTCCTGATGATTTTCAGCAGTTTTCACAGATTGTGTTTTTTGTATTCTCTGTTCTTTGCCTAGATCTTTCTTGAGGCTATTTCGAAGTCTTCCTTTCTACCAAGTAATACTTATTGCTTCTGAGAGTCTCCTGTATTTGTATAAAATCCTTTTTGAATATCTGCTACTTTTCTGTGGGCAGTGATGACTTCTGCAGCAATTGTAGAATTACCCCTTGGCTGTGTTCAGACTCTTGTCTGCCCAACTTTTACGGGTTCCTTTTCTGAAAGCCAGAGCTGAGTACTGGAGACTCAATCTCTCTTTTTATAAGCCGGACTAGTGGAACTTTCACCTTGTGCCAGTACTAGAGATGATGAATAAAAATTATTTTGAAAGATGTGTTCAAGCAAACTGCATTGAATGATAAAGGACTTACTTTTCTCTCTCACTAGATTTATTTCTGTAGAGATTCACATGGGCACAGGACTAGGATCCCCAAGGATTTAGCATGCCATGGAACACTTCTTTAAGTGTCCTTTAAAGAAAATGTTCTTAATGTTCTTTAAGGAAAAGAACAGTTCAAAGCATATTTTTAATTTGTGCACTGATATTTGGAATTTCACAGCTTTAAACAGTAAGCTGTTTGTCATATACATACAGTTATTTAACCCTCTGCATTGTAGTTCCTGACTGCTGTAAGTACAGTAGTACTTAAGTAGTTTAAAAAGATATTTATTTTCCAAACATCTTTTTACAGAAGGGGGGAGTACTTATATCCCTTCTTTCTAATTTGGGTATCCCACTAGCAACATCTCACCACCTGCTGGCCACCAGCCAATCACTGAGCAGAAGCCTGCCACCAGCCCGCTCCCCACAGCTTTATGGGCTTTTGCATGATGTGACATGACTGAAACTACCCCCTTGCTCAGTTCAGGGGCCCTGGCCTTTACTCCATCCCTGCTGCTGTTCAGTAAAGGCTGCAGCTCTTCTTGTTGAGTGGCCTGTGGCACATCTCTCGGTAGCATCCAAAACATCAGTGTGATATTAACACTGCCTCACAAGCCAGGACAGTGTTTTCATTTGTAATGTCAAAAAGAAAGTGTATAACAAGTTGTCAATACAAGTTTCTTCATGTGGAGAGTGACTAAATTTAAACTTCTGAACTGAGAAATGCAAACTTAAGATAAATATCTCCACCATAAACAAACAGTCCTTTTCCATCTTCCACCTTTCCGTGGTTTGTCACTTCAAGTGTTAATATTTGGAAAGATTACTTTTTAAAATACTGGGTGCATTCTAAGATTGAAAATACAAAATTTGATTAATTTCATTACATTTTCCTTCTTACGATATATTAGCACATCAGACTTGGAAAGACATATATATATATATATATATATATATGAGAGGCCAGCTTATGTGACGATTTCATTATTGTAAACCTCATTTTCAAAATGAACCTTGGGGCAGATTTTCTCAGGTGCTTGTTCACTTGCCACAGTATTTGTACTCACAGACTGTTTAGATATCATGAGTACAGAGTCATACAATCATAGAGTAGTCCAAGTTGGAAGGGACTGACAAAGAACATTGAACTCAACCACAAACTCACCCAAATTTAAACCCTATGTCTGAGTGTTGTCCATAGAATTCTTTAGCTCCAGCAGCTCAGTGCTGTGCCCACTGCCTGAGGCAGGCTGTTCCATGCCCACCACCCTCTGGGGCAGAGTTTTTCCCTAACCCTGGGCTCTCCCCTGACACAGCTCCATGCCGTTCCCTCAGGCCCTGTCGCTGTCACACAGAGCAGAGCTCAGCGCTGCCCTCCGCTCCCTGTGAGGAGCTGCAGCCGCCATCAGGCCTCCCCTCAGCTCCTCCGCTCTGGGCCCAACAAACTGGAAGTCCTCAGTCGCTCCTCATGTGTCTTGCTCTCCAGATTCTTCAACATCATTGTAGCCCACCTTTCAACACGCACTGAGTTTTATGTCCTCCTTATATTTTTGGCCAAATAAGAAAGTAATAATGCATTACAGCTAATAGGGGGAGTTTATGAGGTCTTCAGAATGTGATTGGTGATACTAGTTACCATTCAAGCAGGTTTGCAAATTTTGGTATCGTTATTGTCATTTTAAATAGTGTCACGAAAATAGGTCTACCTAAATTGTTTCTGGCAGAGTATGGCTTGCTGTGAAACTCCATAGCAAAAACTTTTATCTCTTTTTGCAGTTTTAGATCACTGTAAAAGCAACTAAGTAGTTCGACAAAATTTATATATGGTCAAGCAGACAGTATCTCACCAGCCAGGCCTAGAAAACTATCCAATATCTAGGTACTGTTAGAATCTCATGCAAAACCACATCCAAGAATCACAATGTGAATAATGTATAGACATGTTCTAAGCCTACTAAATACACAATTTATTTGTCAAATTTGGTTTAAAGTAGTCCATATTTTCAAAAGGCACTGCAGAGAACAACTGCAGGGACAAAATGATGAGCAGATAGCTTGAATCACAATTTTCTTGTGAAATTAAGAAAAATAGCAACAATCTGTATCATTCAAGATATGAAATATACCGAGTGAAAATTTTTGAGGTTTAACTCTGCAGGCAGCTAGGCACCACACAGTCATTCAGTCAGTCCCTTCTCCCAGAAGGGTCACTGAATTCAACTCCTAGCTCCACACGAGAACACCCAAAATCTGAACCCTAGGTCTGAGAGCATTGTCCAAACGCTCCTTGAACTCCAGCAGCTCAGGGCTGTGCCCACTGCCCATGGGAGCCTGTTCCATGTATAACCACCCTCTGGTGAAGAACGTTTTCCTAACATCTAACATGACACTTCCCTGATCTAGCTCTGTGCTGTTTATCATGAAGTAACTCTGAGAACTGCTCTGAAAGTAACGCCACCTATTTTATAATATTGGCTCATGACATCTGAGTTGGTGATATGGCAGTAGAGGTTGAACCTTCCCACCAATATCCTATTACATGTTGTTGTGTGTGACAGATGGCAGCAGAGGAGCGGCCTTACAAAATGATGTCAGACATGGAAGTATGTAGGGAGCAAATGTGTGTCAGTGAATTGTTCTATATAGAAAAAATGACAACCATTGAAACGTTTATGAAAACGAGCCAGTGAATGGTGAGCACAGTGGGTGATGTGTCGCAGCAGTGGCAGCAGCAACAGTGGGTCACCTGTACTGGTATAGATTTATGAGCACAGTATGCAGGCTGTGTTTCATCACTGGTGAAAACGCATAGCTAATAGTGGTGTCTGTGCTGAAAAATAGTGCTGTAGCTGCGATTTTGCTCATTCAAGTACGGTTATTGTGCTCTTCAGATCTGTTGTAGTTTCCATGAAGAAAAGGTTGAAGGCATTACTTTCAGAGCAATGTACATGTATTTAAAGAAAACTGTTGTTGATTGCTCCTATTGTATTAACTAAGTATTTGTAGAGCTTTCAGCTATATGTGGCAAAACCACACTTAGAAGAAAAGTTTCCAAAATGTGAGAAGTAGATTCTGGACTAATTCATCATTAGCTAAGACTCTCTGGTTTGTCTTTATCTGCATTATATTTTGTCAAGAATTGCTGGTGAGAGACAAATATCTTTACAGTCAGTAGATATTCAGTAACATCTGAAGGTTCTTGTATATCTTCTGTAAGAAACTTCTGGATCTCAGTGCTCAAACAAAAACAGCAGTGCATTCTTCCTTCAGCAGTCAACTAGTATGCAAGTCATGAACAGTACTGTATAGATATGGACAGGCACTGAAGAAGAAATGGTTGTTTATGTTTGCAACTCTTTAGGATGAATTGTTTTTACAGCTGTTCTATGATTTGCCCTTCAGTTTCACCAGTGTGGAGTGGAGGAAAAATCTGGTTATGGTGGTACTTTCTGGTGGTTCTTGTTGTTTTGTTTTATTTTGTCTTGTTCTAAGGGCTGCGGCAGCTTTGAGAGTATGTTTAAGTGATGTCTGAAGAACACTGATGACTGTAGTCTATTTCAAGCACGATATGTATATTGATTGGCTGATGACAGTCACTGGGGAAACAAAAAAAGATTTTCCTTTGAAGAGGACAGTTTTTCAGAAAGCTCAGTTTCCTGGATCATTCTTTATTTTTGGATTAACTTTAGTACAATTACTTTCTCCTTAGCGCTTGGCTGGAGTTGTACAGTACATAAAATCCCTGAATTTTTTCAAAGAAGAAGAATGTATATCAGAATATGATACATATGCAGCCATGCCCAACGGCATGAGTAAAACTTTTTAGATTTGGTTATTTACGATCCTCAAGAGCTAAGAAAACTTCATGCAGCAATATTCAGAGAACGATGTAGAACAGATAAAATGTTTAAAGGTGGTTTATAGAGACTTTTACAGGAATACTATTTGTTCTCTTTTCTGTTATTCCCTTCTTAAATAAAGAACATTTAATATATTCTCTTATAAATAAACAAAAGAAGTTTATCCTGTTTCCAAAAGCATCTGTAGCATCTGAATATTAAATAAATATTTGAATGCTTGTATTTTTGTTCTTTCATTGATATGTAATAAACACGATGACAACTGACTTATTTTTAAAGATTGTTCCCAGCATAGTATTCTCAAAATCAGTCAGAAAAGCAAGAGTAGATATGCCTAGCAGATAGAAAAGAGTAGCATGTGGGTTTTATTTATTGTTTTGGGATAGTTGTTTGTTTTTTCTTAAGGGCTTTCTTATTTCAAATGCATCAATTTTCATGTTACCAAGACATTTGTTATGTACAGTGTAAGCAAAATGAAGAACAAAATCGGTGCTAAAAGTTTCTCAAAACAGTAATCACAAACTTAATATTACATCATGAATTTTAAAACTGTGTATGTGTCTTTAGTCTGAGCACTTGTGCCAGAGAATATACAGTATGTTACTGATTTCTTCTCAAAGTAGTCTATTAATTATTCTGTTTTAAATATATTTTTCCTAGTAGGCTTAGAAAGGCTTAAATATATATTTGTAGAAAATACTCCTGTTGATGTACATGGATATAGCTTTTAAACATCTGTATAAATCTGTATGCAGCTTTTGTTCCTTTACTTTTGGCTGTTTTTTGCAAGGCATTCATTTGACCAAATGTCCTGTAGTTTTTATGCTTTGTGAATAGTTCTACTGATTTCAATGTATTTACCCACATTACGTAAAATTGAGTGTATGTTTTAGGGAATCAAGATCTGAGACTCTTTAGTGAATAGTCTGTACCTTTGGAAATTGTATCAAAACACATACATGCAAATTTTTCTTCTAGAGTTGGGTGGAAGCTGCCTCTCACTAAATGCTGTAGAGCTGTAGACAGTATTGTATAACCTTCAGATTAGATCTGGCTGGCATCCAGTCAGCTGGGAGTACATGCAGATGAACTAATCTGTCTGAACCAAATTATGATAAAGCACAATGAGTCATTAATTTACCTACACTTCCAAAAGAACTTGTTAAATTCAGAGGATAAATAAAAGCTAGACTGTTTTGTGGAAACAGAGCAGGAATATCATTTTACAAATGTAATTCACCAGTTTGAATTTGTTTTTATTTTCACGTTTAACACAATGGAAATATTTATGCTATTTATTATGTTAATTTTCATTTGCAGTGTGAACAATGTATAAAGTTCTAGAAAAGCCTGTCAAATACCTCTAGATATATCTAACTTCTAACTGTGGTATTGCTAGTGGATATTCTGTAAGTGGTTTCTGAAAAATAATTGTAGTGTTGAGCACTTTTTTTTAATCTTTTTATTTTCCTTTTTTCCTTTTTTTTTATTTTTAATCTTTGGGTTCAAATTGACTCTCCTTACTTTCATTAATAGGTAGCATAGATCAGTCAGTGTTAAAGGAGTTGCCTCCTGAGCTCCTGGCAGAAATTGAATCCACCATGCCTCTTTGTGAACGTGTGAAAATGAACAAGCGCAAACGTAGCACAGTTAATGAGAAACCAAAATATGCTGAAATCAGTTCTGATGAAGACAATGACAGTGAAGAAGCTTTTGAATGTAAGTAGTACATAATTCTGTTCCTATGGCAAAACAAGACTAATACTTTGCTTTCTCAGAAAGATTTATTTTTGTTTGCTAGTCTAAATGAAAAGAAGTTTGCTATATAGACAACAATTTGCCTGAAAATCTTGTTTTTTACTTTATAAAAGAGTAATTACTCCATTTGAATTTGTAACTCAAGATGAAAAGCAGCTACTCTTTAAATTTGTTTCAGTACTTACCTTATGGGAAGCCATTCTCCAGATTTTTTTTTTTTTAGTTATGCTATGCAACTTTTATGCAAAATACTGTCTCATGAGGATAAAAAAGAGAACCAAATGTATAAAATCCTTTTCCATAAGACATTTATTTCTTAATCCAGTGCATTCAGTTCAGGTAGCACAGGCAGCCTTCCATTTCTTCAATTGCAGTTAACTCTCAACCATTTGTAACAGGAACTGTTTATAACTAAGGCATCATGAACATGACTGTACTGCCTCCAGAAGCAATTCTGATCCAGAAGTAGTACAGCTCAAAGCCTGATCTAAGTTATTAAAATATCAGATCACCTGTTGGCAGAAATTTTGTACTGTGTTTTCAGAAGTAGAAACTCTCTAAGGTGCAGTATGGTATCACATTAAATTCAATAGTTCTTTATTAATACTGCCTATGACTGGGCTGGTTATTGGCTATATCTTGATATGGATAATGTTTTCTCTCCTATGTTTATCAAGGAATTGTGGAAGTAATTTGTCAGTTCTGTTCTAGTTCTGTATAAATCCTTGGAGACATTCTTCTCAAAAGCAATTTAGTATACAGTCATACATTTTTAAATGTCAGGAGAGTTTGGCAGTACAAATGTGAGGGCTGTTCAATACTGCTTCACGAGAACAGTAAACTCTGCTAGTCTAGAGTGTAATGTTTTCAAACCATTTTGATCTTCATAGCATGGTCTATATCTTTTTGTTAGCCCAGTCACCCTGTTACATTAGATAATGGAAAGTTTCATGGAGGAAACTACGAAATATCCTCTTTCTATGGCATCTTAGCACCTTTTCTCCTCAAAGATGTACAAGACTGCCTTCAAAAATAACAGAGAAGTCTCCATTTCCTTTCTTTGAAAATTGTATTTTCACCAAATCTTTGTGATAAAAACACTCGTCCTGATTTCAGCATTTAGTTCTGCTGTGCTTTTTGGTCTTGACTGGAAAGTGGTTCTAAAAGCCATAAGTGATAAATACTGACTGTTTAGTCCAGAACTGTTTCTCCTTTCCAATGAATTATGTGCAATATACATCAAGACAAGTTTTTTGATTTCTTGGCCAAATCGACTGTAATTGGAATTTCCTCTATTAGATGGGCAAAATGAACATTGCGTTGCACTTTATAGTCACAGTTATGTAACTGAAGAATATCTGAATATTTTTTTTAAGAAAGGAGAGAATGAAAGTTATTTTGTTTTATTCTCCTTTGTTTAAAAGGGCAAGTGTCCTTTACATTCATACTTTTAAGTATTTGCTGGTATCTTTGATGATTTCAGGCATGTTTTTCATGTAATTCAAAATGAATTGTTAGGTTAGTGCTATAACAATTTTACATAATGGTTTGGAGTGTTCACTTGTTTTATGGAACAGTTATATGGTTATGTTTTATTTGTAAACCTTTAGTTTTGAAATATTAAAACTGGATGTTTTATACTTAGAATGAAAATGCATTTCATTTCTAGCTTCTCGGAAAAGACATAAAAAAGATAGAGATGAAGCTTGGGAATACGAAGAGCATGACAGAAGAAGTTCTGGTGACCACAGGAGAAGTGGTCATTATCATGAAGGAAGAAGGACTTCTGGTAGTGGCCGTTACCGTAATCGCAGTCCTGATGACTCTGATATGGATGATTATTCTCCTCCTCCTAGCCTCAGTGAGGGTAACTCATCATTATAAAAATTCATTTTCTTTCATAATACAAGTGCATTTTTAAAAGACAAGTTGAACGTAGTGAAATAAACATTTTTACATAAAGTGTTTAATACAAACATAAGAAATGTAACTATTCCTTTATTTCATTTTGACAAACTGTTAGCTTCATTCTTTGCTCTCTTATTAGTGGCAAGAAAAATGAAGAAAAAAGAAAAACAAAAGAAGAGGAGAGCTTACGAACCTAAACTAACACCTGAGGGTAATTTTCAGATTTATTTTCTTCAGTTTTTATTTTCTGCATTGTATGTAAAGTATTTATTTGTTTGTTTGTTTGTTTATTTCCACCAGAAATGATGGATTCTTCAACCTTCAAAAGATTTATTGCTTCAATAGAGAACATTTTGGAAAATCTGGAAGACATGGATTTTACAACCTTGGGTAATATGTCAGAAATTTTCAAAGTGCTTCCCCCTAGTTAGAAACACTAGAAATGACAAACAAATTGCATTGCTAGTATTTTCAGGCTTTCTTCTTTCTAATTTAATTTCCTCTTATACATGCTAGAATAAATAGTGTTCATATGGTTTTCACCTTGAGTGGGTAGCTTTACCTTTCTAATTTCACTTGCCACTGGAAGTAGATCTTCCTCCCTTTCCCTACACACTGGCTGCCACTACTGTATTCTTTGAAGTGTTATTAAAAATATGACTGTTTACTTTGTTGGTTTTTTTCCAAGGTGATGATGATGAGATTCCACAGGAATTGCTTCTGGGAAAACATCAGCTTAATGAGTTGGGTAGTGAATCTGCAAAAATCAAGGCAATGGGTATTATGGACAAGGTACATCTTCATAGTCTTTACCTCTTTCTGAACATTTAATTTCATCACACCTGTAAAAAATTTGTTCACTGTAATGACACTTCAATCCCTTCAGTTGTGCATGTGACAGTGAACAGTAGTGCTTACACTGAACTTAACTGAAGTACTTAAATAGTTACTGTGTGTCAACTGCTAATTTCTCTCATGCTGAGGTATTTTTGTGTCTGTGACAGCTAAGCTCCATATATTAATATGTAACACGTGCGGCTGAGCAGAAAATATACATTAATTTATTTTCACAAAAGCGCATTGACCTATTGTCTGCTCCTTGCAGCTAGTTTTGAGCAAACACAGTGAAATAGAACATCCACTCTTTCTAATATAAGCTATCAGTACCCTGTGAATATGTAGATGTCTATCATATTGAATTACCTAGTTTTTCCCATGTGTCCAGAAAAGCTTCTCAAACTTAAAATATTTAACGTCTCCGGTGACAAGATTCAGTTTCCTTGTTGGATTGTTTGCTATACTCTTCCTGTCTTCAAAAGAATGTTCTGTGATGGTGTGTTGGTATGGCAATTCTAGAAACAATTTTCTCACTTTCTTGATGTAAAACTCTTGGTTTTGGGCAGTCTTATGCTCTTAGTCTGCATGCTCTTGATCACCTTCTGTGTTTATAAAGTCTCTGTTAAGTGACAAGTGCAAGTCACTGAAAGATCTTCCTTAAACCAAGACTCAGATATACTTCTTTGCCTTTTCTTCAGTCCTCCATACTTTCATCTGTAGAATGTTTTCACCCTGAGCATTTTGTCTGCCTCATATTTGTCACTCTTAAACTCTGCTACATTTTTTTTAATACACATGTGCATGCATGTATGTGTAAAATCAGAATTCTGTTACTTCTGGAAAGGAGCACCAATATTATCTAGATGAGTGAAAGATTTTTCTGGAGTTACTATATTTTTATCTGTATATTCTACAGTTCATTTAATTCTGTAGGATATCAGTAAGAGAATTTGTATTATGTTTTTCAGCATGTTAATTATTCAAAGTTATTAAAATTAGTAAGAATACATTTCCTATGTATTAGCACTCAGATACCAAGGAAATTTATTTCTGCTTTTATGCAAGGTCTGGATTTTCTCCTAATAAGTCTGTAGATGGTTAGCTAGAATATTTGGCTCATACTTCGAACTCTTGAAATTCATTTTCTAGGAAAAGGATTGTAAAACTATACAATGTTTGTAGCACATATGCAGTTTTAAATCTGTTCGTACAGATTTTCCTGGTTGAAAAAAAACAAGTTAGATTGCAGTATAAAAATATACCTCAGTGCTTTAATTTTATTATCCATATTATCAGTTGTGCTCAATGCAAAATTTAATCATTATCGCAATAGTGGTTGCAATGTAAATGTCATGCTACTACTACATAGTAAGTTCTTCTGTGGAACCTTTCTCAGTAATTTGGTATGTTCCCACAGCTGCTTGATGTATTTGATTTCTTGTTATAGCTCTCAACAGACAAAATAGTAAAGGTCCTGAATATTTTGGAGAAGAATATTCAAGATGGATCAAAGCTTTCTACATTACTTAACCACGTGAGTTTCAGATTGCATCATTTCACACCACTCTTCAGCACCAGATTTTCTTTACTTGGGTTCCATTTATTTGATAACTTGAAATACCTGGGTTTGTTTATGTGTGCGTTTGAATGCTTGAATGGAATTTTTGATTTTAGATATTCGTGATTAACAGATTGTTAAATTTTATGATTTGAAGTAAAATTCAGTTGATTATATTCTTTCAATACTAGTAGTTTTACTGTAGTTCTATTGACAAATAGATGTGGTGAGAGCAATTGAGTTGTCTTTTGATTTATTTTTAAGTACTAAAGTTTCTAACTGAAATGTTTCTGGGAATTAGTATAACTCACACAAGTGGAAATTTCTGTGTTAGTGGTTCCTTAACTGGTTAGTGCTTCCTTAACTCAGTGGAGGAAAGTACAGCAATATTTAGAATGTATTTTCCCCCTAAGCATGAAAAACTAAGCACATATTTTAAATCATAGAACCATAGAACACCTAGAGCTGGAAGGGACCATCTTTTTTAATAAAAAAAAAACTTCCTTCAAGCAACACATGGCTTAAAACTATTCCATGTGAGAAATTTGAAGGGATCTCCTCATTTGTGGTTCTTTTCTTTACCTATAACACATACATAATGCAATACTTCTAGATTCTCCTACCTCAAAGGGAGAAAACTGATACGGTTAGAAACTGTTGTTTCACCAAACCTTTATTTTTACAAGGAAAGCCAATCTTAAACTATGCTGTTATAGAGGCAGGAAAGATTCAGCTGTAGTTTGTATGGCAATGTGTGTAGCAGACATATTATTAGAAATTCTCTCTGATTTTCCTATTGATAATGTGATAAACACTATTTCAGTAATGCTTGTAGTTTGTAACTACCCTGTTGTTTGTTTGGTACTATAGTCTGTACAGAAACCAAAATACAGGAATTCTGTGCCCAGTGCTAAAACTAAATGGGTATGTTTGATGAGATGTATGTTAAACCCACTGATAAAAGATCTTGATAATAGTTGAGCCGAGAAAGTCCCTGAAGTTATGGAGAAAGTCTCATTCTCAGCAGTTTTCTGTGAATTCGTACAGTCTTGCTGTGTCACAGTTCCCTCTAGTGGTAAAAAGCAGATTTGTCAGAGCAGGAAGAGGTGTGTGTAGACCGTGAAGTAAAACTGAATGAGTCGTTTATGCTTTAAGGCACATCAGTCTTAAGCAGAGAATATAGCAGTATTCCTTCATAGAGCTTCCCTATGATAAACAGGAAACTTCTTTGTATTTTACCAGAACAATATGGTGGGTTATTGTAGAATTCTAACTTAGGAAGAAGTATGATTGAAAACATGCTGCTAGTAAAAAAAATTTGTAGTTGATTCATAAAACATTTTTTTTTTTTTGTATCACAGAGGAATGTTCTTGCATGAAAGTATATTAAAATGGCAATTTTATACTTACCAAGTACTGTATAGCAATTCAACTTTTTCTTCACACTGAACTGTTTTTCTTGTATACTGCAGAACAATGACACTGAAGATGAGGAGAGATTATGGAGAGATCTTATAATGGAGAGAGTAACAAAATCTGCAGATGCTTGTCTTACTGCTATCAATATTATGACATCACCAAATATGCCTAAAGCTGTTTATATTGAGGACGTAATAGAAAGAGTTATTCAATACACAAAATTTCATTTACAGAATACTCTCTATCCTCAGTATGACCCTGTGTATAGAGTGGATCCTCTTGGTGGTTAGTATGATAGAAGATTTTTAGAAGCCTTTTCACATTATTCTTGCTTTGCATTTTTTTTTTCCTATCGACTGTATGATTACAATGATACAATCCCCTGAAGACTTTTATATGCAACTCCTCTATTGATAGTTCTTTCATATGACATACGTCATCTGAATTAATATGTGGTGTTAATGATGATGAAATGTAAAATAACAATTTTTTGTGTTCCCCAAATAATTTAGCTGTATTGGTTTTCAAGTTTATTGCAATAACTATAATGTTGGTATCACCCGTTAGACAAAAGTATTGAGAAATTAGTCCAAAGTTTGTCTTTTGCAAATTGTTTCTGTGTGGACGAATAAGTCATTTTGTAGTCATAATCTTGATAGAATGATTTAATTTAATGAAAATTAAGTCATAGAAATTAAAGCATTTTGTTATTATATACATATTCTCAGCTGTGGAGATCCAACATCAAGAACTGTTTTAAGAATCTTGGATCCATAATTCAGAACTGTTATGAAAATTGAATGTCATTTGAAATACCAACTGCTGCTGCTAAATATTCTTTCTCCTGCAGATAATTTCATTCACAAAGCTGTTTGGGCAGCTTTGTTTTCTTGAGGAAAAAGTAATCATTCTAATATTTGACGCATCTGAAACACTGAAAAATTAATGAGAATATTTCTGATTTTTTTAGGTGGTCTTTTAAGTTCAAAAGCAAAACGTGCCAAGTGTTCCACCCACAAGCAAAGAGTTATAGTGATGTTGTATAACAAAGTTTGTGATATTGTTAGCAGTTTATCAGAATTGCTAGAGATACAACTTCTTACTGATACAACCATTCTTCAGGTAAGTTTTATCAGAAGACTGTCTGCTGTGGGGGTTTTGTTGTTTTTTAGGGTGTTTTTTTTTTTGCTTAGAGAGGCTGTGAGGTATAGCTATGTAAGTGAAATGATATATGAAATAATATTTTAATTAGTTAATAATATTAAACTGAATAATCATTTGTGTAGCATGTTACCTTCTTGCTCTGTTCTGCAGAAAAAGAACATTTAATATTCATATTCTTATTGGCTTTTATTGAAAAAGAATTATATGAAAAGTTTAACATGATTGTGTTCTGTTTGCAATTATAAAGTAATATTTGTTGTTGAATCCCTTATCTGCTGAATGAATAAGTTGCTTGTAAAATTGCGTGAAGATCAGTTTCCCAGCCAAATACACTTATAATAATTTATTTTCATTGATAGGTATCATCTATGGGGATAACACCTTTCTTTGTAGAAAATGTCAGTGAACTACAGCTATGTGCCATCAAATTAGTGACTGCGGTAAGTAATTTTTTATTTGCTGTTTCATGTCCCTGTAGCAGTTACTAGGGCATTTACATTATCTGTATTTTTGCTGGCATAGAAGTAGAGCTTCAAACTGATTTTATTTTTTTATAGTTTTAGCTGCTGAGCTGCTGCTATTTGCTGAGTAGCTACTTCTTCCTATAGAAGAAGTTTCCTATTTGAGCAAGGAACCTTCTTAATTATGTGGTTAAAAGTGTAAACACAAACCCCGATGTCTTTCTTGTCCTTTCTTGCTAAGATTTGAATTTGTGCAGTGAAGTAAGCAAGATAACAGGATACTTTTTTAAGTTCATATTCCTTGGAAGAGATGGACGCATAAAAAATTCTTAGAACAAATAAAATATTATTTCAGGAAAAATGCAGTGCAACATATATATGTTTGTTAAAGTAGGAGTATCCTATCTTTGTAAGGATCACATTCACCTGAATTTTTAAATAGAATTCTGAATGAACAAAAGGAGAGCAAACTCAGGAATCTTGACCATAAACAGAAAGAATATCTAATATTGGGCAAATATTAAAAACTAAGATAGAAAGTAAAACTAGTTTGTTAAATATATTCTAAAATCATGTATGTGTTCATGTTAATGTATGCAGCCATGGACTTCTGTTGTATACTGGGATCTGAAAGTTTTTTATTACGCTGTCTCACTTTCTTACACATTGTCTTTCTACTGTTAGCAAAAATCTTTAAAGCATGTGGTACTTTTAAGAGCAGTTATTAGACATTCATGTTTTTAGATGATTTTAAAAATCTTTATTTGAAAAAGATTTATATTTTACAAAGACATACTTGGTTTGAAAAGATAAAGAAATGCCTTACAAACACACTATGCATTCAAATTCATTTGAAGTGGACATTACTACGTATTTTATGTAACAGTAATATTCTAACAATGCTTTAACTGTTAAATAGGTCTTCTCCAGATATGAAAAACATAGACAACTAATACTAGAAGAAATTTTCACTTCCCTTGCAAGACTACCAACTAGCAAGAGGAGTTTGAGGAACTTCAGGTAATTTCTGTCATAGATGGAAACATTTTCAGTTTTGTACGTGTGATTTTACTCTTCAGAATTAACATTTCTTAAAAAATCTGCAACTTCACAACCTACAGTTTCTTACATACTGATATTTCAAAATCTCTATGTAGAGACCAGTTTCCTGACTAATCTGTCATGTAATGTATCTTGTCATGTCACTGTGCCATTGTACTTCTGCTTGGATACAGAAATAATTGAAATATTTGTTAGTCTTCTCACTAAGGATGTAAACAAGTGCAATATTGGTTTGCATTCAAGGGAGATTTTGATTAAAAAAATATTTGATTCTATTTATATGGAGGTATTTAATTTCTTAATTGCTAGAACTTGATAGGAGAATGTTGGGTGAACTTTTTTGAGGTCATACTCAGAGCAGTCTTTCAAGGATTTCAAACTGATACTGCTTTGAATGAATTTCATTTAGGAATTGCTCAGTTCTCTTCAACTGTATCTTCTAAATAATATGTTCACATTCAATCTGAACAGCATTTCAGTGTAAATTGATGGATACTTTAAATCATTCTAAAATATTTGCGGTTTGGATTGACATCCATCTTTCTTGTTTGCCTATGGGACCAATAATGAGAAAAATAACATATTACCTATCTATCTATCTTGCTTGCATACATGTTTCCTCTCGAGACAGGTTATCCATGAAATAGGATCCAGAGTTGATTAGCAGAAACAGTCAGGAAAACCAAATGCAGTGAAATTTTGAGGTTCATTTGAGTCACTCTAATGTGAGTCAGTGCTTATGCCTAGTATTTCATGTTGTTTTTGTTATAGTCATCAAAGACATCTATTAAATGCTCAGTAAGAATGGGACCATAATAGGTTGATAGCTTGTTCAACTGGGATCCTTGCCAGAAGGAAGTCATCATCTCCAGTGACTATGCTATCTGTGTAACTTCAGCAGTATCCACTAAAGGGCATTTCCTATCTGTGGTTAAAGTCATGAAGGAAACTGCTTATGAAAAATTTTGTATGAAAAAATCTTCTCTCTGTATCTACTAAAAAATGACTTAATAAAGAATAACTGCAGTTTGTTTTGTGCTTAATTATTATTTTGATAATTTGGAAAGAATGTTGTCAGAGTATGACCATTTCACATTGCTTAGAAGTGTTGATGTATGGGTAGATGAACAGTTTGTCAGGTTAAATCACTTGGAAGGGGAGAAATGTGAGGTGGATTGTATTCACGTTGGTCATACAAACATAAAGACACCATTGAATTTTTAAGTCTATAGTTTGTTATGCTATCTGAGAGTATGTACCATGGTTGTAACACTTGTAGAATTCAATCCAGTCCATAGTCACTATTTTCTCCTGCACATTCTGCTTATATTAAATAATACAGAAGTAGTGAATTAGGGCTACAGTCTGTGTTTGTTTTTTTTTAATACTTTATTGGAAATTGATATTCTTGTGTATTACACACAATAAACCAATTAGAAAGTAGAATTGTAGATGTTTGATTTCATACATATTTCTGCAGATTTTTGGTTACTGAGCTTCACAGATACTCTGATAGTCATTTGTGCTTGTCTCTCCTACTCGAGAGTAGTGCTAGACCCAATCTTTCACGTCTTAAGAGAGAAGCAAGTGACTAGTTAAATTTCTAGAATACAGATTTTATTTGGTGGTGAAAAATTTTAGAAATTTTAAATAGTTTATGAACAAAAAATAATAGTATTATTTTATTTTAGTGTTAATGCTTTGTTTTTCATATTAACAGGTTGAATAGCAGTGACACAGATGGAGAGCCCATGTATATTCAGATGGTAACAGCACTAGTTCTGCAACTTATTCAATGTGTTGTGCACTTACCATCAGCAGAAAAAGATTCTAATTCGGATGAGGAATTGAACAAAAAAGTAAGGAAGTTATTTTCAAAGAACTCCATAATTTTATTTGGTGCAGGAATAATTGTGTGCTTATGAATATTATATTCTGTGATGGTGGTCCAGTAATTAGACAGTGTAATTTTGTCTGCAGTAATAATTTGATAGATGAAAGATGTTAATGTTTCTATGTTAAAGTGCTAGATTAATAAGTTTCTTATTTTTAGGTGGATCAAGATGTGCTTATTACTAACTCATATGAAACAGCCATGAGAACAGCACAAAATTTCCTTTCTATTTTTCTTAAAAAGTAAGTACTGTTACATTCTTTAGTATATTGATGAAACCAACTCTGAATTAAATCTTGCACCTTGAGATAAACCTAATTACTTAGTAATGCTAAATTCCTACTAGTGAAGTTACTTACAACAATGTACTTTATAAATCTTTAAAAATTTTCCTCTCTAGACAAAACTTCTTATAGCATAGAAATCCTGCAGAGAGTTCTTAATATGTTTAAGAATCGGTCAGATATTTTATGTAGGTCTCTATCAGCAGTCTGTTACACAGATTCACAAAAGTGAATAAGTACAAGTGGTGAAACCATATGTAGAAAACCTAAAACCTTTTTTACTTACAGAATCTCAGAATTGTAAGTTTTGGAGGAGGTCATTGGAGCTCATCCTGTCCAATCACCCTCCTCAGGGATGTTGTCTAGAGTAGGTTGACATGAAAGTGTCCAGGCAGGTTTTGAAAACCTCCAGAGAAGAATTTAAACTTCTCTGGGCAGCTTCTTCTTACTTATCCTTGACTTCTAAAATTATTCTGTAATTCTGATAATATTCCAGTGTTGTTTTTTTTTCCTTTTAGAATCATATTAAACTTCTTTTTCTGGTTAATGATAGGATTACTCATGTTTATATCGGGAGAAAAGCTAAGATGATTCTAAAATTTGCTTACATAATGCATTTTCTTTTAAAAAGATGTGGTAGTAAACAAGGAGAAGAAGATTACAGGCCTCTGTTTGAGAACTTCATTCAAGATCTTCTTTCCACTGTCAATAAACCAGAATGGCCAGCTGCAGAGTTGCTGCTTAGCTTACTAGGAAGGTTATTGGTAAGTTGCTTTTGACTATGATACATAAATACAGGACGTATTTACTTCAGCTCCAGTTATTTACAGGAATGCTTTCTGGTAGTTGATGCATATACAACATACAAGGATTTTCTTTTGTTGCTATAGATAATAAAATTTAGGTCAGAAAATCATTGCTACACAACTTGGGAAGAGTTATAGCTTTACTGTTGCTCATGGAATCATTGAATCACCAAGGTTAGAAAAGACCTCCAAGATCATCCAGTCCAACTGTCTACCTATGACCAATACTTCCCAGTAAACACATCCATCAGTATATCTAAACATTTCTTGAACACCTCCAGGCACAGTGACTCCGCCACCTTCCTAGGGAGCACATTCCAATGCCTGACCACTTTCTTGGAGAAGTAGCATTTCCTAATGTCCAAATTCAACCACCCCTGGCACAACTTGAGGCTGACCCCTCCCCACCCCGAGCCTCCTTTTCTCCAGATTAAACAATCCCAGCTTACTCAGCTGCACCTCATAATACTTGTGCTCCAGATCTCTCACCAGCTTCACTGCCACTCTCTGAACTCATTCCAGTGCCTCAGTGTCTTTCTTGTAGTGAGGGGCCCAAAACTGAACGCAGTACTTAAAGTCCACTTCTACTATTCCATAACTTTTTACACTTTAAAAAAGACACTTTATAACATCTAGATGATAGTGCAGATATTCATTTTGAGTAAAATCAGACTTATGGCTGTAGATATTCACTTTAAACATCCTGATTTTTTGTTTAGCATAGGTCATGAAAACTGTTAATTAAGTAGATAATTTTTATACCAACAATAGTACATTTGCTTGTGGAACATGAAATTTTAGAGAATGTATATGTTTTTGCTATCGTGTTTCTATAAAGTTCTTCTTTGGTTTTATGATGTAATTAACATGATAATTTCACTGAATAATTAGTGTTGAAGGATCTCTGGAAGTCATCAGCTACAATAACCCAGCTCAAGCAGAGGCACCCAGAGTACTGTACTCAGTACCATATCCAAGTGGCTTTCAAAAATTTCCATGACAGGAGACTCCACAACTTCTCTGGACAACGTGTGCCAGTGCTTCATTGTCCACATAGTACAGAAGCACTTCCTGGTGTTCAGAAGAAACCTCGTTTTCCAGTTTGTGCCCTCTGCCTCTTGTCCTGGCACAAGACAGCATTGAAGGGAGTCTGATTCTGTGTTCTTTGCACCATCCCTTCATGTATTTATGGACATCAGTGTGATGCCCATGAACCTCCTCTTCTCCATGTTGAGTAGCCCCAGCTTTCTCTGCATCTTCTCATAGGAGAGATGCTGCAGTCCCTTGATCATCTTAGTAGCCCTCTGTTGGACACACGTCACACAGAATGTCCATGTCTCTCTTGTACAAAGGACTCAGGACTGGACACAGTATTCCAGGTGCAGCTTTACCAGTGCTGAGTAAAGGGAGGGAATTACCCTCTCTTGGCCTAGTGGTGATACTTTGCCTAATGCAGCTAGGAAAACCGTGAACCATTCTAAGGAGCAAGGGAGCTGACTCCTGTTAAACTCAGTGTCCACCAGGGTTGCTAGTTCCTATTTTTGCAGAGCTGCTTTCCATCTGGATATCCTGCGCATGTACTGGTGCCTGGGGTTGTTTCTTACCAGCTGCAGGACATTGCATTTCTCCTTATTGAAATCCATGAGATTCTTGTCAGTCCACCTCTCCAGCCTGTCCAGGTCCCTCTGAATGGCAGCAGGGCCCTCTGGTGAGTCAGCCACTCCACCCAGTTTCATGTCAGCTGCAAATTCACACCACTGGGTGCACTTTACACAGTTGTCCACATCATTAATGAAGGTGTTTACAGAACTACAGACAGCTGGAGTACTCTGCTCATTACTAGCTTTCAACTTGACTTTTTGCCACTGACCATTACACTCTGAACCTAACCATTCAGCAAGTTTTTAATCCATCTCACTGTTCATCCAGCCCACATTTCATCTTCTCTATGGGAATCTCATTATGGGGCAGTGTAAAAGACTTTGCATTGTCATTGTAAGTCCAGGCAGACAATATCTAGTGCTCCCCCATCATCCACTAGGCTGCTCATTTCTTTATAGAAGTTTATCAGGTCGAGGAAGTGTTATTTCCTTTTGGTGAATCCGTGCTGAGTACTTCTGATGATTTTTTTCTCCTTCACATGCCTGGATAGTTTCAGGAATCATCTGTTCCATCACTTCCTATGAATCCTAGTGAGGCTGACTGGCCTGTCATTTCCTGGATCACTTCTATGTACTCTGAGTGTGGTGAGGCAACAGAACAGAGAAGCTGTGGGTGCCCCCATCCCTGGAAGTGATCAAGGCCAGGTTAGATGGGGCCCTGGACAACCTGATCTAGTGAGTTGCAACCCTGCCACAGCAGAGGGTTTGGAACAAGGTGGTACCTTGGGTCACCTCCAACTCAAACCATTCTATGATCTTTCCTGCCCTTTTTGAAGGTAGAATTGACATCTAACTTCTTCCAGTCTTTGGGCACCTCTCCTAGTTGCCATAAGATTATTGAGATTATTGAGAGTGCTCTTGTGATCCTATCTGCCAGCCCCCTCACATGCATCCCATCAGGGCTCATGGATTTGTCCAGTTTTCCCTCACATGATTGTCTACCACCATCTTGCTTGAGCTTTTCACCCTGGTCTCTGGGACCAGGGGATCCTGAAGATCGTTCTCACATGTAAATATTGAAGCAAAGAAAGCATTGAATACCTCAGCCTTTTTGCTGTTCTGGATAAGCAGGTTTCTTTCAGCAGAGGGCCCACAAAAAGGGTCGTCTTTTTGTCATTGAGTTACTTGTCGTTGATGTCTTAGCCAGATTCAACCCTATCTGTGGCTGTTCAGTGTATCTCTACTCCTGCCATGTTACCTGTCTTTACTTCCACTCTCTGATTTTCAGTTTTGTGCTTGATTTTGGACAGGAGCAATTTTTGTTCTTCCATGCAGGCCTCCTGGCATTCATGCCTGACATTCTCTTTGTTTGGATGCATCACTTCTGAACTTGGAGAGGGTGATCCTGCTGTGTTGTCCTGTTGGTTAACAGAGTGGCTGAAAATCCCCCATGAGGACAGTGCTTATGATCATGAGAAGGATGCTCCTTTGTGTCTGTAGAGGGCCTCATCCACTTGTTCTTCTTAGTCACGTGGCCTGTTGCAGAAGCCAACTGTAGTGTCACTTACTCTGTCTTCCCTTTAATCCTTACTTGTAAGGTCAGTAAGTTCCTTTTGCATTCTCAGTCAGAGCTCCACGCACTCCAGCTGGTCATTGACAAGAAAGCAAAACCTTTTCCTTCTCTTGCCTGCCTATCCATCCTAAAGATCCTATGTCCTTCCACTATTCCAGTCAGGGGAGCCATCCTACCTTGTATCTCTGATGCCAATGAGATCAGAGCTCTGAAATGGCGTACATCTCTAACTCCTTTATTCCCTTACATTAGTGTACAGAGACTTAAGAAGAGTTCCTCAACATGTTATATTCTTAGAAGATGTTTGGGAAATTTTTTTATAGTGCTGCCTTGTATGGCATTTCCTTGCTAGCCTGCGTATGTTGGAGGTGGCCCCACTTATTGCTCATTTGATTGATTTTTGTGATCTTTTCCTTTCACATCACTCCATACTTTTTGTTCAGTAATCCTGTCCGTCATTCCTTCACAAAGCTGCTGGCTGTCTTCTGCCAGCTTTCTGCTGATTCCAGATAATCCTGAAGTTTCCCAAAGAAAAGCCAAAAACTGCTGTGTAACTAGCTGCATCTGTTGACTGCTTCTGTCACCTGTACTAGCAACTGGTTTAACTGGGCTTTTTTGAAAAACATGTTATGGTCCCATTCCTAGTACAATGTAACTTTCATTGTACTTGGGTGAATAATGAAGATGTATTATGGTGGTTAAGACGCTATTGAAAATGCTATCTGCTCTGTTGGACATCTAGTTTATTTTATGAGAGTATAATGTGTAAAAAATTTAACAGTTATTATTTTTAGTTAGAGACAATAAAGGGAAAAATTAAAACAAAATGAGTTGTGTATCCAGGGTGTGATAATAAATGACATAATTGAGTATGCAAGTTAGGTATAATTCTCAATGAAGTCACACAGAATATTGAGAAGAATTGCAGCTTCATAAATTATTATTACATCCGCTTTTCTTAGGTTCACCAATTCAGTAATAAATCAACAGAAATGGCTTTAAGAGTTGCATCACTTGACTATCTTGGAACTGTAGCTGCAAGACTGAGGAAGGATGCAGTCACTAGCAAAATGGATCAAGGATCTATAGCTAGAATCCTCAAACAGGTATGTGAGAAGTCCCATGCCAGCTGGACTGAGCTGGATTGCTATGTATCTATTCAAATATTTGAAATCCATGAAGATTTGTTCATAACAACATAACAACAATAAACAGAAAACTGACAAGTTCATCGAAAAACTGGCATATGGAGAATCAGTTTTATAATTGTTCAGGAAGCTGAAGAAAATGTGTTTGGTTTATAAGAATCACATTTTTTTTAGTTCTCGTGTCTTTCTTGCATCAGCTACCTATTGATTAAGTTGTTATTTACAATAGTAAAACACACTTTACTGTAACAATACAGAGGAAATAATGGAGCTACAGTAGTAGCTGAATTCTATCTTAAAAGGCATTAAAACTATCATAGAATGTCAGGAATTGGAAGGGACCTTGAAAGATGATGTAGTCCAGTCCCCCTGCTGGAGCAGGATCACCTAAATTAGGTCACACAGGAATGTGTCCAGGCAGGTTTTGAGTGACTCCAGAGAAAGAGACCCCACAGCCTTCCTGGGCGGCCTGTTCTGGTGTTCTGTTACCTAACTATAGAAGGTGTTTTTTTCTCATATTTATGTGGAACCTCCTGAGTTCCAGCTTGCACCCACTGCCCCTTCTCCTATATTGGATGTCAGTGAGAAGAGTCTGGCTCCATCTTCCTGACACTCCCCTTTACATATTTATAAACATTAATGAGGTCACCCTTCAGTCTCTTCTTCTGCAAGCTAGAGAGACCCAGCTCCCTCAGTCTTTCAAGATATTCCACAGTGATTGATGGATACTTATGACTGTTTACTGTGGTTTGGACTCTTCAGCCATGTAATTAGATCTTTGGAAAAATCTATTCTCTTTTGATGTTTTTAAATAATAGATACTTTTCTTTGAAATGTATCAGTTTGACAAGTTGATTTAGACGCTTGTTGATGCTTTTCATTAGCTTATCTCCTTATGCCTTGATCTTGTGGACTTGTAACTGTGCCTTTTCCCACTTGCTGGTGTTTGCAAGCTATATTATGTGTTGCAGTTGTGACAAAATTCTCAGTCTCTGCTTTTCATGCTGAATTTTAGATGCTTTAAGTTGTGAGATTTATTGCTGAAGAAGAAAAATGTTTTCTAACCAAAGAAGTGTAAAAAATTATTCTATTTAGAGTTTTATTATCAATATTGAATATGATTTGTTGCAGGCATTTAGTGTTGTTCTTTTTTATTATTTGTGTTTCCATATTTCTTTTTATTTGACTTTTTGCCCTTTATGGCTTGTTCACCTGAGGTGTCACTGTTCTGTTTCTGTATTTTATTGTTGGTGACAACTTTTAAAGGTTAAAATTCATGTCATTCTACACTGTGTTATTTCAGTGTTTTTTTTTTTTTTCTCACTGAGATGGAATCTTAACATGCTATCACAGATGAGAATTAATTGGATCAGTCAGTGTGTTTTAGAAACAGTCCTATGCTGGTTTTAATCCCTTTTAGACTTTGACTTCACAAACTTTGATTTAGTTTGGATGCAGTTTACAGGTAATAAAAAGCTGTTAATGTTTCACAATTATCAAAACAGCAAACTTCACTATATTTTATTGATGGATGTGTAAATTGTCAGATAATTATTACCACTGAGTGATACGTTGTTTCATAGCTGACTTTCCCTTCTGACAGGCTTCAGGAGGAGAAGATGATATTCAACAGCTACAAAAGGCTTTATTGGATTATCTGGATGAGAACACTGAAACCGATGCATCGTTAGTGGTAAATTTCAATTTTCTGATGTTGAGTATATATAAAAAATAATTTCAACAAAATATCTACTGAACGACTTACGACTTTCAGTCATGCATATTAGTGCTTCAGTTCAATTGTGACCCTACCTGACGTCTATTGTTGATTGTCTTTTCCAAAATAAAGTTGATGCATTAGACTCACTCAGTCTTATTATGAATCTGTTAACTTCCTTCTTCCATATCTTTTGTTTTTGTTTCTATGTGTTCTCTATCTATCCAGTTTTCTCGGAAGTTTTATATAGCGCAGTGGTTTCGGGATACAACTATGGAGACAGAGAAGGCAATTAAATCTCAGAAGGATGAGGATTCATCTGAAGGAACTCATCACGCAAAAGATGTTGAGACCACAGGACAAATCATGCACAGAGCAGAAAGTCGCAAGAAGTTTCTTCGCAGCATCATTAAAACTGCTCCATCTCAGTTTAGTACATTAAAGTATGTTTCAGAACTGCTGATTTCTTTAATAACCTTTATGTGTATAAATCTTATGCATTTGATGTTCTAAATTATTTTTTAATAAGCATGTCCTAATTATCACATTTAATTTGTTGCAGGATTTATTCTGATACCGTGGACTATGAGGATGCATGTTTGATTGTTCGCTACTTGGCCTCTATGAGGCCGTTTGCCCAGAGCTTCGATATTTATTTAACACAGGTAAACTGTGCCAGTAGTCTTAGTACATTGAAACATAGCTTCTTTCTGATGCCAAACAATTTTAGAGCAGTGTGCAGTAATACCTGTTCATTGTTGAGTACAGGTAGTTATCATGCCTTGACCACATGCTTTCATTTTCTGTACTGATGACATAAGTGATTCTTTTTCTTTCATGGTTGTTATATGTCATACTGAGCATGTGTTATTTTGTGTATGAATACAACAGTCATTATATTGTGCAGGTGTGCAAATTTCTGTCAGATGCATGTTCATTTGGTAATGCAGACTCATGAAATGTATCTTATCTTATTTGAAAATATAAGCCATTTGGTCATTTATTTGCACATGGGCATGTTATTATTACGTTGGAAGTTGTTTGACCAGTGTGATTTCTTCCCTTTTTCTGAGAGAAGAGAAATAGCACGTTGTCATGGTGACATATTTGAACTTAAGAAATGGCTTAGATTGCACTACTTTATGTTGATTTGCGTAGGGAGACAACTGTAGTTACAATATCCAAATCTGGTTTTCCTGTTTTTAAAGAAAATGGTGAAAGCTGCTTATTAATGGCAAAAGTAGAGTTTAAAGTAAAGGGATATAGAATAAACATATTGCCCTTGTGTAAGTCCTGTTTGGACTAGTCTTAGATCCTAACAAAAAGCCATGCCTACAAACATCATTGACATGCAGCTCTGAGAGTATATATTCAGTTTTTGGTAGGCAGATATTCTCGTTTAAATTAAATAGTTTGCATGTTACTCTTTTTCATTTTTGCTTGTGTTAAGCATTGTTTACTACCTTCCTAAAGCAACTTAAACTATTTTTGTTTTCTTGTTAGATCCTGCGTGTTCTTGGTGAAAATGCAATTGCTGTTCGAACAAAAGCCATGAAGTGTTTGTCTGAGGTTGTTGCTGTAGATCCCAGTATTCTAGCCAGGGTAAAAATGAAATATCCATTATGCATATGCATAAAACCTGTCAAGCTTAAAAGAAGTCATTATTTCTTATTTTGTATTTGTTTTATCTGTTGTTCTTAGCCGGATATGCAGCGGGGTGTTCATGGACGGTTAATGGATAACTCCACTAGTGTACGGGAAGCAGCTGTGGAGCTGCTTGGCCGATTTGTGCTCTGTCGTCCTCAGCTTGCTGAGCAGTATTATGACATGCTGATTGAAAGAATATTGGTATGGTGACTTTTGATATTCATGATTAAATGACATTGGGAAACTTGTTTTCAGCAGAGTTTGTATGTTTAATAATTTAGAATTATGATCCCAAAAAGTAAATTATAATTTAATATTTTAAATGAATAGTATCACCCTGGTACTTCCAACCTTGTGAAATGTATTCTTGTTTCTGGTGAGGCTTTTTTACGTCAGAAAATGTAATATGTGCAGAAAGCAGAATCAGGATTTGTGTTCCTTTTGATTCCACTGATGAGGAACAAGCTAGGTTTAATGAGGAATTATTTCATATCTGTGAAGTCTGAGATGTGGATCACTGCAAGTTATCTGGGGGATAGTGGAAAAGATCCACAACACAGTAGTCTAAACTTGACATTTGTATTAATATTAAATTAAAGGGGAAAAAAAAAAAAAGGAAGAAAAACTGCTTTATTTTTCTGTACTATGTTTTTTGAAAGGTGTTGTTTTAAAGTTTTTATACAGACTGCTTTCTTTTGTCTAGATGTTCAAATAAAATAGAATGTTAATTTAACTGTGAGTTAACATTAGCTTTTAGTATCCATGTCAGGCAAGTTTTTAGTCAAGTACAGTTCATTTGCTGCAATTATGGCATGAAATATTTGTGAACGATCCTATGCTTTTAAGCATCAAAGCATCTTGTGTATTCCAGTAATATAGGTATAGCATCACTGCATCTAGCTTGCAAGCCATGGAATTACATGTTTGCAACAGCATGAGTTCTTAAAGCAGTGTGTAAGTGGAGGAAGCATTTCAGCATACTGGGCATTCAGCCAACCCTTTAGAATTGTTTCAAATAATGTGGTAGAAGTTTAAGCTGACCTTTCACATAAGTACACTCTAAAATATTTTAGCTGCTTTTTCTAAATACATTTTCCAAATTAGTTAATGTTCAAATATTAGTTAATTTAACTCATAAATTAATTCATTTGTCTGATTTGTTTTCAAGAGTAATGCTTTTCTCATCACAGGATACTGGTATCAGTGTCAGAAAAAGAGTCATAAAGATACTTAGGGATATCTGCATTGAACAACCAACGTTTCCCAAAATTACAGAGATGTGTGTGAAAATGATTCGGAGAGTCAATGATGAAGAAGGCATTAAGGTAGAATAAATGCATAAACCTCAAGATGAACATTGTTTTCTAAAGTTTGCTTTGTTTGTAAATATTGTACTCAGTACTTGTAACTAGTTTGTTAATAGTTACTAACAAGTGAAATTGACATATAAAAATCCTTTCTGCAAAGAAAATAAGCTTTAGGACAAAGTTAACTGCTTCACATCGGAATATGCCAGATGTGGAAGTTCTACTTGTAAGTCATTTTGAGGTATTTCTGTGTGCTTCTCTTGCATTAATTCTAAACATTTAATGAATTACTTACTTGACCTGAAATGTTATTTATATGATCACATTCTACTCTTCCTGCATTGCATATGCTAAAGGGCAGCAAATTACGATTAAATGATAAATCACAAATTTGACAATGAAGTTTTTGTTTAATTCGGCAACGCAATTTGCAAAATAACTGGGTAATTAAGAATATACCTATAGTAGTTTTGCATCAAACTTTTAGTAGGATTAGAAATCTTCAACTTTACAGTCATGGCATGTATTTTTACCACTTGAGACTCATTAATGTCGAGTGGCATTCAGAAGAGGCTTTTAATCAAGATGTAGGATCCAAGGTACTGGAGGCTGAATCCAAGATTCTGCAACAAGAGGAGGGTGACCTTATTCTCTCTGCTGCTTTTCAACAACCTCAGAAAAGTGTGGCTGTGTCTCAACAACACATTTTTATGCCTCTGTGGGTCAGGAGAGATTTTACAACTGTATAAGCAATGCAATAATAATTTTTTCTCTCTTCCATTCTATTCCACCTTTTCTACCATCAAAAACATTGGAAGAGAACCTGCTTCCTAAATTTGACTGGGGTGGTTTCTCTACTCCACCTTATCCAACTGAAAACTCCAAAGTAATCTTTCACTGTGCTAATTCTGCTATAAGAATCATAATCTTGTGTTCGGTTATTTTCCCAAAGAATGCAAATGAATGAAGAAAACTTGTAATCATGCGTACAGAATGTTTCTGTAGCATTAATTCCCAGTGATCAGTTGGTACTTGCACTTGTTTAGAAGCCAGTGTAGCCAGGAGAGAAGAGTCTGCCTCAGACTCTACAATTGTCTTACTTATTTTGAGTAATTTCTTATGAAATTGTATGTGTCATGAGCAAACCTAATATGATAGAACAGTTACATACCAGGATATGGGTTTTTTTGTTTTTTTTTTTCCTTTCAGAAATTAGTAAATGAGACATTCCAGAAGCTGTGGTTTACTCCAACTCCACACCATGACAAAGAAGCAATGACTAGGAAAATACTGAACATCACTGATGTGGTATGTTATACGAACAAAATTTGAATTAAATTGTATGCAAAACTTGATTATGTTTTTTGTATCTTAGAAGCATTATCTGTAGTCTTTTAGAAACAAAAAGAAACAAAATTAACTTACTTGTCAGGTAAGTCAGGTGGTTTTCAATTCATCTTAACTGAGCTCTTCTGATAATTCTACTTCAGAGCACCTGCATGATGATGTTAAGGATTGGTTTGTTTATAAAAAAATGTATATGTATACAAATTCATTTTTTATATGTCAAGCTTTGATTTGTACAAGAAGTTCTACAAAACCAAAATTTGCAATGGCCAGTAAAATATTCTGAAAATGCTTAAATTATAAGAACTATTTTCAAATGTATAAAATTGCTTCTAATCTCCAAAGATACAAAAGCACTGCACCCAGTGCATATGTGGTAGTTTCACCCTGACTGACAGCTGAAATCCACCATAGCTATTCTCACATTCCCCCACCTCAAAGGAAAAGGAGAAGAAAAACACAATGGAAGAGAGTTCAAGTGTCACAATAAGGGCAGGGAGATGGCTCAACATGGGTGAAAACAGAATCAGCATAGGAAGATTAGAGTAATTTATTGCTTGTTCCTAGCAGACCAGAGCAGTGAGGACCAAAAATATACTGAAAACATCTTCCTCCCCCTCCACTCTCATCTGCATCCTCCCCTTGAAGGGAACAAGAGAACAGGGAATGGCAGCCCATAATTCTTCTTCTCTACCAATTCTCTGTTCCTGCTCCGTATGAGATCCCTCCCATGAGATGTCATCCTCCCTGAACTGATCTTCACGGACTTCCTGCAAGATGGCAGCTCTAAGAGTGCTGTCCCAGCACAGTTCTCTATTATGGGGCTCACCCTTCAGGAGCTTGGTGCTCAAGCACTGTTCCCTGTAGATGGCAGCTCCCCCAGCCCACCTGCCCCACAGCAGGCTGCTCCCCATGGGCTGCAGCTCCTACCCCGGACTGCTCCTGTGGGGGCTCTCCATTGGCTGCAGCTTTCTTCAGGCCTCATCCACTGCTGCACCATGGTCTTCTCCATGGCTGCATGTGCAGATCTGCTGTGTGTGGTGCCCATGGGCTTCAGAGGGACAAGCTTCTCCACCTTGGGCCTCTCCTGGGCTGCAGAGAAATTCAGCTCCATGCCCGGAACACCTCCTTCCCTAATTCTATACTGACCTTAGTGCTTGAAGGGCTGCTTCTATCTACATTTTCTTACTTCTTTCCCTCAGTTGCTGCTGCTGTATATCAGTTTTTGCCTTAAATACAAAAAAGGTGCAACCAATGTTATTGCTTCAGTTCCTGCCTGTGGCAGATTCCTTTTGGAGCAGCTGAAGCTGCCTATGATCTGTCAGCAGAGCTTCTGGGCTCTGCTTTTGGTATCTTCCTCTATGGCCCCCTTGCCACCAAAACCTCATCACATACACTTTATATAGTGTAGTAAAATATGTGTATACTGTTATTGAAGTTCTTCAGATTCCTCTTTTAACTGGTTGATTTTCATTACTGCTTTTAGGTGGCAGCTTGTAGGGATACAGGGTATGATTGGTTTGAGCAGCTTCTTCAAAATGTGAGTATTACATTTGTAAGGTATGAGACTACTGTTATAAGAATATTAACATTTCTTTTGGTACTAAAACACGTTAGAAGGAGACTACAGGAGCAATCATTTAAAGTAAATTCAGTTGCTGCTCTTTAAACACAACCTTTTTTTGTTGTACTATTTTGCTTTATTGCTACAGTTTTCTTTGTCTCTGATGCTAGTTTCTGTATTTCTGTATGATCTGTTTTAGAAATATTTTATATACTGATCTTCATTTTGGGAAGTTTTAGGGTGTTTTGTTTTGTTCTTTAAATTCATGTTATCTTCAGTAATGACTAACATAATGTGAAGGCCACAGCAAGGAATTTAATTCTGAAATGAGTATCTGATGTGATGTTGATTTTTTTTTTCAGTTGTATATAAGTGTATTTTCATATCTAACATTTGTTACAATTGAGTATTAGCAGTGATTATTTAGAATACTGCTTACTTCTACATCATATTTTACTCATTTTTATAAGATATGAGCATGCTTTGTTTACATCTGCTAACTGTGGTATCTTTCTCATCTACTTTGTGTATGCTTTGGTTAATTTTCAAGGTACAAAAGCATGATTAGAGGAACTAAAGGTCTCAGAGTCTCAGAATACCTTACTTTAGTCTGGAGTGCCATGAAAATAGTTTGCCAAATAAACTGGCTGAAAGCTTGGACTGAAGAAAAGGCTATTTGTAAAGGATCAAGCCTTGTTAAAGGATTTCAGGGGTATAATTTCAATACCCTCAGTCATACAAAAGAAAGTTCAAACTGTTTCACCTTATTTTCATGTTTTTGCTTTATGTAAAAAATGTTCCTCTTTGCCCTTTTTTATCTTTCCTAAACGTTTTTAACATTCTGTTAGTTACTGTTGGCAATATAAGTGGCTAATTGTTTTCCTTACAATTCATGAAGCTTTAAGTTAGCTTTTGTCCCAGCGCAAGCATCATCAGAATTACTCTCCTTCAGATGTAGGTTTTTGGTGTTTGTTTTTTTTTTTACTTTTCTTGCATTTTAAATTTATTTCCTGCTTCCTTTTAAGTTTTTCTTCATCACCTAACTTTTATGGAATAAAAGTTATATAGGATAAAGAAATTGTTTAGTAGCAAGCAAAATCCTTGATTAGTTGTAGTAATTATGGGTCCCTGGGCAGCCTGATCTAGTATTAGATCTGAAGCTTGGGTGCCCTGCCTGTGGCAGAGGGGTTGGAACTTGATGGTCCTTGCGGTCTCTTCCAGTCCAAGCCATTCTATGATTCTATGATAAAACCAGTATGCATTCTACCTATTCTATCTATTCTATAAATGAATATATCCTTACAGTTAAATCATTTTCTGTTTCATTTGCTATAGCTGTTGAAGTCAGAAGAGGATGCCTCATATAAACCTGTGAAGAAGGCTTGTACTCAACTTGTTGACAATTTGGTTGAGCACATCCTTAAATATGAAGAGTCTTTATCAGGTAAGTCTATTTAGAATTCAGTATCTAAACTGCACTGAATTTTATATAAAACTGTAACGGTCATTGTTAAAATTACTGTAATGAAAAGTTACTTTTACAGAATTACTACTAAAAAATGAGCAGTAGTGAATTATTGCATGTAAGCTCCTTTTTGAGGTACTTTTGAGGACAGTATAGTGATAAAGCTTCCCTAATTTTCTCTATACAACCAAAATAATAGAACTTCAAAAATATTTGTTAAAACTTTTAGATCACTAAAAGAAAAAAAATATGTTATTTGCCTTAATATATTCTACAGTTGTAAAATAGGAATCATTGGCTGAGACAGTGTATTGTAGGCAGTATTTTAGTATTAAAATGTAATAATGTCTGTTCTTATTATTTCACTTACTTTGTGATTATATGCAAGTGTTAACAGATTATGTTCTCATTTCCAATGCTCTTAGCTAAGTAGAATATATAAGGATATTCTGCATTGATAGATGGAAAAATATGTCTTGAAAAATACATTACTATGATGTTTCGGTCATATGTTTCTAATAAATCAATTAATATATGGATCTAATATCACGTTTTCTCATTTTTGCAGATTCTGACAACAAAGGAGTAAATTCTGGTCGCTTGGTTGCTTGTATAACCACTTTGTTCTTATTCAGCAAAATCAGGCCCCAGTTAATGGTCAAACATGCCATGACCATGCAGCCATATCTGGCCACTAAATGTAGTGTAAGTAGAGAAAATTTGAATATCAGCCTTCATTTTTTCCCTCCCAGATAATAAGCAAAGAATTTAACGGCTGCTTTAAATACTTGCTGGAATTGAAGTAGGAAAAGAGAAATAAAATAGTATTTCTGTTTCATGAGCTGAAGATGTTAGGTTCTTTTGATCATCTCTGTAGCTTATAAGTTTTACAGTGCAATGAAATGGCAACTTCTGCCTCTTTAAGGACTGAAACCCAGCTATTCACCTGTTATATAATAATTTCTTAAAATTATTGTCTCTCAGTCAGTCTTGACTTAAGATGTAATATATTAATATCGGACTAAACATGGTATGGTTCTGTGTGGCACTATGATTTAACCTATATCTAATATAGCAGAACGAGACTGTCCTTCTCTATTCTTTTCAACACTTAACCTCTCTGTTCTCTACCATCCACCTATCCAGCCTTGGTTTTTTGTGTTCCCTTATGAGACAGTTTAGTTTAGAAACATGTTTGAGAGATATAATGCTAAACCACTCAGACCAGTAAAATTCTCCACCTGCTCTGAAAAACTGTGGAGCTTTCTGGCATTTTGATTTGCACAGTGGGCTCAGTGAATCATTGATTTGCCAGAAGAAGCAGGGCAGATCACATTGCTGTGATTAAAAGAAGAGAATGGCTGACTGGCTGGCAGCACTGCAATTACATTAGGTTAGCTGCCCTTGAAAGGATGAGTTTATTATCAGATGAGCTTATAGGTGTATCTTAGCATTTTTAGCTCTGGAATATTCTATAGGCACACCTACAAACTTTTATAGTTGCTTCTAATTAAACAGAGGATTAAAAAGAAATTATTTGCTGTAACATCTCCTTAGTGGTTTTCATCAGTTTTTTACTTTTAGAAGTTGAGATTAATTGTAGAATATGATAAATTGATTGATACAGTGTATGGCAATTATCATGATTAGTATGCCTGATTTGTCAAAATGTCAATTTTTGTCAGGACATATATTTAATATATGCAGTGTTTTCCACAGATCTTTCAGTTACAGTCCTCATGGTTATTCAAGCTATTAATCATTTTTAATTGTAATTTTTACATTTGAGGACATAGTGTGACTTCATTTGTTACCCAGTGTTGTGTTCCCTGGCGTATGTGTCAGGAAGTGTTCTGTAATCTTATTGTAGAGCTCTTAAAAAAAAAGAAGAATCAATTAGTTAAATACAATGCCATGACAAAAAACTCGAAAGTTTTTAAACCTCCATACAGAAATGAAAACTAAAGTTAGGCTACTACATACTTTTTTCCAGAGGTTTCATAAAAAATAGGAACTAGCTCTCAAAACAATAAGCAGATAGCAGATTGAAACTATTTAAATAGCCTACTAAATGATTACTAAGTGCCTCAGTCATATTTTACATATGTTGGAATTTTTGGCTGTCAGTGCATATTAATAAAACTTAGTTTATAATTAACAACGAGAAATGTTGTTAATTAACTCTGTGAATGCTGTTGTTTCAGACTCAGAATGATTTCATGGTGATCTGCAATGTTGCAAAAATCTTAGAGCTTGTTGTGCCACTAATGGAGCACCCAAGTGAGACCTTCCTAGCCACTATTGAGGAGGACCTCATGAAACTCATCATCAAATATGGCATGACAGTAAGCTTTAAATTGCTGATATTCAGTTTCTGATTCAGTTTCACAGTTCTCATTTAAAGAAAGTCTGTCTTCATTATAAAGTTGCTTATACATCAGATAAAAAAGGATTTATTGGTTTGATGGACATTTATGTATCACTGATATGTAAAATCTGCTCTGAAAGTAATGCCTTCTATTTTATTATGTTAGCTCACAGTGTCAGAGGTGGGTGTTGGTGGAATGGCAGCAGAGGTTGAAACCTTCTACCAATATTCCATTAGGTTTTGTTGCCATGTGACAGATGCCAGCAGTGGGGCAGTCTGACAAAATCAAATCAGACATGGAAGTATGCATAAAGTGAAGATGAGTCATTGAATTCCTCTATGCAGAATAAATGGCAATCATTGACATTCATCCACTCTTGCTCAATGTTTATGAAAACCAAACAGTGAGTGTGAGCACTGTGAGGGGGTGGATGTTGCTTTTCTGTGCTGATGACAATAACGTGAAAGATAAGCCACATTCCAGATGGCCATGTTGGCAAACCATGAAATGAAGAATCTCTTGATCAGCTCATCTACACGAATTGGCTAATGGTGGTGACTACATTGAAAAATAATTTTGTAGCTGAGAATTTGCTCTATCTTTGTGTCTGCTGTAGTTTCCATGAAAATAAGCTAGGAGGCATTACTTTGCATACATAGTTTAAATGATTATGAGTTTGGGTAGGTTTTCAAAGCAGTCTAGGAGACTGACTGTTGGAGTGTTTGTTTTCATTATACATAATTCCATAAGAATTTCAAGTTTAAATTCTAATTACATGATTAATTTGTAAATCTTGCTCCTAGGTTGTTCAACATTGTGTGAGCTGCCTTGGGTCCGTGGTGAATAAGGTCACCCAGAATTACAAGTTTGTGTGGGCCTGTTTTAATAGATACTATGGTAAGTAAAATCATAACATTATTTTTTCAGTTTTGGTTACAAGTCTTAGGGATGCACCATGTTTAAACAATGTAATTAAAACTTTTACTGTAGGTGCACTTTCAAAATTAAAAAGTCAACACCAAGAAGACCCCAACAGTACAATACTTACTGCCAATAAACCAGCACTCCTTAGATCACTTTTCACTGTTGGAGCACTGTGTCGGCATTTTGATTTTGACCATGAAGATTTTAAGGGCAACAGTAAGGTAAAAGTAACTCATATTTACTCTCCAAATCTTATGTATATTGAATGCTTTACTTTTATTTGAAAGTACAGCATTCCTTGCTGCTCAAAGCTATGTGTTTTTCATAATGCATGCAGTAATATTTTTTGGTTTGTAAGTCCGTGTAAGGGCTGTGCATTAATACTGTGTATCTCCTTTACTTTTTGTTTTTTATGGGTTTTGTAAGAGATTAAAAACATTTGTTTCATCTCCAAATAGCTGTTATTTTTTTGTTTTAATTTGCTCAGGTTAACATTAAGGATAAAGTACTTGAACTGCTGATGTATTTTACAAAGCATTCAGATGAAGAAGTACAGACAAAAGCCATTATTGGCCTGGGTAAGACATGCTAATAGTTTTTGTTCTTCTGCAGGAACATAGATTTTTCTGTAGTAAAAGGGAAATTTATATAAAACCGGACTTCACTGCCTGTTTATTTGACAAATTGCTAGGCAAATGTTGTCAAAGGAATGGTAGCTGTGTGTGTCTGCTGCAGGGTTTTGACAGAGAATACTTGTTGATGTGTGTCTAAATTTTAAAAAGCAATTGATTTCTAAAGTAGTTGAGATGTTATTTTTTCCCCCCACATGGAGATACGTTGTAGCTTCAATTCTAGTTTTTCAGTCCTCAAGACATCATTAAGGAATAACTAGAAAAAGTGCTGGGAATGTCCTGAGCATTCTGAATATAGCTGGATCTTCTGCGGGAGTCAGGGGAACTCTGGCAACTTATGCCAAGAGGGAGACGTTCTGTGAGATTTCATTGATAATTCCATGGCCTAAGTATAGATTTCTGCCCTAGGATTTTGTCTGTATTTCAGTTTTAAATAGGTGCTTTGTCTGAAGGCAATAGTATGATGTATGTGACTTGCAGTGGTACTTAAATTTCCATTGAGTTTTCTGTGTCACATTCATCCTCTGCTTGATACACTATATACTTATAAGAGGACCTTGTTTGGGCAGATTGATTTCCGGGCAGATTGATTGGTTTCTGTTCTCATGCATGTGAGCTTGCTATAATTTAGCTGTGAGCTATAGTTTCACTATGGAAAAGAATTTGCCTCATTATGCTGATGTTTTGATCACTTTTTAGATGATTCTAAGAACCAAGACTTATTCTTGTTGTGATATTCTGTGAGAAACCATTTCAAACATCTAGGCAGGGCTAATCACTTTGGAGTAGCTTCAGATGCAGAAGCAATGCTACAGTGTTCTGGACTAGCTTTTCAAAGCACTTCACCGAGGTGCAGAACACTACCTGTATTTTGATCTTATTTAATTGTTCTCCCCGGGATACATACTGCATGTAGGACAGAGGCTACCAGGCTGTAGGCATGGTTGCTTTACTCACAGATGCTGACAATATTGCATTAGCCAAAAATGTTGCTAAATTAATCTGAACTGTGATCAGTTTGGGGGAAAGGGTAGAAATAGAATAGGCTTTTTTTTTACTCTCTGCCTGTAATCACCTTGTTCCTCATTTTAATTAAACTTCAGACAACTGTTTTAAGTGGCACATTGATCTAATCCGTGTTTGCATTCTATTTGAGGACTAGCTGCTGCAAGTGTCCAGATGTGGTATACAGGACAAAGTTCCATCTTACTGGCTGTTAACTGAACCATTGTCAAGTCATTCAACATTTGTTGCACAACAAGATTGAAAGGATTAGCAAGCAATTTTAACATTCATATACAGTTAAAGATTCACATGGAGAACTAGTTGCTAGTGAGTCCTGTCAGTGAGGGCACTAAGCAGGTTTAGCATTTGCTGTGGTATGTATCAATCCGGTTGAGGAATTCAGCTTAACTCTAAATCTTTGAGGAGTAATTGTGGTTCTTTTCCCAGTGTACCTTTGTCAGGTTGAGGATTTAAAATTTAGATAGTTAATATAGCGAAAACTCCAACTATCTAACAGGTGCAGTCTGACTTGGCCAAGGCTCACTCTTAACAGAATGAACATAGCAGGTATTTTATGTTTCATTCTCTGTGAGAAATTATTATACCAAATAAGATTTCTTCCCCAATTACAGAACATGGAATGTAAGCATCTCTTTGAGAATACTGGTGTTTTTAAACTCCTTTGAGTGACTAAAGGAAGGAATGGATTATGGGCTGTTACACATACATATGCTCACGCTTTTGTTTTTATTTTAAATTAACCTGAAAAATGGATTGAATTTGCTCAGACACGATTAACTTACGAACATTACTATACAACTGTACAGAGTATACTGTATACTTCAGAGACCATCATCACTATTTTTCTTCTTTTTTCCCTTTTTCCCCTCAACATCCTCTGCCTTCTGTACTCTTCTTGTTTTGCGATTGAAATAAGGTCAGTCAGACTGAGGTTTTGCCCTAGAGTTAGCCATTATCCATACTGTCTTTACAGAGCCATTTTCAATAATCTAGCTCAGTCTTCCCAGCATTACAGCTGCTTTAATACATTGCATAATTTTTTATTATTTTTGCTGTCACTTTTTTCTCATTTAGTTTTTTATGTTGTCTCTTTGTTCATCAAGGGCTTCCTGTAGTCACTTAATGTCCACTTTTCTTTAACAGCCAAAAAAAAATGAAAAAATAAAAAAAATAAACATAGTTAAAATAGAGACATAGTGTTCCTATTACTGTTTTTTATGAAACAATGAAGAGTTGTCAGCAGCAGTTCTAAATCTACACACATAATCTGTAATGGTACATACAGTTGTTAATTCATATTCAAGTTTTTATGAAATAAAGACTTCTCAGACTAAGAGAAAGCCAATTCTTTCTGAAGGTAAAGCTGCATTTGAAAACATTTTGTAGTTGTATCTTCTGAAAGTTGTAGTTTTGGAAGCACTTACAGAGAGTTTTCAGGAGTCCTTACTAGGTATATGATTGATGATAGCAGGAGGTATAAATTTTATTTTACTCGTTCACTGCGTTATTGTTATTGTCTTTTAAGATTTTATTTTCAAGTGCTTGTCATTTTTATCAGTTTTTCTATAACCAGCTACTTCTAGTTATGTTCTTCACTTGTTCTCTAGAGAGCTTCTAATCATTTAGGTGCAGACCACCACACTGGTTGTGCTTCTGGATGCATATAACACTTCTTTCTGCAGCTGCCCTGGGTCAGCATCCTGTATTTATCAAGTGTATTGCAAGTGTATTGCTGTAGTGGATAGAACTCCTTATAAGTTTTGAATGATGACCATGTGACAAAGCAATTCTTTTTGGACTAGAAAAGCAATACTGTTGCAGTAATGGGAGGACATACATTTCATACCTTTGTTTTGTAGCAAGACTTAAAAAATAGTTATACAATTCCTATATTATATAATAATGTAGAATATGTCCTATTTTTCCACCCTTAGGATTTGCATTTATACAACACCCAAGCTTAATGTTTGAACAGGAAGTAAAGACTCTGTACAACAGCATTCTTTCAGATAAAAACTGTTCAGTAAACCTAAAAATTCAGGTGTTAAAAAACCTCCAGACCTACTTGCAGGAGGAGGACACACGTATGCAGCAGGCAGACAGAGACTGTAAGTGCTGAGTTCTTCTGTGATAATTATTTCATCTGTGTAAAATCTAACTTTCTTGCATACAATCACTGTATATGTTAACTGAATCACTTGAAATTACTATTTATCAATAATAATGTCCATGAAGTATCCTAGAAGTATTTTCAGAATTCATTATGTGCCATAGGTAAATTGGGAAGTGTAGCTTGTTATTAATTTCAAGATGTATAAATCCCGGAAGCAATCCAAACTGTGTAATTGCTATTGTGATGATAGTAATACTTTCCATCAAAATCTTATCTGTTAATCTGTAGATACAAAAGGAGAAATAATAAGGGATTTTTAAAATGAAAAGCATTTTCTAAGGAACAAGAGTTTAATTAAGTTCACCTCTCTATTTATCTATCTTGAAGAATATTCACTATCCAATTGTTCTGTTATTCATGAGATCATAAAATGCATTCTAAGACAGCTGAAATGTTTGTGTACATAGTAAAAATTATCAATTACATGTCAATTAATGGCAAAGTAAGTTACTATATTGTGGTAAGTGTGTTGTTTTTTTGTTTTTTTTTTATCCTTTCTACAGGGAAAAAAGTAGCAAAACAGGAAGACCTGAAAGAAATGGGTGATATTTCCTCAGGGATGAGTAGTTCCATCATGCAGCTGTATCTCAAACAGGTCCTTGAGGCTTTCTTTCATACCCAGTCCAATGTACGCCACTTTGCTCTAAATGTCATTGCACTGACGTTAAACCAGGGTCTCATCCATCCTGTTCAGGTATGGTAGGCTTTTCTGATAGGGAGAATGGGGTTGTTATTGTTACAGATTTTTACACTTGCTAGGTGAATTTCCAGTGTTCCTCTTCTAGCTGTGTCACAGTGATTTCTTATTACAGCAAAGGCACTTTAAACTTTAAATATGTGTTAGCTGGCTAGCCAGTGAGATTCCAAATGTTTTTTTCTTGCCTTTGGATCAAGATGTCTAGCAAGTGACTAAAGAGCATGTACAAACTGACACAGGATCATATTACATTTCTGTTATAAATTTCAGATGTGTGCCAAGTCTCTTTCTTCTTTTTACTTTTCCACTGAAAACTGTGTCAGCTTGCCTCTACGTCAGTATCCATATACTCCAGCGTCCAAACTGTCTTCAGTTATAATCACCATTATTCTTACATAATGTTTCTATTTATATTATTTTTATTTATATTGTTTTTAATGATGCAGCCATAGTGTGTATTCAGTCAGAAGCGGTATGAGTTTTTTTAAATGGCATTTTTTAGAGTTTAAGAAAAATAGGAACACAACCTGAAACCTTGCACAACTTATACCATCATGTTTAATGCTGGTCTTTCTTGTATATTGTAGTCTGCAAAATGTAGTCTGGAGGTTAAGCTGCAGAGAGCTTCTTATTCTATACAAGAACAGTATAATGGAAGAACAAAGAGTGAGAAAGAGGTAGTATAATGACCAAATAATCATTTCATTTGTTTTTCAAGTGTGTGCCATACTTAATTGCTATGGGCACAGATCCAGAGCCCTCTATGCGAAACAAAGCTGACCAGCAGTTGGTGGAAATAGACAAAAAGTATGCTGGTTTCATTCACGTAAGTAATTCTAATGTAAACTTTTATACCATACTGTTTGTTGATGGTTTAGCTTGAGTGTGCCATGCTGCAGAAGAATATAAACTAACAATCAATATAAGCAATTGTAAAGAAGATCCCAACTCTTTCTCCTGCTCAAAGATTTCTATTTCTAAAAACAGGAAATATGTAATAGAATATAACCATATGAAGCATCAGTTTCAATTTAAAATTTCCTTTAGTTTCTAGTTCACAATATTTTCTGCACTGGATAGTACATAAGAGTATTTATTTTATAAAAGGTAAGGATAGCTGTTTCATTATGTTTAGCAGTAACTTACTTGTATATATATACTAAGGATCAGAACACCTTGCTTAAAGAAGAGGTACTTAGAGTAGTTTGTGTTCAAATTTTTAGAGCATTGAGACTTTATCGACATGTAATCTGATCATAGGCACCATGGAAGGTATTTGAAACTGGGAGATCTTGGTAAAGGAAAATCTGAGGGCTGAGTCTGCAGACTTGCAGACTTATGGCATAGTATCATTAGTTCTGGTTGAGATGTGAAGCAGAGTTGCAGAACTCTTACCTCATTCTTGGTTCAACATGTGTACTGCTTTATGGAAGTTCCAAAATCTGCCTGTATTTCTACTGAGATTGAAACACTGTATTTATTGTTCATGGTATCCAAACATATACTTAATGCAGTAGGTGAAGGCCAACTATGTTCACTCTGTAGGCAGTTCTGATATAAAACACTGTAGACATGAGGAGATAATCATGTTGAAGTGAAGAAAAGGGATTATGAGGAGAGTTGAATCTGCAGCCTACCTAAAGATTCAGTTTGTTCTGAAAATAGAGTAGTAGCCCTGAAGTAAGCAAAATCAGCTAGAAATCCTGTTATATGTGCAAAAAAAAAAATCTCATTTTCTGATGGTTAATTTCCACCAAGATGGGCTCAGTATTGGTTTCACTACAGTTTACATAAGCATACATGTTTGATAAATTATTCTACAGATGTATGAACATTTATCTATTCTTGAAGGCAGCTTAAACTGGAATACCATGCTGCGGTCTGTAAGCAGATTAGCTGTAAATGTCTTACATAGGTAAGTGGTGAAAGCATTTCACAAGACATTCTGATCTCCACCACAAATTCTGTTATAACCTGTTTAGCAGCTCATGAGCAAATCAAGAGCAGATCAAGAGCTCGGGAGTATCATTACACAGAATGTCTGAAAACTAAAATTCAGATGAGCAGCTGCTTAAAAGGAAATAAGCTCTTTCTTAAGATAGATGCTAGTGGTTTCTTTTCACAGACATTTGTTTAAAATTTCAATTGGCAAGATTTATATTATTTCATGTTTCAGCTTTACTCCTTGAAAGCAATTTAAATAAAATAAATACTTTCTCATTTCAGATGAAAGCAGTGGCTGGTATGAAGATGTCTTACCAGGTACAGCAGGCAATCAATACCTGTCCAAAGGATCCCGTAAGAGGCTTTAGACACGATGAATCATCCAGTGCACTGTGTTCACACCTATACTCCATGATCCGAGGGAACCGTCAGCACAGACGAGCATTTCTAATTTCTTTACTCAATCTCTTTGATGATACTGCAGTAAGCATCATCTTTCCTTCCGAAAAGAAATTGAAAGAAATTCTTCTTTCACAATGTATTTCTATGGCATAATTATTGATAATTTACTTCCCTAGTATGTTTTGTTTTATTCTGTAATATGAGGCATTTACCTTTGTAGCAGAATGTGCTTCTTATTTTTGCATCCTTCTGTATCCCAATCTGGATTGTTTAGAAATAATGTATGTTCATCTTAATGTATGTTCTTTAAAATTGAATGGGAAGTATCTAGAATAAAATCTGTGATTATTATTTTTGCTCTAGGTTAGGAGCACCGTGCAAGTGTTTGAGTCTAATGTATTTGTGTGTGTATTTATATGTACACTTATATTTGTTTGTTTATTTTCCAGAAAACAGAGGTGAATATGCTCTTGTACATAGCAGACAATCTGGCCTGTTTTCCTTATCAAACACAGGAAGAGCCACTGTTTATAATGCATCATATAGACATTACACTATCAGTTTCTGGTAGCAACCTACTACAGTCATTTAAAGAGGTATGTGCCTTTAAATTTAATATATTTATCACAGTGGCAACATAAAGTTTTCTATAATTTCACCAGTTTTTTAGTGAGTGTAGTATGATTATGATGATACGGGCAAGTAGCATTACTTTATAATCATTAGTTGAATAATAAACAACCCATTTCTGCTCTGGTCTGGATCTGGAAGATGCTAATTAAAAACCTTTCTTGCAATGATGCTTGTGTTATTAAAAAAGAATGATGATTTTTGAGACACTAATATGAAATAACTGTAATTCTGTAGTATTTCTGAGAAATAAGAAGTTATGTGAATCACTATAAAATGCTGATTTATTGTGGTTGTTGTAATAATAACCATGTTTGCTGTTTAATTTGCTTTGTTGTCAAGTACCTGACGTTATTGTTGTGTGTTTAGCCTGAGAAACTTAAACTACACTGTTTAGTACAAGAAAAGAGTATACCTAATGTAGTTGCATAAGGTGGCATATAAAAACTCTGGTCATGGCATCTGTTGTAACTGAATACACAACACTGTAAGCAAAGGACCTCTGTTTCTCAAATACTTAAGAACCTTATTTTTCTGGACAGCTCTAAAGCTGTTATGTCCAAGCTGTTAGGAAGCAAGTCCATTTCAAGAATTTCCAATCTGACCATTAAATCAGCTGATGCCTGGAAACTACACTGTTTTGAGTACAGCCCTACAAAAGTTGCTTTTTAATCTGTGACAATCTGGAGTACATTCTTCAGATGGAGCACCAGTGTGTAGTGCCACTGTAGCACTGTAGCATAATGAGGATACCTGTGGGGACATCAAGTTATGTGTTATGAAAAGTCAGAGCAGGTGTGTAGTAATAATGCAGATGTGAAACTGTTGCTCTACAGGTAGCAAAACTGATTTCTAGTAGCACTGTTTATTATTGCTTGGGGTTTCTTTGATCAACAGTGTAATTAATATGATAGAACTTTTAACAGAAGCAAGAATTAAAAAAAGCTGAGACTTCTCTGTACCTACATGTGGACGTATATGTAATGTACAAAAATGTTATCCAGGGGTCAGAAAAAAACTTGCCTTATATTTGTTTTGCTTTCTAATACATTTTTCTGGCACTATTTACACTACTTTTTAAAACTGCTGTGAAGCCTTCGTTGCTTCATTTATTTCTATTGTATCCACCTTGCAAAAAATAAGCTTTTCTGAGGGGGAGTCCAACGGACACTTGAGTCCGACGGACAGTTTCACCATAAGTAATTTTAATCTCTGAATTTATGAATTAATAACGTTGTTCAGGGAATTCATGCTGATCTCAGCCAATGATGATTTTGGAAAATTTTTTTAGAAATATGCTACTTTACCCTAATTATGGATTGTGTGTTAATTCTCTATTTCACAGTCTATGGTGAAAGATAAAAAAAAGGAAAGAAAGCCTTCATCAGACGAGGAGACTGAGAGTGACAGTAATAGTGGCAGTGAGAGCGAAAGTGAAGAGGAAGCTTCTAAGCCTCGGAGGTTACGAAAACGAGTAGATTCTGATTCAGATTCTGATGAAGAAAATGATATAAATGCTGTGATGAAATGTTTACCAGAAAACTCAGCTCCTTTAATCGAATTTGCAAATGTGTCTCAAGGCATATTATTACTTTTGATGCTGAAACAGCATTTGAAGAACCTTTGTGGATTCTCTGATAGGTAAGGATACTTAGATAGTCTAGTGATTTTTTGGTAAGGATTAAGTCTGGACATTTTTTTAAAAATTGATTGTAACTCAATGTAATCAGCAGGTTTGTATTAGGGAAAAAGTGTAAGTGTAATAAGTCAATGCAGTGAAACAGAAATGTTAGCTTAGAAAAAGCAATGACTTCATTTCTTATTGGGATGTCTGTTGTATATGAAATGATGCAAACGTATCTGCATAAGCTGAAGATTTTAAAAGCTTTTCTTTGAAATTTTTTGGAACATCCGCAAAAGCTTTTCTCTTATTTTCATTAAACAGTAAAATTCAGAAATATTCTCCATCTGAGTCTGCAAAAGTTTATGATAAAGCGATAAACAGGAAGACAGGAGTGCATTTTCATCCAAAACAAACTCTGGATTTTCTGCGGAGTGATATGGCTAATTCCAAGATCACTGAAGAAGTGAAGAGGAGTATAGTAAAACAGTACTTAGATGTAAGTAAAGTTGCCCAGTAGGGTATCTAAAACTCTTCTGAACTAGCTAACACAATACAAACCTGAAAGATGCTCTTGGATTGGATGAACATTTCCAATTTCAAAGTGTTATTTTCCTGGTAATCTTATGCAATATTATGATAAAACAATTTCCTTTCAGGATGCTTAGCTTCATTACTTTTCAAAGTCTCCTAATAAATTTAAACACAACAAACAATGATTTTAACTCAGCAATATTCATCTTTACAAAGTATTTTCTAATTTCTGATATCCTTTCTTTTGTAAGTTGTTCTTTTTGACCCTGATGGCTTCCATTGGAATGAAATAGAATAGATCCAGTACATTTATCTTTTCTTTTTCTTCTTGGCAGTTCTTTAAAATATTAACTAGAGAAAACTTGGAAATTATGGAAACATGGGACGAAAGCTTTAGATATCCAATAGGAAATGAAAGGACAGAAAGAAGTGTGTAAAGGAGACCACAGGAGCTGTTCAAGTTTGAAGCTGCCTTTTGTTTTACTGCATTCTTATATTTCCATTTGGTTTTATTTAATGTAACATCTTATAAATATGTATTTTAAAAGTTACAGTGTAGTCTAACCTGTGTGGTCTCTTTTAGTTCAAGCTCCTTATGGAACATTTGGATCCTGATGAAGAAGAAGAAGATGGAGAGGTGTCAGCTAGCACAAATGCTCGGAACAAAGCAATTACCTCGCTGCTTGGAGGAGGCAGCCCTAAAAACAATGCAGCTGAGACAGAGGACGATGAAAGTGATGGGGAGGATAGAGGAGGAGGCACTTCAGGGGTGAGGCGGAGGAGGAGTCAACGTATTTCGCAGCGTATTACGTAAAATGATTTTTATGTGCTTATAAATGTCAGTCTATTATATTAAATGTACACCAAGTAATGTAATCCACATGAAAGAAAGCATTTTGTAGATAGAGATTCTCTACTTAACCGTTTATACAACTTTTGTAGAAAGTTTAACAGAAAAGACAATAAAAAAACAAAACAAACAAACAACAACAACAACAAAAAAAAACAACTAGAAAATGAGATTTATCCAGTATAAAAAAGTTATTAATTTTCCTTTGGAATGTACTGTGTGTTATCCTTTTTATTGTTGCCAAGTTTTTATGTAGCTTTATGATTCATGTGTATATATAATTTTATATATCATTAAGAGATAAAGACACGGGTACAAATTAAGAGTATGTGGTTTTACAAGGATATGTTAACCCCTTGGCGCTGGCGGTCGCGGTGCGTCTCATTGCCGGCAATGGAATGTGTGCCGGGAAATCCCAACTCCCGGCGTCAAGGGATTAAAAGCAATAAAAGCAATAATTTCACTAAAGTTCTTTTGTGTAACACATGGTCTTTTTTCCCCCCAATGTTTTAGTCATTGAGAAGGTCAAAACGAAATTCAGACTCTACGGAGTTGGCTTCACAGATGAATGAAAGTGTTGATGTCATGGATGTCATCGCTATTTGCTGTCCAAAGTACAAAGATCGACCACAAATTGCAAGAGTAGTACAGAAAACCAGCAATGGCTTCAGTGTTCAGTGGATGGCAGGCTCCTACAGTGGCTCCTGGACTGAGGCTAAGCGCCGTGATGGCCGCAAACTGGTGCCTTGGGTAGACACTATTAAAGAGTCAGACATTATTTACAAAAAAATTGCTCTAACGAGTGCTAATAAGCTGACTAATAAAGTTGTTCAGACTTTACGATCGCTGTATGCCGCCAAGGATGGAACTTCAAGCTAATGATTTGTACATGCAGCCAAATTTACATGAATTGAAATAACAGAAAAACTTGAAATATCAACTTTCTGGCAAAAAAAAAAAATTAAAAATCAGTTAAATGAAGAGTAAGAATGGAACCTGGGACACAGGAAAAAAAGAAGGAAATGTTTGGTAAACATTTTTGTGGGAGCTTCCTTCGCTGTTGTGCAGCAGAAACTTCTCAGTTCATTTTTACTCCCACTGTATTATAGTTTAACAAAAAATTGTTTATATCTTGAAAAAAAAACTTTCTGTTTAAAAAAAAAAATAAACAAGTGAATGTTGGAAATTAGTCTGTTAATGTTCTTAATAAAGTGTTCTTGGAGTTTAACCTAGCAGCGGATGGCTTTCTTTAGCTTAGCCCAGTTTCCAGGGAAGCATTGTTTTTCCAGGCTGTAAAATGGCAGAATCTCCTGGATATATAATTTATTCTGTTGAAGAAAAAAGAGGAAAAAAGAAAAAGAAAAAAAAAAAAAAAGCATGCAGTATCTATGACCTATCTGCAGGAGGAGTTTTTTGTAAATGTAGATTTTGATGTATTAGGTCACCCTGAAATAATACAAGAAAAGGGATCCCCAGCAAATCTGGTGGAACGAATACTGCAATAAATTTTTTTACTTCTCTTTGTTACTTGTCTGTTTCCATTTGAATTTCTTATTGTAAAGATCTGTTTAAATCCATTTATATTATTTTGCAGTCTTTTATGTAAAATTTACTATAGCAGTGGTTTTCAAAACAATACATAAGATATTGTTTATACAGTTTGTATAGGCTGACTTCTGAATAATTGGTATCTTTTTATTTTTATCCCTTAAAGGGTGTAAACACAAGTTAACTCCAGGGTTTGATTGTATCCTGCAATATTTAGTATTAACTATATGATTTAGCACTGTGCCAAACACATTTTCAAGAGTACATTTTGATATAAAAAGAAACTATAGTTTATTCCTTGTATGCTTCAATTTCTTTCTAATACTGTCCAAATGGTAATTTATGATAGTTGAAGTTTTGGGAAAGTTGAATGACTCTTCTGCTTGGGCTAACTGGCCATGTATGCATCTCTCTGGGTTGAAAAGTGGAGGTTTGTGTAAAAAGGAAATAACTACCAGTATCTGAGGAGTGAATGGATATGGATCTGGGCAATTACGCTACATTCCTTCACAAATGATTTTTTTTTCAAGTTTGTATATTAGGCTTTTTTTTTTTTTTTTAACTAATTCAATTTTTACATTTTGTAAATTGAAAAAAGAAATTACTGTTGAAAGCTTTTGGAAGCATTTGCTTAAATTGCATTGCCTCGAGCCTTTCATGAGTTGGATTTTCTAGATTGCAACAAAAGCAGAAGATTGCAAAGAAGTAAATCTAAAACAGTAACTTTTTAAAGGGTGTATTAAACTGTTCTGTGTTCCAAAATTTGTTTATCTGAAACAGGTATTCCTCAGTAAGATAATATTTCTTTGTATGTTTTCTTCTGCAAACTTAATTTATAGTAGGATATTTTTGTTGAAAATATTTTGCAGAACTCTCAATATTTTATCCAATTTGTGGGGAATAGTAACAGCATTCCAAAATACACTCAAGTACTGAAATGACGTTAAACTGAAATGATTGATAACTCCTCAGAGTCTAGTTAGTACCTGTTCCCGTGGGAAATGCCTGTTTACTCTTCCATCACTGGAACAGAAATATTTTCCCAGCCTTTTGTCTTCCCTGTTGATGTTGTTAAGTAGAAAGTTGAGAATACTTTGCAAGGGTGAACTCCTGGTGATTGAAGCAAGAACTGCTTACACAGATGCAGCCTCAAATCTCTGTCACTCATCTGTTAGGCATTTCTGGTTTATATCAAAGCATCATTTTTCATATGTAATACAAGCATTTCCATGTTCATTAACAGTTTTGTTTTCTCTTTTTTTCCTGGTCATCTGGCTTTTCTAATAGCAAAGAGTTGTGAAGTTTTCGTTTTTTGGGGATTTTTGTTTTGTTGCTTTCTTTTGTTTGGGGATTTTTTTTGTTTTGCTTTATATTAATTTGTTTGATATTTATTAGAATAAAATTATCGGTATAATTATAATTAAACTATAAAAAAACAGATGTCTAAATTTGTCTTAGTTGAGAAGATTCGAACTGGTTCCATTTTGTGTGATATGCCAAAGGGCACACGTGCTTCTTGTGGGGATCTGTTGGCTGTAGCGTAATGCAGACTTATAAAACTAGTTATAGATAATTAAATAAATTGATAATGTCCTCAATAGTTAAGAGTTGAATTTACCCTTCCGTACTATTGATAGTAAGATTTATTGTCACTTTGGCTATCGCAGACGTTCAGAGTGCTTGTTATGAAAGAAAACGCTAGCAGGGCTCTTGTGGAAACAAGTTCCCACTGTCTGTGTAACGTGGGCTGATGATTTCCAGCAGTGCAGAACAGCCCGGGGCGCAGCTGCCAACCGTTGGCACACTGCTCTGCCCCTGGGTGAGCAATGCTGGGCGCCAGCAGAAACCTGTGGTTGGCAGCAGCGTGCTCTGTGCTAAAGGGTCTCACTATGCTAATAAAAAAAAAAAAAAAAAAAAAAACAAAAAAAAAAACAAAAAACAGTGCTGCAGTGCAGTAATTGATAACAGTAACAGAATTTACTCCTTTCTTTTGACATAGCTTGGTAGTATTTTTTCACTGTATGGCTATAGATTTTTACATACATAACGATAATAATGATTGAATTTTTTTTATTCTTGCTTTCTCCCTTTGCGTACCAGTTCTGTACGTGGAAACTTGTTGTGGTACTGTGCGTGACAAAGGGATGTTGTCAGGCGTTCAGAATTAACACTAGCCGTGTTGGACTTTTAGAGAAAACATGGACACTTCCACAATCTAAATGGGAATGAGATGGTTATTTTTGATCTTCCACCTCAGTACTGTAAAATTCCAGAATAATTCCTGAATATTTTCATTATCTGCAGCTATAAAAGATCACAATAGTTTTTGACAAAACTTTTAATTACAAATAAGTATTTTTTTAAATGATCCAGTAATGCCCTTTTGTATTTTTGAGGTTCTGTATTGCTTATATCATGATTAACGTGTATAAAGGACAATATTCAGCTTAAGCATTTCAGTGAGGTGTGGCCATTGAAAAGCTATTTACACTTGCAAAACCTGAGTCAAACCTTAGTGTTTGTTTTGCCATTGTAATGTCACTAGTGAGAATATTGTCAGCGTCGGTTGTGCTCAACATACCTCAAATCTCTTGTAGCTCTAACACGGAATATCTTGTAGCACTGAAATAGTTCTAACGTGTCTGTGGCTCATGACAAAAAGCTTGTAATAGAGTCTGACTCATCTGGTGCTAATTAAACAGCAGGGTATTCTGCCTAATGCAGATGCTGATGTTCCAGGTTAATGAATGGATCAGTTCAATTGATCCTTACTGTAAAGCTAACAATGCATTTTAATTCCAAGCCACGCACAGGTGTTAATGGAGTTAAATTCAAAGAAACATCTATTGCTTTTTGTTCATGTGCCCAACACTAGAAATAGCAAGAGCACAAGGCACAAGTCCTGTACCTTAGCTTCCTCCCACTCACTTTAGAGCCACACCATAACTGTACGAGTGTTTCCATATCCCTCCAAGAATTTGTCATTGAAGTACTGAGTTGTAATGGTTAGGTGAGTTCTGAATGTAAGTTGTGAGTTTTTAGATTTCATGGTTCCTTGACTAAATATTAAAGTATTACTGTTATATACAAATAATTTCATAGTATTTTCATATTTCATTTATTTAAAATAAATGTTTTCAGAGTTCAGTTTGAACCCTTCCAAAATGACACTTTCAAGTTTTTATCCCAGTCTGCACATACACTTAGTTATAAACCCATTCTCATCGTGCTTTATTCATTCTGAGATAATTCTTGCCATTCTGTAGTTGATGAGACCTACACTGCTTCTAAAACATGATTCAGATGTCCCATTTCCCACTTGAGTCTGGACTTTTTGTATGAGGGAAGGAGTCATTTTCATTGACATACGCTGCAGATACTGATGGTAAAAAGTTTCTTCTAAACTTCCTCAAAAGCCCTTTTAGCTCATGCATTGGTTTTGACGAGAGTGAGGAGATGAGGGTGGCAACCTGATCCTGTGTGCAACAGTCTGTGATGTGTGGATGCTTATGCAGGCAAAGGGCACCAGTTTAGTGTCTGTGCAAATCTGTGACATACATTTTAGCAGCCATCTCACTAGAAAAGGGGATCTACAGCAGTTGTCCAGGCTACAGCTGATGACTCAGAGTGGCAAGTATTTCTCAGTATTTCAGGGACTAGTTAAACTTGGTTTTCATGAGCTTTTCTACATAATAGCACTGTCAAAGCTGTGTTGAAAACAAGTATCCTAGTTCCTAGGTGCTAGAAAATACTGATACAGCTGCTCTTCACCACCAGCCTTCTAGAGATTTGAGAGTTGAACTGGGTGCCAATTCTGCTTTGCAGTGTAGCCTGTCTTTTGGAAATGGTAGTTATGAGCACCAAACACATTGCATGGGGCAATTTTTCAGCTGCTATATTTGGATGAACACTTTTCCCTGTCCTCACTCCAATCATCCTTTCTTGTGAATCAACTCATCTGTGATGCAATTCCCAAGGTTCCCAACCTTCTCTATTTGTTTCAACTATTTCTCTGTCCAACAGAGAGCTACAGTTTGTTGGAAACAGCATAGTTCTCTCACTACGGCTGATTTTTTCTGTACAAACACAAACTGAAGACATGCTTCCTTTAGACTGCAGCTTTTTCTGTCTCTCATTTATTAGAGTTGTTAGTACAGAGTAATACAGAAGCTGAATTGCACTTGAATCCCTACATGTGTAGATGAGCTGAATGTATTTTGCTTCCAGTCATGAGAACAGACAAATGATGCATAATGATCTCTTGAGGAAATCCATCAGTTGCAGATTTATTAGGAAACTTTTGATTCTGAATTTCCCCAGGCCAGTCCTGAACGTAATCAGTCTGGTCTCATTCTGAACAGTAATGCCTCGTCTCCAAACATAAAACCGCACTGTAGACCCATGCAGTATTAAGTTCTCTATGTTTTGAATCACCTTTCATCAATTCTTTTTAGTTGTCAAAAATCAATGTTTAGAAAAAATAATTCACATACTACAGTGTTCTAAAAATGCAATGTCTGTTACACATTTTTAAATAAAATTCTCAGTTCTGATCAGCTCAACAGCAGGCTGTAAAACTCAGAATTTTATCTAAAAATTATTTTAGAAATTGGCTTGTCAAAACCAACGTCAGCACTGTTTTGATTGATGTTGAGTTCTGGAAAGGCATAAATTCATTCCTTAAATGATTTGTTCCTCCAAAAGGTCTGCATGCTGTGCTCTCAAAGAGTCAGTGGTATTTTGAAGCAAAAACTGCACACGGAGTTATTTCCTGAACTAATAATTAATGTGCTTTTGACCGTTGTTTTGCTCTACTTGAGTGAGGATTCCATTTCATCCCATACAGAACTCCATTCAAACTGACTGAAGTCAGACTGAATGTCTGCATTCCACCCATTTGCAGTCATGCATTCCAAACTTCCATTCTCTTTCAGGCACGCCAAGGTCTGGCATGCGAGGTCTTCTACATACCTTCATTCTCTTTGACCACTTTTGAGCAGGACTGGGTGCTCCATAGTTAGCTATAGCTTTTCCTGTCTTCTGTTTTAAATAATGCCTCTCCCTTAAATGTCATTTTTAGGAGTGGTAATAACAAGTTGTATTTTTTTCAAAAGGTCCTTTTTAACTCTGAGTTTTTTGTGAACAATTCACCTTCTTTCTATTTCTTGCCCATTTGATACATCATACAAAGAAAAACAATGTTATTTTAGCTTCTTTACAAATATCCTATTTTAGGGTCAGAGTAATTTGCTGACACCTTACATGAAGCTGTCCTATGTGGTCTCCAAACCAAGTTCACATTGTATTTGTTGTATGGGAAAAAAATACAAACTGTAGGGCAGACTTTACCATAAGTACATATTGTGGAACAAGTGCAGTTTTTTGATCATTTCCAAGCCCATTTAGGACTTGTAAAGGAGCTCATTCCACAGCTGAATGCATCCCATTCCATCTTCAGAGGTATGACTGTGACTTTGAAGAGTAAAGGAGCATCATACCCATTGATGTTTGCCTGAATGTTCCCCACACACTTGTTCTTTAATTAGGTAATATTTGTGGAAATAAGGACTATATGCCAGTCCGGTATATGTTAGGCTGCTTTATCTTGTAATTTGATGTCTCCTTATAGTCCCTCATTTCAAATACCTCAGCCAGAGCTCTGTCAAAGAAATAGACTTCTGCAATGTAAAGTATGATGGTGCCATCTGAAAACAGTCAAGAACATGTAAGTACCATTTTGTTATTCTCTAGTTAGTAAGAAAGATTCCACATTAAAGAAAAATATTTAAGTACAATCTTCTAATTTGTGTACATTTTTCTTTCTTCTTTTCTTATTTTAATTCTACTGTATTCCTGGGGGGTTTGATTGGTGACACATTTTCAGTATCCCTGCTTTTTGAAACAACCAAAGAACCAAATAACGTTCTGACTGCAACTACCAAAGAAATGGTAACATATACAAGGATGTTCACGCAGTAATAGAATACAAATTATTGCAAAAACTGTTTCAAATAGTTGTAAAAAGGATATAAACACTGAATTTTCTAAGGCCAGGTATACAATTTAAGTCAATAAAATCATCTTAATCTTAAAGCACTACAGTTTCCATACCTGAGAGTCAGACGAAAATAATCCGATACTGGATTGGTGAAGTAAATATGGATTTAAACAAAAACATTACTGTGTTTTAGAAAAATGCAAACTGCTCCAGTTCGTGTCACTTACAAAGTTTTCAAGTTGCCCCACTTGAGCCTCAACCATTTTTTTTAAGATTCTTTTCTCATTTTTCCATCAGATTCTTCCAAATACAGTATGCAAGAGGTAATACATATTCTACGTTGTAATTTTTGTTCCTCTCTATTTTCTTAACTAATTGCTATTTCCAACTTGCTGCAACTAATCTCTTTCAAAACACACTGTTTGGCTCATTTCCAAAGCCAAACAAAAAGTGATAAAAACATGATTCACAAAAACATGTGAAGTTCTCTTGTGAACAAACACTGCATGCTACTAATGATCTTTGTTCTTCCCTTCTCTGCTTCTCTCTCTCCAGTAGACACTTGGCCCTGTCCTATTACTGCGGATAACACTTTGAAGGAGTACAGCAAATCTGAATATTGAGTTACCCTTTCCAGCCCAAGGCTCAGCATGGTGCCATGTAGCTCTCTCTGCTCTTCCTTTCACAAATGGACAAATTCTCTCTTAATTTTTCTACCAGGAGCGATGGGATATTTGCTCTCACTGAGTTATGCTACTACTTTTGGTGGCTCCTGATTTGTTTTCTTCATGTACGTGCAGTTTGTGTACTGCCTCTCTCTTTTTTTGGATATCTTCCAAAACTTCCTTGCTTTCTGCATTTTCCTGCTATGCCTCAGAAGAGGAAGAAGTGTTTATATCCATCCAAGCACCGCATTACATTCAGTCTGCCCCTCCTTTTGCTTACGGGATACTAGACCAAAGTCCACTAAGACTATTATATCACTAGTTCTTAGGGGGAAAAAAGGATGTTACTGGACTCATTGTTTGCTGCAGATACACAGGAATTCTTGACCTGCCTGCTATGAAATCATCACCTGCTGCTCCCTTCCTGCTGTTCTGTTCTCAGAGGAAAACAGATGATCAACGGAATATCAAAATATTCCAACTGATACAGTATTAACTTGTTCCTACCTGTCGGCACTGCCCCTCTAGGCTTCAGAAGGACTGGACTTGCTTCACTCTTCCATGTCATGTTGACATGAAATCAGTGCCAATGACAGGCAGATATTAACTCACTTGTCAATCCTGTGCATCCACCTACCCTAAGTTAAAAGGCTTTTAAGGCAATTCTAAACTGTTTTGCCAGCAGAGAATTGCTGATGTGGCTGCAGCTTGTCCATCTCCATCTCACAAGCTTCTGCAATTGCTGATGGTTTTGAACTACTTGCTTTTGAACAGTACTGAACAGTCTTCACTGATTGTCAGGAAGTTGGGAATGCAATATCATTGGCATAAATACCAGTTTCCTTACACTAAGAAATGACATACAAAGTGTTTTAAAACAAAGAATCTGTCAACATCCTGGACAAGAGAAATGAGTTTTCCACGCCAAGACTGACTACAAAACCTGCCCTATTCTGATTAGAGAAAAGCAAAGATGGTGATGTACATCTTCCCAGTGCACTTCTCACTGGGATGGACATTACTTCTCTCAGTGACCTTTGAAAACTCCTGACTGGTGACAATTATGTCAGCTGCATTTTGCAGACAAGTGTTTCAGTGGAGCATCACAACACTGGATGGTTTTACCTCCAATAATGCAGACAAATTAAAAGAACAAAACAATAAATACTCAAGTTTGTAGGATCTTTTGGAAGAGCACACTCCAGCACAGTTAAACCACAATAGCCAAATTTGTGTTGTTTCTTGTTCAAATCAGTCTCACGAGCTTATGTTGGTGTCTTTCCTGAAGAAAACAAAGCACTGGGCAGTTCTCTCCCCCACTGCCTTTGCTCTCATTATCCTGGCAGTATGCCGCTAAAGACACAGCTTTGGAAAGCTGAAGAATCATCTTTCATCTATGGATTTCTCAGGTATGAGCCCTCAACCAATACATGGTTATTTGGAGAGACACTGTGTGAGAAAACTATATCATGGGCATTGAAGATGTTTGGTTTTATCTTCAGAGACATTTATGGGAGCAAAATTGTACATTTGTATACCCTGCCATCAGTTTGAGAATCTATAGTGTTTTTTCCACAGAAAGATTTTTCGTCCATAAAATAAAAAGTTACAACCCAAACCCCAAGTTGTATGAAATTCCCTCCCCTCATAGGCTGTTTATAGGAAGTCCGTCGCAGATCTTGATCTTCTGCCATGTTACAGTACTGCATGTATGTATGTCTTTGTTCAAGGGGGGGGCAGGAGAGGGGCATTGCTTAAAGCTGCTTTCAGCTAACTGGAAAGCTTTCCCTTTGCAGCCTTACATTCCAGCAAAATGGTCCTGCAATAATTGTAATCATCAGCAGTTTCATTAGCAAAACTTTATGCAGGAGCTGATGATGAAGGAGAAGGTTCTGAGTGTAAAATTTTTATGTTGACATTAGAGAAAAAATATTTTAACATTTATTTCTAAATCAACACAGTGATCCTAGGAGTTGCTTTGAAGGCTTTTTACTTATTTGATCCTCAAAACTTCACTTCAGATAGACACCTCCTGGAGATATTTCTTAACATTTTAAAATTTAATTTAGCATGTCAGTGCAGAACAAAATATACATACCTGCTCTGCTAAAAAAACTCTTGGGATGTAAGTAAATGAAGTCATCATACAAAAAGAGAAAGTGAGAAAAAACTCACTTTAGCAGGGTTAAGATGATGATCCTAGTCTTCTGTGTGGATACATTTTCCGTATCTGCTTCCACAGTTCTCAAACAAAACAGAAGTTTATAGTTAACCTTGTTGTTGAGCAGTCTGTGAACTGGCTCTCTTTTATGGTGATTCGAGATGCCATGGATCAGGGGTCAAACAAAGGAAAGCCATCTGCAGTGTAAAACTATCTGCATGTCTTCTCTTCCTTTAGTGCCTAAAGATGTATCCCTTGAGGAAAGTGGATCACAGAATCACAGAATGCCCAGGGTTGGAATGGACCTCAAGGATCACGAATCTCCAGCTCCCTGCCACACGCAGGGCCACCAACCTCCCCATTTAATACCAGCCCAGGCTGCCCAGGGCCCCATCCAATGGGCCTTGAACACCTCCAGGGACGGGGCATCCACAGCCTCTCTGGGCAGCCTGTTCCAGCACCTCACCACTCCCTCTGTAAAGAATTTCCCCCTGACATCCAACCTAAATCTTCCCTCCCCAACTTAAAACCATTTCCCCTTTCCTGCAGTTATCTACTCTTTCAAAGAGTTGATTCCCCTTCTGTTTAGGCTCCCTTTAGGTACTGAAATGCTGCAGTGAGGTCACCCCGCAGCCTTCTTTTCTCCAGGCTGAACAAGCCCAGCTCCCTCAGCCTGTCTTCATAGGGGAGGTGCTCCAGTCCCCTGATCATCTTTGTGGCCCTCCTCTGGACCCTCTCCAACAGCTCCCTGTCTTTCTTGTACTGGGATGAGCCATCTTACACCCGCAGCCCACACTAAATGCTTGGTGCTACCTGTCTCTGAGGGCACTGCAGCCCGAAAACTCTGTCTTAAGGAATAAGATTTGTGAAGAGATTATAAAGCTCTTTGGAATGCCTTCAGTATCCTTATAAATACAATTCTTACATCTTTCTTTCTGTATTTTGTCCTCCTACCCCTCTCAACAAAGCCGAACACTTTGATCTTTAGCACTATATTGTCAATCAAGGTCTTTAAGATATTTATGAACAAGTAAATTCTTCTCAGGTTGCAGCAGGTCTTGTTAACCTGTGTAACTCAACTGCTAGCAAACTATCCCATTTGTTTTGTCCAATTTTGTGTGGAAACTGCTTTTTTTTGTTGTTTTTAATACATTCGTATGTTGCAGTATATGCATAAGCATTTAACAAACATGATGCTGCAATGCGTGCCTGAAACGGCTGAGCAGTTACAGTAATTGCTTAGAACTGATACAGTTCTCACAAAACTCCTAGGATGCCACTTATGAGGGACCATCACATCCTTGACTGCATTCTCTTCCTTCTCATGTGATCACAAGGAGACTTTCATACTTGGCTAAAATAGGATTTTCCCTCTTTTTTTTTTTTCTCCTATCCTACTTACCGCCATCTGGGAGAAAGACAATTCAAGTCTGTGAATAAATCAGTCTCATGCTTAGGACATGCTCTTTGAAAATACCTCCCCTTTCCATTGGGAGATGGTCTCTCCCGGTACAGTCTCATGTACTGGTCACTCCTGTGGGACAAGCTGAAGCAGATTCTGAGGACCCCCAAAAATACACAGCCAGTGTGGATCTCAGCGTACAGAAACTGGCAATTCTACCCCGATATGTCTGCAACCCAGTAACAACCTTTTGTATTTCTCGACATTTGTCAAGATGCAGCTGTGCACTGAAACAGGCAAACATGTATTATAGCGTTAGCATTTTTTAGACTTCCATGAAAATTTCAATTTTTTTCACTAGAAAAACAGAAACTACTGCAGGTGTGAAAGAGCCACCACAGCTGCATCTGCCAGGACTACTATAAATATGAGGGCTGCTCCCACTTTACTGTTTGCCCACATCAGAGGAGGATTTTATTGGTATGGCAGTAGAGGCTGAACCTTCCCACCAATATCCTTTTCTAAGTTGTTGCTGTGTGACAGACGGCAGCAGAGGGGCAGTCTGACAAAATGGTGTCTGATACGGAAGTGCAGATGACGCCAAGTTGTGCTGCCAAATTCCTCCATGTGGAAAAAAAATGGCACCCACTGACATTCACTGCCACTTGCTGAACATTTATGGAAACCAAACAGTGGATGTAAGGTGGTACGTTGTACATTTCAGCAGTGGCAACAGTGGGTCACGTCCTAGGTGCTGATTTTTACAAGCACACACATGGGTATTTGTTCACAGCTGGTGAAAGTGCATAGTTGTGGTGGTGGTGACTACACTGAAAAACAGTATTCTGAAGCTGAGAATTTTTTCTATGAGGTAGAACTATTGTGCTCTTTGCAGCTATTGTAATATCTATGGAAATAAGCACGGAATATTACTTTTGGAGAGATTTATACAGTTTATAACCACTGAACATATAGGAAATTTTCCTACAAATATCTGCTAGCAGGCAGAAGAGTGCTAACAAGACAGTGTTGTACAGTATTGATGAGGAGCAATTTTTTTCTCTACTTAAGTACTTGCTGTTAGAAGTATCTTATACAGATGTCTGTTCTTACTTTTGTGTTGCCTGACAGAATATATAGGTATATACCTCTGTCATTCAAACTGTTTTTGCATTTCTACCAACGAGTGTGCAGATGAGTTGGGTGACAAATACTAAGGTAGTGCACATGTATATGGACAGTCAGGGCTACACAGTAGTGCAAGTGCTATGTGTGTAAATCACTTAACAGCAGAAACTAATAAACTCATTTTTATTAAATCAGCTTATCACAATTTTTAAGTTATCAAATAAACACTGTCAATAATGACAATAAATTTTAAATACAAAGGTAAGTTGTTTTTGCAGTACTCTTAAAATAAAACAGAACTTTTTCGGTGTTTGAGAGGGGCAAAGTAGCTGACTCAGAGACTCTTGATTAAGACTGCTAGTCTGCATTCACCAACATCATTTAGTTCTTAAAGACTTAAGACATATGGAAAGCAAGCCTCCATTTGAGGAATTAAATATCATATAGGCAAGACTTAGTGAAAGGCTTTTGTGCTGCTTCAGAAGATTACCAATAAAAGCCTCAATGCATTTTAAGAACAGTGATTATTTAAAAAAAAAATGATATGAACACCAGTAACTCTTTCAATAGTGCACAATCAGTGAGAAATTCTGCTTAAGTGTCTTCCACATCAGCTACCATAGCCTCAATTGCATTCCAGTCCAATCTGCTGAGGATACTTCCTGTGCTTTCAGAAATACCATCGGTGTCATTATTGGCAACAGGAGAGAAATTAACAGTATGAGGTGCAGAGTCCTGTTGGAGAAAAGGAAGATGAGCTGAAACATTGTGCATCATTTGTAACAACGCCTCTGTGCAGTCATTGGAAATTTACTGGCTCTTTTCAAACATGACCTAATCAAGCTGTGTATTTTACCATCCTGCTTGGACAGAAGACTTGCCTATGTAGTTACTCTAAGGAACACTCACTTGCAAGACCACTTTGAACATATGATTTAGTTCTGACGACTAACCATCAGTCCCCCTGCCTCTCTCCTACCCACACAATTTAAATAGAGAAACACATTTCAAACACAGCAAAAAGTAAGGACTGGTGTTACACAGCAGGTATCACATAATTCCTAGAATAAGTAGACCTCTCACCTGAAACAAGGTGCCATGAGAGTCTTGAAGTATTCTCTGGATATCATCAGGCCCAGTCCATGGACTTTCTAAATCTCGATCAGTCTCATTATCAAAACCTTCTGTCTGAACTGCTGTAGAAACAACTGGAGGCTTTTGTTGTGATATTCTGCTCCCTCTGTATTCAGCAGCTGAGGAAAAAAGAAGCCACAATAGAATCACAGAATCACAAAGTTGGAAACGACCTACAAGATCACCTAGTCCAACCGTCCTCCCATGACCACTGCTACCACAAGCACTAAACCAGATCTCACAACTCCTCATCCAGATGCCTCTTGAACACTGCCAGGGACAGCGACTCCACCACCTCCCTGGGCAGCCATTCCAGTGCCTGGCCACTCTCTGAGAGAAAAAGTTCTTCCTTAAGTCTAACCTAAACCTCCTCTGGTACAACTTGTGGCCATTTCCCCGGGTCCTGTTTGCTGCCTGGGAGAAGAGGCCAAACCCTCTTTACCACAACCTCCCTTCAGGAAGTTGTAGAGAGCAATGAGGTCTGCCCTGAGCCTCCTCTTCTCCAGACTAAACAATCCCAGCTCCCTCAGCTGCTCCTCACAGGAGTTGTGCTCCAGGCCCCTCGTTGCCCTTCTCTGAACCCGCTCCAGGGCCTCAATGTCTTTCCTGTAGTGAGGGGCCCAAAACTGATCACAGTACTCAAGGTGTGGCCTCACCAGTGCTGAGTACAGGGGGATGATGGCCTCCCTGCTCCTGCTGGCCACACTATTTCTAATGCAGGCCAGGATGCCGTTGGCCCTCTTGGCCACCTGGGTACACTGTCAACTCATGTTCAGCCGAGCATCAACCAACACCCCCTGGTCCCTTTCCTCTTCACAGTCATTCCAGCCACTCATCCCCAAGTCTATAACGCTGCATGGGGTTGTTGTGGCCAAAGTGCAGGACGCAGCACTTGGCCTTATTGAACTTCATCCCGTTCACTTCAGCCCAGCGATCCAGCTTATCTAAATCCCTCTGAAGGGCCTCCCTACCCTCAGGCAGATCCACACCACCTCCCAGCTTGGTGTCATCTGCAAACTTACTGAGGGTGCACTCAATCTTCTCGTCTAGGTCATAAATAAAGATATTAAACAGGATGTGCCCCAGTACCGATCCCTGGGGACACCACTTGAAACAGGTTGCCAGCTGGACTTCACTCCATTAACCACCACCCATTGGGCACGGCCCTCTGGCTAGTTCCTTACCCAAACGAGTGCATACCTGTCCAGAAATGGGCAGCCAGTTTGCCCAGAAGAAGCCTGTGAGAAATTGTGTCAAAGGCTTTGCTGAAGTCTAGACAGACAACATCAACAGCCTTTCCCTTATCTACCAGTCTGCTCACCCAGTCATAGAAGGAGATGAGGTTGGTCAAGTACAAGCTGCCTTTCATGAACACATGCTGGCTGGGCCCGATCCCCTGGATACCATGCACATACCGTGTAATCTCACCCAAGATGATTTGCTCCATTACTTTCCCCGGTACTGAGGTCAAGCTGATGGGCCTATAGTTCCCTGGATCCTCCTTACAGCCCTTCTTGCAGATGGAGCCTCCAATCCTCTGGGACCTCTCCAGTTAACCAGGAGCGCTGATAGACGGCCGAGAGTGGCTTGGCAGTCACCCCCAACAGCTCCCTCAGCACCTGAAGGTGTAGCCCATCCGGTCCCATGGACTTGTGACAGTCCAGATGAAGGAGGAGCTCTCTGACTATCTCCACCTGAATCACTGGGGTGTTTTCTGAGTAGCGTCCCAGACTTCCAGATCAGGGCATAAAACGCCCAGAGGATAACTGGTCTGGCTATTAAACGCAGATGCAAAGAAGGCATTGAGGACCTCAGCCTCTTCCTTGTCCTCAGTGGCCACATTCCCTATTGCATCAAGTATAGGATGAGAATTATCCTTGGTTCTTCTTTTGCTGTTGATATATTTATAAAAGGATTTTTTTTATTGTCTTTTACTGCAGTGGACAATCTGAGTTCAAGTTGGGCTTTTGCCCTCCTAACTTCCTCCCTGCATACTTTAGCTACTTCCTTGTAATCTCCCCAAGTAGCTTGCCCCTTCTTCCAGAGGACGTAGACTCTCTTTTTCTCCTTGAGTCTCAACAGTAATTCCTGGCTCATCCATACCGCTTGTCTACCCCTGTGGCTCACCTTACGGCACTCAGGGACAGCCTGTTCTTGTGCCTTTAAGATTACCATCCTCAAGGCTCATCCTCAGAGCTTCCTGGATCCTTTTACCCTTAAGAAGTGACTCCCAAGGGACCTGTGCGACAAGCACCCTGACCAGATCAAAGTCCGCCCTCTGGAAGTTCAAGAAAGTAGTTTTGCTGGTCGCTCTTTTGAAACTCCCAAGAATACAGGATTCTACAATTCCATGGTCACTCTGCCAAGACGGTCCCCAGCCTTCACATCTCCCACAAGTCCTTCTCTGTTAGCGAAGATAAGGTCTAGCAGGGCATCACCCCTGGTAGGCTCTCCTACCAGTTGCATAAGAAAGCTATCTTCCATGCAGTCTAGAAACCTCCTGGACTGTTTCCTCCTGTATTATATTTCCAACATGTATCAGGGAAGTTGATACTACAGTAACACTTCTGTCAGTTTTCTTTTGCATGTCACGTAATTTCCCCAAGAACAGAAGCTCCAAGTTCTAAGAAGTGAAACTGTATGTAAATACACATAAAAACAGTATGCCCTCTTATCTTGAACAGATATGTGGTTATGGCTGGAAAACACAGGTTGTTCCTTCAAACCCAACCCTCTGGACTGTCTTCCTAAGGGAAAACATGAAGTTGAATAGGTCCTGTAGTACAGTCCCTCAGAAGGAATACCTACTCTGTCAGGACAGGCTGAGAGCTGGAGCTGTTCAGTCTGATGAAAAGAAGGCTTTGGGGAGGTCTGGTAACAGCCTATCAGAATCCAAAGGAGAATTATAAGAAAGAAGGGAACAGACTTCTTAGCAGGGTCTGTTGTGAAAGAGCAAGGGCAAATGGTTTCAAAGTAAAAGAGGGGACTGGATATATGAAAAAAAGTTTTCTGCAAGGGTAGTGAAGCACTGGAACACATTGCCCAGAAGGGTGGCAAATGCACCATTCCTGTAAACATTCAAGGTCAGACTGGAGGGGATTCTGAGCAACATGATCTGACTGCAGATGTCCCTGTTCACTGCAGGGGAACTGGATCCAATGACCTTTAAAATAACTTATATGATTTTGTAATTATTTGATAGGAGACTAAAACTACATAAATTCTGGACAAAAAAAATACGTGCATCTTAGAAGACTAAGAATTTGATTGGAACTCTCAGCAGTGATGAAATATATTGCAGTAATAGTTATAGTGACACGAGAACACAGACACACCAACCTGTAATTTTTAGAATTAGTTTAAAAAGAGAATGTGTAAGAAGAGGAAAATGATTTTCCACAGGTGTATAAATGAGAGAAACATTCAGAAAAAAATGCCTACCTGCTTACCACACTTCTATACATGTCCTGCACCACCAACTAGCTGAAAAAAAATGATATTTGGCCAGCCACAATGGCCATGTATTACGCTATCAGAATTACAGTGTAAGCCAAAATGGAATCAGCCCACAGTACGTCCTACATTTCAGACCTAGAACATTGTTTCCATGGTCTTTTTCTGCCTGTTCAGAAATTCCACTCTTACAGCCAAGTCTTGCACCTGTTAGAATTTGATTAGGAGGAAATATTTATGTGAAGAAACTATTGTGGATACATAGTTACACACATAAGCATAAAAGAAAAAGGATCAGTAATCCTAATCTTTTAAAAGGAAGTTCAGACCAACTCTTCCACTAGCATTATGACAAAATAATACCTTTAACAAATATTCCAAAGAGAGATAAAAAACACAGATCTTTAAAGAGCTAAGAAAGTAAGCAGCATAGAAAGGTAAGGAAGTGGCACTACTTGTGTGCTGTAGGCCTTACTCTGTGGATTTTAGTTGGAAAAAGAGGGCTGAGTGTCATGACTTTATAATGACTGTTTCAGGGAATCACTGAAATCAAGCACATTTGCCTTAGGAGTCTTGGAACTGCCATCTAAAAGTTTCTAGTGGATAAACAGTGGTAATTCAAACATTCCACAAGTCCCTTATAAGAAAGGGTTTTTATGTGGCAGAAAAAATAATGTTTATTCTTCTAAAGTAATGCTGTATCTGAAGCCTGTGTTGCATAAATTCCATTCAGGAATATACATCTTATTTTTCCACCTCATTATATAGTTGCACAATGCAACTATCTATCTTTGTTTTCTTGTTACTTACAGCATCTGGAATTAACAAGACAGTTGGCATTATTTCTCATTCTTCCTCTAGCAGTACTTTTCTGTGAAAGCACAGGACCACTTTCAGATAACATAAAAAAAGCACTTCCTGTGTTAGATGTAGGTCAAATCTACTCAAAATTTTCATTTATAAGCTTTCTTCTTAAATTACACAGTATTCTTGCTGTAGCAAAATTAAGCTATTTTGAATTTAGAAAGTGATGATAAGTAAAGGTAACTCTCATCATTTGACACATCAGTGACAGCACAATTGCAAAATTGCTAGGGCATTAAATCACCAACACTGTGAGTCTGACTTTCTACACATGTATGAAAACTCCTCCCTCTCAAAATCCTGTAGTAACTTTAACAAGCTATGTAATATACACTTTCACAAATAAATGTCTGTTCTTACCCTTGGACCATGTTGAGCCAAGAGCTGGAGTGAAATTTTGTCCTTTTTGGCCAAAGCAGTGTCTGGCAGCAGTTCTGTGCCTTTCTGACAGAACACAACTGTATGGATGACCTCTACAAGAAGGAAAAAACAATCAAAAACTCTCTCTCTTAAAAAGAAAAAAAAAAAACCTAAATCCAAATATTTAACATAAATCATTCATTCACACAAACTGTATCTCACAGGGCATGCTCAAACAAGGTAGGCATGCTCAGACAAGGGAGAAAGACCTCAAAAAGTACTGACAGCCCAGCTAGCTGAAGATCAACATCATACAATGCTTGTCAGGCCATCAAAAACCACACTCCAAAGCACTGAGAATCACAGTGAAGACAAATAAAATGGACTTTATAGAGAATCACTTTAAGTCCAATTATTCAGAAGTTACTAGCATTCCTAATTGGCTTTCTGTGTTCTGATTCTAGCAGGCAGGCCTGGTACCATTAAATTGCCCTTGCACACCAGTAGGCTATGTAGAGCACTGACTGTATTCAGTTGAACTATCCTGGAACTTCAACAGTTAAAATAAATGCAGAAATATTTAAATTTGGAAGTTAGAAAATTTTCTGAAGTATTTCCATTTCCTCCTATTATTCTTGAAAATAAAATTGTAGAGGACGAAAATGGACACTACAATATACACCTAGATGATGTATATGTGATATTAAAGCCGTTAAGGAGAATATATTTACCAATTTGTAGAACTAAAATATCACCATGTCCTCAGAAGGCAATAAGCTCTAAATTGCAAAAGAAAAAGTAAAACTCTAGGGAATTAAAAAAACTGATTTCCTAAGTTAGAAAAGACAAGACTAAATCTAAACTCTTCTGAACACTAGTTTATTTATTCTATATGTGTTCACAGTAGAGCTTATATTTGCCTATTGCTTGATACTGGATGCTACAGAAATCATTAACTATGTTACTGGCTATTTTCCAGTACCCAACTGCTGCGGAGTGAAATGGGCTAGGACAGCAATTATAGCTTTGAATCTAGAGTTGGCTCAGCCTGTGCTCCAAAAAGGCATTTTTAAGGTATGTTCCAAGATTTGATCTGGCAGATAAAAGAAAACTTGAGTTCCTACTCCTCTGATCCAATAAAAGTGTTTCTCTCTTTCTGTAAGATTATAAATCTTCTCTTGAGCTAATCCTACAACAACACTACAAGTTGCAGATGAATGTGTGTGGCAGAGAAGCCAATAAAATTAGTTAACATGTAAAGTTATTACCCTTTAGTAGATACAGTGCGCTGTTTCTTCCACTCCTGAGGTGATCTTGCCCTGGACCATGGTCTGTGCTCACTTGCAGTTACCATCATTGTTTCAGATAACATTTCATTCATCAGAGAAAGTGCTTGTGATACTCTCATACTGTGATGTTCAGAAAACAGAACTCTATGGAGAAAAGGAACCATGACATTACATATTAATCAGTCAATTGCAACTGGCAATTATTTCAAAATAAAATTATTTCAGAAAGCACATACTAATCTTTTTAAGAAAATTAGTAAAAACCGAAAGTATTTATAAAAACAGGTGTGACAGAAAGAACAAACCAGTTTTATTGATTCAAAATTTTATACAGATACATATTTGGAATGTGAAAAAAAAAAGGCAATGTATGAAAGGTGTTCAGATTTGTCCCAGATGGTAAAGCAAACATGAAACATTTATGGTTTTTGTTGAAATGCCACTCATATTTGAAATTTTCACAGACCAGTTAGTCAAAGCTACTTCTACCTTATAATGGAATATTCACAGAATCACAGAATTGTAGGGGCTGGAAGGGACTTCTAGAGAGATCATCCAGGCCAGGCCTTCTGCAAAGCAGGTTCCCTACAGCAGGCTGCATAGGTGGGCATCCAAGTGAGTCTTGAATATCTCCAGAGAAGGAAAACCCACAGCCACCCTCAACAGCCTGTTCCAGTGCCCCATTACCCTCACTATGAAGAAGTTCCTAAGCGGAACTTCCTATGCTTCCTCAGTTTATGGCCATTTCCCCTTGTCCTATTGCCATGCATGGCTGAAAAGTGTGACTCCTGCACCTTAGATATTTACAGACATTGATCAGATCCCCTCCCAGTCTTCTTTTCTCAAGGCTGAACAGACCCAGGTTACTTTCCTCACAGGAGAGATGTACCGGGTCCTTTATCATCTTTTTGGCCCTTCAACCAGACTCTGTACTGCTGATCACAACCCTCTGAACTCAGCCAGTCAGCCAGTTCTCAAGCTACCTTCACCATGCACTCACCTATTCCACACTTCCTCAGGTTCGTTACATTGATTATATCACAAGTTACCTATAAAGCAACTTACTTGTCTTTTTCTTCCTTCTTTTTCTTGAGTAATTTAATATCCCTTGAAGTAAGACGACAATGCTGTGCAAGAAAGTACAACAATCAATCACTTAACTTTTTCTGTACTGTGGCCTCATTCCACTCTACCCCCTGAAAGTTTAGATCTACCTGACAAGTTATTGTTTAAAACACTCCTCAGAATGAAAAACAATATGTAGACATATGTCCTAACAAAGAGAATTGTCTCTATAAGCTTCGAAGCTCTAAAAATGTATTAAAAGGCTGAAGTTCTGCTTTCCATAGCTCATACGCTGGAAGTATTAATCTTAAGAAGGTCAAAGTTCCAAATGTCCTCACAATCAACTTCCAAAAAAATTAGTCACTTTCCTGACAGTACTTCATTTAAAAAACAAAAACAAACAGAACAAGGTTTCACTTTGACCTATTTGCTAGAGTAATACTGTACAATTCTTATTTCTTTCTTTTAACTAAAGCTGTGACAACCCCAATCTAGTGAATTCAACAAAAAAAGTACACCAACATTTAACTCAAATCACTTATCTCTGCACAAAAGAACAGTCTGGATTGGCTCTGTTAATAAAAGTGAGTAACAAATCATGAACTAACAGAACATTTTTGCCTTTTACATGTTTGTTCCTTTGGAATTAATAGAGCTTCACCGCAAAACAGTTTACAGCAAACCTTAGATTCAGTTTACATCAGTAAAGAAACATGGGGTATCATTTGCTGTTGTTTGGTCTCATCTCCTACAGAAGTGGAGACTTCCCTGACTGAGTACATCTTCAGGTCCTGAAAGCATCCATGTGACAAATGCGTATTTCACGACTTAGTACAGACACAGAAATAATTTCTGACATACACCTAATCTTTTTTTTCTTCAGTTACTGCCAGCAATCATTACTGAAGACTGTGAGGCTCACTGACACAACTACAGCCAATTCCAATAAATAAAATTATATCTAAATAAAGAGCAATATTAAAATAGGAAAAAATCACTGACAGCTGTTATTTAATCTGAACTATCAACGCTTGTACAGTACATAAACTACTCTTCAAGATAAGCTATTTTCTTACCATATTCTTTTTGAATGGATTATGTTCTTTCTGTCTCTGTTCATCCAATTTCTTCATATATTCTCTCATTCTTTCCTTTCGTTTTCTTTTCATCCATGCTCGTATCTCTTTTTTCTCTTTTTCTGTTTTTTGAGGATGTCTGAAAGCAGAATCATGAGTCTTGAGAGTAGACATAAATGTTAAATAACCTAGAACATCCTTTAATTTGTAAATAATGACAGCCACGTGTGACATGATAAAAATATTGCAATTCATTCAAAATTCTCAGTGAGCTAAAATCTCCCATCTATTAAATTTTCTCCTGCAAAATTTTATTTTATATAAATCCTTGTACACAATTCATTTCCAAGATATTTCCTAAAACTTTTCTTCTGTCAATTACATTCAGAAAATAGGAAAATTGGTACAGGAAAAAATGGAATTCATATTACAAGTATTTTTGATTCTTACATTATTATATAAATACTATAAAACAAACAAACAAAAAAAAGCCAAACCAACTTCCACATCAAACAAATAAAAAAACCAGATGACTCTAAAACCTTTTTTTCTCTCCAGCTCCTTCAGAAGCCTCTTTGTACATCTCACTTTAAACCACAGTAACTCAGAATACTAACACTGACATCAGTAAACAATAGCAGAACTTCACATTTAGAGCTCTTCAGAAATAATTCATTTTTGAATATTCTTTAAATTGAGCTGTGTAATAAATATTTTCTTCATGCTATAGCTATAAGAGTAGTCACATTTCCAAGAAAAGTATTACAATTTTAAATTGTAAAATTTTAATTGTTAAATTTTAACAAATTTTGAATTGTTAAATTGTTAGGTGTTAAGATACCGAATTTCTTGCAGCCCATTCTCTTATTATCAAGACTAGCACACAGTAATAATTCTAGAATCAACAGAAGATATAAGTGAAGCAAAACAAGATATCACTGGTAGCTGCTTATCAACTGAATCCTTATATACTGAAGCACTATAGCCCTCGGGGGATTTGAAGGTGGTTTACTTTATGGCAAAGAGTAATGTCATCTCACTTCACAAGTGCTTGGTAAAATTTTGGGGAAAACTGTTTGGGGAGTTACTGGAAATACCTGAAAGACAATAAAGTCACTAGTCACAGCCACATGAACACGGGTTCATGAGGGAAGGCAATAGGTAACTGCTGGCAGATAGGTTAGGCTCAAAGCGTTACAGTAAATGAGGTTATTTCAGGCTGATGGTCAGTCACTAGTTGGGTCTGAAGGGCTCCATACTGGGACCAGTTCTCTTTGGTGTATACTAAGCAAGTTTGCGGATGACACTAAAGAGGGAGGAGCTGTTCACTCCTTTGAGGGCAGAGGGGCCTAGCAGAAGATCTTGAAAAATCGCAGGGCTGGGCAATCACCAACTGCATGAAGTTCAACAAAGCTGAGATCTTGCACCTGCAACAGGGCAGCCCTGGCTATAGACCGGGGGACAAGAGACTCAAGAGCAGCCCCATGGGTTGGTAAAGGTAGCTGGGGGTTCTGACTGATAGCAAGTTGATTTCAAGTCAGCAGTGTAGGCTGCAGCCAAAAGGGCTAACACTATCCTTGGGTGCACCAGGCCCTGCACTGCCAGCCACGGAGGGATGGGACTGTCTTGCTCTCTCAAAGATTTACATTTGAGCTACTTCTACAGTTTTAATGACAAATGTTATAACAAGGAAAACCACAGCAGTATATTCTATTTAAATGGTTCACTATAACATACTGAAATGTGTTTCTTAAACGGGTGTGAGCTGTTATATCACTGCAACACACTGTTTGTCATCTGTACCAACTGTAGTTTTTCCTCGTAAGCAGCTGATATCATAAACAGGAAGGGGAAACAGCTGCAATTTCAAATTATCTCAGAAAAGACCACACATCATCTTATAACTGTTAGCCAGGAAGGTGAAAAATCTCAAGAATGACATACTAGAGTCCAACTGGAAGCATCTTAATTTTTTGCCTACCAGAACTGCTTTAGGAGGTTCCTATTCTCTTGGCCGAGCTGATTCTCCCATCTGTAAAGTTTGTGCTAAAACTTATTCCTACAGAAAGAACAAGCTAGTAGGAAGGAAAGAATTTTAAAACAAAGAATAAAAAAAATCCAAACATCACCACTTTGGACAGTAGTGAACAGTAAAATAATGACTATTGAACAGTTCTAATAATAATCTCATAACCATAAGAAATTACATGCTTTCTTCTATTGCTTAGAGGATGTGAGTGATAAGAATACCCAGTGTTTAAATTATTTAACCAACACATAATGAAAAACAGCCATCTTATTACCTAGAGATTTTCTTAGCCTGTGTTTTCGTAAAGCCCAGCTCCATCGGAGAGATGCCACCTTCTATTACAAGATTACTAATGATGTCAGTAACGCCACTCAGACCAGTGATTTGCAGAGGATCTTCTACAGAACTTGAAGTTAGCCAGGGGAAAAAAATGTTACTACTTTAAGCAGAATATGCCCATAAGTACAAACTAAATTCTTCCTATTACATTCAAAAAGAGAAGTCATTTTGCTTTTCAGAATGTGTTAAGAAAATTTTCTTTCCTCTGCATCTCACATTGTTTATGAAAACAAGCAATACATTCATAATGTGTGTAGACGGACTCTTTAAGAAGTTAACCAGCCTCACTGTTACCATGTGCACTTCAGCCAACACTCTCCCCAATGTGAATAGGACAGAATGTGTCAGACCTGACTAACATAAGGTATGTGGCAGTAAAGAGAGGCCTGAATAAAACAGAGGAAACATAGCCCCAGCAAGAGCTGAACTGCCTTAGCTCCAGGTGGCCAGCCCAGAAGAGCCTAAAACCAACAGCCTAGAAGGCCAGGAGCAATGTGCAAGATTCTGCGTTGCTGCTCAAGGTGAGAATGGTTTTACCTAACTTCTATCTTCCCTTTCTATCAGTTGCTTTCAATCTAAACTAAGTCTTCTGTAGTTTACTATCACATGCTACAGTTAATTTGAAGAATCCTTTCAGCTAAATCACCATCTGCTATTGTTTATTGCTTCTTACACATCCTCTAGATTATGTAATCAACCCCATATCTGCGCTACTCACAACAAACAGTTTGACTTTAAGTATTTATACAATAAACAAAGCATTGATTTTATCGCTGCACTTTAGGGAAAAGTTGCTATGGTAGCTAAACCCAGTTTTGAAATCTAGTCTGTTCTTAGTTTTTACATGGCAACTCTTCAAAAATTTTCTAGTGACAGCTCACTAAAACAATTACATGCGCTCATTCAAGAACAGTATTTTGCACACAGAAGAAATAACAAATGTGCACAGACATTGGCAGCAACTACATTAAAAGCTCAGGTATAACTAGAAAGCAACTGTGAATGCTTCTGCAAATTTTGCATAAAAATAAATGTAGCAGGCACTACTGAACTAGGAACAAATGCCAAAAACTAGTTACCAAAAGAGATTTCATCCACTTTCATATTAAATGTCCAGTCCTTCACTTGACAGTGCCTTTACTGATACTATGCAATTTAAAAAAAAAATGTTGAAATACGTACCTCTCACTTAGTTTGCCATTTAAATGAAAGCCTGAAAATGAAACAGCCTTTGTTAATAAAGAACTTGCATTCATACATAGGCTAAATATATATATGTTACGCCTGTGAGATAAAACACAAAAATGTATCAAACAGAATACACCAGCATTAAAAGTAAATGAATTCTGTACCTAATCTTGGGTGAGGGCATGTCATCTACTCTCTAATACAGAGTTTTTACAGAACATTTTGTAACAGCACCTGACAGTTTTGCTAGGGAAAGGATAATGTCAGATTGCTACCCTGCCACAATGAAACTATTTCCAGCTAAGTGGGAAAGATCTGTTCCAATTAACTGCCCAGCTATTTAAGGAAAACGAATGATTCTCACTTACTTTAAAAAGGCAAGTTTTGAACTGTTGCATTTCATGAACTGTGGCTAAGATGATCATGGATGTCTCAGAGGCAAGATGAGTGCAGTTCTTCCTATGCTAGTAAGTACTCACTCAAAAAATTACAGCTGTAACTCAGTATGACCAGGGGTTTTCTTAGCTTACAAGTTTTTACTTCAAGAGGAAATAATAAACATAATATTCTTTATAAAATGTATGTGCATGTTATTTGAGATTTGCTTCTAATATATGCAGATACAGGATTCAAGTTTTAACACCTATGAAGAGAGATTTCTGCAAACATGATAATCAAATGCATGTTCATCTGTATGAAATATATATAATTCTCATGAGCTTGAAAACACACAATATAAGCAACATAGAGATAAAATATGCTATATTTTTAAACATTGAGAACATCTCTACTGCTACCCAGGTCTTCAAAATTGCAAAAATCAACATACTGTCAGTTTGCAAAATGAAATGGGACCACATAAAATAATGTTTTGGGATATAAACAGTAGTTACCATGTAGTGATTTTAAAAAAATTATTCTGCTTATGCTACTGTACTGAATTGAAATCTCATACCTCGAAAACACAAAAATATGCCAGAGATTTTTATAAAGACAGCTTCAAGAGGAAAAAAGAGCATTGTATGACACTGTGCCACCTAATACTTAAGAAAATAATACTTGAGCAAAAAATTACACATCACTGCAGGGGACAGATTCAGAAACAGACCAAAAGTTATTTGTTTTCTCTCAATAACAGGGTGAATTTGAGGGCAAGCATAATACACTGCCAAACTGTCTTTAAAGCTCAGTGATACTGAGTCATGTAATATGTAACTCAGTATCAATGCACATTCATGAAGACATCCTAAATAATGCAATTTAGAAAGACTGAAAAGTAAGCTGACTGGAAGAATAATCATCCATAAAAATAAATAGCCATAAACTGCCATTTATGAGCTCAGTGCCATTACATAACAGCCATGAGCAAATACTAGCAAATCAAGGAAGAAAAGGATTGCTTCATTTTAAATGGAGAAAAAGGGAACGGCAAACATTAAAAATCATACCCAGAGATGATTTTATGCCACTGAGAAATTTAGAAGCAGAGGTTGTAAATACAGAAGAGTTCACTTCCAAAGCAGTATAATTGAGTAAGGGATGTTCAGGTTTTAAGCCCCCCTTTTCATCATCCATAGCATCTTCAAAAATTATGCCCTTCAAATAATATTCTGATGTAATGGAAAAAAAAATTATTACCACAGACTAATGAAAAAAAAAATACAACTATCTATCTTATATGTTGGTGGCATATTTAGTTTATGTGTCCAACCTACAACAACTTAGATTTATAACATCAACAGTTTAGATGTATGCCACAGTCCTGTACATATCAACAAGACTAAACTATGGGACCTTGGGAACCTGATCTGGTAATTGATCTAGCAGTTGGCAACCGTGCCTGTTGCAGGGATGATTCTTGAGATCTCTTTCAACCCAAGCCATTCTATGATTCCATGATTCTATAGTTAAATATAAAATAAATTATTCGAAGTATCTGCTTCAGCAGACAGTTAAGCTGATGTAAGCTTTTAATAAAATCAGAAGATACTACAACTACACAGCCTCTAGAGACACATGAAAAAAGTATCTGCAGTATAAACACAGGGGAAACTGAACTAAATCCATACTCATTTTTTATCAGCAAACAAAGTCATCGTGACCAGCAATTTCAATTTTTAATAAAATATAAACATACACTATCATCTTTGAAGTCCCATGCCCAGGCCTCGCATTACAGTTTTGGAAAAGAGGAAAGTATACAGATGCTTTCAAATGATTTTTTTGTTGAGGCAATACACATACTGTTATTCAGATTCTCTAGTTTAGATTTATTTCTTCCTCTCGTATTTTTAATTTCTTTAGTATTTCAGTAACATTTCTTGGGACTGCAATTTCACTGTTAAGAAAATGTCAAGGTTAATATGGAACTCAAAGCTTACTGTCTGTTAACTGTACACATACCATCATCAATGATTCTAGAATCTTCAGAGAATGAAGGATGACCATGAGGGTAAGAATTGGCAGCCATTTCCAAATCTTCTATTATTTTCATGAGCTATAAATGTAACCCAAAACCAAGTAAAAATATAACCTCCAAAGTATTTTTCTGACTTAAATAGCAGATATTCACAAAGTTTGCTTTAAATAATTTTTCTTCCTCTGGATCTTATGAACATTATAATGGAGCACCTTTATTCAAAACAAAGAAAATAATTCAGAATCATAGTATCTCAAGTGGAATTATCTATTTTAAAGAACTTTATCTCTTGGAGCATTAGTTTGATAATACATATGAACTGCGTTATTCTTGTGAGAAGTATTAACGTGTTAAGCACATTGCCTTTATTTTATAAATATCTGAATTTTCCTACTATATCTTATGTAAAAAAAAAAAAAACAATAAAAATATTTCCACACGCTTCTTAAGTCAGAAGCTTCCTGAATTTGAAAAATATGACGTGAAACTGATCTTGTTGAGACATTTTAAAGTGCACTGTTTTTACAAAGAACAGGCCTCAACACTCACGTCTAATACATAAGAAATTGTTACAAAATAAATGATCAGTTCTTATGTACTGAACGAAGGGCAAAAAGAAAATCACTTTATTTTCAGGGATCACGATTTGGCTAAGTACTAAGAATAAGTTTAAAAATGAAAACACAGTGAAATGCTCTAACACAAAAGATATGCAAAGATTTCTTTCAATGCAAGCTTTGAAAAATCAGCTTAGATGATCACCTAAAGGAAAGATATAAGTGATTAATTAATCCTCTTCAGTGTGATTATGTGTGCAGTTGACACACTGAGGTCCTTATATTTCTGTGAATATTTGGAATGGCAGGCAATGAACACTATTAGTTTGGATGATTACAGAAAAAGCAGATGCTGTGGAGTTACAGAGCAAACAGGAAACTGTTACAATAACATACAAATAAAAAACCTTGGAACCAGACTGGTAAAATACTGGCTTGGGCTACGAATAGTCACCCCCTCCTTTGCTCTAACATTATTAGGAAGTCAAAGCAACATGAAGAAGTAAATGCTAATATTCCCCTAGATGTAGTATTAAGAGGTCTGTTATTATATAAGATCTTACCATATAAGATCATCTGAATGCACCATGTCCAAAATGTATTTATTTTACTTATATATTTACTTTCATAAAGATGTTAAAAGTGCAAGTATTTTATGAAATCAGTGGAAACAGTTTCCAGAATTAGTCACTTAATATTCTGGAGAGGGAAACTTTGCCAAACTTTTGCTCCTGCTGAGCTCCTAACTTTTTGCTATTCAAAGTTAAAAGGAAATAAAATATACTCCTCTGGTTTACTAAGAACATCACCATTTCAGCCAGTATTTGGCCAACTGTAGGCAACCATATGATCCAAAAGATACTGCACCAAACGTGAAAGAACTGCATTTTATTCTCTCTCAATATATACCTACCAGGTTTGAAAATGTATTATTCCAAGATACAAGTTTTTCTCTTTAGTTGAAGAAAGCAAACAGTAAGCCATTTCAGAAACAAGTTAGCAGCTTGAACTCACCTGTCTCGTATTTCTGAAATCCTCCTCCATATTTTTTGTTACATTCTGCAGTATACGTAATTGCATATCTATTTCCTGATGCTTTCTGGATAAGCATTCTTTGTCAATTACTTCTGACAGCAGCGTCATAGAAGGGAAAGCTCTTGCATCCTCAAGTTCTATGTTCCAAGTTATATTTTCTCTAGCAGAATCTGCCTCTTTATGTTCCTTTTGCTTTCGGCTTGATACATCTTTGAGATGATTGTCTTGAAATAAGAGAGTGGATCAACATCCCTGAATGAACTGTAAGCATTTAAGTACTGCAAATAATTAGACAAAGCTAAGGCACATTTTAGCAGGCACGCATCGATACAAACATGTCTAATGTATAAATGTTTTGATGTATAAAGCAAAACAAGCAGGAATTGAGTGAAAGGCTGAGGATATTCTGTGAAGGGGTAAGAATATTATAATTAAAATAGACAGCAGTTTTCCTGGTTTAAAAGTAAAATGTTTACCTTTCTTCTGAAGCAGCTCAGATGGAATTGCATTAGTAACAGAAGCTGCCTCATGAAGTTCTGCAGTAGATAGAATTTCAAACTTCTCATTTTGCTCCGTAGTAACTATTTCATCTGCTGACTCAGGTGCCATTGGTAAATCACTAAGAATGTCATTGTCTTCAATGTCAATCACACTGATGTATTTATGTTCACTCTAAAATAAAACGAGATGATGATGAATTATCCGGTATGTTTTGAGTATACATTTTTAAACATTTCCTATGTTTACTCTTTGTAAGAGTTGAAAGAGATTTCTTGATTCAGAGACAGAACAACTGCAATCTTACATATTCTACAACTTATTTATCCAAAAATGAAGAATACAGATTCAAGGGATAAAATAAATGGTATTCTTGTAATTAAACCATATGCAGCACTAACCAAATCAGGTACATCAGACAAAGATGATGGTAGAAGTCTCTCCTTCACCTCACTGGAGAATCTCAGGTTTAAATACATGTCAGGTGATGATAATTTAGGGATGCTAGATGACTCTATTGGAAAAAAAAAAAAAGAGTAATATTATATTTACAGTAAAAACCATGAAACATTTGCATTCTCCAAATGATAAATACTTTGATTGGCTGTTCTTTTTACAAACAGTGTTGCTCAATAGGAGATTCTAGATCCCCTAGAAAGGTGGTGAGACAGAAAGCCCCAGCTTAAGTGTCTTTATACCAGTGCACACATCCTGGGAAATTAGCAGGGGAAGTTCGAAACTGTAATGCACTTGGAAAATTATGAACTTGTTGCTATCGTGGAAACATGGTGGGATGACTCCCATAACTGGAATACCATCATTGAGGATTATTGGTTCTTTAAAAGGGATAGACAAGGTAGGAAGGGTGGGGGAGTTGCCCTCTATGTCAGAGTGGAAAGACTATGAGGAGCTCCCTCTGCGAAAAAATCAGGAACAGGTTGAAAGCCTGTGGGTTAGAATTAGGCATAGGATTAATAAAGGCCAGCTGATGATAGGAGTATACTACAGGCTGCCTGATCAAGGAGAGACTGTTGATGAGGCCTTCTTGCTTCAGCTGCAGGAAGTATTGTGCTCACTGCTCTCATCCTAATGGGGGACTTCAACCATCTGGATATCTGCTGGAAAGACTACACAGTGAACTGCAAGAGGTCCAGAAGGCTCCTGGAACCCATTGATGATAACTTTCTGGTCCAGGCATTGGACAGACCAACCAGAGGTGAAGTATTGCTGGACCAGCTGCTCATCAGTGTGGAGGAGATCATTAAAGGTGTTAAGGCTAGAGGCAGCCTGGGCTGCAGTGACCATGCCCTGGTCAAGTTTGTGACCTGGAAGAATGTGGGCCTGGTAAAGAGTGAAGTCAGGGCTCTGAACTTCAGAAGAGCAAACTTTAAGCTGTTCAAGGAATTGTTTGTCAGGATCTCCTGGGATGCCGTCCTTAAAGATAAAGATGTTGAGGAATGGTGGTTACTCTTCAAGGATGCATTTCTGAGAGCACAAGAGCTTTCCGTCCCTCTGAAAGAAAGCAGGCAGAGGAAGCAGGAAACCGGCATCACCCAGCAAGGCACACTGCTGGGCACACTGAGGGCAAAGAAAGGTGCACACAAGCTTTGGAAACAAGGATGTGTCACCTGGGAAAAATACAGGGATACCATCAGGACTTGCAGATAAGGGATTAGGAAAGCCAAGGTGCAGGCAAAACTGAACTTGGTGAGGGGTATAAAAAACAGTATGAAGACATTCTGCAGGTACTTTGGCCAGAAGAAATAGGCCAAAGTGAGTGTACCTCCTCTGGTAAACATAAAAGGAGAACTGGCTTAAACAGAAGAAGAGAAGGCTGAGGTACTGAATGAGTTCTTTGCCTCGGTCTTCACTGGCAGCCAGGATTCTAATATTTCTCACATCCCTGAGCATCCTACATTTGAGCATCTCACATCCCTAAACCTGTAGTGGGGACCGGGGCAGTAAATCTCCCCACATGGTAAGGGCAGAGCAAGTCTGAGACCACCTCATGAGACTGAATGTATATAAGTCTATGGGGCTGGATGGCGTGCATCCCAGGGCTCTGAAGGAGCTGGCTGAGGTGGTTGCCGAGCCGCTCTCCATCATATTTGAAAAGTTGCGGCTGTCAGGTGAGGTCCCGGATGACTGGAGGAAGGGTCATGTCACTCCCATTTACAAGAAAGGGAGCAAGGAGGACCCACGGAACTACAGGAGGTGAGTCTCACCTCTGTACCTGGCAAGATATGGAACAGATCCTCCTGGATGACATGCTTGATTACACGAGGAATGGGCGTGTGATCTGTGACAGCCAGCACGGCTTCACCAGAGGAAGGTCATGATTGACCAATCTGGTGGCCTTCTATGATGGAGTGACAGCTACAGTATAAATTGCTATTCATTTCCAATTCCATCTTAAGTAGTTAAAAAAAATCTGCATCTTGACTTGACCAATTAAATTTTTTAATTGATTAAAATAAATTAAAATCAATTAAAAAATTAAATGACAATACTTGCCTAGAAAAATCAAATAAATAAATAAAATTTGTAATGTACACTACATAGTAAAATAATTTTCCAAATGGATCAATATTGCTGAATTTTCTAAAAACGATAAATTAATATGTTTGTGCGCTAGCAGAGGAAAAATTCTTAGGTAATAAATCTTCCATAGTACAATTTATCAGGGAGCTATAAGTTTTTTGGAGGACAAAACATAAAACAAAATACATGTTTAGCCTCAGATCAAAATCGCTTTCAATTTTGTACTCTGCAAACAACACCAATATTTTACATACCAGAAAAAAAACTGAAAAAATTGAGCAGCAGTAAAACCACTGTAAAGCCCATATATGTCTCTCATAACACAGAAACAAAAGCATGGGTACAATGTATTAGCTAAAACAGAACCAAATGTTTCATAAACAGTATTATTATTCAATATTTGGTTGAAAAAAATAGAATAAATCAGGTCATCAATACCCTACATATAAAATTATGTCATACAAAAATACATTTTAAGTGGTGCTATTTTTACAGATTTCCAAAACAACAAACGAAATAAAGAAAGACTGAAACCATACCTGACACAGGAATAGACGCATCTGACTCATTTTTTTCAAGGTCAGAAATCTCAATTTCAGTACTGATTCCAATATCCTTATATGATTTGAGCACTTGATAGAAAAAAGAAAACAAAATACATTAATCTAAGGAAAGACATGCATGGCATGATCTTAATGTACAGTTCTGATTTACCAGTCTGTGATCAAAGGAGAAGAAGATGTAGGAAAGCAACTTCCATCAAATGTGAAACAACTTCTAAAATGAGTTTTCATAAAAACTATGTGAGCTAAAAGAAGCCCCCCAAAAAAATCACAACACAACTACCTACAGAAAACATACAGGGTCACTTACACAATCACATCAGTGATACCTTAGTTATAATTATTTTAGCTAATAGTTCGTAATTCACATTCCAATATCTTCTCCCTTTTTTTTTTTTTTTTTTGGGTAACAAAGTGTTAAACACGCAAAAAACTACCAAATATTACAATTAACTTGAAACAATACCTATAAACGGTTGCTGTAACTTGCACAGGTGACACCTACCTGGGTGAGTGTTCGTACTTGCATCCTGAGTTTCTGCTATTTTTTTTCTTGTAGAAGCCATGTAATGCAGATCTGGAGTAGTAACTGCCTCTGCTGCTTTGTCTAAAATATGCAAATAGCTGTCTATAAGTAGTGCATGAATTAGAAAAAGTAATCATTTTAAACTAAAGGTTGTGGAAGAAGTTTCCCTGCATTCTGACACATTATTTTAAGTATATTTAATAAACAATATCAAGAAAATTTGCAATAACTGTCTTCTGCAAACACACAACTGAATGTTATGTATGCAGTGTTACACTGAATTGAAATCAAGACTAGGTTGTGGATGTGTGATCTTCAAACCAAGTATACTAATACATGGAGCAATGCTTTTTTTCATTATCTAAAAGCAGACGGAAATAACTGACATGTATACACTTATTTCCTTACTGATATTTTTACACATCTTTGCAAGACAGAATTCGTCTAAGACAAATTTCAGAGAATGGACTGCATTATTTTTGTCTGGTAGGACTAAATACTATGCTGAATTAATACACTAGAAAGAAGCAGTTCTTTCCATAGTCATTGTCTTCTTTTTCTGAGCTAGAAATACTGTAAACATTCAGTTTCTTTTAAGGGCCTTAAATTTCATACAATTAGAAGATGCTGTCAAAACTGGAAATACATTTGAAAACAAATATGTCTGATTTACAATTTGAAGAGTATGTTTAAAACCTCCTTCTGATTAATCACATGAATAAGAAATCATTATGAGCCACAGTTACTGAAATTCATACAATATACTCTACTCTTTCCTGAACTTCACTGCTTATAAGCATAAATAAAACAATATTGCCCATTTTCAAGGAAACTAACAAAATTTTCAGAAGTATTCTGAATTAACAAGTAATTGGGGAATGCAGTGATATGATCAGTGATGTTTTTAAGCTAAAAGAGTGTAAATATAGAGTCTCTCTACACTAATCCCATAAAACTGAATATTCCAAAAGAGGACTGAACATTTGTTCAATCATCATCAATTTGATCAACATCATCTTGAAAGGTTTTTTCTCAGTTTCTGGGAAATGATCCTGTTACATACAATGCAGATCATATTTCTAAAGATTATACAGTTTGACTTATCTTTTTTTTGATATCTTTTGATATTGTCTTAATATGGAATTCTGCTTTGAAGTCTAACAAACTTCTGTTCCTTGATTTATTTAAACACTCGAAGTACTAACTGTACTTGTACTTGCCCATGGAAATGAGAGAGTCATCTTGCAGGTAAGAGGTACGTTTTGTTTCTGGATCCTAATTAAAAAAAAAAATAATAATAATAAAAAATAAGTTTCAGCCATAACGAAAGGTCCTGTTGATGCTGTTAATTACCTCTCTATGAGATACACTATCCCTGCTGTATCATATTCTCTAGCCCTGCTGAGATTCTCCAGTAGCTGTGATAGAGAAGGAAATCTCAAAGAAGGTACTTTATGAACCAGAAACTGAGCCTGCTGTACTGGGATAAACATTCTGGTTTTCAATCTAATACTGGCAAGGATAACCCCAAAAGTTGTTAAAGGATACTAAAATGGCCTAAAATGTAAACAAAAGAAGTGTATAAATCAAAACCTAGTTTGATGAAGGGTTTCTCTTCTCAATGACTTGGATAAAACAGAGGTGAGAGTTCTTTCTCCCTATTCTGACTTACACTGTCATCAATCAGCTTAATGTGAAAAAAGTAATGCTTGGGATAGCTGCCCTCGTATTACTGATGGGCAGAACATTTTTTAAGTGATTGGTGCTTATATCTGTATTTACTTTAAATGTGAAAATATGCTTTTCTAATTAGGAAAGTTCACATCTCAGGAGAAACAAATGCACCCCTGTAACTCTATTTCCATTATATATCTCTTCCTTGCAGTAAATACAAAGATGTGAAATGAAGAATATGTACTGTTTCTAGAGAACATCATAGAAGAAATTTGCATGATTGTTTCAGTTTATTTTTTTCTTTTAATACCTGAATACTTGAAAAAGGCAAAAAAATTAATAAAATTCTACACTACCGTTTTTGATTCAACAGTGATCACTGTATCACTAATAGTGATGATGGAATCATCTGGGCAGAAAGACACGCTTCGTTTCTCCTTTTCCATTTCCTCTTTCATTTGTTTCTTATTATGCCTCTTCTGTCTGCCAACATAATAATTATAAATAAAAGTAAGAACTGCTCCACAACTATAAATAAATATAAGTATAATTATAAATACACACTGAAAAAAAAAGGTGGAAAAGATAAACAAAACTGCTGCAAAAAGATTGGTTCAAGGGATGTTTTTGTGTATGAGAAATACATCTAAAATAATTACAAGAGCTCATAAAAACATTCACCAATCAAAGCAAAATGTGTTAACAGTCAAGTAAAATAGTCATATCAAATATTACAATCTGGATAATCTGGAAAATGCAACTATATTTTCTGTGGTAAAAAAAAAAAAATCACTACAGCACAAAATGCCTGTAAACGAAACTCTAAGAAATACTCCAGCAAGATATTGGACTTCAGTTATCAATAAAACTTTCTTATTTACTTTTGTACTAAAAAAGTTGCAATTCTCTTAAGAATCTGATGAATACATTATCAGAGAACAACTACAGCCTTAAGAATTTCAACTGATAATATCATAACAGGTTTTCTAAACTACAGCTGCTGTTATTTATGCACTGTTTGCTCCTAACCTTACAGTGAACACCCAGAGTCTGTATGAGTTAAAAGCATCATAATCAGAAGCAAGCATTCTATTCTAGATGCAATGATGTCATCATCCATTCTCAGTAAGGTACAGATAAATACAGGCAGGTAAAAATAAATTTCAGAAGTCATGTGTAACACAGCTAGCAAAAAAAAAAAATCTTCTGCTGGAATTTTGATGGACGCCTTCTGGACTCATTATCAGAGCATGTACTTTAAACTATATTAAAACACTGCAATTCTTTCCTTCCTAAAGATTACTACTAATAATGATGACCCACAGCATAGTCTCTTCAAAATGAAAACCCACAAGTTTGGCTTGCCTTTTTGTAATGTTCTGCACAACTCTTGGTTCAAATGGTTTAAAATCAGTTTTTAGTAATTGGATAGGCTTAGTTTGGTCCTGTACAAAAGAGGTACTGGTCACAGTATGATGGTGGTAGTACTGCTCAAATGCAATGAGATCTTGAGGTGGAATAAGTTTTGGCACCTGGAAGTTCAGAGACAAAAGAAAATAATGAAACAGTGATAAAACAGGGAGACCCCAGTCATACTGGATGAATGCAGCAGGTCTTGTTTGTATCTCAGTTATATAAACACAGTTAATTTGCGGAGAGAATGAAAATGACAGTACAAACAGTGGAATCAAAAGCAATGTATAAATGTGCAAACTGTTTCTATTAAACAACATAAAAGATAGGAATTTTCTCCACAAAACTTACTTTCCTAATATGTTCTTACATATCTGGCTCCAGATGAAAATAGTAAGTTTTTAGACAAATTTTAAAATGTTTCTAGAAAAAACATTTACATTCAGCTGAAATGGGTGAGCATATGAGATTCTGTCAGAACAACATGTTTCAAAATATCAGGTTCCCAACATCCTCAAGAGAAAGTTTTCTTTCCAAGCCTAACAGGAAAATGCCTACAGGGCATTACATTTCTGCCCTGTATAGAATAGAATTTCTTACTGCTTCCTTTGTCGTTCTGTAAATAATTGTATTTAACTTTCTGTAAGAACAGCAGCGATTACTTTTTGTGACAGAAATATTATCATTTTGAGCCAGCAGTTCTTTAAACAATTCCAAAACAGTACCAAGCCTGCTTTGCATTAACATTCCAGTATAAAGGTACATTAGTTCCAAACTCTCTTCTGTCAGCTGGATTGAAGACTGCCAAATTCCATAAAGTGGAAAGACTAACTAATCTTTGATGAATTAGAAATCATGATACTAAAACTCTTGCAACTTAAAAAAATGTATTATTAAATCCAGTACCTTCTTTTGTTGAGGTAAATTAGCATGGAGCAGTGATATTCCTGTGTGCTGTAGTGTTTCTCTGTGGTCAGTCTCTCTTGTTACAGGTTTAACAGGTATTAAAGCAGAAGTGATTGGCTGTCTTACAACTGGTGGAAGTCTAGTTACTGGATCAAGATTCAAGTGCAGTAGAGGAATACCAGCCAGGTTGTTGGTGATCACTGTACTGTCCATTTTCACATTACCAGAAAACTGCTGCTCAAGTGAAATTTCTCGTTCTTCATACTGATTTGAACAAAGGTGTTTGGAGGGTGGCTTATGCACAGTTTCTGCCCATCTTTTCTCTTCCTCTTGCACAGGTCTTGAGATCTCAGGTTTATATCTACTCATGTTCAAATGTGTTGTAGACTTATCCCTTCTTTCTTTGTGTGATGACTGATGGTTCCATAAAGAATCTGATGAATTCCAAGCTACTCGTCTTGCAAAAGCTGATGACATTTCTATTGGATCTAAAAATGCTGGTTTGGAATGATAACCTGATTCAAGCTTAAGCAAAGGAAATCCATCTGAGAAATTTGTGCTTTTTTCAATAGGGATAAACTTGGGTGCTTTCTGAACATCTGAGGAAGGAGCTAGGAGATGAAATGCTGAAGAATGCAAATCTTGTGATGGTGGCATAAATCCTGTCTCTCTGCTGTGGTTTTCTAGTAGGCTTAAAGAAACGTTCTGACGATTCTAAATCAGAAAATAAAAAAAAAAAGCATTTGAAAACACAGTGAAACAGAGCTGATAATCTATATATGCACAAAAATATATTTGTTTTTTATTTATGCTTGTTTTTGTCTACAGTGATTACTAAAAAAAAGAGTTAGTAATTCAACACAACAGATAACACATTAGAACGTATACAGAATATATACAGAGACAGTTACATCTTTAAAAGTGACATACTGATACACCTACTTTTATTTGGACACAGTTACTTTCATCTCTTGAACTATTTGTTGGTTGCAAATTTGAGCTCTTTTGATCATATTTTCCTCTATCATCTTCAGTGGACACTTGTGTTTTTAGAGAAGCACTGACAGTACATGAAGGTCTTCCACAGCCATTGACTTCTGCTGGGGGCACAGGCTGTATTCCTTCCAGATTAGCAGATTGATACTGTTCCAAAGTTTGTTGCACATTTGGCAAGTTGGCAAACGATGACTGCACTATTTGCATTAAACTCATGAAGTTGATTTGCTGTAGCTGCACACACAAATACATGAAGGTAACATTGTGAAAACATTTTTAACAGGCATCCTCAGAAAAACATCATCTCTCAGCCATGTTCCAACAGTTCACTATCTTATCAACATAAAATATACAACTTCCATAATTTTTAATGAAGATTCATTTGTACAACTGCTTATTGAATTGAACTTGAGATACATTAAAAATCTGTCATAGACAGGCTTTGCTAAAGCAATACAAATTCCCTCACTTTTTTGTGAAATTTAGGTAAATGTAAGCTTGTATGTAATTGTTTCAATGTGCTAACAAAAATTAATTGCTACCCAGTTATGAAGTTATTACAGCTTCAGAATCTTTCTTAATAAACAATTAGAGCACACTGAACTGTTTGAATTAGAACACATTCAGAATTTCACTATTATGCTAATAATTTTTAAAAACAAGCAAACAAATTCTTTAAAACAGTAATTATCCCATCTGTATGTTAAATACCATTTTATACTGGGAACACAGTTTTCAACAATGAAGTGCTCTTACCTGAACTAACTTAAACATTTCATCTTGAAGCATCTGTCTAACAGTTTCTGATGTATTCAGTTTCTCTTCTGTTGGGACTTTTTTCTTGATGTCTTCCTTTTTTGCACAAATTGAAGTACTGGATATAACACTTGATATACTTGACACAGCAGCAAGGGAAGGCTGACTGTAACTTACATAAATCTCTATGTTACTTAACAATAAAATGAAAAGAATAAAATTGCTAAAAACACTCATAGTACAGAGTAATCCACAAAATGTTAAGGATATCTTTACTTATCTAAAATATAATTAATTTATTGGAAAAATTTAACAACTAACACTGAACAGTCTTCACTGGAGAGCACAATGGCCTTTTTTCCTTGCACTTCATAACATAGTGAATGAAAAATAATAGTAAAGACATAAGATCTACAGACTTTTCAGTCACGGGGTGTCTGAAACACTAGCTTTTCTGGAGATACAGAAGAAAACAATACTGTGACAGAAAAAGGTCCTGTCAGTCATAAAACCAAAAAGACAGAGAAAATGAAGATGGACACTATTAGCTGAAATATATGAGATGGCTTTGACTTAAATGACTAAACGTGACTTTACCTATTTGGATAATTACAAAGCAACAATAAAACTGCAGATTACAAAACAATTAAAATACAAGGTACTAGATGATATTAAATAGTGTATTTTTCAAGTAGCTCACAGAGGTAATTATATCATATCATAGGTACTTTACTTTAAGAAGTTTGATTCATGTGATATCCTGGAAAAACTGCAAGAGTATGTGATTCACAAGGATTACAGCATGAAAATGTTTCAGAAAATTCACTCAGTACTACAGTTTTCAGGAATATTTTGCAATAAAAATTATGTTACTGGAGATTAAAAATTTAACAAGGGTTTTTTCATTGTATAGAACACCATAGGTTTACCTTACCTGGGAGTCTCAGAATTTTGCTCTAAAGAGAATGATTGAGAAATGGTGCTAGTAGCAACCTCAGTCATGCTTCAAAATAAAACAATAGAACAAAAAACAAGTATTGTAAATGCTACAGTAATTTGTTGTGCTTTTCATTTTTTCCCCATTTTACGTACAAACACTTTTATATATTTAAAGCAAGGATACTTGAATGCTACCTTATCAGAGCTATACTGATCTGTATTACTTCAATTATTGCATTATGTTGCAATTTAAGCTGGCAAACATTAACATTCAAGATTTGCCTCCCTAGCAATCAGAAACTGACTCAAACAAAAGCATGGAAAAGGTTCTGGCTGTTCACACAAACAACAGGCAAAAAACAGATTGCTCTGAACAGTCAAAAGAAGAGAACATCCGATAAGCAATACAGTTAATATTAGCTAATATGATCGCAATCTGCATTCCAAGAAAAAAAAAAAAAAAAGCCAGAATCATAAGGAAACTTTTATTTCCCTACAGCTGGCCATTTTTGAGTTCTTAACAAATATTACACAAACAGAATATAGATTTATATGTTATTGAAATAAGATTTTAAAAATAAAATCAGTTACTATGTATTATAGAAAAAGCTTTCATTATGACAAACAAATCTGGTGGAGTCATAAAAAAATTTGATAAAAAGAATAAAAATAGGTGGTTACATTTCTCATTAAATAAAAAAAATCCCCTAACACCAATTCTTCATAGCAAACAAAAACCCTATATTTTAGAATAAAGTTTCTTCCCTTGAAAAGCTTCAAAGAAATTAAACTAAGCAGTAACCAACTCAAACTAATGATGTGACAATCAAGCTTTATGGATTGTTTCCATAAATTTACATACACTTTATTTTAAATGTTTTCTTAAAACATTTTAAAATAAAAGGTATTTTAAAATACACATCTAGCTCACATTAAATTTAAAACAAGCCAAAATTATGTAAATTTCTTGAAATTAAGATCTGTAAAATATCTCCGTCTTTCTGTCAAGAGATGAATTTACTACCTGTATTTTCATAAGTTTCTTTAAAATTATTTAACAAGTTAACAACTGAATTTCCTAGAATAGCTCTCCCCCTGTAATTTGTCTGAAGATACTGCTCCAACTTCAGAGAAGAATTTTCAATCTGAATTTTTTTTTCCAGTTATTCCCCAGTTACACACTTCAACCAGAAAGAAAACATTAGTCCTTACTACAAACCATGTCCGTATTACCTGTTCATTCCTAAACTAACCATTAATCCACCCAGCACCTTGTATATGCAAAATGCCTGTTCATGTGAAATAGAACATGACAGAAATTTTGTTCCAGTCTATGAGTTTGTTCCTACAGTAACAAACCATTCAGATTTGACTGAGTCTCACAATTAGCAAAACTATTTTAACTGTTTTTAAACAAAGTCCAAGGGAAAATAAAATAATAAGTCTCTCACACATTCTGTTCAGCCCTCCTTTCTTTTGCTTTTTTCATCTTTTGGTGTTCCTGCGGACTATCTACAGCTGACATGGAGATGTCCTGGAATATAAAAAGATGTGTCTCAACTTGTAAATTTTTACATACCCCTTCTGCTTCAATGAAATGTTATTTTATTAGCTTCAGTCACACATATTTTTATGGTCATTTAAAAAAATCTGACAAAAATATACACTTATCAGAGGACAGTTGCAGCTTAGGTATTTGGAGATATCCTAATTATCCCATCCAAACATTGCTTTTTTTTTTAATTAGTTATTATATGTTTCTATTTTCAAATCTGTATCCACATACAGTATCCTGGAAATCAAGTCTGCTAATCTCACACCTCCTATTAAGGATGACAATAGGGAAACAAACTTTATTTATAGAAGCTATTCACAAACTAAGAAACTGAAATAAATCCAGGACTTCATATATGCCACAGATTCACTGTAGTAATACATAGTAGGGAACTGAAAATCATTCAATTACTGGGTCTAACTCTATTAACAGCACTGAATCTGAAGTGCTATAGGAGAGTAAGCTCATTCTGTTGCAATCCACATTCGTTCAAAATAGTTCCTAGCCAATTTCAAACACAGGAGACTTCCCTCGCAAGATGATGCATGAGAAAGAGGCCGATTCATAGATCTAAACTGACTTTTCAGACTCCAACAAATAATACACCTTTATATATTTAATTTAAAAGCAGGTAAGCAAGCAAGTGAACAAGTTATAAGTCATAACTTAGTCACCCTGTGACAATTTCCAAGTTAACGCACATTTTTTAGGAAATAAGTTGTAATACAGCTAGCTACGGTAAACAAAATAGCTATAAAATTCTATTAAACAGAAGTCTGTTTGTTTGTTTGTTTAGTTTACATGGTTTTGTACATATATTGTGCATACGTAAGTAGCATATACTTATACACCGTGGTGCACAAACTGTTATGCAACATAATTATATACCTGTTGATATAGGCAGACACACACTGAGTTTTATAAACACTGAATCAATATTGAAAAGTACATAGAGTAAGCTTTAACACTTTACTACTGTTTAAGTACTAATAATTTTTACTACTGATTTAAGTAGGGAAAAAATTCCACCAAGATCTCCATTTCTAAATTACATTGAGGAATTCTCTACACAAGATGATAACTTGCCTTTCCAGGTTTTATCCTAATAGAGCTATTGGAGATCTTTGGAGTTTCAAACGGTTCCTCAAAGAACTCTACAAAAACAAAAAAAAATATTCTAAATCAGAAAACTGTATGACATACAGCACAGTTACATAATGTCTGACAGCTGGTTTACATTAGTCCACTTTTTTCATATTGAGGAAGAAAATGGATTGAGATATCTTCCAGCAAATTAATAGTTTGTGCTGTTTTTACTGATGTAACATGCAAGGAATATATAATTTTACTTTGGCAAAGCTTCTACTTTGGTATGTCAGACAACAGTAAAAGAATATAGCATAAACACAAACCTTCACTTTGTGATGTTATGTCTGACTCCTCCTGAAGAAATAGCTCAACTTCATTAAGATCTTCAGTCACATGAGGGGGAGAACAATTCCCATGTTTAATTTCCTTCTTATCAAAATATTTTGATTTTGTAGATATTCTGATCATTGGAATTAAAAAAAAAAATTAACAATAAAAATAACTTAAGTATCAGACTTAATTTAAATATACTGTTCCTCTCAAACAGCAGACTAGAGTATAACTGTAAAATAAACACTGCTATGATATAATCATATAAAATTCCCCTATAAATTTCAATTAAACTGAGATAAATACTATTTTTTGGAATAGTGGTAACATTTAATTGACATTAACCGGACAGCCTTTCAGATGATATTCAGAAAAATGAAAACAACACATATGACCTACCAAAAAGAAAATGGAAGGCATAAATTGCACTGTGAGTTTAAAATAATCTGTATAAGAATACATTTATGTCCCTCACAAAAACTTCCTTTATTATAAAAAATAGAATAAAATTTATATGAAACACAGACCAGTATCTTCAAATACTAACACCAGATCTTATATTTCTTTAGCGCAGCAGCAGATGGAGACAAATGTTACAAAAGCCATCAGTTTACAGAATCTCCATCTCCAGAAGTGTTTAAGATACGAAGAAATACATATTTAATCCCTTTTCCATCTTTCTTTCTGACACACATATCAACATAGCTAGATTAAGGATCCAGGGGAAAAATCAAAACAACAACAAAAAAAAAGCCAAGAAAAAAACCATTAACACTGTGAACTATCATCTCAGAAAAGAATGAAGGTTCTCTCTCTCCCTGTATAGAGTTTGTTATTTGAGAAAAAGGTGATATTTATTAAATCAAAAATCTAGACTGTATTTCCACATGTAACTGTATAAACAGTGATGTACATTTCAATTGATAAGAAACAGCCATCTTGTTTGCTACCTACAGGTATATCTAGGGAAGGCAGTTACTTGGTCTCTTTTTTTTTTTCTCCTCAATTACAGAAGTTCTATAAAGAGTGAAGTCTTGCAACAATTTATATGACAGTATTCAAGACTTCACCTTCCAACAGTGTTAGCACTGATAATGTTAAAACAGTAAACATAAGATTTTTTCTAAATGTTATGAGAAATAAAAGGAGCACAGAATAGAATGATTGAAGACATTAAGTTCTCATGAATATTTCTTGTAACAGATTTCGCCATTGATTTGAGAAGAACTGACACAATCGTGATATTATGAAGCATAAAAATCTGGATTCTCTTCTACAAAACTGAGACAATATCACAATATAAAAGAGAACACCGTAACATTTCTACCAAAATTAGTAACTTACATACATATAGAATGAATAGAACATTATCCTGTTTCGGGAATAAATTCAAGTGATGTAACAGACTACATGTAGCCATTAGGTTTGAACATGAGATTGAATTTACATTCAAAATTTAACATAATATAACATGCAGAAACAGCAAAACTCTTCATCTTGCTATGTTCATTAGCTGGGAAAGGACAAACAACGGGAGTTCTTAGATAAAAAAAAATTACCCTGAATGGTTTTCACAAAAGTTGTCATAGGCTTGTACATGATGGACATCAGCTGAAGGATTTGCTGAAGTGCCTTCAACTACTCTGCATTCTCTCTCAGTCTTTGGCTGTGCTTCTGATAGAGATGTAGATTCTTCCAGACACTGATTACTTGGATTCTTTTAAAAGCAATAAAAAAAAAATCACTTGTTTTAGAAAAAAAAAAGACTTAAAAAAAAATGCTATTTCATACAGTATGTTCATTTTCACACAATTTCCTCTGTGATGGAGAAATTCTGGATTTGCAGTTAACTATGGAGTCTGAGTTTTCACCTTTTGATTAACAAAGAAATGGTCCTCTGAATTACATAAAAGAATTGTGAAATAATAGATGTTTCATGATTCTTTTGTCATTGATGTGACAATTAATATTCTCCATACAAAGAAATGCAATAATATTTGGTTTCAGCACCAGTAAAATAGATCTACTTCAAATTATCACTGTATGAAAGGCAAAAAACTTACATAACCATGCATAGTTAGCACACTTAGTATTCTGGCAGTAAGTTGTAAGTAAAGTATATATGGTGCTTGCAAGAAGACAGAATATGGAAACCAAATACAAGTCAAAATCTCTTTTGATCTGTGAGAAAAGACCTTAACAAAACCCCACAATCTTCATCCAAAGCATTTCATGTAGTATTAATTAAAGAAGGTAACTGTTCTAGCTACATTAACCTCTAGGTTTAGTCAAAATGCAACTGTGCTCTCCTCTAAGGACAAATAAACTTGCATTCAAGTTTCCTTTGACAAACCATTCTTTAATTATTTACCCTGTTTTTCCAATAACTCTGTCACCAATTCTGGCCTTCTTCACATAAGAATAGACACAATGACTTAACTTCTAGGCATCTGCTCTAATACTGTGATAACTACCTAAATGATTTTTAATATAACTTCTAACAGAGGATTTTCATCTTCAACTGAAGTTTTCCCAAAATTCTGGTATTTCTGGAAAATATCTATTTTCCGAGCAACTCCTAACTTAAAGGCTATTGATCAACACTCCTTTTCTTACTGAGAATCAAACTACAATGTAAAAGATATGTACAATTTTGTTTGCTGGCATAAATTTATTCTTATTCCATCCCTTTCTTACCTTAAATGCTACACTTCTTGCTTGTGTTCCATCTTTGCACAACTGTTCTAACAGCCATAAGGAAGTAAGGACAGCAGCTGCTGATGTCTTCACATGTATCATAGGAAGACTTTCTTCTATGGAATCTTGTTTCTTGGAACCACACAGCAGTCTCCTGTCAGACCATCTGATCATCCACTCAAGTAATCTTGCAATATTGTAAAATTTATCCGTCAGTTTTATTGCTAGCTCTTCTCCTGGTACAGCATCAGGAAAATAAGTGGTTTTGTACACATATTTAGAAGTTGTCAGGGTTTGTAGTGTACAGGAAGTATCTTTAGGAACAGTCTGGATAGCTGATGCAACAGTTACCCCTTGATTGTCACTCTGAGCTCTATAAATTGACTTGTGTTTTAAACCAAATAATCCTTCTTTAAGTTCTTTGATTGATTTATGCACAGAAGGTTCTGTTGTTTGCACAGCAGACTGTACAATGACTGGATTTTCCAGAACATTTTGGTTTACCCTATGGACAGAAACTGTTCCAGGATTGCAGGATGTCAGGGTGACAGTATAGCAAGACCCTGCTCTAAATACACTTTCGCTTCTTGCTTTGGCTTGTCGACGTTTTAGTGTTGTATGAATATCAAACAAGAGAGAGTTTAATTCATGCTTTCGAAGAAGTCCAGAAAAGCTAGTAAGAAATGGAATTCTGAGGTCACTGTATTTTAACAGATCTCTCTCAAGAACATAGCTCAGAAAGAGCTCTAAGAAATTAACATACTCTTCATCATCACGTTCAAATTCCCATGCACCAACAACAGGCAAATTACACTGATTCTGTGTATCCTTTCTATACACTTTCTCCGTATGTTTTGTCTTCCAACTAAGAGCCTTTGTCTTGCTCGTAGCATTTTTGCTACCAATCTCCTCTTGTCTCTGATATTCATTTTCCCTGTCAGACAACAAACAAAGAGTTAACAGAAAAATCAACAGCAGGAAAATCTACATGGAAAATGAGCAAATGGAGCATTACTACCTCTTCTTCCTCTTTTGTTAAAAATAGGAAACTGACAAAAAGAAACTTACATTAATGCAATGTTAAGGTGGAAAATTAAAAATCAAACATAAAATTCATAGTTCTCACTAAGACAAGAACTCAAAAACATCATATGTGTATTTGGACATAGCTCAGTAATTCACATTTCAAGAACAATATTAGTCACATTGCTTGATATAATATCATCAGTTCTGAGATCTGACAAAATTCATCATTTTTCATGTGATAAATTACTCAAAGCAACAGTTATTGTATTTGCTGAAAAGATTACTCAAATAGTAGGGCAGCTATATTTTTTCTTAACTAAGTATTTTCTGCTATCACTTTTTCATACCCTTGAGGTAAAGGTGTTTGAACTGTTGTTTCTTCAACAAGCAAAGCATCTGAAAGTGTGTCTACTGTTTCAGCCTCACTATGCAACTGTGGATTGCCAAGATCAGTAAGTGTGCTTCTGCTTATACTAGTGCCTAGTGAGACTCCGTCATAATAGTGTTCTTCCTGACAATCTGCTCCTTCTTCTGCTGGCTCCCAGACATTAATTTCTATAGGGCCTATATTCCTTATAACAAGTCTCAAGTTCTTCATTCTTGCTTTTTCCATAGCCTGTATGACAACAGACATCATTTCTTCACTTTCAGTACCTGCTCAAAGAAAGAAAAAAAAGGAGATTTTAAGAGCAAATTTCTCAATTTTGATTTACTGTTTCAGACTGAGACATAAACAAATTTCCCCATTAACTGTAGCCATTTAAAAATCTGACAGCAAATACAATGAAGTAAGTAAAACCATTGACTTGGAAGTCATGATATGCTGTTATTGGCAAAGACATATTATAAATAAAGAATCTGCCACAAAATCCTCTTAAAATTGTTTAACCAAAAAATGAAACTGTTTTACATGAGGCATGAAGGAAGAATCACACAACTGCAGTGGTTGGATGGGACCTCTGGAGATCATCTAGTCCTACCAGCAGCTAAGGCAGGTTCACTAGAGTAGGGTTCTTCAGAGAGATTCCATCACTTCTCTTGGCAGCTTACTCCAGTATTTTGTCACCCTCAAAGTAAGTTTTTCCTCTTGCTCAGACAAAACTTCCTGTGTTCCAATTTATGCCCATTGCCCTTTGTTTTGTTGCTGGGCATTACCAAAAGGATCCTGACTCCTTCCTCCAGACAGCCACACTTTTAGATATTTATGAGCACTGAAAAGTTCGTCTTCTCAGTCTTCTTCAGGCTCAACAGTCATAGATCCTTCAGGCCCTCCTCACAACAGAGATGCTCCAGGCCCCTATTTATCTTTGTAGCCCTCTGATGGACTCCACCCAGTACCTTCCCCTCTTTCTTGAACTATTTCTGGGGAAACCAGAACTGAAAAAAATATTTCAGATGTGGCTTCACCAGGGCAGTGAAAAGGGGGGAGAATCACCTCCCTCAACCTCTGATCGTTCTTTTTTTAATGCATCCCAAGATAACACTGAGCTTCTTGGCCACAAAGGCACACTGTTGTCTCATGACCAACCCACTGTCCACCAGGACACTTTGGTCCTTTTCTGAAAAGATCCTTTCCAGCAGGTCAGCTCCTAGCTGTACTGATGTGTGCAGTTATTCCTCCCCACATGTAGGACTTTAAACTTGCCCTTGTTGAACCTCATGAGATTCCTCTCCAACAAACTCTCCAGCATGTTCAGGTCTCACTGAATGGTAGCACAGACTTCTGGTGGCTCAGCCACTCCATCTAGCTTTGTGTTATCAGCAAACTTGCTGAGGTGCTTCTACCTCTCCATCCAATCACTGATGAGGATGTCAAACAAGACCATGCCCAGTACTGATCAAAATGGAACACCTTTAGGTACAGGTTTCCAAATAGACTCCGCAATGTTAATCACAGAATCACAGAATGGCCTGGGTTGAAAGGACCACAATGATCATCCAGTTCCAACCTTCTGCTATGTGCAGGGTCACCGGCCAGCAGACCAGCCTGCCCAGAGCCACATCAAATCACAATCCTCTAATAACTTGTTAACTATCAAGATAAAAAAGAATGCTCATGTAGTATTTCTTGAAGAAGGATGCACATTACCTTGAACAGTACAGTGTCTGAGTCGCTGCTGAAGACCATGATATTTATCTCTTAGTGGAACTCGTACATCTTCAGGATTAGGAAAAGCTTTAACAAAAATTTCTGCCACCTGTACAAAATAAAGTTTCTTTTAAAGTTACTCACAGAGAATTTCCAACACAACTTACACTATCAGAAAGTCTAGCCTATAAATGCTAAAAAGTAGCATTTATTAAAAAAGCAAAAAAACCCCACATTCGTGACAATACCTACTGCTTTTGTTCTAGCTTTGATTTCTTTTACCTTTTTGATTGGTGGCAGTTCTCCAAGGAGGCTCAGAATTACATCTTGAATTAATTCTTCAACATTCATGAACCTGCAGAAAGGAAGCATTCTGCAAGCCCATTCTGCTGCATTCAGACAATGCTCAACTGTGGAGGCACCATATTCATTCTTCTTAAGATCCTAAAAAACACTCGTTATATCAACGTAAATTTAAATAAGCAATATATTTCAACTAAGTTATTCACACATTGCGAACCAGTGATTCTTTCCTGGATAAAATATAATCAACATAATTCTCAGAGAGAAAAAGAGAAAAGTAGGAAAGAGACTGAAGTTGCAATGTACCGTAATTAATATTAAAAAACAAAAGACATCCTTTAAAACCAAATCAATTCATATCCTGTTGAAGAGCATGTTTCAATCCATTCAGAGTAACACTTAAATATTTGATTAAATCATCTGTAGTTGATTAAACACATGGAATTACTGTAAGTAGTAAATCAGTTTAATGTAACTTAAAGTGATAGTTAACTTCTTTACTCAGAGCAAGATATTTAAGCAAGCTTTTACAACAAATCAGTTTATTTTCAAACTGTCAAAGGCTTCCATCATATTTATCACTACTGCAATAAAAAGAAGAAAGAATATTCTTCTAATTAAAAGAGAGCCATCCTATAGATTCAAAGTTTAATTTTTCTGCTGTAGACAAATTTTTGACTTATTTTAAAAAGGAAGCAAACTGCTGATGACAGCTGAGTAGCAAAACAGATATAATAGAAACTTACATCCATAAAACTACAGTATGTATGCAAAATATATTTATGTCAGTAGCTTCTTTCTATTTTTCCTTGATCTCGGATATAAGGGTACAAGTAGAAAAAAAATCATTAAGTTTTCATATTTTTCATTATTCTTTTGAACACCAAGACCTGGCCTCTCTCATAAAACTTGCTTCATGCACAGAAAAAATTCTAAGTTAAATACACATTGAACAGGAAGCACCCAAAATAACTATGGCAGAAAAATAAATATATAAAATACTTTAACTAGACAGCAATTGTACAAACTACTGTGCTTCTGGCAGTGTCTGTTTTCTGTTACCTGAGCTGAATACCAAGCAAAAACAGAAGAAAAAAAAATTAGAAAAAAATAGTAGGAAGCTTTAATTCACACGTACAGCATTATTTTGTAGCACACTTACTGCACACTGCAACATCACAGTAATTTTGTCCTTCTTTGCAAATAAGAGTCCTCACAGAAATGTACATGTCTAGTATTGTTCTCACAGTTGTATGCAATTAAAGTGTAGCTCTACTAAACTAGTAATGTAATCACCTTATGACTGTTTGCATTTTCCCTTGCAGCTTGGTATCGCCTACAACTGTCAGATAATCTTTCACGAACATGAAACATCCAACACAATGCACACAGCTCTCTGAACCAACCTACAAGAAAAATATGCAACATGGTGAGACTCTACTGAAATAAATAAAATAAAACAACTTGAGATTTTCAGCTAGAAGAAAGGAATTTTACCTCTTTTAACTCTTGCTTTGTTCTGTTTTTACATTCATCAGAGTTGTATCATAAAATCATAGAGTGGCTTATTTTGGAAGAGACCTCAAAAATCATCTCATCATCAAAGATCAACAGCTCCCCTATTGCACACAGGACTGCCGACCACTACAGCAGGCACTAGATCCTCCAGGGATGGAGGATGACACAATCTAGCACAGGAACTTTTCAATTCAGTGCTTTGATAACTAGCATAATTCAAAGCTAGAGAGAGAATGTTCTTCGGCATGCAATGCAGTATAATTCTGATTTGAGTTTCTGTGCAGCTGTGGAACTTTTGTGTTATTTTCTCATCTATAAGTTACTGTATTTTATTGTATACGGACCTAAAATTTTACAGGAAATATCATCAAGTTGACGGCCTCCAGAACATGTAGATTCAGACCAGAGAGCAGTATGGAAATTGCAGTAATGAAGCAAAGTCTCTGGGAATGGGTTCAGTGGAGGAAGAGACCCTTTCATTCGAATCTATGGACAGAGAAAGTAAACAATCAATTATTTTGATATGATTTGCCAATTTGTGTATGTCTTGATTTATGTCAACAAACATTCTTTGTACATTGAAATGGAAATTAAAATAAGTTAAAAATTTTAATACATCACTTCTAAATGTACAGCCCCTCAGTTATTAGCAAAATATTGTCAAGATCAATAAAATTGATTTAAGTTTGCTCTCGCTTTTCTACAAACCAGTATTCTGAAAATTCATTTAAACCATTATGTTTAGTCTGAGCTATGGCAAACAAAATGCTTTTCTTTGCATGGTACAGTGAAACATAAAAGCAAATATGTATCCCTCCCATTTCAGCTGCTACTTCTTACCATTTCCCATTTCTAGCACTAAACCTCTGTGTAAACTTTAAATGAATAAAAGGAAAACATTATTTATTTGTCTGTTCCTAACATAGCTCCCTACTTGAAAGCAGGTGCAGAGCAGTTGAAGGAAGATACAGCCACACATACCCTTCTCTAGCAAGTCAACCTATAACTCACAATAATAAAAAAAAAGGCCACCAAAAACACATCAGTATATTCCAAGCTTCATTCTATGTATGGAAAATACACTTGAGTAGAGCAAGACCTTCTGAGCTCTGTGCTCTGTGAAGCAAGATCACTTTACCTGAATTAGGTATCTCGTTCTCTGTTACATAATCAACCCTAAGCTGATCTGAAACACATTTTCAGGAAACTGTAGCTCCCAATTAAAATTAGCTTGTTTCTTTCAAATGGAAATATAGACAATTCTGTACTTTACCAAGAAAGTACAGAAAGGAAAAAATTTTATGAAGTACATTATCAAATAAATCTACATTCCTTATTTATTTTCTTTTTTTTTAATATAACTGAATATGGGATTGCAAAATTATGAGGACATTAAAAACATGATTTGAATAAGTCCCGGTGAGACCAAACGTTCCTGTAATGCAACCAAAACCCTGTCAAGTGATATCTGCTAGAGATAATCAAGTTATGAAGGAAAACCCTACAAATTGAAAAAAAAAGTGCTTACTTTCTGCATAATTTTTCTTCCCCACTTCAGCTGCGAAATATACCACTGTGCTGCAGGACAGGAGCAGCAAGCGGCCCGGAAGAGCAGGATAATTCGCTGAAGAACTCCTGATACTTTCTGACGAATTTCTCTTTCAGTTTTTAAAATAACGTCATTGCTGTCTTCCTGAAAAATAGAAAATCCAAGCCAAAGACAAAGCCAAAAATTATAAAGAATGTATTATCAGAAAGAATAGTAAGTAACATGACATAAATATCATTTTTTCTCCAAAGACTACACCCCTTGT
>JAPSGF010000003.1:29772702-29923548 GCA_035772895.1 Perdix hodgsoniae | reverse complement strand
TCCCCCTAAAAAACAAAAAAATTTTTTATAGAGACCCCCCCCCCCCCCCCAAAAAAAAAAAAACTCACAAGAAAGGCACATGAACTTTCTTAACACTACTTCAGTAAATGAACAGACAGGAAAAAGCATCAGAGAAAAATAAGCTGAAATGAATATAAATATAGGTAATTATTTCATAAATGCTTTCAGACATGGAACAAAAATTTCTATTACATACACTCACTTCACTGAGAGAAGCTGGCTGAGGACAGTATAATGGTGGTGCTGGTAGATAAAGCCCATCTGGAATTAGACCACAAAATTTTCTACTAAGATCCTTTACAGAATCTATCAAAAGTTGAAATGTCTCTGAGAGAATATCAGCATCTGCCATAACAGCAGCTTTCAGTAGTTCCTGTACTGAACTATAAAGGACATCTGCATCTTCCTCTTCAATTGGATCTATAAAATATTAATCATAGAAATCAATAAATTAATTGAGTCATTAAGTACATTTATTCTAAAATTACAAAGCTCTATTTTCAGAATTCATGTCCATTTATTACATATATTGCATATATCTTACCTACTTGTATAAGTTTTTTTTTCACTTGGAAATAGTATTCAATTGTTAATTTTACTTTTTGCTAGATTAAGGGAGAAACTATTGCCTTTCAATATGGAGAAGACAACTTTTCAGCCATGCATTTGCCTAGGATAAATTCACATGAAGAAGGCATAGACCGCACATCTTATTATTAATGATCATAGCAATTCTTTTATCAGTGAGCATAATAGAGGATAAGGAAATATATCTGTTTGATCTATTTGACCTATTATTCTGTTTTCTTCTCATCTTTTAGAAGTAGCAGGAACTTCAACATGCATCAGTAATGGGCTCCTAAAATTTGCATAGTATCATACTATTCAACTTCCATTTCTCTTCCTTCTGCTTGTTTTGAGATATATGTAGCCAAGTCTCCCCATGACCTATCATACTTAGAGATGGTTATACACAACATGCATTTTTGTCCATGAAGCAAAAATTATTTGAAATGAATGTAAAAGAATCTCAGCAGTGTTTGGTGAGTCTTCACAACTCAGGTGAAGAGTAATTAGTAGCCACCTCTGGACAGGGACTTAAAGGTTTTCAAAACACACACTAAAGAAATAATGACAGTAAACTTTCTGTAAAACTTATCTAGCTAAATGGAGGAATTTTAGCAGTTAAGTTTTCAATTAGGTTATGTAATAAAAAACTCATTTGCCATGCATGCAACAGAGCAGAAGAATAAGTGGGAGAACCTCAATAATACCCAGGCCAGTTTACTCATAGGACTGTCACAGGAAAAAAAAATCAACCCGTAAGTCTTGTCTCCATGTGTTCCAAGTGACATACGTGCTCTAGTACTACACAATAAAAAAAAAAAAAATGCCTTAATTACAGTGAGAGAAACACACACCATCATCCCAAGGCATGAAATCCATTAAGATGAGCCAATGGGAGTGGCTCTCTTAAGTAACTTTTGAACAGACAGTCATCACTTTCAAGAGGGAAAGGCCACACTATAGGATGCAGAGAAGAACTCTCTGGGATTGTCCAGGACTCATTACAGGATCCTTATGAAAGAAATTGAAGGCATGGCATTGAATTGTGCCAGCCTCACCACTTCTAAGACCTGTCACCATGTGTATACTTTCCTGAGAGACACTATGCTGTGTGTCAGCATATAAGAACTGGCATATAAGAACTGGCAGCAGCAGCGGGACCACTGTCCACTGTGCCACGAATAGGAAAAAGTGAGGCTATATGAGTATGAAGTCAGGCTGACAGGTAGGCAGAATACTCTAAGAGCTTGGAATGAATGTATCTCACTTTCACGTAATCAAGACTGCACAAATTGGCAGCTAATAGAGGTACCAGGGATGTCCTGGTCAAATGCTGGAGAGACCACTTGGGGGACCTACTTGGATACTGGAGAGACGAAGTAAATCCTTATCAGCAGCTAGAAGGGCACGGTGTGCCAGTGCACACGATACTAAGCATAAGACCACAGGAGAAGATGGCTACCATAAGGATCATGTGAAGTCTGAAGAGCTGTCTGGGCTCTCTATATGTGTCTCTAAAGACTAAGCATGTGGGAAGACTGAAAACTAAAGATCAGCTAGCTACTCGATGGACTGTAAATCCAAGACTAACTTCCAGTAACGTGCAGCCTGTGTGCAGGGAGACATTCATGCAGATGTCAGTAATACAGAAGACTGGTAATTCAGAGTCCAATTGGTAAGTTACAGAATCACAGAATCAGAGAATGGCCAGGGTTGGAAGGGACCTCAAGCATCGTGAATCTCCAACCCCCCTGCCAAATGCAGGGCCATCAACCTCTAAATTTAATAGTAGCCCAGGCTGCCCAGACATACAACCACTGATGACCACCCTCTGTCTGTGGCCTTTTTACCAATTTCTTATGCATCGAACGATCCACTCATCAGATCCACATCCCTCCAATTTGGAGATAAGGATGTGGTGGGGGTACATGTCAGAGGCCTTGCTCAAGTCCAGGTAAATGACATCAGTCACCTTTCCCTTGTCCACTGATGCCATCACTCCATCATAGAAGGCCACCAGATTGGTCAAGCATGACCTTCCTCTGGTGAAGCCATGCTGGCTGTCACAGATCACACGTCCATTCCTCATGTAATCAAGCATGTCAATCTGTTCCATGATCTTCCCAGGCACAGAAGTAAGACTCACCACCTGTAGTTCCGTGGGTCCTCCTTGCTCCCTTTCTTGTAAATGGGAGTGACATGACCCTTCCGCCAGTCATCCGGGACCTCACCTGTCAGCCACAACTTTTCAAATATGATGGAGAGCGGCTCGGCAACCACCTCAGCCAGCTCCTTCAGAGCCCTGGGATGCACGCCATCTGGCCCCATAGACTTGTACACATTCAGTCTCATGAGGTGGTCTCAGACTTGCTCTGCCCTTACCATGTGGGGAGATTTACTGCCCCGGTCCCCACTACAGGTTCAGGGATGCAGGGCTCAGGGATGTGAGAAATATTAGAATCCTGGCCGCCAGTGAAGACCGAGGCAAAGAACTCATTCAGTACCTCAGCCTTCTCTTCTTCTGTTTAAGCCAGTTCTCCTTTTATGTTTACCAGAGGAGGTACACTCACTTTGGCCTATTTCTTCTGGCCAAAGTACCTGCAGAATGTCTTCGTACTGTTTTTCATATCCCTCACCAAGTTCAGTTTTGCCTGCACCTTGGCTTTCCTAATCCCTTATCTGCAAGTCCTGATGGTATCCCTGTATTTTTCCCAGGTGACACATCCTTGCTTCCAGAGCTTGTGTGCACCTTTCTTTGCCCTCAGTGTGCCCAGCAGTGTGTCTTGCTGGGTCATGCCAGTTTCCTAGCTACTCTGCCCTCTTTCTTATGTGCTTGTGCCCTGTGGGCATAAACTCTCAACCATGCTAGGTGTTTGGTCTGATGAAGTTAGTGAAGTCTTACCTCTCTTATGTGATGAGATTTCTCCCCATTGTACTTTAACATGGCAAAAATAAATCATTCTAACCTAATTTTGATGACACTTCCCATACTATTTGCATTTGCTTTGTTCTCTTTGTTTTAAGGATGCACTAGTTTTCTTCCAACTTTAAGTAAATCTCCAGTATAGTCAAACAAGGTTTGGCTAATATATTTGAAGAACAGTGGAATACATGGATTTACAGGAATGATGATGGTGTATGAAAAACTTCTGCATGTAAGTTATGAATGAAACTGTATATTCTTCCTTGAACCATGGTCAAAACTGATAATGGTTTTAGTTTTTAAAATGATAAGTCAAAACCCAAACTCATATAAAATTACAGTATTTGAATATACTATATTATCAATTCACACAGAGAAGGTAGAACTGTTATTTCTTTTCAAGACTGTAGGTAATATGCAGTGTGAAGGTGAACAGCATAGAATATGCAGTGAAGTGACATGAAAAATAATCACAAATACTGATAATTTTATGTACCTGTAAACTGCTTGTATTTAGTATGTTCTTCAGTTGTTTCCGAAGCAGCTGGTTGCCCTAGCAAAGACTGTAGTTTTTCCTGAAAAGTCTGCATTGGTGATAAGCTTAATGGTAGATGATGGTCTGCGGCTCTCAGTCTGAAAGCAGAGCAAGCAACAGTTCTTCAAAAACAAAAAACTACAGATTATCTTCTGAATGAAAATCTAATACAAAGTAGCTAATTGTAACATGTTAGGTCCTACAGATACAAGGAATCTGAGAAGAAAAATTTTTGAGAAAAAGGATATGTTGTTAAAATAAGTTAACAGAGCTTAGTAACAAAATACATTATACCAGTTCCAAACTCAATTTTACCTTGTGAATTCATCAGAGCTCTGATGATATAGAGCATAGGCCATGCCAATTGAAACTGAGAGTTTCCAGTCACCAAGTCTGTTTGTTAACCACACAGCCTCTGGAAGGAGTCCCCCAACAAAGAACAAGTCAAGAGCATATTCTACTGTCCACACAGATGAAAGGTTCTGGTCTCTGACAGCTCTTGTAACCAGATGGCGTTGCAGTGGAATAATACGAGGAGATATATCTGAGACACAAAAAACCACATTAAATTTAAACTGACATCGGTGCTGTAAGATGAATAATACAGAATTCATATATTCAAATTCCTTTTTGATTCTTATTGAGCTCTCTATTAGAGACACTAAAGGGTCTATCTGCAGCTGGCAATGCAGCTCATGTTGTGATATAAGACTGAGATCAGTATTTTCCTGCTTAGTAATGTGGTGCATGCAATGATATTCAAAATCAGCAGGTTTTCTAACTCGAAAGTTTTTAAGTTAACAGTTGACACGTTGACAGTACATTTGTCAGTACAGTACATATGTTTCTGATATTCCAAAGGGTACATCTAAGCTGAATGGAAATTCTGAGTTTTTCTACTACACTGAAGTTGCACATACTTGACTAAACATGTAACTGTAGCAGATACAAAGCTATAATGCAAATGTAGAAGAGTATCACATTATTTTGAGGCTTACATTTATTTTCAAAGACTATGAAGGTATATATACCACTTCCTGTTGTAGTATAGAAACATTAAAACCATCAACGGATTCAAAAACTTCTCAGAAAGTCTAAACAATCTAAGATGATTAGGGGACTACTGCATTTCTCCTGTGAGGAAAAGCTGTGAATGTTTGAATTGTTTAGCCTAGAAAAGGCTCAGGGTCAATCTTACTGAATGTGGCACAGCAGTATGCCCTGCAGTCCATGCAGGAGGGCATGCAGGGAGGACAGCAGGTGGTCCACTTTCTCTCTTCTGGGAGCAGTACTGTATTTAAAAAGTTTGCACTGTAGTTTGCACAGGCAGGGCACCTGATCTCACCCAGAACAGTGGTTAACTGCAACCTGACAGCTGCAACTATGGAGTCAGTGGAGATGTAAAAAAGTAATTAAACTACATAATGTAGTTACGTAAACCATAGTTTACATAACTCAATTTCCCACAGACTACTAACTTCATTAGCAAAACATTTTCAATAATGAAGAGAACAATAAAATGAAGAACAATGATAAATGTTAATTTCACAGAGAGACACTGACATTCCTTAACAGCAATATCTGGAAAAATTAAGTTCCTCCATCTTTACAGTTAAAGATGCTGAAAACAAATCAACGAGAATAGACAACATGAAAAAAAAAAACCATACAAGTTAAGCACAGCAAATTAAATTGCTTTTAAAGAAAATACCTGGTTTGATGTGAAGTGGATGCAGGATATCAACATTGTGTGGGGGAAAGATATAGAGCAGCTGATTTGTGAAATAAGCAGCCATGAATCGAGCCATGGATCGAATCACAGCCATAGCAGTTTCAGTATGAACATTTGTTATCATCCACAGTTCATGCTGAGAATACTTCGGGTCTAAAAATAAATAAAACAGATATCAAAACATAAAGGAAAATGGTTTTAAATTCGAATGATGAAATTGTTTTAACTTTAAAAAATATATATTATTAACAAGAACTACAGTATTCTTTAACATATTGATAAGTTTTCAGGATGTGAGAGCTACATCTTTTTCACAAATTACCTGTTATACTAAAAGACTTATATTAAGTTTGTAATGACTAGAGATGGACCTCTAATATCCATGTTCAGATCAGAGCTGAATCAAAAGCTTCAAATTTGGGAAGTCAGAGGACACATTATGACTTCACAGAATACTGATACAAGCATCTGCAAAAAAAATATCCCACTGTCAATTTCAGATTAGTGACTAATCTTAAATCAACTATTTCAGCATACTGTACCATAAAAAAAAAAGATCAATAAAAAAAAAACTGCACTATGTCCCCATTGCTTTTCTTATGCAAAGTCCTTTCTTCAGCAGACTTGAATCCAGGAGTATTTTAAAAGGCCACACCTTCACTATACAGTGAAAGATGTTTGACTGCTTACTCCAACAAGGACATCTGAAAATCTGAAAAACATCTTTAAAGTAATTTAAAACAAATCAGGCTTCAGTCCAGTGTAAAAAGGAAAGCATTATAATGTGTGTGCGGGTATATAAATTAAATATAAGGTTATCCAAACAGTCTAACATGCACAACCAGTTTTATGTAATATAAACATACCAGAAAAATTTTCCTTCTGACTCAGTGAGAGCTGTGATCGCCTTAGAATCTCTCCTACCAGATGATCACAAAGTCCTTGAGCCTCACATAAGTTATAATGATATAGGTGGCAAAATAATATAGCAAGGTAATATCTACTCTGAAGAAAACACGCTCTTTTCCCTCCTGCATTAAAACAGGAAAAAAAAAAAAGACCAGTTACAAAAGGAAACAATAACCCCCCCCAAAAGTCAGCAGGTCTTAAACTAAATATTCCTTCTCTTCCAGAAACATATCTATACAAACACCTACTCTGAAAAGCTGAGTATAAGTAAGGAACAGTTGTTCTTTGATACACAATCTTCCTTCAAACTATAAGCTACTAATAAGTTAATTATAATCCATAATTATTTAATTTCTTCAGACCTGGCAATTTTCTAAACAACACAATATATAACTGCTAAGAGACAAAGACAGGACAGCTCAAGAAAGCCTATCCTTTAATGAAGGGCTGCCTAAAACACAAAGAGATTGCTTTGAGATTCAGAAGGCTTTCAGCATCCTTCAGTATTCCTCACACTAATTAACCAGAAAAACAATTCTTATGATGCTTGGGAAGAAGTTCTATTCTGTTCCAAAATAACTCGTAAATAAATTCCTGTTACAAGTTTTATTTTGCTTTGTTTATCCACAACCACTAATACATTTGATTTTACAGTCAGTGCCATTGACTTTCTCCATCAGTTTTTCATTGTTACTTTCTTGCTCAGAAGAACACATTAGGATTCTCCTGTTCTGAATACTCTACAACCATAGGAAAACTGGTATCAATGCAGAAATGCAAGGACTTTTCTTAATATAACTTCTGGCAGGTCCTTATTCAAACTCTGACTTAAACTGGAACGTGCATCCTTTGCTTGTTTTACATCCCTTTTTAGGAATCAAGAAATAACTGTATACAGTGACAATACACATTCTCCCCTCCCATCACCAGCAAAAAGTTTTCACCTCTTACCCTTTGCCTTGACTTCACAAAGACATCTTTTCCAAACATCCACAGATTCTCTGTATGAGCCTAATAGGAATTTCTCCTCACCTACAAAAATCACATATACAATAAATCAAAAATTCTATATAGGTAACGTTTTACATCTGTAAACAAGAATTACAGGTTTATGAAAAGTAAAATATATACATCTCCAGCAATTTTTTATTGTCACTGCTAAATAAGCCTAGTTTATCTGAGAAATGATGACTCTTAAATGTCCCTTTGACCCCCACACACCTCTTTTTCTTAATTGCTATGTCACTATTAAATGAAAAAAAATCCATTTGGGTAACGACCACTCCTAAAAGGTTTACACACAGTGAGATTATAAATAGCATATATAATTGGAAATGTCACTTTCCAAGTTCCAACAGTAGTTTATTACAAGGGGAGAAACATTTTCTATGTTTTCAGATTTCTTGTGATGTATAATCAGTGGGTTATTTTTTTTTCATTGTAAAAAACAGTTGTAAAATTATTTCATGTATTTAACCTATATATTGTTTTACTGCTTAAGAATTTCAAAACTGGTCTGTGGACTGTTACACATTTCATTTGTCCACTTCTTTTCCCATCACATCTTTTCATTCACTGGGCAATTCCAAAATATTTTGACAGAAAAGTCAATTCTTACATCTGTATTTGTATTTCATGCAGTTTTGATGAAATGAACAGAAATATAGACAAAATTCTAAAGGAGCGCAGCTACCACATAGGGAAACAGAAAAACAGAAAAATCAGGAAAGAAAAGGCATGGACCAATCAGCAACAGCTAGCTCATATACTGGCTGGCTGACCTGCATGTGTGTCACTCTAGATCATCCACAAAATGCTCCATGACAATTTGGCAAACTGAAGACTAACAAAGAATGAGTGGAAAGGAAGAGCTGGAAACTACACATTTTTATTAAACGAAAAAAGATACAGAGGAGCTATTGTGCTGTATGGAGTAATACAGAAAGCAAAGCTCAAGGTATCATTTTTAGGAGAGAGACCAAAGATATGGAAAAGAAACAGAATCAAGGTGGCAGACCTAAATAGGAAGTCTGGCTTACTACTGTGTGGAAGACGGAAAACAGAACAGTGCACATGAAATTTGGCTAGAACCACATCCTTCTAGCAAAACAAATGTCTTACATTAAATCTATTAAATTACACTACACTGAATGATCATGCAGACGCTGACTGCATTCGCGTACACTATATGTTCATGTACACAGCCATCACACAAAATGACTACAATTTCTAAGTAGAAATACAGTTAAGATAACCATCCTCTTGCCCATTCACCTCAGAAGAAGATACTACAAACAAGACTTCGCTTTCAGATTCTCTAGGACATGATTCAAAGCAAAGTGTCAGGTTTTTTTTTTTGTTTGTTTTGTTTTGTTTTTTAATTTAGTTTAGCAAGCTCTATAGCTTATAATATAATCTACAGGTATACTGGTACATGAAGTATAAAGAGAGTTCTGATCAGAATTTTAAGAGAAGTTTAACTGATAACTTATTTTTCAATCTGGTATTCATTGAATGCAATTGCTTAGACTTAATTTTTTAGTGTACAGTTAACTGTTCAGCTACTAATAGTTCTATTTCTTTCCAAAATACTAACCAGCTATAGAATTAATCTTGAAGTGTTGTTCTAACATCACTCCTGAGGACTGGAAAGTTGCTTGTATATGGCTTAAAAGCAATGAGACAACATTTTCTTCTTCTATATTCCTGTACGCTTTTTTGTTCAGTTGGACCCAATAACAAACCGCTCTTTTATACAAGAACCGCCATAGGGCAACCAACCTGCAGTTCAAGAAGTAAAACAAGAAAAACCGGAATTCAACTTTTATTTCTTTTGCGTTATATATTCAAAAAGCACACAAACAAAACTTTTCCCCTGGTAGTCAGAAAAACAACAAACATGTTTGCCCTGCATTTGCTTTCTGACCAATGAACATTGGTATATCTTTGCAAATTCAGAAGAATTAGTAACCTTCAAGCACCCGAACACCAGCTTCAAAGTGACTCCCTGCCTGTCTATACAACACGGAAATGAAATAACACAGATAAACATCAAAACAGAACACCAGTTCTGATCTTCACCTTTATAAAGTTTGGCAAAATATACAATGCAAGCATAACAAAAAGAGCAAAGGCAGAACAGCTGTCTGCAGAGCTTGTATCTAGGGCTACCAATTTCCTATAGCCCAACACAGTACTATCAAACATATCAGCTCAGACATAATAAGCCTATCACTAACAGCAGATATGCATTCCTGTGGACCTGAGAAAGATTACATAAGATCATACTACATCTGCAGTTTGTTCTCTGTCACTTCTGCTTCCATTATCTATAGATACAGAGCCAGTCATTTTAATGAATGCACTATTCTGTACTTGCAGCACAATTAACTCAAAACATGGATTATAGTGTCACAGACAACTGAAAGCGGCCCATCAAATCTACCTTGAGTTTAATTTTAAATTTTAAGCTTATTAAATAAATATTTTCCACCACAGAAAGATGAAATTCTTGAGATACAATGCTTCTTAGGCCTCTTGTTCGGAAATGAACAGTCTGCTTGAATGATTAACATACTTCTATTAATTAGATATCTGCAGCAGAAAAATATTCAGACAATAACAATGCTGACCAGAAATTGTTAGGCCAGGACCTGAACCAGTGATTGAGCACATGGCAAAGAGGATTGGCTAGACGTAGGAGCATAGGTACAAGGGTCCACGCCTCTCTAAACTCATTTAAGGACTAGTGGCTGACAGGGAAACATCTGTACCTTCTGGTAGTTTTCCAGCAAGACCTTATCTTGGGAACGGGGTGAGATAAGATATTCTTTCATTGTTGCTGGTTTGTGACTTAATACCTTTCTTGAGTTTTCCTAAAACTTATCAGAGGCAATTACACACCACTATTTCATACAGTACCAATTTTATTTTCCAAACAGTCGAATGGTCCAGATCATTTGTACCATTTCTCTAATTGAGTACAAAGTTTGCTAACTAAAACTATAGATATATTACAAGCAAGAAGCCTTTTGGTTTCACTGAGTTCAGATCTTCTGCTTGGGAAAGAGGGGACTGAGTAACAGACAGTAAAAATACCCTGAACTGCGAAATTTGCCTTGAGCTGTTCCCTTACAATTTACCTCTGAACTGACAGTAATAAGCTACTGTAACTAAATCATATTCAGCTATAGGTATGAGCCCTCATCTGCGTGCATTTCAAGATTATGCCCCCAAAAAGCTATAGAGACCTTGAAAAAGGTCCAGAGGAGGGCCAGTAAGATGATCAGAGGGCTGGAGCACCTTTCCTATGAGGAAAGGTTGAGGGAACAGCACTTGTTTAGCTTGGAGAAGAGAAGGCTCCAGGGAGACTTCATTGTGGCCTTCCAGTACTTGAAGGGAGTGTATAAACAGAAGGGGGAAAGGGCTGTTTACATGGACTGATAGTGATAGGAAAAGGGGGAATGGTTTTAAACTAAGACAGGAAGATTTAGGTTAGATATTAGGAGAAAATTTTTCACACAGAGGGTGGTGACACACTGGACCATGTTGGCCAAAGAGGTTGTGGATACCCCATGTCTGGAGGCATTCAAGACCAGGCTGTATGTGGCTCTGGGCAGCCTGGTCTGGTGATTAGCAACCCTGTATATAGCAGGGGGTTGAAACGAGATGATCTTTGAGGTCCTTTTTAACCCATGCCATTCTGTGATTATCATGCTTTCTTGCAGAGCACAACAACAAAAAAAAAAAAAACAACAAAAGAATGCTGTAATTACTATATAATTGAAAAATACAGTTATTTTAATCTCTTTTTCATGCAAATTTCATTCATACCTTTTTTCTGTTTTTGAATTGCAGTTCAGTGCTTGAGGAGGCTCTCTAAGCACAGATGTCAGTGAGCTGAATTCCTGAGTTGCGCTCTCATCCAGAAATAGAAATACAGGCACAATGAATGAATCAAGCTCCACGAGATCATTAACACCAGGAGATGCAAACAAGTTCTCATACTGTGGTATACAAGTACGACTTAGAGTATGAGAAACCATCTTCAAAAGACAGTAGCATGCCAAAAGATTTTTTGAGAACAACTGACCTTGTTTCTGAACAAGCATAAGTTTCAGGGTTTGTAATGTTAGCTTTGCCACATGCCCGGTCACACCAGCTCTTGAATGCCAGTGCAAGACACTTAAACACAGCTGAAAGTATTTTAAAACACAATGAATCCAGTGAGAATTCTTCACAGATTTATTTAAAAATGCATCCTGGTTTAGCGAAGAACATTCTACAAACTGAAGAATGTTGAAAAAATGGGTAATGCAGCTTACTGTGTAATTCAGAAAAGTATTTCTTTCTTCAATATTTTTTGAAATCCCTATCTGCCATGCAGTAATAAGACTTCTCTGAACAGAATTCAGTTCGACTGGTAACTTGTCTTTCTCTTCAGTATTGTCTTTTGCATGAATAGTATCAAACATTGATGCAAATTCTATGTGGCCTTGATCAGCTTTACCAACAAAAGAAAGGGCTCTTTGGCTGAAGACGTTAGAAGAGTTATTGTGAAACAGTTTTTCATCATCAGATTCATCTTCATAATCCTAAACCAGGGAAGAAACAACAACAAAAAAATCTTATTTGGAACAGTTATGCAGTTATGCAGATAAAATTACCAAAGTAAAAAAAATTCACAGCATAAGGACAGCAATTGTTTTTAAATGGGAAAGTGAAAACCTGTTTTTATTTAACCTAGAATTAGAGGTAGAATTTTTTTCAGATGACTGTAAAATATAATATCATTCAACAAAAGCTCAAAAAGTGAAAACATGAAATGGAATTGAGAAAGGCTGTACAGTGACTTTGATCACAGAGCTGTTCTTGTATGAGATATAGGTAGATTTTTAAAATTGATGAAAGATTAATCTGAAACTGAGAATAGATATTTGATTTCCTTGGGATCAAAAGAATTTTCTTAGGATAACATACTGTATTAGTGTACCTTACAGCCTCAATATATTTACTGTGATGTAATATTTCATTATACAGTGAAGCTGAAGACTTTAAGCTGCAAACAGGTGTAATTATACTGTATGCTTTTTTCAGAAAGTTTAAAATCATCACTGGAAAAAAAAAGTCGAAAAAGCTGCATTTCTTGCACCTAAACTGAAAATGAGAGCTTATTTTTTTAAATACTTAGTAAGGGCAAATGTACAAAAACTGTTATTTTAGGGGAAAAAAAATCTTTTTTAGTTAGAATATGATATGAGGAAATCATTTGCATAATTAGAAAAGGAAAAACATGATTACGTACCAGTAAGTCTGTGGCTTTCTGACTCATTTCTGTTGTGTCCTCTTCCAGAAATTTTGGAACACTGAAGAAGATGGAGGTATGATTTTGTGTGTGTTTCAAAAGGCTGTCTTTCAAAGACAACAGAGATCGTAAACACAGATGTTTCCCTTTAGTCTAAAAGAAACAATAATGCAAAACATTATTTGTCTCTAAATCAAAGTAAACACTTATGAAATAAAAAAAGGAAACTGATCTCACTTGAGAAGCTTCAGTTTTCATGTTCCAGGCAGAAAGGAAGAACAAGTAAGGAAGTATATGTATTCACAGAGAAACAAACTATCACTTGGACATGCCTTGGAATTCTGCATTTTTCTCAGCATCTGTTAACTCTTCTCACACTGAAAGAATCTGTTTTCCTGATCCCTCAAATGACTGCTTGTTTGACACCGTTTATGTCTTTGCATCTTAACAGCAACTCCACATTCTCAAATTCTTGCTCACTTCCCTAGCTCATAAGTGAATACCAATATATTCCCCTTCTCCAAAAATTCAAAACAAAAATTCACAGCCATCTGTAGATGCGTGGTATTCCAACAGCAAACACAAGAATTCTCATTATCTATTATATCATGGAGTTAGGTGACTGGCAACAATTGCAGAACACTTTATTTCACAGGTTTCTGTTTCCCCAGACTCAGCTCTACTGATATGAAATAAATAAATATTTTAGCAAGCCTCGGTTAACAACACTCAAAATAAATACAGGCAGTACCACTTGGACAGCTGCTGATTCTCTAAAATAGCAGCAATCTGGAGATAGAGGTTTTACAGAATCATTTCTGCATCATTCCAAAGAGTAGGTCAGAGTTGAGCATTACCTGCCAACTTTTTGAAACAATTTCACTGACAAAGAAACTCAGCAAAATTTTTCACAACATTCAGAAAGAATATGTTGTGACAATTCAGTCTGTGTTCCTTACATTTTACTGAAACAATACATAATAATATTCAGTGTTTTCCAGATCAACTCTATTCCTGAAATGGCATTCTAACTCAAAAGAATTTATACTAATTTCACAATAAACTGAGGTACTCTGTTTGAAAAACTGCATTTTTATAAATGTGAAGTTTTATTTTACTTAACAATACATGTGAAAAACTCATAACCCTACCTGGGAGTTCATGAGATTCCTACGGATATTTTCAAGCCGTTGCGTTGAATCAAGCAAAAGGGATCTTAAAAATCCCACTGGTGAAACATTGTTATGAAATCTTAGTACTGTTATCATGAATCCATCAGAGACAATGAGGTAGGGTAATCTTGAGTGACAAGCAACAGAAAATCTCTGTCTCATAAGATCACTTTCAGAAGCTGAAGATCCAAGCGCCTGACTAGAGTCTTGACACAAAGTGTTGTGCTGTCTAAAATGAAGATACATTTCAATATAAGATGTAAAAATCACATGAATAATACTCATTACTAATAATAATTATTAACAGAATATAGAATAAATAAGCTCATGCCTTCAGCTCCATGTCCTTCTTGTGCTGGGGTCCCCAGAACTGGACACAGTACACCAGGTGGGGTATCATGAGAGCAGAGCAGAGGGGCAGAATCACCTCCCTTGACCTGCTGGTCATGCTTCTCTTGTTGCAACCCAGGATACAGTTGGCCTTCTGGGCTGCAAGTGCATGTTGCTGACACATGCTGAATCTTTGATCAACACCTCCAAATCCTTCTCTTCGGTGCTGCTCTCAAGCCACTCCCTGCCCAATCTGTATCTCTGCTTGGGATTGCCCTGACCCGCTGCAGGACCTTGTCCTTGGCCTTGTTGAATTTCATGAGGTTCTCATGGGCCACCTCTCTCTGAGAGCCTTTCCAGGTCCCCCTGGATAGAATCCCTGCCCTCCAGCATGTGAAGTGCACCACTCAGATGGTGTCATCTGCAAACTTGCTGAGGATGCACCCAACCCCACTGTCCACGTTGCCTACAAAGGTGTTAAAACAGCACTTGTCCCAGCACCAATCCCTGACACCTTTTAAGGAAATGTCTAAGTTTTCAAAAGATTAGCACTTTGAATAACATCGTGTATGCTTGCAAGATGCTAGTATTTTGCTGCAGTTACAAATTAGTTTATAATTTTTCTTTAAATTCACTGAGTAATACAGAAATACTGAAAGCTGTTCAAGTATTAAATGTTTTTCCCCGATTTGACTTTAAACCTCTGTACTACATTCTCTTTTCTGAGTCATATTGTGTGTAACAATTGCTTGAAAATGAAGTCCTACTTCTAGTAGTCGTGTATGAAAAATAAAAAACTCTCAAGAGTGTAATCTTGAAGTACCTTCATATGTTCAATATGTATCCATAATTAAGGCATTTTAATACATTTTAGTAAGTGAATTCTCAACCAGATGGTTTAAGAAAGTATTCTAATGCTTTTGAATGTTTTCATGAGATACATCATTATATGCTATTGGACTTTCAGAAATAACAGAAGTATAAATGTACAAAGTAACACATCAGTGCAATTATGTATCATTAATATATCATTGCTTTTCATTAATGCTCACACATTTTCAATACAGCAATGTTTAGAATCTATTCTGTTTCTTCCAGTTATTCAGAATGTGTTACGTTTTTGTAACCTCCAATCCTAGTTTTTGATCATGCACACATCATTTACAAGATCTGAGATGGAAACACGGCTAAGTTCTGTAAGTAAAATTTAATAAGAATAGAGAACCATCACTGGATTAAAATAAATGTACACTTTTAGTACTGGTATAAGTTTAGTTTCTTTCCGTATCACAAACACAAGCTATTTTTAATTACTATCAAATTCAAAGAACTGAAATAAAACAAGTCAAATAACGAATACTCACATGATCAGCATGCCAATTTTTCATCACGACAAACCATTACAAGAAATAGAAGAGAACTATGAATGAGAAACAGATATTGAAAGGAGACATAAAAAGTAAAAGACTGAACTTGAAAGATGAAGTTTAAATTTGCAATAAGTGAAAGCTGAAAGCAAGGTATGATAATCAGACAAAGATATATAGATATTTTCAAATCCTTTTACCTGTATGTTATTAGCGGATGAATTGGAATAAACTCTGCTGGTCCAAATTCTACAGAGCAGCCAGAAGTAATCAAGGTCATCAATTCACCCATAACAGTCAACAAAATCAAAGACCCCCGTTTTAACATGCAAGCCAAGAAAAGGCTATCAGGAGTCCAACTCATGTCACCAACCCAGTAAGACCTACATAGGGTAGGAAAAATATTGTTTTTCTGTCAAATCTCCGCATCAAATCTTAGGTTAAAATTTGTTTATTAAAATAAACAAATACAAACAAAAACATCCCCCTCAAAGACACAAACAAACATGAACAAACTAGCAAAAAAGCACAAAATCAGAAATAAGATCAATTTCTTACCTGATAAACTTGGATGGGACAGTGTTACTCTTGCTACTGCAACCTTTAACACTACCCGAAACAGTTAAAAAATTCAGGGTGTTTAAAAACAAAATTTGAGTTGCCTAAAAAACAAAGTGTATGTTAAAAACAAAAACAAGCTAGTAAATGTTTAAATAAAAATTGTAATTGTTTTAAAAGCAATTTATATTAACAAGTTACTTGTTACATCTTATGTCCTGGAAATACTACTCCATGCCAATGTGCCACTGCATTTCAATAATTAATATTACTTAGATTATTAATTAGTTTGTATACCTACTTCTACATTTGAAAAATGGTTAAAGATTGATTACATATTGAGTATATAATAGATATTCTATTTACATTTTTTTCTAAAACTCTCAAAATGCAACTTTTCCTGTTTTGTTGGTGAATAACTGAAAGTTTTAAAGACTGTGTTTTCCCATCCCCGTATGCTAAATGCCACACAGCATGAGCACTAAAAACTGCATCAAGATTTGACTTCAGATTTAACCTGTCATTTGTTAGGAGGAATAACAGAATTTCATGCCTATCAATATGAATTTAATCACATATACCAATACGAATCTTGAAAACCCTGAAAATCCTGTTAAAATTTGTTATTAATTTCCTTTTACCAGATTTAATTCAAGTGAAACTATTAAGTAATGCCTATTATTCATACCTTAGGATCAATCTGGTTAACAGCTACTGCAAGAAAGAGTCCATCTCTTGTAAAGGCAGATAGCAAAGCTCCTCTTGACTTTACAGATACACACTGAGGCACTAAACTAACAAGAGAACAGGTCTGCTGTACCCAGTTGATCTGGTATGGCAAAGAACTGAATTTCAAAAAAACAAAACAACAACAAAAAAAACACAACAAAAAGAGAAAATTCAGATATGCTGAGTGAAATGACTCATACATTGTAAATAAAACATGACACACAAAAACATATGGAACACATACAAGAAAAAAAATCCCACTGATTTCCTTCTTAAACCTCACAAATTAGACAGCATAATGAGATCTAATATAGGCCTAATCAAGAGTATGAATATGAAAAAAAACAGCATGCTATTCTAAACAAAAAAACTAAGAAGATTTGAAACATGACAGGAAACAAACGAGATTACAAAAACTAATTGTATGTGAATATAAATACGTTCACATGCAGTTTTGAAATCTCACCGTAAAATACATTTTAATACAATCTTTCCCTTACATTAGTGAACTTCAAATAACTTTGAGTGTACCTGGCATATTTAAAGCCATTTTCATGCCAGCGAAGAATCAAAAATGTTAAAACCAAACACTCGCCAGAGTAAAACACAAATGAGCACAAACAACAATCACCTAGTACCTGTGAAGAAAAAGGAAGACAAAATAAACTCCAAATCCTGGTTGTATGTTAATGTACTTTTACATTAATCAAAATAGATACTGAGTTAAAATAACAAAATATTATCATTCATAAATTTAAGGCAGACAAGAATATAACAGGCTAGATGAACTTTGATCTGATCCAGCGAGGCTGCTCTTACATTGTCATTAAATGTCATACAAAATGAATGATGAAATGCATATGCAAAAAAGAGCCAATCATCACTCACTCCAGCTTCTGCTTTTCAAACTTACTCAAGAGATGAGATGATGACTTCCATGTGGGAATGAGCCCAGCCCAGCCCCAGGCATGTACCCTCTGCCCCTGCAGCAGCCAAACATTGGTGTGTGACGAGCACTGCCTGAGCTGCAGCCAGGGTGTGGGGAGGGCACAGGGCAGTGCAGCTCAACTGACAGCAAAGAGTTCTGTGCATTTTGGTTCACTGGCTGAATGCAGTTTTGTAAGCAGCAGAAAATATTCTGCCATGCTTCCCCTTTTTGATAAAGGAATTTGAGAACAGGATTCAATACTGCTGAAAAAAATCCTCATTTTTTCGTCTATTTGCAACTCCATTTTCAGTTGACATAAATACATGACCTGGGAATCTTCAAATGGAGTGCACAGAGTTGTAATCAGACACTCAAAAATCTGAGGACTCTTTTGTAAACCCCATCTTACTAGAGAAGAACATCCCTCCCTTCATAATCACACCTTATTCATGTCATCACTTTTTGGCAGCACGCACATTGGTGACCAATTGTTTTCAAGGATGAAGTACTAGAGGAGTAAAATTTCATCAAAAATTTCCTGAGATCAAACATTCCACCAAAAATTGTTGAGAGCTCACTAAGAATTGCAGACACTGCCATGGGACCAGGGGTTGATGTATTAGCTTCACAAAAACAATCCCACTAGTTCTGCGTTCCTCTTTTTTTTGTTTAAAAAAATATAAAAGATTAAAATAAGTTTTATTATTTATATACATTAACTATTTAACATATTTTATGAGGGCTGCTCAAAATATAATGCCTGTCATTTTAGAACATTGGCCCATGGTGTCAGAGGCAGATGTCGGTGTCATGGCAATGGATGCTGAACCTTCCCACCAATACCCTGTTACATATGGTTGCCATGAGACAGATGGCAGCAGAAGGGCAGGGCAGTCTGACACGGAAGTGCAGATGAAGAAAAGGTGTCACTGAATTCTTCCATACAGAAAAAATGGCATCCACTGACATTCATCGACACTTATGAACATTTATGGAGACCAATCAGTTGATGTGAGCACAGGGAGGCAGTGTGCAGTTCATTTCAGCAGTGGTAACACCTACAGTGGGTCCCCTCTGCTGGTGCAGATTTTTACTAGCACAGCATGTAGGCTCCTATTCATTGATGATGAAAATGTATCACTAATGGTTGTGACTATGCTGAAAAACAGTGCCTTCTAGCTAAGATTCTGCTCTATCAAATAGTGTTATTGCGCTCTTCATATCAGTTGTAATTTCCATGGAAATAAATAGGAGGCATTTGTTTGGAAGGAGCCCTGAGTATGCAGCCCAAATCCTATTTCTGTTCAATCACCGTGGCCCAGGCAAGCCAAAAGGTTGGATGCTTTTGGTTTGGTTTTTTTTTTTTTTTGTTTACCTCATTTTGTAAGAAAGCAGCATGAACTCCAATTTCTTTTTCTTCAGTAGAAGGCAATGTGACTGATTCACTAGGCAAAATTTGAGTCCACCGCCCAGAAGACTTTTTAAAAGAGAGTGTGTTTTCATATTCTGTGCTCTCCCACAAAAAGACACATGCTGTAGGAGTAGTTAATAGTGCCCTTCTGCCATCTCCAGACACATACAAATACAATCTCATCAAACACTCTGGAAAAAAAAGTGAACACTAGAATTATTTTTGTTCCTCTGCTAGATTTAGACTTAAAAAGAACAGGAAAACTACTTTCACGTCTATCACAAAACATTCAAGCTGCCTCCTTAAGTACCTCTGATTTGCAACCTCATAATTAATGCTAGACCTTTGGCAGCAGTAAAGTCAGAAAGGATGCCTGTTCTTATGGATTCTGTGTTATCATCCCCAGGAGACTCAACCATCAGAAACAGACCGTTTCTTGAAGTACCACTCCTATGACAAATTATTATGCATTTATTACAAATAAATGCATAAAAGCTCTGCTTTTTTATTACCCTCAACTCCTAAGTGCATATATTCCTCAAAATGACAGATTGCTTCTACAATACTTCATTTTTTAACCTGATATCAGTGAGATTATCCAGTAAGATGATATTTAAATGATATGCAACTTAGTAGTAGATTTGCAAATATATGCCTTTGTAATAGTCTCTTTAATTACTGCTTATCAGAAAATTCTACCTAGAAAATAAAACTAAAATGATGCATATAGCAGTTAAATGAGATGTATGTCTTCTCCAAGGTACTTATAACAAAAAGAATTAATGTTTTTCTACGAACAGTTCATAACAAAGAGCCTTTTGCCTCTACTTCAGTTTTCCAAAGACAAACTGAAAAACACTTACCTTGTGCTGCTGCAGCTACCTTCCTGGACTCTTCAATTGCTGGTACTATCTTTAAGCAGTCCTGGTCTTTATTCCAAAGAAATAACTCTCCTGTTGTAAGTAATCCTGCCAGCCAAGCGCCTGTGTTCATCAGGGGAGAGATATTTTGAAGCACGTTATTATGAAGTACTTAAAATTATTTCCTTTCCATTGTAGCCTCAATTCTAAAGCTGCAAGTGAACTGGAATATATTTCAGGCATTATACCTTTCTGAACAGTTAAAACTGAATATACTGAGTTTATAATACATGAAATAGTATACTTAACCATTTATTGATGTTGTTAAGACAATCACATTTTTTAACAATGATTGTAGCTGGGGTATTTTTTTCTTTGTCTTCCCTGATGCAAGATTAATTTCATTTATATGTTTATCATCTAGAAGAAAAACAGCCTCTTTCTCCTGTTAAAAGAAAAGAGCATTTAAAAATATTTTCTACTCAGCTTGTAAAATGTTAAAGAAAGACATAAAAGTGATAGGAAAAATAATGAAGAGGGAAAGAAAGAAAGTTACAGCTGTGATTATCATATTAACTTCATTCACTGGCATATCTGCTTTATAGTATAATACAAAGATCCTTATCTATTCAACTTGAGATATGATTCAAGGATCATACATAGCATCAGTCTACATCATTTTGACAGATTTTAAATTATCCAACAAAACTTACAATCATTACTAAAAAGTTCTTCATAGTATCTCAACTAAACCACACACCAACAAAAACAGAAACCCATTCCCTCACACTGTCCTGTTTAAAATCAGATTTTTGCCACTGCTTCCAAACAGAGTGGGCCTTAGACAGTTAATCCAATTAAGCAGAAATCATACATTACAAATAGATAAAATCCAACCTCATCTTAGCAAAAAGGTTTACTAAAGCATCTTTCAACACACGCAGCTGGGAATGGGAAAATGCTTTCGTTCAAAATTTTCAATGATGTACTTTAAAACAAAAGGGTATGAGAAACCAGAACCACAGAACAACAGACTCAAGTGTGAGGCACATCTTGTGAAAAACTCACATCTGGTCATCCAGCCTCAAGACCAGCTTGGAAGGCATCACTTTTATTTTCTGCAATGCATTCAAATTAACCCCTTTCTTACCCTCCTCTCCGTAAACAGTGTTATATGATGAAAAGATGTCCCCTCTTTAAAGGAATTCCTTTCTGTTACACTTCTTTACACTCACCTGCCCAATCCAGGCAATGCGAGTCCATGGTTTCCTTTGTTTGATAGACGTAGACACGAGAACGTCTAGCTTGACCTCCATTCTCATTAAACCTCCAGGTAACCATTATAAAAAAAAACCAAAGAACGCCTTCTCCACATGCCTAAAGAGATAAGAAAAAGCACAAGTTTTCATTCTTTCCAGAGGGCCCTTTCCAAACGAACCCCTGCTCCCCCTCACACAGTTCACCGGCAGCACCTGAGCTCAGCCATACAGGTCACACGCTTCGTTGCACAAGGAGCAGAGATAAACGAACGCGGGCACACCAACACAAAACGGCCGCCAACGGCTGCCGGGCCAACGGAGCGCGCGGGCACAACGCAGCGCGCAGGCGCTGAGCCTCAAGGCCGCCACCGCCTCCTCCGTGACGAAGATCTCTGAGATCATCGCGAGAGCGCCGCGCTGCGCCGCTCCGCCCCGCCTCCGTTTTCTTCGCTTCTGCGTTCCACGGCAGAGCGCGGGAAGTGTGAGAACGAGGCTGGGCGGGAGGCACTCGGCAGGAGTAGCGCTGGCACTGAGGGCCGCGGTAAGCGTGCGCGGCTGGATGGGCTGGCGGCTGCACTACGTGACCTAGCGGAGTTTCCAGCCGTACTGGCCGTGTGATTCTGTCCCGAAGTTACGTGCAGCAAAAATATCCAAGGTGGCACTTGATGCACTTCGACGTTCCTCCAGCACGTCGCTCTACAGGCATTTGTATTCTATAACTGGAAAAAAAAAGCCTCTGATTTGGGTCACTTCTCTACCCTTCATCCCTTTGCCCAGGTCTAAAAACAGCTATCCGATTACAGAAGATGGCAGAATTCTCAGAATAGCAAATGACAGCAGGTGGTTCAACACAACATTAGGCAAACACGACGGTGTACCACGAGAAGTGAAGCGGATCAGGCAAGACTTGGCTCATCACTGCTATGGGGTACGAACAAAATTGCAGCCAGACAGAGGCAACTATACTAGAGAAACTAGTTCCTCTGAACACTTTTTGAATGGACTTTTTGAATGAACTTCAACACTGACAGTGGCTTGCAAAAGCCCATATTAAAACTTCATTTTTATTTTGGTTTAATAAGAAAAACAAAAAACAAAATCAACCAACAAGCCAGAATTATTTTAATTTACATAACGCTTTACTGGGTGCAGTCTATAGAAACCCACTAGAATGGACCAGGCAGTTTTTAAGGACATTTAACAGCTACACTTTAAACAAAATGCCAGGTTACAGTAACAGCTGGTAGTAAAGGTCATAGTTAACCTGAATGAATACCTTAACTCACAACTTTTTTCTATTTTTGAACACTTGTGGGATGTATATCAATTACTCATTCTGCTGGGGAAAAAAAAAACACATTACCTACTCTACATGCACAGACAAATGTATTTCCTTCTCTCTTACCTCTGATTTACATCAAAAGTTATTTGCATTAGAAAGTTATTTTCAAAAAATACCCACATGAACTGGTAATTTATTGTGCATGGTATACAGTTAGCAGATATGTATACAACTCAAGGCAGTGAAACAGGGACAAATAACATAAGTTTATTTGTAGAGTGAAATTTTAAAGGTTAGGAAGCATGAAGTTAAGATAAGGCACAGATGTTGCTCATTTTAAGGAACATAGATCATCTTGGTGCTTGAGTGCACATACTGAAAGTGTACGTAATTTCTTTACTTTTTAACAGACAAAACATATTTATTAAAATGGAATAGGGAAACTAATGTGACAGGTTTTTAAAACTTTCCTTTCACTTGCAGTGTGAATGTAATTGCTTATTTCTGCACTTTTATCCCAAACGTACTATTTGCAGGTGATAATGAAAGTAATAATAATGAAACAACGAGCATCTTTTTTTTTGAAACACCTGCCAGTAGTGCCCAGCTAGTTACGTTTGAATCACTAGTCCTTGACCTGACCTGTGTTTACAAACTGACTCCACCAGCGCATACATCTATAATATTCTTGCCTTTTTCAGTCGTCATTTGTTTTATTACTTGTAAAACAGCTGTAAAGTAAATCATAACTCTTGCTTTTCTCCATTACCTTATGTTAAACAAAGAAAAAAGACAATATTTTCCAAATATTTTTAATTTTCATGAGAAAAAACATACAATGTACTTTATTTCAATAGTATAAAAAATGAGCTTTTCTGGTTTTATTTTTTTCATTAAAAAATGTGGTAGTAGCCAAAGAAACTATATTCCACATTCGCGTTCTACAATTTGTAGGTATGTTTAGACTAATAGGCAGGCCACATAATCAATAATTGGCAGGACATGCAACTGTCTTATAAATTCAATGAGATCTGTTCTTCCAGAGATTCAGTGCAGGCACCTGAAATTTCATTTCACAGTACATTTTATCTGTGCAACTTTTATTGTATTGGTCAATCAGTGAAGCCGTTCTAACTTAGCCTGTAATGATTTAAAATTCCCAATGGTAGTCTGCACTGTTAGTGTTGGGCTCATAGACTGAAGTTCAACCAGGTAACAGCTAACAGCATCCAAGCAAACGTTCGTGAATCGCCGCCTGTGAAGAAAACATAAAACTCAGAAGAATAGTTTCTGGATATGAGAATTCTTCCGAAATAAAAGGTAAGCCTAACATTTTAGTGGAATAATGTATCAGTAAGGCATTTCAGCTACTTTTAATTATTTAGCTCTTTATTATAAGAAATGGTTTTATAAATCTAGTGCTTGTAAGCCAGCTATAACGGGATTATAAATGAATCAAATTTGATATATATTCATAATAGTCACAAATTCTAACGAGATAGAATATTTACCACAGAAAGCCCAAGGCAGGTAAACTAGGTATTTGAATACGGAATATTTGCATGTGTATTTTCCAAAACACTGTTACAAATTGATCTTAAGAAGAGTTATAATGACTCTTGTCTAATTCTGCTCTTTCTTTCTGAGGCAAGATTACAATTTTTTACAGTCCATTCACAAAAAATGTAAACACTAGAGATTCCACAGGATACAGAAAATTTATTGAAGTCCTTCAATATTCTTTTAGTTAGCACTTTCTTCCAATACCAAACTTAAAGCTAAATTTTAGTCTTGGAAAATGATTAATCACCAGCCTTTTAAAAACAATTTGGGAAGATTTATGCTTAGTCTGCTCCAGAATACAAAATCTGGTTGCTTCCAGTCTTTCTTCAAGAAACATTACACTGTTTCATTAAAAAAAAAAAAAGACCTATTTTCCACACTATTTTCAGATTGCCTCCAATTTGTCTGTAGTGCTTTTTAAAATACATTGCCAAAAATTTTACAATTTTATAAAATAATACTGCCACTTTCTCCTGAATCTGTCACTGAGAAAATAATTTTTATTGAGTCAGTTTTATAGGGAAGACCTACAAGTTCTCACTAACTGATAAAAAATTATGAATCTTGGAAATTACTACCTGAAAACAAACACTAAAAATTCACCCAGAAGAAAAGACAAAAAGCTTTGGAAATAGCTGAAGTGTCCTGCCTTAGGATATTTTATATATTTTATTGTATACTTCATTAGGATATAACTGGTCTTTTTACCTCATGAGTACTCTGCTTGGATCTTGTACATATCCCGACAATAATACATGAATACACTCCAAAAGATGCAAGGGTTTTTTCATTCTATTCCAGTATGGGTCCTAGAAGAGATTGCAAACTATTAAGATGAATATTAACGAAAAAAAAGTAACAAAACAGATCAATAGATGCATACAAATGGTTAGCTTTGATATTCATTCCTGTAACAAAAATCAAAGGTAAGCAGGACTTGTATCTTAGCCTACATTAAATCTGTATTTTGAGGACTGTTTTGAAGTTTGAATACTAAAAACTTACAGAAATTTAACTCAGTTTTCCATTACCTAGGATTCTGTTAAGAGATTTTACAAAGTTTTGCATTCCTTACTTTAAGGGACGCGCATGAAAAGAAACCATTTAATGTTTTAATTCAGAAAACTTGTTTTAAAAAGCAAAATTTAAAAAAACAAGTTTTGTTAATTATTCCTATTGCACTGACTATACTGATGACACAGAAAATTGTAGTCATGAGTAGGAAAGAAATGAAATTAATACATTCAAAATTTGGCATTCCTTTTGCAGCATAACAATTCTAATCCTACTTAATTCTAAATCAGATTTAGGTGAAGTAAAAAATTGACAAAATCTACACAATTTTTCTTATACTTCAGAGCTTAAGCTTATAAAATCAACAGATGAAAAGCAGCACTAGAATTCTTTGACTGAAAAACAGGTAACAAAAGCTATATGAAACTGATATTTTGATATAATCACACTGCTAGAGTTAGATTTTGACGGTAGCTGAACTATTTATTTTATGTGTGTGGCTATTTTCCTTACCCGTGCTTTAAACAATTGGTCATATACTTCAAGCAGTCTTGGCAATGGCACGCCAATTTCTTGCATGGTGTATGTTACAAAACCGACATCCCAGTTCAAAGCACAGACTTGTTGCTCTAGAAACTGCACTAAAAAATCTGGAGGAAAAAATAAAATGGTATACTTAGGTTCCAGCTGTTAATGGCAGTCTAGCAAAAAGGTCATTCAAAAGTTAGTAGCCCAAGTCTGATTTTCTGTCTTTTGCATCTTTGTTGGCAGCTTTCACCCTTGTAGTGTATACAAGTTTCCACCAATCTGTACAATGAAAAGATATGTAATTCCTAACTACCTCCAAAAATGGTTTTAAGCTATCAGCAATGCATGAGAGGAATTATTCAGACTGAACTCTTTATTACAATTCTGATACCAAACTATGTTATTAATAGAAGTTCATCAACTTTTGCTTCAGCACAAAACACACTACCACTTCATTTGCTAGCATAGTTAGCTCCATACACAAAACTACAACATCTTTATCGTGTTTAAGCATCAGTAATAATAACCTGATGTGTAAAAAAACTGTACTAAGATAGTTTCCCAATTTTTATATAATACTACATTGTCAGAGTGCCCGAGCATCTCAAAAGTAGAAAGAACCTCCAAAAGATTCAGAAATCTTCTGAATTCTGATTCTGAATTTGCCCCTGCAGTCAACATTCATAGTAAAAACATGTAAAGCCTGTGTAAATTTAGGAAAAACTACAACTGTAAAACTCGTAATGGTTTTGCAAGCACACAATTATACCGTATTTACAAGATTAGAGGCAACAATTTCTACTTCTCATCTAACCTTCCTCTTCTCAGTCCCTCATCAAAGTTACTATAACAATGAATTAGTTGTAAAAACAATGCTTTTGCTTCTAATTTCTTGGATAAAAAGGAAAGGTGCCACCTAACTACCATGAAGATCAGCTCCATTACTACTACTGGTTGAAATGAGGAGTTGCTTCACCAGATACAGGGGAAAATTTCACAACAAAATATGTCAATTAATTATTACAAGCACTAGAAGGAATAAAATTATCAGCATTTTTCTGTTTATAAAATTAAAAAAAAAAGACTGAAATTTCTTATGTTACAGCCTTTTTAAAGAGGCTAGAAAAATTTGAGACTCAGTCAAGTAACACATATATTTATACACCATGCAGGCTAAACCACTTGCCTAAAGGAAAATAACGAGGTGTGCCAGCATATATCTTTCCAAGCAATGCCATCTTTAGACTAAGTGCTTGCATTCTGTCAGCAGGGCTCAGAGACACGCTGTCACTCAACTCTGAAAGAAACAAAAGTTAACGAGATGTTCAGAAAAATAAGAAGTTCCACATTATGGATAACTATACTGAGATACTCAGATTTATTTCAGCACTGCAAAAATACTGTGCTATATATGTCAAAGCAATGTCAGCATACTTAAGTGAAAGGATGAATGCATGTATTTTCAAATATTCCTATGCTTCTTCGAAGTTCCATACAGTTCTACTTTAAAACAAAACAAAATCAAACCCAAAACTACATAGTTTTTTTCTTAAATCACTGCCAATGTTGTTTGCTCAATGGCAACCTCAGTACAAAACACAAGGAAAAAAAGGGGGAGGGAGAAGAGCAAATTATGCACTCATGGCACAGATGGAGACAAGATTATCACATGTGAGTGGCCAGGCTTGCCTAATAGTGCCCAATACTCTGCTCCTCTGCTACCACTGTTATAAAAGCACTGAATTCCCCTGAAATTCTTTAGTTCTTGCCATTTTTTGCCACTTAATATTTTAATTAGAATTTCCTAATACTGAAACCTTCAGATAAAATTTCACAATTATGCTGAATTCCACCTGGAATTGATAATTCAAGCCACTAATGCAATAAATTTCAACCTATACCGTTAATGCATTCAAACCAAAGGTATTAACTTTAATGGATTATGTGTATCAAATATGTTAAAGAATATTCCTGAAAAATGTACCAGTACTAATGCTTAATCAGTCTTAAAAGCTTTAATTATACTGTTTTCCTATAATTCTAGCTTGTACCAGTCTTTATCCATTAAGACTTACCTTTCTCAATGATTTCCTGCCAGAGAGTTTGCACTAAGATAGGATCAGAATGACCTGCACAATGTATAATTGCAAGCTTACACTCTGAGAGCTTAAAAGGGTCAGCAAATTCTCCATAAAGCTGAAGAAATAATAAAAAAAAAAGAGACCAGGTTTGACATTTCAAGTAGAGTAGAGAGAAAACTTGAAAATTTTTAAAATCAAGTTTTCCATATCTTATATGGTAGACATATGGTATATAGAAAAGGCATACTTTAAATAACTGTTGTCAAATGCAACATTAAAATGATTTTTCATTTAGTATAAGTAGTTTAACTTCTTAAATATAATCCCTATTTTTCCATGAAGATACAATTAAGAATGCTGTTTTCCAATATGATGCTCCAATAAATAAGAACTCTGAAGCTTAAAGAAAAAACACATGGAAGAAACTGAAGCACAGAAGAAATATCAAAAAGAGAAAGTCTAACACAGTCACTCTGAGACCAGAAATGCCTCTCTCTCACATTTCCTGCTCAGCATTAGATCATTCTTAGCAGAGCATTCCCTCTTAGTCCCCAAATATGACAAACTGACATTTAATGCAAAGAAATTTCTAACTACCTTCGTTATATCCATGAGCTCAGCATCAAGCTGGGAAATTGCATCTTGCACTGAAGAATGATGGGAATACTGCCTATGCAATGTTTCTTGTATTTGAAGCTGGATCCTTGCAACCTTGCATAGAAACAATTTCAAGACTGGATTAAAATAATCAAATCTGAAGAAAACACTCAGTATTAACTTTACCTTAATTAAATATAGATATGTTACTGTCTTATCTCAGATTAAAACTGCTTAATTTAATCACATTGGGAGCAAAGTACAGAAAACAATTTTGGCAGATTTGGTAAAAAAAAATAAATGCCATGTGCTAGTGAGACCAAATGCAATAATACAAAGAAAGTGTAGCTAAAATAAATTGTCTTACATCCATTTTCTCTTCTAGTTCATGTAAGAATTCCCCATCTGCAGCTATAGAGGATATGGCAGTGGAACTTTTGGCACTCAAAATAGCACGTGCAATGTATTCAAGACGCTGCTGAAGAGAAATTTCCGTGCTGCAAAACAAACATAATAATGTAAAATGATTATCTAATAAAATTATCAGAGTTAATTATATTCCAACTGGACCCTGGAAGTTAGCTAGCACTCATTTCTGATTTTACTGAGTCACGCAAAAAATTTTACTTGAACCATTTAAGATTTTCTTTATGTTGACAGTTACTGTGTTCTACTCAATCAGCTGCTCTATACTTACACTATCATATAAAATTCTGCATCAGAAATTCCTACTTCACACACCATACTTACAACAAGAAATACGCTGTAAGTTAACAAATGTATCATACTTTTTTTGCTAAAAAGACTTGGGTCAAAAGCTAACTATTCCATTAATCTAGATTTTTTAAAAACAGCAAATGGATTAAAAAAGGCATTGGCCTTGGCTTTATTTTTTTTTTTTATTTTTTCAATTACATCAGTATATTAAATAAATCCCACATGATCCATACCTATGTAGGTCAGCTAATTTAGCCAAGACTCTTGCTGCGTTACTAAAATTTCTGTTCTTTTCAAAGTATCTCCACAGTAAATCCATATAGCGGACTTTGTTTTGGTCAATCTTGGTCATCCTAACAAGGTAAGGTTCCAAAAAGGGGGCAGTCACCTGAAAAGGTTATAAAGACAACAGTTATCTTCTTGCTCTCTCTTTTAAAGCATCTAGATTATTACAATGAACTTGTCTATTCAGTGGCACCATCCAACAAATTATTCCCTGAATACAGCTCACCTGTAGCAGTTTGTCAGCCAAATCAACTTGTATCAACCAGTTGTAAAGCGCAATACTAAAGAGTTCATCTGTTGAACGCTGAGCTAACTTTAGCATTTGTTCAAACTGACAAAAAATAAGACAAAGTCTGTTATTCCTGAAGACATGATGTTACATCAAATACTGAATATATAAATGACAATATTTAATTTCATGTTACCTACATATCATTAGTTTTCTTAATGCTCTAAAAAAATAAGCCAGTACATGATAAATCTTGACTTTTATCTATTTTACAAAAATATTCCAAATATGGTGGTGTTTTTTTTTTTAACAGATAATAAACAGTTAAACACTTAAAATCATGCTACTTTCTAGTATGCAGTCATATTTTTTTTCCAGTTTCTTACATGGTGTCCTGCTTCTTCATTGCTTAGCATGTTGGGGTCAGATGACAGGACTGGAGGACCTGGCTTTTTGGGTACACTGGGAGACTGGGGAGCAGCTTTACTTTGATTCACTAACTCTTGAAGGGTGTCAGTTATACACTTGTAACTGTTTAATCTGTAAATAAAGCAAAAGAAAATTAAAGCCACACAATTTTAACTACCTTCTAAATTTCATTATTGCATGCCTTTGTAGATATCATTACCAAAATAAAAAGTCAGATATTATCAGGTACTTCACAAAATCTAGTTTGGTCTCCAGTCATCTTTCTAACAAATACTTCTGTAACGATCAGATCACAGTGTTTTCTGTATGTATCAGTTTATCCTGTTTCAAACTAAGCTGTTGCCATATTAATGATAATCTAGGAAAGTATGTGGGCAAAACCATCTATATTGTGTATATTATTCTAAAACGCTTGCTTGTCAGTACCGTCAATACCTTCACCTAATTTCTGGTCAATTGAAATCAAGGCCTCTACAAAAATGCTAAGAAGGTATCCTGAAAACTTGCCTCTCTTGAAAAGCTTGGAGTCCAACAGCATCCTCCTCTGGTTCTCCATTTTTATAGAAATGAAGGCCAAGACCTTGGGGATCTTTCTTCTCAGCAGCAGTAAGAGACAGCTCTACTACTCCCTCATAGAAACGCACTGTAAGTTAAAATAAAATTAAACAAAAAACACCCCAGAAATTACTGTGTTAAATCTATGACAAGTAAATGACATCAAATACTATCCCTTTTTATTGTAAAATATCTCTGAACATGAACAGTCAGATATTCACTCTGATCTGTATCTTAGAAAGGTTTATGCCCATATCTAACTTGTGGGATTACATGCAAGTCTGAAGTTATATATTTATAGAGCAGAAGCTGAAATCTGTTAGAAGAGTGATATCTGCATTTAAATACTGTACTAGCTTCTGCTAGACAAAACAGGATTCAGAACCTTCTTTCAAACAGTATGTTTGGTTTTAAACTTCATCTGCAAAAATACCATAGTTTATCCCCTGCTTACTTGCAGTCAAAAATTTTTGCTAAAAACATTATTACCTCATGTATGGAACAAAAGCAAACTGCACTGTCAAGTAAGTGGATGGGAATGCTTTCTTTATGCTGGCAGTTACTGCACTCTACTCAATCAGATTCTGTATACTCATCAGAAATTACTACACACACCATACTTAAAAGAGGAAAAAAAGGTTGTACATAGAGGAACAGTTGCACAATGCAGGAACAGAAGCTTTCCTTTTTCATTTGCAGGTAAAGCCTAGAATAGCTTTAAAAATAACAGGCTGAGAGATACTAATTATGAAAGTTACTAGGAAGTAATCAGAAAACATCATTGTAGGATTAGTTAGAAGTTAAAAAAAAAAAAGGTGTAAAATGATACAACAGAAACTGGTTAGCGGAAAAAGATCAGTGACTGCCTCTCACCTTGCCTATATTGCGCACAAACATTAGCAAGGTCTACTTGATTGCTGATCTTTTGGTATTCTTTCAGTGACTCTCTTAGCATTTTCTCTTTTTCCAGTTTGTTTTGAGCCTGTCGAGACCGCTGAAGCAATTCATTTGCCTATATACAAATGAGGGGAAAATGGAAACTATTCATGTAACTGAGTTAGTGAGTTACTATGACAAGACTCAAAGCTGAAACAATAAAAAACAAAACTTTCAAAAACAGTTCTTGTTAGTACATAATAGCAAGTTTCCAGCATCCAGACTGTGCAACTGCATTAGAGACAAAGACTTTCTAGTCTGGATACTTGCGAAGACAAGATCTAACCATTTCCCCTCTGTTCTCCCCCCAACAGATACTTTTGCTGAATTTAGTTGGAAGAGCTTCAAATAACAGTTCTTTAGGGTAATAATCCTTCTACAATTTCCACAGAACTAGGTAAAACACTATGCTGAGGAAAGGCTGGAATAAGATACATATTACCAACATCAGAAAGATATGCATCACATTGGAGCTAGAGACCCTATGAAGCCTACAAATAACTGCAAGAACTTCAAACTAGAATTCACATAGCTTTCAGCATCGATCAACAGGACATTAGTTCTTATGCTCTTGAAATCATTTGAGTGCAAGGTATTCACAAGATGCCCGAGTTATCTGATCTGAATCACAGGATCGTGGAACAGTTAGGCCTGGAAGGGATCTTAGAGATCATCTAGTTCCAGCCCCTCTAAGATGGGGCGGGGGGGTAAGAATTTCTTTCCAATGTCTAATCTAAACCTATCCTTTTTTAGTTTAAGACCATTATACCTATTAGTTTAAGACCATTATACCTATTGCTATAATGAAGTCTCTAACCATCTTTCTTGAAGACCCTCTTTAAGTACTGGAAGGCTGCTCTAAAATCTCCCCATAGCCTTCTCTTTTGCAGGCTGAACAATCCCATCTCTTAGACTGTTTTCATAGGAGAAGGTCTCCAACACACTGGTAAACTTCATGGCTCATGTCAGGACTCACCAAAAGGTTCATACCCTTCTTATATTGTGGGCCCCAGAGTAGACCACACTACTGCTGATAAGGACTCATGAGACACAGGAACGCTTCTATTGACTTGCGAGCCATAATTTTTCTAATGTGTCCCAGGATGCAATTGGCTTTCTGGGCTGCAACTGCACATTACCAGCTCCTGTCAAGGCATCCATCCACCAGTATCCTCCCAAAATCTTCTCCACAGGTCCAGTCTCTATCCACTCATTGCCCAGCCCATATTTGCACTTGGGATTTCCTTAACCCAGGTGGAGGACCTTGCACATAGCCTTGCTGAGGTTTGCACAGGCTTGTGTCTGGATGGAATCCCTTACCTCCAGTGCATCAACTGCCTCACTCACATTAGTCACTGGTAAACTTGAGGAAGATGCACTTGTGCCCTAATACACTCTAATAATGTGTTTTGGTGCTGCAAAATCTCTAAGGTGGACTTACCTTGGAACAGACAGCATCATCAGTACTATAGAGAAGGGGACAGATGTCTTGCAAATGGGCGCTTATGCCATCAACAGCAGCATTATCTCTGATGTAACAGTTTATAAGAGAAGCAATGAGTGCTCCAGTCAACTCTTTGTCTCTAATTACCAAGTCTTTGAAAGCAGTCATCTTTAGATGTTCTTGAAGTTCCTGAAGACAGACAGCATTTCCTTATTTCACCAATACTTTTATATTGTTTGGAATGCAAAAATGTTACGGCAAAATAAACTGTTTTCACTTAAGTAAACATAGTGACTGAAGTGCATAGTGGGGAAACACATTATTTTAAACAAAGCATATATAGCAAAGTGGAAAGTACTAGAGAAAGCTCTATCAATGAAGACAATAGATTATTGGATATGAAAGGACACTGAGAATTCTGTATGACTTCCTGTAGTCTACAAAATGTGCCATATCTATTTCAGTTTTTTGTAAGAAAGTTATTAACTGTTCTCCAACTTCACAGGGTGCTGCCAGAACACAATAAAGCAAGAACATCAGTCTTCAGTAGCAGAAATCATCTGAGTATGTTCATGAATGAATGTGATGATGCAGAACGAGATGGGATTTTTTGAATGTGTATAAAATCTAGACTCCATGCCTTTTTATACTAAGTTACATAGTTTATTCATTTTGTAAAAATTATTAGGAATATTTGCTCTAATAGAGCTAGCTAGCTGCCACTAGTGTCTACTGATGATCAATTAGAACATTAAAATACTATTCCAAAAACAAAAAGGTTTTATTTGTTAAGCAACTAGTTCCTTGTCCAAGATAAGAGAAAAGCTGCCTGTGTTAAAAATTTTCTACCTCCCAAAGACAGCAGTTTGAACAGCTTCAACATCTCTGCATTCATAAAGTCCAAAAATTGTTCTCTTTAGTGATAAAGAATACAGCTTGAAATAACCAATTCTTCTATGACTTGCTAGGACAGAATGCCTAATATTAAAATAATTAATTTCATCAAGGACTGGATGCAAATTCAACATTAGCACAGGGTACACAGCAGTAGAACCAACAGCTCTGTAAGTTGCCTTTCTTGCAAACAGGGTGTATGGGAACTGTTGAGTCGTGGCCTGAACCACTGATTGAGCTCCTGGGAAAAGGACCTGAGCGGCCTGGGAGCACAGGTGAAGGCAATTCAGCTGTGTGACCAGAACAGTGAAGCCTGGCTGCACCTCTCTAGAGCTCATTTAAATGTTGACTGACACAGAAGAAGGATCTCTTTCTGGAGATCCCTCCTTGGTGAAGCTTTTCCCTGTGAACCTAGAATCTTCTGATATGGGTGAGCAGTCTTCTTCCCTTCTGTTATAGCACTTTTCTATCGTGTCAGTCCTTCCATCATCACACCTTTGTTGTAATGCCTTTCCCATTGTATTGATCTGTCCAACTGCTATACATGGAGAGACTGAAAAAAACTGGGCTTGTTCAGCCAGGAGGAAAGAAGTGTTAGGTTCTGTCAAGGAGACAGAACTAGACTTTTGTCAGTGGTGCTCAGCAACAGAACAAGATACAATGCCAAATGTCAAAACACTAGAAATTAAAACTATTTTTTCCTTTTTTAAAAGTTTTTTATCAGAAGATAAAAAAGACTGGAACAGGTTGCCCAGAGAAGTTGCAGTATTTCCATCCAAAATCTGACTAGACATGGTTCTGGATAATCTGGTCTAGAGCAGACCTTGCTCAGAGCAGAAGTCATGTATCTCCAGTAGTTTCTTCCTCCTTCAGCTGTTCTGTTCTAGACCTCTGCTTATGCAGAAGTGCAGTATGAAGCCTCTACAACACTACTAGTCTCTCCAATGTCTACTAACAGTAATGCAAAGAGTTAATTCCTCTAAGTTAGATAACATTAGCCTATTTCTTTCACTGTACAATTTCCACAACGTGTTCAAAGAGAAAACTTTATAAAACTATAAATTTAGAACAATATTATAATTTATGAAACAGAGTAATTATTAACTCGGAAAAAAAGTAAAACTGAATTTACTGCTAGCGATGCTTCCAATTTGCTAAAATTGGGTGATGAGATCAAAACTGAATGGTTGTCTCCTAAAAATAAACGGTATCAACCTGAATAAAAATCTATATGCAATTTAAAATTCGTAATCTGCCTCTTAATGAGTTAAAGCAATGCACATTTGGAAACATCTAAGCAGCAACAAGAAATTCAAGCTTATTAAATATGAACAAATGAAAATCACATGATTCAGGTCGTACCTTCTGGAGCTCACCTACAACAACACTAAATTGGTGCTCACAAAGCAACTTCCATAAAGCCAATGCCTGACAGGTTTTGCGAACTAGCTGCTGGATGCCTTGAAGTGAAGTCTTTTCAGTTAACTGTGCCTCAGCTGAAAAAGCAAAGAGATTGTCAGTAAGTAACTATGCTGTACATATTTTGAGTCAGTATATTGATTTTTTTAAGTTTTAGAATAAGTCTCCTTAAATTTCCAAGTTTTAAGTCTCTGTTCTTGATTATGGCTGTCCATTTCTTTGGAAGAAAGTGCCTTGAAAAAATTTCCCTCCTAAAAATACTATCTGTAAACATTTATATCAAACTTTGCAATGCAGGAATGTTTTTTTCTGATAAAAGTATGGTTTCATGTGAGCAGATTTCAAAAATCAGTCTCAAGTTTTATCTTGGTTTTTCACAAGTATAATTTATATGTATTAGATATGAAATAATAAAAAAAAATATACATTTTCTTCCTGTTAGATTGCTTGTGTTTACTTTTAGAACAACAATAGTTAAATCATCAGTCAACACAGTACACTGTCTTTAAAGCAAAGGTTTCAAAGAAACTGCTACATGGAGAACAAGAAACATTTGAATCTGGTAAGATGCATTATACTTAAATATAGTGGGCATACTTGTTACTTGAGTGGACAACAATTGCAACACTTCATGTCTTTTCTTATGAATGCTTACATTTCAGACATGAAGCAGAAACAATTATATTAAATCAAGCAATCCAAAATTGTGTATCAACTTTGGAATGTGTAAAAATGAAAATAAATGATTAAATGTGTACAAAATTCTTTTTGCTGCTGTTTTTTTTTAATGTTACATTTACACTGTTTGAACGGAGCAGTGCAAACAAAAGGCAGCAGAACTGAAAAACCAAAATCATACTCACATGTACACATCCATGTTTAGCTTTACATACATGTCTATAAATACTAAGCAAAAACTATGTTCATATGTTCATGCATATGTTCATGCATAAATTCAATCAGGTCGTGTGACAGGACTGATTCCACTAAACAAAGCTTATTAAACTGAGACATACAGGTTTCAGTGATTGGAACTTTAGGAACTTGTATCAGAGTGCTTTTTTAAACAGGACAATATACTTGTTCACTTGTTGAACTGGTTAACAAGTGAAAATATAAATGGGTATTCCATAACTTAGAATTGAAATGAAGAGATGAAAAATGGAGAACATTAGAATAAAAAAAAGGAGGGTAAAAAGAAACATCTAGTTTTCTATTTGAATGTATGATGATTTGAATGTACAAAATAGGAGAAAGAGGGTGTGTCTTTACAGAATTGTGACTTCACTTATTAAAGAAGTTTTGTGTTCAATCACTTATACTTCAGCTTATTAAACTGAGACATAGTTTCTCTTCTGCAGTGGCTCAGAACCACTAAATATTTCTATGCAGAAATCTGGATTCTCTTAATTCAGAGATGACTTATCAACTGCTTTCACAAGTTGCAATTTTAAATCTTTCAGTGTTTCAGTAAAATGAAAGGCAATGCCAGAAGTAAAGCGACAGCAGCTTCTTGCCATTGTTAGTTTAGACTGTGTTTTCATTTTGGGGCACTGGTTCTGATGGAACAATATGATATTGTATGAAAGAAAAGCAAGGTGCTCCAGGTAGGAGTACTTCAAGAGCCAGACGCACTATTCCCTTATACTTTCCATTCAAAAGTAATTGTATACCATGATACTTCCGCTGGAGTTCTTGTTGCACTTGCTGAGAACTTCCACCATCAGGCCTCATGAAACCCAGGAGCCTCTGTTGCAGATTAGCTGGTGTACTGAAACTGCAAATACAGAATATTTTAAAGATGAAATCTAACATCTTGTTAGCATCCAAATAGTTGAAGCTGGAGACTACTTCCATGCAATGAACAGATACAAATGGGATAATTTTTCAAGAGCTGGACACTGAACACCACTAGTGAATTTAATACAGTGAACAATACCTTGGGTTTCCAAGGGCTCCTACTGTAGCAAACTGAGAATTTCTATCTAGAAATTCTTGTAAACCTTTGAGTTCTTGTAGCACACATTCCAGCACATGGGATGGAACACTGCTTTCTATCTGCAATAGAAAGCAAATTTCTTTATAGAACGGTTTAGACTTTCCAAACCTTTTGCAGAAGTCTACAATTTTAAAACTAAATTTTTAAATTAAAGCCACTAAAAAGACAGATGAAAGACTATACAACAAATAAATAGCACAATAATAACATTATCACCATACTGCCACTGTCTATAACAGACTTAAAGGGGAGGGGTGACATGTGAAGAGACAATAGTCTCTGAAGAAATTCAAAGAAAGTGGTGTCTGATATTGTACCTGATAATCAAATCAGCTGTGTTTTATTATTTTCAACTCTGAACTAGAATGATTGAGCAGCACTAAGACACAGACCATAACTGCTGTGGTCTTCCTGAGTCTCTCAGTTGCCTCAAAACTGGAGAAGTTTATGAAGTAGTTAATTTTGCATTGCTGAAATTATTCTGTATAGGATTGTATTAACATCAAAGTCAGAAAACAGTTTGATGCTTGGATATGAAGGAAAAGTGAAATGCAAAGATATTAATGATGAAGGTATTGGAAGACCATTTTATGTTCTTACATAACTGCAGTTTTTATCCTAAACAGCCAAAGCATTTTATTCTTAGGCTTTTATTGGATAGGATATGCAGAAATGAAAGAAATAAATTCACTGAATAGAGAAGGAACTGGCCACTCTCAAGTGGTAGGAGGCAACATTCAAAGATTTTATTAAAAGCTACAATTACTCCACAGTTAAGCACTCAAGTACAACTAAAAAAAAAAAAAAAACCAAGATGACAGCTATCATTTTTAACTTATATGTCTGTTTATAATTTGGGAACACAAATATAAAGGGCTGGAGAAATATACCACAATAATCTTTTAAAAATACAACATTATCTTTTACATACTGCAACAACTTCTCGATTGCCACTTTTGAAAATTTTCTCCACTACTATACTGCCATCCCAGATATTTCTGCAATACAAAAGAGAATTGTATTAAAAACCAAAGCATCACAAGCTTGCATATTTGCTAAATGTCTTAAAGAAATAGCAGTATCTTTTACTTCAAAGTCTAACAAAGATTTAGATAAAAAGTTAACATTCAAAAGAACTGTTAGAATTGATATTTATGCATAGCACAGGTACAGACAATTAACAAAAGTTTTAAATATTTAATCAGATAAGGTTTGATGCTCTCAAATAATTTATATATTGGCTAATACGGTTCTCTGGAAATATAATATAGTCAAACAAGCATAGAGAGAGATATGAACCAACGTACGAGGAATTCTACTCTTGCTGGGGATGTTCAGTAACACACAACCCATTATTAAAGTAATACAACCTTCTTTGGTCTCTTTAAAGCTTTGTAACCAGAAAGACTTCAAGTTAGGATTTTGATCCCATAAGCCCCATGTTTCTGTTTTAGCCTATAGGAGGAGTTAGAACCATAAGGTTCATAAGGTTGAAAAATAAAACAGAAATTTTCAGAGCTATGCATATTGCACTCAATATCCAAAAAACTTTCCCATCCCATCCATTCACTGAATGTAGAACTATCAATAGAGCTGTAAAGAGAGTCTAGTGTATCAAAAGGTGCTTAAAATATGGAAATGTACTTTAATAATCTCATTCTTATATCCTATTAAGATTGAATTGATTTAATCACTTACAAGCATTAGGGGATGGGAAAATTATTAAATGAATTGAGTGATTATTTTACATTAACACCTTACCCTATAATCCGAGCAAAGTATATGCAGATGCCATTGTGTCTTCCAGAAAATACAATCTCTGGACCCATCATACCACTGCTAATGGATGTACCAGGGTGAGGTACAGAATTCCCAGGAGGGAATATGGGAGTTGACAAACTAGTAGGCTGTAAACCTATGAAAAAGGAATGCAAAGGTTACTGATTATTCTGTGTACAATAATAGAAGTGCAGTTGAAAAGGAAGAGTAATGGTTACCTGCCCCAGGTGTTGTCAATAGGCTAGGACTAGGATAAGGACTATCAACAGTCAGTGGGGAAACTAAAAGGAAAAAACAAAAGAGAAATCTAAGTTTTTTTGAAAAAAACAAAACACAACCCAAAAAGCACTATGCTAAGTTGTCAAAACGTAATAGTGAGCACAGACTTGACAGGACCCTGCTGCAAATCCACTCCAACAGCTTTTACTTAATTAAATACAGAACAGCACTAATTTATGCTGAAACCAGCACTCCTTATGTGAGCCAAATAGATATGACTCTTTCAATAGCTGTTTATAAGCACTTTTGTTTTCTGCATTCACACAGCATTTGCTACACACAGCCTGTTCCCTGTATTGTATATTAATACTGTTCACATGCTTTTTTTTGTTTTCCATCTTATGACTACCCCTATTTCCGAAACGGGCACCCACTCTGAAAGCACTCACTTTGAGTCACTTAGATCTTTTCCACGAACATCAATTTTACTTTTGAAGCACACATCTGGGTGTTTTTTTTTTAATTACTGTTTTTATTACTTTTAATTCTTACATACGGTAGTTGAACACACCAGCAGCAGTACTACTTGGGACATTTAGGTTAAGACTGTTTTTCCCTAAGTGAGTCTGGTCTCAGATTCAACTAAGAATACTCAAGTCTTCTGCAAATTAATACCTAAGTGTCATAGATTATGATGAACAAATGTGACCACCTACAAAAATATCCATGTTCCATCAGCATGTGATGATACAGCATGGAAAGGGCATGAAATCTGGCACCTTGAAAAACTGGCTTAGAAGAATGAGTCCTTCTTGTCTTGTTCACTACAATTCTCTCAGCTTTGCAACACACAGCACAAAGTTCTTCACTAACCAATCCCTCTTCACTTTGAAAGCACATTCTCCTTTGTACTTAACAAGGCACAGTTGGCAGAATAGATGCACAGAACTGAATGACTGGACTTTGAACAGTAAGAACACAAGGGACCTCAAAGAACTGACATTATTCCAAGGTAGTTTCACATAAAAAATTTCAAGATGTTTCAAAAACATTCTATCAGCACTGTTTTGACCCGCTGCATGAGTCATTTGCAGTACCAGAATCTTTATTTCACATGACAGTTCTCTACGCTTGGAACAAACAGAATAAGTAGTAGCAGAAGAGCAGTATTATATTCCACATGAACCAATCACCTAAGTAAAATAAAAATGCACTGTGACAATGTTTCCTGACTGCAAAAAAAATTTTTTTTTTTTAAAACCAAAAAAACAATGAATATTCAGACTTAGGAAGAATAGATTTATTTCTTGAAAGAGTAAACATCAGCAAACAGAACTTTTCAGCATTTCTCCCACACCTTCCTTCCCTCTCAATCTGCTCCTAGTGCCTGTTCTTTCCACATTTGCTGTCCTTCTAAACTCCTGTTCCTGCTTACACTACTGTTATGCCACACCATCAGGCTTAGGAAGTGATTTCACTGGTGCATGATAAATAGTCAGTATTCTTACTAATAAGGATTCTGAAAGTGGATAAACTGTTTCATAATGTAAGAAGATACTCTGCTACAGACTTGAAATAAACAACTGATCTACAACACAGGAACACATAAGACAAAATGTAACATACTTAAGGGAAAGAATAAGACCTACCTAAGATAACAGAATGTTTGCTACTCACCAGGAGGAATGGGAGAACACAAAATAGGTCCAACATTGCTTGGAGGAGGAATTGCTGATGGAAATCTCATTTGTGCCTCTCCACCATACCTAAAGTTCATGTGCACAGAAAAGAGGTTTCTCTCACTTTTATACATAGCCTGCTTAATTTTCATATATTGGAAAACTAGCTGCAAGTTAGTGGTTCTTTTAAAACAACCTACAAAATACTAGTGTAACTCTGAAGAAACAGTTATGATACTCATTTTGACACATGAAAATAAAACTAGCTGAATGCACATTATATGAAAAGCATTAGTGTATGTATCTTCATAGTAAACGGACAATTAAGTTGTTTCTGCTTTGCTATCTTTTTAAGCTTTTGCTTGTATGTAGAAATAGAAAGGAAACAGCTGAGGTGACCCAAGCTCATTCTTCTATAGTTCACAAGTCATCTTACTCCAATTAAGTGTTACTTGAGTATTATATGGCCTCCAAACTACTGGATCATCCCTTTGCTAATTAATGATGATACCTCCTTAAAGTGAATCTTCGTTTAACAGCACTAGCCTTCCCTTAGCACTAGAAACTTTACAACTGAAGTATCTATTTGACAACACAAAGCCAGAAGTAACTACAACAGTACAGTCCTAATTCTTGGATCCTTCATACATTTCCCAGGATGCAATACATTTGAAGATATACTTGCAATATACTTGTAATCCTCAATAAACTTGCAATATCTTGCAAGCAACCTGATCAGATGCTTTTCCTGATTTTGTACTTGTAAAAGAAAACACAGCTACACAAGAATGAAGGCATATAATCAAAACATACAATGGATGAAAATACTTAACTGCTAGTGGGAGAATATTCAGCACAAAACCGTTAACTCTATGTTAATCCTCAAGATTAACAGACAAAGCAGTTCAAAAGGTTATTGAAAAGAACAATCTAGAAATATGTACTTTTAAGTGTACTGCATAATAAGTACCAAGATATGTAAGAGACATTGTATGACAATACTTCACCTAACTTATCTCTTTTATTATCTCTTCTAATTACAAAATTACAAACTGCTTGATATTTTTCAGTACAGTATCAGTGCTCTGATCTGCTAAGATTTTCTATCAATTTTGTAGTCAACAAGTACATTACCTTTTGGGTTATCTACTAAAATGAACAATAGTGTTTGTGTTGTATTTAGTCTTAAACAATGTTCTATTTTTTCTATTTTCTAATAGAAATTTAATAATAAAATTTTAAAATAATAAAATAATAAAGAAGTAATAGAATTTATTTTCTATTACCAATCCAAATAATGGCTTGGTAGTTCAAAATTCATCTGTTCTTTTTCCAACTGAATTGCTCTGATTAAAGACATTGTCTCTCTCTACACAGTCTGCTTCAATTAACTGAAAAAACCCTCAAATATAGAGAAGTAAATTTAAAGCAGATTAAAATACTTTTAGAATAACTTTCTCTACACACAGACCACATCCCATGGAAACATTCAGGAGGGCAAATAACAAAAAGTCTTCCTCGACTAGCGAGACCTAATTAGCGTCAACAGATATTTCACCAAGCTTAGTATCTATGCTCATTTAAAAAAATGCTTACTCAGGTGGCAGGTTAAAGAGACTGTACAATTATTTAGTGGCTGTAGTGATCCTGAGAATAATATTTGGAAAAACATTCAAACCAATTGAAACTTACCTGAAGAATGCTCGAGTAGCCCAGGCGGATACTTCTCTATCACACGCAGCATTAGAACAGGCCAAAATAAGGCAAGTGGCACAGGCCTGATCCTCCTAGGGTACATTATGCATTTAGAGTAGGAACTTAGATCAAGTTGATATGAAATGTGAAGTTTTGATGATCAATAAATAAGCAGTAAGTACTTCTTGCATTATTTTATCTAGAGGTCAAAGAAATCAGCTCTTTCCAGTAACAGAAATTATCAGTCAGTGAGGCATCTTGCTTTAGCACATTAAGCTTCTGTAATGTATATTTTCTGCAGCTCAGTATGTTTACTGGTAGGAAATAATCTCATCTATCTCCTAATTCTAACAAAGATTTGTGAATTTTCTATAGCCATATAAGTTAAGATTGTTTGAAATAAAAGCTAGCTATACAAGCAATAATGGCTGGCATATCTGAAAGGTATTTTAAAATATCACTTAGAACATCTTATATCAAAGCACAAATAAATGTACACTACAGATACTAATCAGGAACAGTGAACTTAAAATTGTAATCTCCCACTTAGGAAGCTATCCCCCCCTTCCCATGTTTGTTATTTATCCAAAACAAGAAGTAGATGAATGCTATGGCTGTACTGGCCTTCAAGATGTAAAATTACTGTATAATGGTAGGAATTCAAGGTTTTTTTAATTTAATTTTAATTTTAATAAAATTCTCTCTTCTCTGATCTTAATTAACTCCTTTCCTAACCGAAGAAGCGCATTACAGTTCAACAAACAGGAAACACAAACATATTAGGGAAAGTGATCTACACCTCTGTCTTTACATATCAGAAAATGGGAAAATATTTCTTATTATACAATCTTGATTTATGAAGACAACATAGAAAGAAAAGGTAATACTTGAGTCAATAAACGTAATATTTACTAGAAGTTGGGAGTAATAACAACAAAACAGATACCCTACAGAAAGCAATAACACACTATTATCTTCTGTTTTTCAAGTCAAAAATTCTTACCTGATGCAATTTAAAAAATCTTTCAATATCTTCTCCATCCCCACCTGTATTACTAACAAGAAGATGCCGCAGCTGGTCAACAGGTCGGAGTTTATGAAACATAAAGCTCCCCTAAAAATAACCCAGAATAATACAAAGTTAGAATAAAGTTGCTACTAGTAATACCTTTCTACCTCGCCACAATGCTTATTATCTTCGTTGCTCTCGAAGTTTTCTTTCATTACACTACTGGATCAACAGGTAACATGAATAGTGCTTAAAGCCCACTTTCCATTCACATTCTCTAAGAAGTCTAGAAATGGCCAAAAAAAAAAATACTTCCTGAAGCCAACAGAAATGATTAATGCATTGTACAAGAGAAGAAGGCCCAATAGCTTTGAGTCAGTTTAAAACAGACACTGAGAGTTTCAGCAGTATTCCCTTTTTCCACTGTATCTTCAGAATACAATCCTAAAAACTCATATAAACTGAACCAACACGGGTTGGGATCAGTCTTCTAGCTTTATATTAATTATTTGATCTCCCATATTAAGAAAACTCATACTCACCTGGGCTGAAAGCAGAACAAACTTCTTTGGTGGCAGCATGTGTTGTTGCACAATGATAGGGGAATCTGTTATTGGAATAATGTCTTTATTTAGTGGTGTCACAATCTTCTGAACTTTAAATTCATCAATAGCAGAAAGAGCCCAGGAATGCCCATCAACACGGGTGGTCATCTGAACAACAGAAAAACATAACTCAAATTCTGATCGCAGATCTAGATTTTGTATCTCCATGGAGATATTTTACCATTTAATACACAAGTGAAAAGCTATTCTTGACACAAGAAATCTCAAAAATGAGCACACTATTGTGTTGTCTGATAGAAGATTAACATCAAACTTGCAGCTATATAGTGCTTTTCTTGTGTGTTAGGGACAGTGTTCTGTATTTAAATGTAGTAGAGTAGTACTTTAACTCTAGTAAAAAAATTACATACTAATGTGAAACAACTGCTGTTCAAGAATATACTGCAGTTTTGCTTGGGAAACCTAACGTCTGCCACTTTCAAAACCCCTGGAAAAACAGAGACGTCAACCTATCAGTTCTTGCAGAGAAAGGAGGTGTAACAGTGAAGCTTCTCTATAGCTGTTATTAAAACAGAAAGTAAGATAAAACCTGACTTTTAAACTTACGCAGCTTCTCCGTTCATTCAAATTCTACAACTAATACTAAGATTATACTATTTTCAACAGGTCAAAATAAGTAGAAGACTACAATCTTGCTTCAGTGCTGAAATGTGCAATGTTATCTATGAATTGGTGCATATGGGGGCTGCTGAATCACAACCTGAACCTCTGATTAATCTCCTGAGACAAGTAGTGAGTCAGCCACGGGAGCACAGGTGAGCCAATTCACCTGTGCTGCAGGAAGGGGTGGAGCCTGACTCCACCTCTCCTAGACCCATTTAAAAGCTGACTACCAGTAGGGAAGGATCTCTTCTGGAAATCCACTCTAGTGGAGTTTCTCATGTGAGCCCAGGATATGGGTGACTGTGATTATTATTTGTTCCCTACTTTGGTGTAATAACATCATAGCTGAGCTCTCTGTTAGTCCGTACCATCAGTATATTCATTAATTGTATAGTGCACAAGCAAACTCCTTGCAAATCCACATATGTAATAACTAGAGACAAAAAAAAAAAAAAGGAAAAAAAAAAAGGAGAGAATGAAATAATGAATAGATTGTATTTGATGAAACTATCTGCCAAAGTAAAGAAACCTGAAGTCTCCTACACCTATTTTTCAAATATTCTTTCTTGTCAAGCTTTATCCTTTTCAACAAATGCTACTTTCAATAGGAAATCACATCCTCCTGTGCTTGTGCATGATATGCTGTCTGCTATAGGCAAAAACATGACACAAATAAGATACTTTCCAGTACAATGGTTTTAAATCTCAAAAGTGAAAACAATCACTTTTCATACGTAGTTTGCAAGAATGATAAAAGTATGGCTGAACCTGGAATTTCTACTAAGATATCACTTTCTGTTTACTGACAAAAGAATCTACTAAACTTTTCTTTAATATATGTTTTTAATTTAAAGTATATTAATTGGTAGCTTTATAAGCATTTCCAAACACTTCATGTAAGCGTTTTTTGCAAACTACCCATTTTTTATAGATTAAGTAGATACTATTGAAGTTACCAGAAAGAAAAAATATATGTATCTACAGTCCATCAAAATTACATGAAAGTTTACTTTACTACCTGTGTTTCCATCATTGGCTTTTGAAAAGGAAAAGAATCATGATTGATACACCACAAGATGTCATTATCCTCATTTTCTGAAGCAGCCATCAGCAAGACCCCTATAAAGAACAGGGATATTAAGGTTGTGCTAGAAGTAATAAACATGCATTAAATTTATTAATCGTTTATGTGACAAAAATCAATCAGACAATTTGAACAGCAGATATTATCTCTTGATTTTCTGTGTCACAGGATTAGCTGGCCACTATCAACAGCATCTTATCATTTACCCTGAAAGGTTTAAACAGAAATGAGCCTCAAGTAGGTAGAAAACGCTTCATGAGATGTTTGAAGAGAACCTAGGTGAAAAAATACCTGAAAATTACTTCAAGGATAAAATCAGTATGCATGATTGAAAGGGTCAACTACACAGAAATGTGTCCTTCACTTCCTTCCTGATATAAAAGAGTGCAACAGTGACAATCACAGAAAAAAAAAAATTTAAAAAAACCCTCACTACTCTTCTGACTTGCGTCTACTGCTTACCTTTGCAATAAAGAGCTCTGTGAACCTTTGATGGCTTCTCTACATTAGAAGATGCTGAAAATCCAGGAGGCAAACGGACATGTACCAAAGTTAACATAGAGGGACGGGCTGCTGGATGCTTAAATTGTGAGGTACTGAAGTACAATCGGACACCTAAGCCAAAGGAAAAGAAAGTCAATTCCAGGCAATCTGATATAACTCTAATTATTATTAGCAGCAACACCACTTTAGACAGAAAGCACATGCTAAGTTCAGGCATACATGAAATTCTGCAGCTACTACCACACTTTTTGTTAAAATACAGGTTCATCGAGGTTTTTAACTCAAGCTCTGCTACTAGTTTCATTAATCACGTCTGTCACACCACTTTCTGCTGGCTATCTTGGATATAAACAGTGGATCATAATCTGTGTGACCAGATTATATTAGCATCAAATATCAGAACAATTTGTTAACATAATTTGATATACGAGAATGAAACGTTCTGTGAAAAGGAAAACATCTATCAATTTTGTTTACCTGTGCAGATGACACTTACCAGTTAAAAAGAGGAGTAACTAGCACTTCCTTCTTACCTGCGTGTGTGATTGCAAGTAGCTGACAGTCTATGGATTCAGAATTTTCAATCACTGCTATTTGAACAATAGGCTTAAATACAGAACGGTCTATTGTTCTGGAAAACAAAAGCAAAAGCAAAAAAGCCTTGTAAAGGCTTGTAAAAAAAAAAAGAAAAAACAACATTCTTCAAAAAATTCACTGTGAAACTACTGGCCTTACAGGAAATCTTTTTACAGTATACCTACTATATATATATATACCTGGCAATGCTTCCAGCAGCAGAAACAATAGCGTTTTGTGAAAGAGAAGTAACTCGTGCCATTCCATGACCATCTTGACCCAAATCATAAACCTGCAAGTTAATAGAAAAGTGTAGTTATCTAAAGTTGAATTTACTCTTATGGCTTCATGTATTATGCAGTAACTAGAATGCCATTTTTAGGCGATTATCATGTTTCAACGTATTTGTGAGAAAGATCAAAAGGCTGCTTTTCCTCAGAATAAAGTATTTTAGGTCTTGAGCAAACAGTTTGTTAGAGAAAAATGAAATGCTCTGACACAAATACAGGGTATTTCTAAGTACTGAAGAAAACTTAAAAATTATGTACACATTTATAACATATCACACAGCTGTTAGAGTGAGTAACATACTTGCAGGACTCCTTTTTCTGACCGGGTGTATAAGATATTCCGAGAGTTGTCAATGGCAATTTGAACTACAGGATCTTGACAGTGGGAAAAGAGAAGGGAGAAATAACAAATCAACAACTGATTTGGTGAAAACAAGTTTATTAGAATAAATGCTACAGAATAACAAAAAAATAATTAAATGCAAGTTAATAAAAATAAGAGTCCTGGAGGACTCTTACAGGATTTAAAAAGTCAGATGGTTTCACATAACAAATAGAAATCTAGAATAAAATCAAAAAGGAGGATAACCATTTCAAATTTATACTTAACAATTGCGGAGATCTTTAGCATCAGTACCTACCATCTTCTGAGAATGTGAACTGTAGCAGCGAAGGAATAAGGAAAGACAATGTGCTCTTTGAATGATTGATTTTCCTACATCGCTGACTAAACCAGCCTGCCTCAGCCTGCAATTTAAAGAAGATGGTGTTGAAAGAAAATGTGCCTTGAAACTAAGAAGGCAGTAACATTACAAGTGTGAAAACAAGTAAAAATCCGAATACATGCCGTTAATTTCAGTATTTATTACTTAACTGAAAGTACTAAGTGATTACAAAAACAAAAATTTTATGTGAAAGGGGTGTAGATCGTCACTATCTCAACTATTTTAAGTTGAACAAAGCTGTACTGCTATTTTTTGTATAAGAACTCAGAGCTGCTGTTCAACTAAACCACGTAACACAACAATAAAAGAAAAAGGACAGGAGACTTGACATGTTTTAGAACTCTCAGAGTCTCTAACCCATAACCATTAAAAAATAAAAAATAAAGCCCTTAATCACCTGGTAAGCTACTTCATATAAGCAGCCATCCTTTCCAGCCAGAAAGATACGTCCATTATCAGTGGATGTTATCGAAGAAATGTAAGTGTTGTCAGTAGGAAGTGAATAGAGAGGGTCTGGTAGAAGCTGCATTCCACCAGACAAACTGTCATTGAGTGATCCAGTACCTTAAATAAACAAGAACTTTTTAGCTTTCAGTTTTTAAGTTCTATAAACAGCATAGATTGTATAAACATCAGACCTGCAATTAGAAACATTTCAAAAAACATGAAAAATTACAGGAAATTTCGTAATCACTAAAAAATAATCTGCAATAACTATTATTCAAGATGAACCTCAGAGTGATGAATCTTGTTTTTAAAATCAAACAAACTCACTGCACATATTTCTAAGAAAGGAAATATCATATCTCCTCTAAATCCCAACAATTCTGAATCAAATTACTGCATATCTTTCACTGGAAAAAACTCTAGAAAGGGAACAAAGGATTCTTATTCTCTCATTTTCTCAACATATATATATATACATATATTTAATTAATATATATAGCATTAAAATGGTATCAGGTTCCTTTTCTTCTGTGGCTTGAAACAAATGACAACTAGATTAACAAACTGCATTCATTGCCTTTTTATCTTGATTCATGCCTATCTCTTCTTCCCCTCACGGAGTTTAATTAACATGAATATCTGTTTTCACATTAAGCAAGTGAATAGAACTACTCTACTATGTCAGTCTGGGATCCAGAAGGTACTCACCGTATAAAAATGAAATTACTGTACCTTTCTGTAACATGACTTAAAAATCAGCAAAAGTGTGGTCTTGTTTTTAGATTTAATCTGTTTCTGATAACATAACAATTGCGTACTTGTATAACTGTTAATGAACAACCTTGTTTAATTTACATAAATGGAGAAATATAAAAAAAGAGACAACTACCTGCTTGTATATTTGCACAGCTGAGCCCTAAGATCACAATATCCACAGGGGTTGCCAGAACAAGTAAGTGTCGTACATGAGGCTGAAATATACCTAAAGAAGGAAAGAAAATCAAATTTTACTTTGCAGTCAAGCTCACAAGACTCACAATGATTGTATCCACCATATTAATGAGATTGATGCAGCAGATGGTTAGAGGTAACAGTCATTTCTGAGGGAAGTGGGGCTGATTAGTCTGGGGAAGAGGAGGCTGAAGGGAGACCTTATTGCTCTCTTCCAATACCTGAAAGGTGCTTGCAGTGAGAGCTGGGTTGGTCTCAAGTTGCACCAGGGGAGGCTTAGGTTGGATATCAGGAAAAACTTGTTTACAGAAAGGGTTGTTAAGCACTGGAATAGCTCCCCAGGGAGATGGCTGAGTCACCATCCCTGGATGTGTTTAAAAACCATTTGGATGTGGTGCTCAGGGACAGGATTTAGTGGAGGGCTTTTAGTTAGAGTAGTACAGTTAGGTTGTGGTCTAGAAAAGTCTACAGCTAAAAACAATAGTCAGCTGTTCAGCTTCCACTTCATGAAATACAAGAACTTAACCCTTTTTTCTTAAAAACACTTTTTTTCTTAATTAACTAAGATTCTTTTATAAAGCTACTTCAATGTCTATTTAAATGTTATGTCACATAATTAGGTATCAAGCAAGCACTAGAAATCAGAATCTCTAGGAAGTTATTGTGGCAATGTATTAACAGCACAAATGTTAGTATGACATGAGATTTCTTCCAAGCTCATCAGTGTGACTGTTAAACTAAACATTAATTTCCACTTATAATTTATTACATCATGTTTCTAAAAATAAAACAAAAATATACACGTAAAACATAGGTTTTTACAGAAGTACATATGAAAACCATATATAAAAGATTAGTTACTATTTAAGTGTAATTGCTGTCATACACTCCTTACCTCCCTTTGGCTTTACAAGACCCACTGCAAGTATAGTTTCACTAAGGCCGTCAAAATAAGTCAGATCTCCACTGTTAACAGAACAGGAAAAAAAACCCACACAATTGCATAAGCCGTGTCAGATATCACACAGTAACAGAGTAAACAATATCAGATAACCATATTTTAGAATTCTTAATACTTCTTACAACACTTCGAATACACATTGTAATGTTTGGAAGACATCTCCCTTTTGCTTCGGGTGAAAACAGATCCAGCAGAATAGAACAACAAATCTTTCTAAGCGAAAATTTTAAACCTGAAACCAAACCGCACCGTTTTATGGTTTTGGTTTTAGTTAATTTACACAGTCCACTCTAAATTACATTAACTAGCATCTGTAATGACAATTAACATCTAGAGAAAGGAACATATACGGCATCTTTTTTTGTATCAAAAAATATCTAACGGAAAGAAGTCCCAACCTCCTCCCTAGCAACTTAACACCATAAAGAATTGTATTATCTAGTAAATAGTTAATTAACGTGCTTTATATTCTATGACACAATGTAGACATAAGGGGAGGACTGATGTGAGGATAAAACAAAACTCAACAGATTCCATAAAGAAATTCCTCTTAATATTCATACACATAGAAAACCCGCAAGAAAATAAGCAAAAAAAGAATCTGACAAATCTGGATATTAAAAACTGCCATCTGAAATGGTTATTAAATCATTTTCAATTTTATGCATCCCTCAAATTATGCAAAAAAGCTTCCATCACACAACCTTAAAAACAATTAAGAGTATACAGTCAAACTACTATCCTGAATAACCAATGACTTACCCAATCGACTTAGAAGAGTCAGGCAATTAAAATACTTTTTCAACTTTTTACTTTCTTTGGCATAATCAAAGCCTAGCACATATAAAATAGGATTTATAGGATATCATTTAATGCTGAAGTCTAAGAAAAGGCACTTTAAGTAGTTCTGAGTTCTTCAATCTCTAGATGATTTGTCAACATTATAACTCTTAAAACTCCTTCAACGCTTACTACTCAGAAGTTTTAAAACTAAAAGAAATCAAGGTAACTTCAACAGAACAGCACACCTCTGCATTGCAAGTAAGCAATCTCCAACTTTAACAATCACTTAATTAAGATACAATTATCAACAATATATAATCCAGAACATGTTCTCAACATACCCATCTTCATAGTTCCACATAAAAATGTCACTGTCAATTGTTAGCCAAGCTCTGCTGATTTCTGGAAATACTCCCATCATACAATTGCATTGCATATCTGAAGTACTACTGATGTAAGGACTAAATATGTTCAGACCAGCAAAGGCAATCTCCTTTGGAATATTAAAAAAAAAACAAATGTGCTCTAGATAGAGCAGTACACAAAAAACTGTGTACCATAAACACCTGAAGTTCCTCCCACAGAAACAAATTCCACTAGCACCTCTATGCAAATTGATCTTATTACCACTTGGAGCCTTGAAATGAGAATACAAACAATATCAAAGTTCATTAATAGGAGTCTGACAGAAGTATTAGGGAAAAAATGATTATAAAATGTAGAAGTTCAATACTAGTACTATTACATACAAACCCAACACACTATTTTTCGTCAGGATACGTCCAAATTGCTCCACTAGCTCTGGGGGAAGCGGGACTCTGCGAACTGAGCTGATCTCTGGAAGATTAGGTATAGAGAGCAAGCCTGGACCTTGCAAAGGATAATCCATATCTGTCATGCCAGAAACAGTAGGGCTACCTGCAATTAAGAACAACAAAAATTAGTGTTCCTATAAAGAACTGGATGTTTTCACACACAAAAAGAAAATTCTCTATTTTCTTCATTTTTTTTTTCCTAACCTGTGAAAATAAATCTGAAAACAAACTAACTCCCAGAATAATTCATCTGTAACCCAAGCTACTTTTTATGCTGTTTTCTCCACGATCCTCTCTTGCCTTTTTACATCATATGACCTGGCAACAAATGTCATGTGAACATGAAGGCATCCTGACACCCACTGGGTGCACTTTGATCAGATCACCTACACTTCTACAGTGCCTCCTTACTGCTCACTCATACAGGCGGGTGGGCTGTACATGGTAGGAAATGCTGCTATGACGCTTCAAAAAGGACAAAGCAAGTGTCTGAGAAGAGCTACACCCTAAATCTTAACTAGGAAAGGCTGTTCTGAAAGTAATGCCTCCTATTTTGTTGGCCATCATAAGCAGATGTTGGAGTATGGCAGCAGACACTGAACCTTCCGGCCAATATTCCATTACATTTTCTTGCCCTGTGACAGAGAGCAGCAGAAGGGGAGTCCGACAAAACGGCATCTGACATGGAAGTGCATGGGAAGCAAACGTGTCACTGAATTTCTCCATGCCAAAAAATGGCACCCACTGACATCTCTCATTGCTTGCTGAATGCCTTTGGCAACCAAACAGGGGGTGTGAGCAAATAAAAGTGTTTCAGCAGCAGTGGTGACTGCAGGTCACCTCTGCTAGAGCAGATTGTGCCATGCAGGTTCATTCTCACGACTGGTGAAAATGCATAGCTAATGATGGCAACTATGCTGACAGTGTTCTGTACCTAGGAATTTGCCCTATCAAAAAGTGTTATTTTGCTGTATGTAACTCCTGCATTATTCCTTTAAGCAAAAAGGAGGCGCTATTTTTAGGGCAACCTAACTACGTGTGACATGCAGCTACTGAGAAGTTGAAGTCATTCAAAGCAGTCTGAGAGAGAAAATGAGGCTCCCCGTGCTTTCAGGATGCCGCTGGATGCCTGGCAACACCAGGAGCACCACTCAGCGGAAAACCAAACGCTCAAATCCTTTCCAGCGGGACAGGACGGAGGAGCAGCACGCGTCCGCTCCTCACACTCCACTGCCTCTATTACAGCCCCGGGGTGCCGCGAGGTCCGGCCGCGACAGATCCAGCCCCGCTACCGCCGGGCCTTAAGGGGCCATGGCGGCCCGGGCTCACGAGGCTGCCCCGCGAAGGGCGGCGGGAGGGGAAGCGGGAGCGGGGCGGCTGAGGCGACGCACGCGGAGGTTTACGGGGCGCTGCTCACCGGGCGCGGGCACGGCCAGCAGCTCGGACAGGTCCGGGTAGCAGCGATCGTCTTGGATCTGCCGGTCGATGATGCGGCCCGCGATCTCCAGCGCCTCGTGCCCGGCGGGCACCGCGGGGCTGATGGCGGCAGGCATGGCGGCGGCGGGGCCGAGCGGAGGCGGCGGGGCGGGAGAGCGGCACCACCCCCACGCACGCAGGCGGACGGCGCGAACCCGCCGCTCCGCACCCCGCCAAATCCCGGCAGGCCTCGCGCGGCTGACGCAGTTCCGCCTTCCGGCGGCCGAGATGGAGCGGAGCGGGGCGGGGCTGCGGCGGGGCGGTGGGTGTGGGCGTGTCATGGCAGGGCGCCGCGGGGCGCGTGTCGGAGCGGCGTTCCGGGTGTCCGCGGGGAGCCGTGCTCGCGGCTCTGGGGTTCTGTGCGTGCGGCTCTGTCGCTGGCTGTTGGGAGGCCCTGAGCGACGGCCGTGCTTGTCGTGAGGAAGAAGATGGAAGTGTTCTGTTATGTTCCCAGTGCAATGTTGTCGAGGGAAGCAAGGCTCTCAACACGCTGACGTTGAGATGGGAAGTTTTATTAGTATCAGTTACGAATCCCTCATGCTAAGCTAAAATATGGATTCTAAAAGTAATGTGTTCATGGCTGTTGCTGAACAAACCAGTGTGTGCCAGTGTGGAGCAAAGAAGAACACAGGCCCCCCTCTGCGTGGGCATAGACATGGACTCCAAGCTGAAGTGCAGGAGACAAGTCACCTTAATGCTGCAGCGGTCGTGTTTGTGATGAGGAAGTTTATAGAATCTGGCTTCGTCCATCCGCGTCACTGAGATGCAGTGCACTGGCTCGGCTCAGGGCTCTGCTAAGGGCCGCGTGCTGCCTGGGCACAACATGAAATGTACAGCTTGTTAGTGTTAAATGGAGGGCTGCAAAGGGTCCGTAAGGCAAGTGTTGGGACGCTGCTCTCAGACATTGGGTTGGGACTATGAGTGGTGCTGCGTAGAGCCAGGAGTTGTGTCACTGATCTTCGCGGGTCCACCCAACTCAGGATACGCTGTGTATGTGAGCACGGTAGCTGCACTCTGCATAACTGACATGCTTCCAACCTTGGAAACTGGAGAAGCTGACTTCTGTGGAACGAGCCTGTTTTTTATACATCACATCTAGGGTCCTGATCCATCAGCAGAGGGGTGGCCAGCAGGGACAGGGAAGTGATTGTCACCCTCTACTCTGCTCTTGTGAGGCCCCATCTGTAGTACTGTGTCCAGGTCTGGGGCTCCCAGTACAAGAAAGATTGAGAGCTGTTGGAGAGGGTCCAGAGGAGAGCCCAAAGATGATCAGGGGACTGGGGCACCTCCCCTATTAAGACTGACTGAGGGAGCTGGGCTTGTTCAGCCTGGAGAAAAGAAGGCTGCAGGGTGACCTACGGGAAAGACATTGAGGCCCTGGAGCGTGTCCAGAGAAGGGCAATGAAACTGGTGGGGGCCTGGAGCACAGGTCTTATGAGGAGCGGCTGAGGGAGCTGGGATTGTTTAGTCTGGAGAAGAGGAGGCTCAGGGGAGACCTCATTGCTCTCTATAACTTCCTGAAGGGAGGCTGTGGTGAAGAGCTGTTTGGCCTCTTCTAGGCAACAAACAGGACCCGGGGAAATGGCCACAAGTTGTACCAGAGGAGGTTTAGGTTAGACTTAAGGAAGAACTTTTTCTCTCAGAGAGTGGTCAGGCACTGGAATGGCTGCCCAGGGAGGTGGTGGAGTCGCCGTCCCTGGCAGTGTTCAAGAGGCATCTGGATGAGGAGCTGTGAGATCTGGTTTAGTGCTTGTGGTAGCAGTGGTAGTGGGAGGACGGTTGGACTAGATGCTCTTATAGGTCGTTTCCAACTTTGTGATTCTATGATTCTATGACCTGATTGCAGCCTTTCAGTACCTAAAAGGAGCCTACAAACAGGAGGGGAATCAACTCTTTGAAAGGGTAGATAATGGCAGGACAAGGGGAAATGGTTTTAAGTTGAGGGAGGGGAGATTTAGGTTAGATGTCAGGGAGAAGTTCTTTACAGAGAGTGGTGAGGTGCTGGAACAGGCTGCCCAGAGAGGCTGTGGATGCCCCGTCCCTGGAGGTGTTCAAGGCCAGGTGGGATGGGGCCCTGGGCAGCCTGGTCTGGTATTAAATGTGGAGGTTGGTGGCCCTGCCTGTGGCAGGGAGCTGGAGATTCATGATCCTTGACGTCCGTTCCAACCCTGGCCATTCTGTGATTCTGTGATTCCGCTCAGAGCTGCTCTCTGGCTCCAGAGAACAATGTGCTGGCTGTCAGAAGGGCTGACCGGAAAACGACGTACAGAAGACTCCGTCCGTCCCGTGAGGCGGTGCCGGCGGCTGCGCTTCTCTCCGCCCCGTCGCTTCCTGCCGCGGCTGTTGTGGTTCCGGGCCGGCCGCAGCATGGAGCCGCCGGCTGCCGAGGGCGGTGAGTGGCGGAGCGGGGCGGGCCGGGCCGGACTCAGCCTTGCGCCTCTCGCTGACCGCCGTGATTTTCTCCCCCTCCTCTTTGCAGACGCTGAGATGCAGGCGGGACCCGACCCGGAGCTAGCGGCCACCATGGGCTTCTCGGGCTTCGGTGCGTTGCGATGCGGGACGGGAAGCGACTGACGGGAGCCGGGGCGTCGCTGCGGCCGGCGGCGCCGGGCGGGAGGCGGGCGGCGCGGCATGGCGACTCACGGCCACTCGCGCCGCCCCTCACCGGGCCGAGCCGCGCTGACTGTCCCTCGTCTGTCCCTTTCCCGTTCGTAGGGAAAAAGGCCCGGACTTTCGATCTCGAAGCCATGTTTGAGCAGACGAGGAGGACTGCTGTGGAAAGGAGCAGGAAGGTCTTGGGTAAGAAACGCGCGAGCAGTTAGCTGGTGTGTTTTATAATGCGGTGGGTTCTTCTCCGTTGGAGTGACGTGCCGCTGGCTCAGACTGGCTGCTCGGAGAGCGAACTTGCAGCTGTGCTGCAGGAAGGCAATCTTCAACGCGGTGCAGATGGATAAATAGGAGAAAGTGCTCGTTTATGTGTGTTATCAGAGTGTGCGAGGGATCAGCGACTGCAGGATTCCTGCTGTGAGGCATTGCGCACCCACCCAGGGAGAAAGCTGAATTTAGATACAGGACTCTTCATAGGATCACAGAATCGTTTGAGTTGAAAGAGATCTTTAAAGGTCAAACAGTTCAACTCCCCTCCTGCAAAGAATAGGGACACCTACTACTAGATTGGGGTGCTCAGATCCTGGTCCAGCCTTGTCTTGAGTGTCCCCAGGGATGTGGCATCACCACCCCTCTGGGCAGCCTATTCCAGTTCCTCCCTGCCTTTACTGTAAAGAAGCCTTTTTGTTATGTCCAGTGTAAATCTACCTTCTTTTAGTTTGAAATCAATTCCCCGTGTCCTGTCACAACAGATCCTGCAAGAAGAGTCCATTAACTTAGACTATTGTTTTTATTTTGAAAGGGAACTTTATTCAGAGAAAATGTTTGCTGTGACATACAGTGAATTATACAGCAGCTCACAATTTTTTTCTGTTTTCTACTGCGCTGGGAATGGGTGGCCTGTGAGAAGAAGGCGAAGAGAGATGTATGTTTTCCTTCTCATATCCAAACAAACGCTATTCCAAATATGGAAGACGCTAATATTCTAGAATTCTTATTGCCATTCCAGACACCTGTGCTTTCTGCTTCCATTTGCCATGTGCAGAAAATGGAGTGGATTTTTGTTGTTCTGTTTTTGTTTTGGTTTGGTTTCTGTTTCTTTGTGTTATTATACAATTATAGTTGAGCAGCTTATAGCTAATTTTTTTTTTTCCTCTCTGAAGTGTTTCAGTTTATGAAGATAGTAGTCTGGAAGTCCTCCATCAGGAAACTACAGTTTTGTTGGAAGAATGAGATCAGTGCAGTGTTGGTTGTTCTTTATTGTTTGATTCTACATGGAATCATGCTGGTTCACCTCTGTGGATGCTTACTGATGTTACAGACGTTGTTTAAGACACTGTGAAATTCAAGTATACAAGGAACTCCAGGATTTAATTTGAACCCTTTTCTGTACTAACTAAATCAAAATACAATAATATTTATTTTATGTTGAAAGTGCTTTCAGATTCAATTCTGTTCTGGGCGACCATCTCCTAGTTAAAAATGAGAAGAGAAATTTAATAAACTAATTCAGGAAAGTGTAATGTTTTTAAGTCAAGAGGTTTTGAACTGTATCTGGGCATCTTTTCTCCTCTGTTGTCCTTAAGAAGGATTTCTAGAATGTTCCCCAAGAAACAAAAAGAAACATAGCATGTAATTGATTACAAGTTTAGTCATTTTACTAAAAATGACAAAGCTTTGTATGTAATTCAACTTTTTTATTTTTAATTTGATACGGTGAACTTTTTTCAGTTTTCCAAAAGTACACTACTGACTTCTAACTTTGAAATAACTGTGATGATCTCTTTTGAAAACATCTCTTCTCCTTTAGTTGGGAATTAGGAGAACTAAATTATTGTGTCATCTGAAGCTGTATGTCGTAGTTGTTTCTGTTTCTCTTTTGGAGGAAAATGTTTCTTTGCACTGTGAGCAAACAAGAAAATTTTGTTTCTCTCATAGAAGGAGTTTTTTTTTCTTTCTTTGCTTTATAGAAGTTATTTGAGCTTTCTTAGAAATAGATTAGCTGTATCTCACTCTTAAATTATGGTAGCTTTATCTGTTCTTGTATCTTAACCCCACCATGCTGTATAAGATTCCTAATTCAACTTTGAAATGGAAGGTTCTGTTTCATTCTGTTTTGCTATTCTACTGGAATTCTTTTTCAGTAAGTGAAATGAAAATAAATAAAAAGATAACTAAATATAATTTATGGGAAATAAGTTATTTGCACTTGTGATAACTTCAGTTCTAACTCAGTTTCCTGCTATGAAAATTTCAAGAGCTCTCTGAAATAATTTGTACTATTTTAATATAACATTGAAAATGTTGAAATATTGACATTGTTTTACGAGAAGCTTTCCAGCTATTCATAAATATGATCAACTATGTAAGCTAATAAATGGAAGTTTTTTGGATTTTTTTAGTTTTTCTGAGTGATCTTAATGGTAGCAATGGAAATTTTATTATTTGAGAAATAACAAAGCCATTTTCAGGTGAAATGCTTTATTTACTGTTATTTTTTCAAATAACATATATAAGTCTTAAAATGAAGAAAATTGTTTCACTGTCCCCAATAGGACTCTGAATTGTTATTTGTCATTTCTATGTTCTTCATTCAGAGGCTCGTGAAAAAGAGCAGGAGGACCAGGCTGGAAAAGAATTTAAAAGTTCATGTGCTGATCCATCAGCTTCAGTCTCAAGTGCAACGGGAACAGGATCCACATTAAAGCCAAGGTATTTATTTAGTTATGGTTGGAAGTGTCATTTAACAGCTTTCTTATATGAAAGAGTTTGCATTGTTGTTTTTTGTGGCTTCTTTTGGGGGGAGAGAGGAATGGGTTGCATGAGCATTGCTTAACTTCTGTGGATGTGTCTGTGCTATCTTAAGTATAAAATCTATTTCTTTTTTTTTTCTCTGCTTTCTTGGATGTCTCAGTATTTGTGAATATTGTATACAGTTAATAGTAAATTTTACAGTCTCCTCCCTATCTTGTTTGGCATACTTTAAAAAATTATCTGTATTTTTTTCTTGTTGCTTTCTGTTTGACAAGATATGGGCAAATATATTTAATGCATGTTCTGACCGGCTATTATTCTCAGTTGTATATACAGTATAATTGTTCATGCTTGCAACAAAATAAAGTAGAGTAGATACAGAGACGTAAGTATGCACACTGTATGGATTAGTGGTAAAGTTAAGTCTGAAATTTGTTCCAAAACCTCTTAAAGTTTGCTTGTCTTTGACAGATAGCAAATACTACTGCTCTGGCAGCTTGCTCGAATTCTAAAGTTTTGTGTAATAAAAAATAGCTAAGCATAATGGAGGCCACATCACTCCATTGTGTGACAGGGACTGTTGAGATCACTGTTCTGTAAGTATATAGTTTTTGTATCTATCAAAGTCTTATAATCCATTAGTACTTTGGTAGACCTGTATGCATCTTGTAGCCAGATTGTATGTGGTAGAATCACAGAACCATAGAATGGCTTGGATTGGAAGGAACCTTAAAGACCATCATTAGATGGCCCAACCCCCATCCTCCAAGAAGAATTGTATCAGGTGTTAGATCAGGCTGTGTGAGGTCCTGTTCAGCCTGGCCTTGAACAAGTCTGGGGTGGGACATCCACAGCTTCTTTGGGCAGCCTGTTTCAGTGCTTAACCACACTCTCATAACATCTAATCTAACCATTCCTCCTTGTCCTATTGCTATATACCTCTGTAAAAAGTCTGTCTCCCTCCGATTTATAGGTTCTCTTTACAGGAAGGGTGCAGTGAGGTTTCCCCAAAGTCTTCTCTTACCCAGGCTGAAGAAGCCCAGCTCCCTCAGCCTTTCTTTGTAGGAGAGATGCTACAGTCGTCTGATCATCCTCGTGGCCCTCCTCTGGACCTGTTCCAACAGCTCCATGTCTTTTTTGTGCTGGGGGACCCAACTCTGGATACTGTACTGTAGGTGGTGCCTCATGAGTTCAGAGCAGAGTGGGAAGATCACCTCCTTCTCTCTGCTGGCTACCCCTCTTTTAATGTAGTCCAGGATACAGTTGGCCTTCCCGGCAGCAAGCACGTTGATTTGCTTCAAACTTTTCATCCATTAGAACTCCCAAGTCCTTTTCCGTGGGCTGTACTCTGAATTCTGCTCCCAGTCTGTACATATATCTGGTATCAACAAGATGCAAGTGCAACAGGCTACACTTGATTTTGTTGAACCACATTAGGTTAACGTGGGACTACGCTTCAAGCTTGTCCAGGTCCTTTTGGATGGCATCCTTTCCTTCTTTCATATCAACTGCATCACTCAGCTTAGTCATCAGCAAAATTGGTGAGTGTGCTCTCAATCATGCTATCCAAGTCACTGATAAAAATGTTGAAGAGTACAATCTTGTAGCATCGCAGACAACAAATTTCTGTTACAAATTTTTTTTTATGTGCATAGACGTATAGAAAGGTCAAATGAGCTGTGGACTCTCACAGGAATAGCTGATAACATGACTTAGTACTCGATCTGTATTTTATCTTATCCAGGAGGGAAAAGCATTCTGTACTACCATTTACTTTTCATGTTCTTAGATGTGTTCCTGATGAAACAATGGAAGTTGGCAAGAGATGGATGTAGTGTGATTATGCACTGTGTGGGTGGCTTCAGTATAAGGAATCAATTAAAGCACCTGATAGGCAAATGCTGTAGAGCTTTTCTCATTTTATTAAGGGGTTTTAGAGAACTCCAGGCACTTAGTGTAAAAGAAGATAATAACTACCTTTCAATAGTTGAATGTTGCTGCGTAGGCCTGGGTAACTCACTAAAGTCCTGATGATGTTAAGTTTCCTTTCTGTTCCCTTCCATTACTTTGTTTTTCCTGAGGATTAAGAAAGGAGTGCATGGCATGAAAAACTCATGAACTGGAAGCTGAATGTGTCAGCTTGCAGAATTTTATTTTCTTGTAAATTATGATAGCCAGTTTAGAACTTAGTTCTGAAAACAGTACACTAGTGAAAGAGACAAACCCGTTGTATCTTAGTCTAAATTCACAGGGAAAATTCTGCAACAAAGGAAATCTGTTTTATAGGACTCGTGGTCCTTTTTTTTTTCCCTTCATGTAGACTTTGGTTACTATAAACTGAACTTATATATAACTTATTCTATTTTTCTGAAAATGGCAACCTTGCCCTAAATAGTATCTTTTTTTTCTCTTAAAATTCCAAATATATTCAATTATCTTAGTAGCATCCTTACTAATTTTATAGTTGCTAACAAACGATTGGTCACTCCAGAAAGATGTGATGCTATTGACTCTTGAACTAATTTGCTACCAGAATCATTTACAGTGGTTATAGCACTTAGACATAAAATGTAAAGATTATGAAAGTAATAATTAGGGTTTACACTTTCATATACAACAGATGCTTTCATTTCACAAATTGTAAGAGATTAGAGTGAATGATGTGAGGAAAGCAAAGCCGTGAGGGGATGTGCCCACATACTTACACAACTCTCAATGTTTTTCATTACTCCCACTCTCTGTATGCCATCTGTACTCTAACTCAGCTATCTTTTCTCTTCTTACAGCATATTTCTCATATTGAGGAAGTAATGAGGGAAAGCAAAAATCAGTTCCTTATATGTCTCCAGACTGTGGGAAAGGGGCTGGTTTAGGAGATCTACCGGATTTAGTAGAGGAGAACTATCCCTGAAAGTTGAAGGAAGTGCCATAATGTCTGCTGTCTTGCTTTGTCATTTCCATCAGTACCACTCCCCATAACTGTCAGAAGAATGACACTCAGCTTGATGGGCTTTTGGCATGGCTGCACTGGGATGTTCATATGTTTGACTGCCTGTCTAGTTTCAGTGGACTATATCAGTAACTGGAGCTTTAGCACTTGGTTGTCTCTAGCAAGCTTGAAGTGTGGTGAAAACAGCACTGGAATTCTGATCATTTCATGTGAAATGTGGAAAAAAACCTCAAATTCTGAAGAGTTTGAATTGATTGATCCTGCTTAGCAAATAAGGGAGTTATAGGGATAGGCAATTAGAAGGTAATATAGGTTTTTGAATCTCTGTGGAAATATCCGAAAGTCTGGGACTTCAAGACTGAAAAAAGAATATATATAAGGAGTCTTGCATATACTTCACTGGCAGCTATGCTTATATTTTGTTCCATTATAAAGCTAATTAAATTGTTTTGCTTCTGGGGAAAAGGTAAGTGATTTGCTGCTCTGGGAATGTGTATTGACTTTTAGGACAATGCTGTTCTACATGCTCCCATTGTTATTTTTGGGGATACCGAACTTGAAGACCTTTGAAGGACCCAAATATGTTTCTCAGATGATGGCAGAGTTTCCTCTTGGTAAAAGCATATCGATTACCCCATTGTTACAGAGTAAAATAAGCTCATTTTATTAGTGTTAGACTTATTAGATGGTCATATCCTGACCTAGGTCTTTAAATGTCTCTCCTAAGTATGCAGAAGAAAGTTTGTATGTAAGGCTAGTATCTTTTATTATGATGGCAGATATAGTTGGAAAATTAGACAAGCTTTCAGCCATACAAGCCTGTTTTTCACTGTGACACCTGAGCACCTAGTTCATATTCTTTTTATTTTGTTTTGATTACTTCCTGAAGTATAATTCTGCTTGTGTATCTAAGACTCATTTGCTGTATAACCTCTAAGCCACTTGATGTACAGCTGCTACAGGCAGGGTGTGATTTTTGTTACAGTTACAGAGTTCAGAATCACTCTTTTTTTTTTTTTTTTTTTAATGCTTTATAATATTCTTAAGCATGTTTCCTTTTATTATAATTTTTAAATGATAACCTAAATCTGCTCCAGGCCCTCAGTGTCTTGCACTGAGGGGCCCAAAACAGTACTTGAGGTACGGCCTCACCAGTGCTGAGTACAGGGGGACAATCACTTCCCTGCTCCTGCTGGCAACCCTGTCCAGGATGCAAGCCAGGATGCCATTGGCCTTGGCCACCTGGGCACACTGCTGGCTCATGTTCTGCCCAGCATCATTCAATACCCCCAGGTCCATTTCCTCTACACAGTCTTCCAGCCACTCTGCCCCAAGCCTGCCATGTTACCTGGGGTTGTTGTGACCAAAGTGCAGGACCCAGCATTTGGCCTCGCTGAACCTCATCCCATTGGCTTCAGCCCAGCTATCCAGCCAGTCCGGATCCCTCTGTAGGGCCTCACTACTCCCCCACAGGCAGATCAATGCTTTCGGCCAACTTGGTGTCATCTGCAGACTTACTGAGGGTGCACTCAATGCCTTCATCCAGGTCATCAATAAAGATATTGAAGAGCACAGGCCCCAGGACCGACCCATGGGGAACACCACTTATGACTGGTCGCCAGCTAGACCATAGAAGGAGATCAGGTTGGTTAAGCAGGACCTGCCCTTCATGAACCCGTGCTGGCTAGGTCTGATCCCCCAGTTGTTCTGCACATGCTGTGTGATCTCCCTCAAGATAATCTGCTCCATAACCTTCCTTGGCACCCACGTCAGGCTAACAAGCCTGTAGTTCCCTGGGTCCTCTTTACAACCCTTCCTGTAGATGGGAGTCACACTGGCCAGCCTCCAGTCTTCCGGGACCTCACCAGTCAACAAAGAGCGCTGATAGATAATGGCAAGCGGCTTGGCTATTGCTTCCGCCAGATCCCTCAGCACTCTCTGGTGAATCCCATCTGGCGCCATGGACTTGTGGCAGTCCAGCTGGAGTAGTAGGATTCTATGTCCTCCTGGATCGTGGGGGTTTAGTCTGCTCCGCAGCTGAGACTACCAAGTCAGAGACTGGAGTATCCTGAGGATAACTAGTCTGACTTATAATGTAAGCTTCCAAAGCAGGTCTTGCACCTCCGGTTTACTTTCCTGTTAGCAACAGCTGGCTAGCCAAACACAGTATTGATGTACTGTGGCCTAGGCAGGGAGCAAAGCTGTGCTGATCACTTTTAATCTTGTGCCTGTTAGGATACCTTCTACCTGATAACTACCTGTAGGGGGAGCCCGTTTATTTTGAATCACCTCCATGAATGTGAATTGAACAGTTCTGCTTTCTTTCTAGAAATTTTCCAGTGTCAGAAGATTGTGTTTGCACTCTGGTTACTGTTTTGAGTAAACAGAGGTACAGGGTGTTTAGGTATGCTGCAACCTCTAGCAGCGTCCTGAAAACACTGTGTGTCAGTGTGCTCTATTGTCTTCTAAGTGATGTTTAAACCCATACTAATGATGTGGCACTGTTACTTTTACATCTGACTTAATTCTGTTCTGTCCGTTTTTTTTTTGTTTTTTTTTTTTGAACTATCTGGTGCTGCATTACTTCTTTCTTTTAAAGATGTGCTTATGCTTTCAAGATAATGGTGAGCCAATATTCCATTAACAAGAATGGATTTACTTTTTCCTACTATTTTCAATGTTTGCAAATTTATGTCACTGCAGAATATCAGAAATTCCAAAGGAATTGCCAATTTCTTAAAATAGTAATTGTCTAATTTTTTTACATACAGAGACATAACCTGTAGTGAAAGTGAAGACAGTTCAGATGAAGAGTTAACTGGTCCTTCCACAGTACTCCAAGCTTCTGTTCAAAGTTCTGCTGGGGATGATGATGATGAAGAATTCATTGGGCCACCACTGCCACCAGGGTTCAAGGACAGTGATGATGATGATACAGAAGACGAAGATAATGTAAGTAATTTGTACCTCTTTAATGTTCTAATGCTCTGAGCAAACTCTAATTTTTAAGCATGCTCTTTCTTTTGTGGTGGTTGGATTTGCATTTGAAGTATGACTGTGATTTGAAATGCAGATTTTGTGTAGTATGTAACAAATGCAATCAGTTGTTTTCACTTAAAAATACACATTTTTAAAACATATATATATGCGTATATTATCGGAAGCTCATTGTTAATTAATATATTTTATTTATTTATTGTCTTTTTTCCACAACTGTAGAATAACTATAGAAATAAATATTTTATGTAAATATTTTACTTCTTTCTAGTATGTTCAAAGTTTTTTCAGGAAAGGGTGTGCAGAAGTAGACTTAAGTTTAGGGAGAATAACTATGCCAAAATTGTTGGAGAAAATATGCAACCGTAGTTGAGGAGGTTTTTTTTATTATTTTTGTTTTAAATTAAATAAATGCCAGTCTCTTTTGTTAGAGTGAACATAGTTCTTTTCCATGTCTATTGAAAGCAAGGAGTAAACAGCAAACAGCTAAACTTGGGTATCACAGATACTCTGCTGATACATGTCTCTGTGTTTAATTCTTCTTTCTCCAAATCTTCCTGGTGGTGTAGTTTAGCCCAGCAGGCAACTGAGCATCACACGGTCAGTCACTCACTCCCCCCTCTCCCAGTTGAACAATGAAGGGAATCAGGGGAAAATATGTAGAATATGTAAGTTGAGATAAAAGCAAAAAACAAGCTATTTACTCGGACAGAAAGAGAGAAATAATAATAATGATAAGTACATATATTATGTATATGTATATAATGTAATAGTTACACATATGTACAGGTGATACGCAGTGCAATTGCTTACCACTTGCCAACTGATGTCCAGCCAGTCCCTGAGCAGCAGTAGCCCTCATGGCCAACTCCCTGCAGTTTCATTGTTTTTCACATAATGAAACTGAAATGCCCTTGTCATTGTACCTGCTCAGCAACAACTAAAATGTTTGTGTGTTATCAGTATTGTTTTTCTCCTAAAGTCAAAGCTTGGTCTCATACCAGACACTGTGAAGAATATCAGCTGTCCCAGATGAAGCCTAGATACCTGAATTGACTTTTTTGTGGCAGTGGATATTGTATGACAGGTCATGTTCTTTTGTAGCAACAATGAAATAAATGCTGGAAAAACGGCTTTTGGTACCATTTAGTAGAATGCAAAATCTCTGTCCTGTTACACAAACATAAATCTATTCCTAAAAAAACCCACAAATTTTCAGCTGTCTCAGGGATTTCTTGTCAATTCCTGTTCTGGCTCTGATGTTTAGCTGGCTAAATGTTTAGCTTGTTGTTCCTTTTCCTCTAACATCTTATCTTGAATTGCTTCAAATGTAAAATTTCAGATTACCCAATTAAGGAGAACAAGAGCAGTTTAGTATTAAAATACCTGCATTCTAGAGTGAGTTCAAGCTTTTTTTTTTTTTTTTTAATTTATTAATTAGGAAAATGGTTTAGGATAAATTTTGATGTTTCAGGGTTTGTATGACTCTGTCTGATCTGCTTCATGCTATTGTTGCCTTCTGATTTCCTTGGTTATCAAACTGTATGTTCTGGGTTCATATCTCCTGTGATCATTTCTGTACTCTACCCATGACTCATTTTGTCTTAGCAAACCAGCTGCTGTCAGATCCCAGACTTCCCCTGGGAGTTGAATGCCTTAAGTTAACTTCTTGCTTGTATCTGTTCCAGGAATCCCCTTCGTTTAATGTAGTGGTGCTGTGTAGTCAGTCCGTATTCCTGAGAACATTGTAGACTGAGCCGGTTTCTCTTGCTGTGGTTCACTTCATATTGAAGTGACCACATATTTCCTGCCAATTTTCATAATTTCTCCCATCTCTGATCTGCTTGTTTATACATCTCTTAGATCATTGTAAAATCTCAAAACACAGTACTTCATCCAGAAGTTTTATCGAATATTTATCTCCAGAATAACATAGAATCATAAAATTATAGAATGGCTTGGGTTGAAAAGGACCACAGCGATCATCTGGTTTCAACCCCCCTGCTATGTGCAGTGTTGCCAACCACCAGACCAGGCTGCCCAGAGTCACATCCAGCCTGGCCTTGAATGCCTCCAGGGATGGGACATCCACAACCTCCTTGGGCAACCTGTTCCACTGCCTCACCACTCTGTGTGAAAAACTTCCTCCTAATATCTAACCTATCTCCCCTTTCTCAGTTTAAATTCATTCCCCCTTACTATTTATTATAATTCATTCCCCCACTATCAACATGTGCCATTCCTCCTCCTGTTTATGTGCTCCCTTCAAGTACTAGAAGGCCACAATGAGGTCTCCCCAGAGCCATCTCTTGTCCAAGCTAAGCAAGCCCAGTTTCCTCAATCTTTCTTCATAGGAGAGATGTTCCAGCCCTCTGATCATCTTAGTGGCCCTCCTCTGGACCCGCTCCAAGAGCTCCATGTCCTTCCTGTACTTGGAGCCCTAGGCCTGGACACAGTACTGCAGATGGGGCCTCACAAGAGCTGAGTAGAGGGGGACAATCACCTCCCTGTCCCTGCTGGCCACCCCTCTTTTAATGCAGCCCAGAACACAGTTGGCCTTCCAGGCTGCAAGTGCACACCACTGGTTCATGTCCAGCTTCTCGTCCACCAGGATCCCCAGGTCCTTCTCCACAAGGCTTGTCTCAAGCAGTTCATCCCCTATTCTGTATAACGGTGCCTGTATTGAAAAGTACTTACATCCACGCTGTGGGAATTGTTTAGTCTTTGTGAGTTTGGTCTATTTTAGGATCCAGTATGTTAGCAGTAAGCCCAGCTCCTTCTCACTTTGAAGAAAATAAGTTTAGCACAAAGAAGAGCAAAGTCTAAAATTACCTGTTAGTATCTGTTAAGTTTTTGTATACACATACTAGGAAATGATAAATCTCAAGAAAGTATGCTTATTATGCACAGATATGTTCTTTCTTTGGAGCCTCATCACAGTACCCTTCTAAATCTCTGGCTTTAGCTATCTTTTCTTTGAGAAAATAGAAATGCTGATGGCAGATCAAAAGTTTGAAGCCTTATAGCAGTAAGTAATTAAATTCATATAGAAATGAATAACAATGCTGGGAATCAAGTCCTACAGGGGTCTTTGATCTTTGGCAGAGTAAAAGTTTTCTGGAGTTGTCAAAGAAGTTAATTCTGTACAACACTAAAATAAAACAATGTGAATTTGAAATCATACTAAATCCTGGCAAATAAACCTAAAATTTAGCCTTCTGTCTTCTAGTATTTCATAGAATTAATACACAAAACTTTCCATGACAGAAATGACTGGATTTTTCTTTTACAAATAGGAATTGATGCAACTAGCTTGTGATTTGACCACAATTTTGTTGTAGGACTGGATTCAGATTTAGAAAGATTTCTGCTGTGAAATTGTGGCCTATTTCAGAGTTATAACTTTCTGCAGTTAGAAGGCATTGTGTATTTAGCTTTTTGCAGTGAAGTTCTGAGATAAAATAGGTACCTCTTGTGATAAAGATTATTGGCAGTTGTATTCCCAGCATTTAGTGAATTAGCAGAATTATTTGTGGTAACAAAACAAAATATTCAAGATCTGCTTTTTGAATTATCAGTGGAAGACTCTCTTGATACCTCTTTTTGGTTAATCGTAGTCATGTAATTTTGTTAAATTCACACAGGTCAAAAGTCTTATAGATAGATGCTATGCTACTGCTCTAACTTATGTGATAGCTGGCTTTTTCATCTCAGTGATGAGTGCTGTATGCATTCCTAATTATAGTTATGTTCCAACCACATGTTAGTGCCAGGTTGTAGCAGACTCCTTCAGTTATTTTTGTATTTTTGGAATGAATGAGGTCCTGTAGGAAAAAGTAGATAAATGCTGAGCATTCATTTAGGTAGCATTGTAGTTCAGGAGAATGATATTTTCTAATAATTGAGAAATCACAGGAAGATGCATAGAGATCTTTAAATGGTAAAACTATATGTATTTTTAGTAGCAGTGGATTTGTTTCACGGAACAGGTTAAGACTTTCAGTAGCAGAGAGAAGCCGTTCTTCATAAGCTATCAGCAAAAAAAAAAAAAAAGGAAAAAAAAAGAGAAGGTACCAGTTTCTTTCAGTCTCCCTGTTATTGTGCTGTGTACCTATTGTCCTCTGTCAGTGGTGGCTGTACCATAGTAAGGCTTATTTTTGAAATCTCTAAAATGCAATTTTGAATGTATTTTGAAATCTCTAAAATGCAATCTAACTAATATACACATAAATCATTTTAGAAGATAAGAACTGAACTGTAGCTATAACTTGTGTAAATAAGATGCTTGTTTTTTTATTTTTCTTGTTTTTACATAATTGCTTACATAAATGTCAGATTTATGAATTCTGAGCACCAAGTGTGATTTGCTTCCATTAACTCTTTCCCAAGAGCAGTAAGTGTCTTGTTTAGTGAAACACTTGCTTTGGTTCTGTGAATTTCACAGGAATGCAAATGGAAAAACAATTTGCAGAGACAGGGTGTTTTTGTTTATTTCAAAGACCTGGTTCTTTTCTAATTCAACTTGTGTTTCTCAATATTCACTTTGCTTGTAGACTGTTAATTTCTAGCAACGTTATAGTATTACTTTATTTGAGAATGTGTGCATATTCATATATATCTGGTATTTGAATAACCCTACAACTGTCTTGATGAAGTGGAGTAACTGGAAACCAGAGTTAAAAGACCCCAATGAAAAGTTTCAGACGGAAAGGTAACTCACAGTCTGCTGTGATTTAAGTTTGTCTGAACTTAAGACAATAGTTACAAAACAGTCTAGAATAGATTTGGTTGAGAATAAGCAGAGCAGCAGAAATATGAGACTTGTGGGTTTTCAGTCTAAACAGTTAATTTATAACTGGGAAGACATTGTGTCAGCATGGATGCCAGAGGCCTTTGGGGTGTAGAGCATCTCTTTACTGCTGTTCATGAGCTCAGTTGTTTTCTTTCCTCTGAAGGGAATAAGGAAACAGCTGTGCTGTCCTGATTTCCTGTTGATCGATTGGTGATCACAGTACGATCCTGTGAGCCTCCCAAAAAGCAGGTGTTGATGTTACAAGAACTCTGTTATTCCTTTTTCTTGGTTGTACTTCAGCCTGTGGTTGGTATGCATGGGGACACACTTGGGAAAGGAGAAATGGAAAGCTTCATTGAATAATTTGTTTTATTTCCAGATGGATTGTGAGACAGCGTTTCTCAAATCATAAGCATTTATATTTTTGACCCTGAAGGAATTTTTCTTTAATAGTTATATGAATTGAAGTTTTCTACTCTGGAATCTTGTAAACTTTGTATAACAAATAAAAAACTATCAGAATAGCGGCTTTGCTGTGATAACTTGCCACTGTCTCTTGAGCTCAACTTTAGATATTTTTTTTTTAATTATAGGAGTGTATTGCTTTTTTTTTTTTTCTTTTCTGCCACTACTTGTTCAGTTGTCTTTCTGTTTCTTGTATGAGATTGTGCATTTGTCAAAACTGACTGCAAAAAGAAAAGCATCTTTTGAGTTTAGGGGTGCCTAAGGACTTCCCAGCCCATACCTTATTTTACCAAGTGATCATTCTGTAGAAGGAATAACTAGTGGTTATTGTCTTTGATAGGATTTTTTTCTTGTTGTTGGAGTTTTTAGGGAAAATTGTACATTAATTGCCAAATGTTTTGCCTTATAATATTTTGAGTCAGCACTATTAGTTTTCGATTATTTTACATAAGACTTTGCATTTCTGTTATTTACATTTAATTAAACGTAACCTTTTGAGTTGTACCACGGATGCTATATTACATATGAATTCTGACTTGAGTTACTTTTTATTCTGAATTTATATGAGTTTGTTTTGTATACCTAAGTATTTACAGTGGCTGTTGTAAAGGATTTTTCTGTTCTTGATTAAATTCTGTGTTGGTATTCATGGTATATATGTTTAACAAATCAATATTTAGATGTAATGGTTTATCTGTCTATGACAGTACACCTCCACTTGTGCCAGGAGTGGTAATTCTTAGCATGACACAATATGCTTGTAAGTACTTAGGAAATATTTTAAAGTGCTTGTTTTGTAGTAATGTAAGGGACACTGTTATATAGAGTATGCTTTTAAGGAAATCAGTGCGTTTGGTGTCACGTCCCTTTGATGCTTTCCTCTAGTTACAGTTTTTCTTTTTATGTAGAATACTTGCATTAATTTGGGGATAAGCAGTAGAGCTGTCCATTTGAAGTGTGACTGGTGCTTTCAAGTACTACTACTTTTCCCCTGAGGGAATAAAATCATGATTGGGTTGTCAGTACTTTCATGTGGTCATAAGCTGAGATTGGTAAGGAGGGAGCAGTGTGTGTGTACTATGGTCTTGAAGTTTTTAAACATTGATTTCTGTCCACAAAACTGTGTTATGGAAGATTTATTTCCTAAAAATATAAGGAATATAAGTGTGAGACTTATTTCTCAAAGGACAAGTTTATTACAGGGACAGTTTTTTATGTGATAAACATTGAAATTGAGAGATGTGGTAGTCTTTGACTTGTGTGTGTGTGTGTGAGCTGAATACACTTGAGCTGTATTTAGCATTTGTGTGATCCAAAAAATTCTGTCTGGAGGCAGACAGGGAACTAGCCACTCCAGTCATGTCAGGTTAAGGAATGAATGCATTTAATCTAGGACATATTGCATTTTCAAGGTAATTGATGACACCTATTGAAATGCATTTGTAGGATGATACTTATGAATATTCTTTTCTACATCTGATTAGATAACTGCTGAATTCTCTTAACTTAATTGAGCGCTAACAGCTTGCAACCCTTTTTTCCTCACTGAAGTAAAATGTATAGGAATGGCTGTTGAAAGGATTTCCTGGATAGATTTGTAAGCCTTTATCTTCTCTGTGGAACTTGGTTACACATCACAGAATCACAGAATGGCCAGGGTTGGAAGGAACTCAAGGATCGTGAATCTCCAGCTCCCTGCCACATGCAGGGCCACCAACCTCCCCATTTAATACCAGACCAGGCTGCCCAGGGCCCCATCCAGTCTGGCCTTGAACACCTCCAGGGACGGGGCATCCACAGCCTCTCTGGGCAGCCTGTTCCAGCACCTCACCACTCTCTGTAAAGAACTTCTCCCTGACATCCAACCTAAATCTCTCCTCCCTCAACTTAAAAAAACATTTCCCCTTGTCCTGCTGTTATCTACCTTTCGAAGAGTTGATTCCCCTCCTGTTTGTACGCTTCCTTTAGGTACTGAAAGGCTGCAATGAGGTCACCCCACAGCCTTCTTTTCTCCAGGCTGAACAAGCCCAGCTCCCTCAGCCTGTCTTCATAGGGGAGGTGCTCCAGTCCCCTGATCATCTTTGTGGCCCTCCTCTGGACCCTCTCCAAGAGCTCCCTGTCTTTTTTGTACTGGGGGCTCCACACTTGGACACAGTACTCCAGATGGGGCCTCACAAGAGCAGAATAGAGGGGAACAATCACCTCCCTGTCCCTGCTGGCCACCCCTCTTTTGATGGAGCCCAGGATACCATTTACTTTCTGAGCTGCAAGAACACACTTGCTGGCTCATGTTAAGTTTTTTATCAATCAAGACCCCCAGGTCCTTCTCTGCAAGGCTGATCTCAAGGACTGCTCCTTCCAGTCTGTATGGATGCCTGGGATTCCTCTGGTCCAAGTGCACAACTCTGCATGTTGCCATGTTGAACCTCATCAGGTTCACCTAGGCCCACCTTTCTAGCCTCTCGAGGTCCCTCTGAATGGCATCCCTTCTGTCCACTGTGTAGACCACACTGCTCAGCTTGGTGTCGTCAGCAAACTTGCTGAGGGTATGCTCGATTCTGTCATTGATATCATTGTTAAAGAAGTTAAAGAGCACTGGTCCCAAGACAGACCCCTGGGGGATGCTACTTGTTACCAGCCTCCGCCTGGAAATAGAGCCATTGATGTCCACCCTCTGTCTGCAGCCTTTCAACCAGTTTCTTATCCATCGAGTGGTCCACTCATCAAATCTACATTCCTCCAATTAAGAGATAAGGATGTGATGGGGGACCATGTCAAAGGCCTTGATTCATTTGATACATTTGATTCATTTGTTACATTTGATTCCTCTTTGGAATTGAGAACTGTTTCTTCCTTCAGTACCAAACGGATAGTAATCATATTGTAATTATGTTCCCGAAACAAATACAGCCTTGAGCCTCTTCAAGGCTGTTCTCTGATTTAGGCATATTTCCAAAATGATAGCATAGTCCTATTCCAAGTTTTCAAATTGTTTTGAGACACTTAGATTGTTTGCAAGGGTTCAACTAGTAATACTGAATTGTTCACAAAGCCATTTCCTGCTGATGGAGAATTTAAGTAGACTGTAATTATTCCAAATTCCAATTTAGCCTGGCTATGGAACCAGGCTAAAAATTGTTGTCTTGTAAAAATAAATAAATATTATGGGAATTTTTAGTTGTCTTGAGGAGTTTTTACCTTTATTCTGTGAATTGCCTGTACTAAATATTATTTACCCACTCATATTTCTTCCTTTCTAAAGAAGCGAAAGAGAGGTAAGCTGAACCAAGCAATTTTTGTGTATGAAACAGAAGTAGAAAAGGGCAGTTCTGAAGATGAGAGAATTTCTTCTTGAACATCTTCTAGTCACTGATATATTGATGAAAAATAGATGGTAATTACCATTGTTTTTCATTTCCTTTTGCATTACCTTCCTATAAAATCAGGAGGAAAATACTTTTCTTGTAGCTATGCAGATTGCATTATTTGGTTTTGACAGCATTTCTACTGTAAAAATCAGGAAAATGCAGTTTTTTTATGCTCTGTATGAGATGTCATGGAACTTTTTAAAGGATTATCAGCTTGGTTACTGGTGTATCAAGAATGAGAAAGACTCTCAAAAGTGAGTTAAAAAGATTTGGCACCTTTACAAAATTAAAGCATAATCAACCCCCCAAATTTCAGATAATGAAGTCAGTGTATGTACTTAAGAGAATCAATAAGAAGCTAAAGAGGAAGAACTTGAGAGCATCATACTTAAGGAATACAGGAGGAATCTAACAGGGTAATTCCCCTTAGAAAACACTTATCTTTCATGAAGAGGCATGGGTATATGCTTTTTCCCCCTTCAACTTGCTGCCTTAGAGTAAATGATTATGCCTGGAGGAAACAAATATACTTACAGAAGTATCTATCAGTTCTGCAGAATGTTGTAAGACCCTTCTGCTGTATTTCTTGTTGCAACTTTATGCCTTCATGATACTGGTTTTAGTTAGTGCTTTTACTGAATATAAGAAGTTGAAAGTGTTTTACAGATGCTTAGTTCTTTGAGCTTGTTTTTATGCATACGTTATGAAATAATTAACAGACATATTTATTGACTTCCAAATACTTCAAAATTAGAGGTGGCTTCAGTAGTGTTAAATGAAATGTGATACAGAACATAATTAAGATCTCTAAGATTTACTGATAAATAAGAGTAGTAACAGTAATTATGTCCCATTTTTACTCTTTGACACCTTCTTTGAGACCTGTCTGGGCAGCATGACCTAATGGAGACTCCTCTGGGAGCTGTTGGTATGATTACTGTATTTGAAAAGTGAACCATGTATGGGATCTCTGTGCTGGTCTCTCATGACGCTGTTGTTTTTTTCTTTATATTCAGAAGATTTTGTGGAAGTTAATGCCCGTAAAGAAGAGTGTTTGCAGCCTGCTGTGTTTAAGACATGGCAGATTTGAGGCTGTACAATTCTGTAATCAGCCTCTTAAAAGATGTAGGGAATTCTTAGTCATGTTATACGTGTGTGTACATATCTCAGTCTGAGGCAAGACTGTACTTTCCAGATTGTAATATTTAACAAAATACATAGTTGTAAATGTTAGGAATTTATGCAGTGACATAAGAACACATGATCCTAAATATGACTTTCTTTACTCCAAGAGGAGATTAAAATCTTTGGGAATTAAGAGACTAAAATTAATTTGTTCTTTGAGAGCCTGAAAGACTTATGCAGTCAAAACAAATTACTATCTTCTTCCGTGATGCTTTTGTTGACAATTGCAAAAAAAAAAAACAAACAAACAACAACAACAAAAAAAACCCATGCAATTCTACAAAGAAGCACAAATAGCATACTGTTTTTATCAGTTTTGGAAGACAAAATGTTTCTAGATTTGACAAGGGAGCTAACAACAGTGCTAGTAGTATTTATGCTGTATTGTTGTTTAATATGTAAATAGTAGGTTTTCTTTATATCTGGCATGCAGATGTTATTTGAACAAGTTATTTATGCTGTAAACAGAAAAATAAGAAATACAGAGAACACTTGTGAGAAAGAATAGAAAATAAAGGAAATAGCTGCATTTCGGATGCTAAGTATTTGAAATATTAATGATAGAGACGATTAAATAATTTAGAAGGGCTAGATTTGAAGGAAGAGTTTAAGTGACATGTAATTACATTTCCTTTCCAAAGCAAGCCTTCACAGGATTTTCAATTAACAAATGATTTATGTTAAACTGCTGTAACTACAGGCTGCTCCAGTGGTATCCTTGGAGAGCAATTTTGTTGATTCTTGGAATGTCTGCTGTTTGTTTAAAAGATGGCTTTGGATTTTTATGAACATGAGTCTACCATGTGTATTGTTTTACAGCCGGTGCAATGGCATCTCTTTATTTGCAGGTGGGCACTTAGCAGTTATTCAGGGACTATACATACTTGATGCTAACGCTATCCAGATCACAGAAGAATCATACTGAGCTTTCTTATTTTAGTTCCTGATTATCTTGTTTTGTATTTCAAAGTGTAATACAATTATTTTCACAATATTAGGGTCTTGGGTAATATTATGCTGTGTTGCCTTGTCTGCTGCTAATAAATGCTTATTCAAATTGCATCATTGTAATTGAGGTGTGATAGGTGTTCACAGAGCCAAATATTATGAGGAATATGTAATTCGTATTAATTTTTTATTAACCATCCCCATTCATATCTCAGTACTGAGGCTTTTGAAATCGCTTAAAACTTCTAGCGGGATTCTAATGAGCACACTAGTTTCTTTTTAAAACAGATTATTCATTTATTCTACTGGCATTATTTTTTATTTTGAACGTGAAAATAATCAGTTGCTTCTGCAGAAAACCTTTCTGAAACATCTTAAGGAATGCCTACTTAATGAGGAATAAAATAAGAAAACTAAAAAAGGAGCCTTTAAAATTTTGCGTGTCTTTTTATTAGGACCTTGCTGTAGATCAGGTGACCTAGATGTAGCATTTGGTTTTGAATCAGCACGTTAAGATGCAAAAGTTGTTTTCATATTGTTAGCATAATATGCAAAAATAGTGAAAAGGTGGTAAATTATGTAATCTTTCCTTTCCAGTTGAAAAAATAGTTTTAGAGGGACATCTGCAACAGAGATAAAGAACTTTCTATTCAGTTTTCTGAAACACTTTATCCCTTAGACCTTTCCTTGTACTTGAGGAAACATCTGTCCTGTGGCCACAATGCATCAGTCTCTGTAGTACCAAGCATGTTCTTAAGGCAGTTCACATCACATGTAAAGCAGGTCAGGTCCACAGAGTGTATCTTGTCCAGTATTCTATTAGAGAATAGAGAGATGGAGGCCAAAATGGAATGCTTTTTTCCATATTTAACCATATGAGTAAGACTTATCAGGCATGTGGATGTAGGAGTGTTTACCAGTTAGTCCTTGTGAAAATAATGATGATGAGAAATCTCCAAAGTTTCAGAAAAAATACTGTCTTGTAGTGCAAATGCAAGCACATTAAAAAGGGATTTCTTCCTAGTACTACCATTTGCTGCAACTAGCCATGTGGTCATTAGTGGAGGTTAATTGAAGTGACTCAGACAGTTCGGTACCCATGTTTGGTTATGATGCACTAGAAATGTAAGTCATGAAAGACTTGTTACCTCAGAATGATAAGAGCTTGCCTACTTCTTTTGCTTAATCATTGTATCCAAATGACAACTAGCAACAAACTGCTGACGTGTTTTCTGTGTGTTATTGAGCCTTTGTCGCTGCACCTGCATGGAAGGCTGCCTTTATACTTACTGCAAGCTGAATTAATATCTTGCTTGCAGATATTGCTGTTGTGCTGTGCTTGTTCAGGCACCTAGCAAATCTTGTGAAAATGCTGTGTTAATGGCCTATGCTAATAGGACTAAAAGGGCTGTAACAGGATTTAAAGATGTATCTGAAAATGTAACTATCTGAAAATGTGGTTGCTGTTACAAGGTTGTCTTCTAACATGCTGTTCTCTGTGAGAAGGCAGACTTACCTATCACGCTACAACCACATCTGCAGGGATGAGCTGCAAGTTACAAATTCGTAATTTATTTCAATAGAGATAGTCAGTGAATGTCTCTTTCAAAACAAATATCATGGTGTAACTGCTACTGTTGTCCAGCATATAAACATATATATATTTCTCTGTCACATTTGTTTTATAAGGAACTTAATTGAATTACTACCTATAATAAGTGTCTAAAGTAAATACTTGCAACTTAATGCCTTTCTTAGACTTTCTCCTTTAAGATTAAATGCTGCTTTATTTCTCTGGTGATCAGATTTTTCTGGTAATTGTTCTCTCCCAGTCCTTCCCATAACAAACCCTTACTCTGTAGTAATTTGATTCTTTCTGGGGTGCCTCATAGGGGACAGGCATCCTGATCCCCTGTGTGCCCTCCTTGCTGGTATTCTTTCTGGTGTCTCCATTAAAGATTTTCTTTCTGGAAAGGAATTTCTTAAAAATTATTTCTTCAATGTTAAAAATAAAAATAAACAGTTATTGCGATAGTGCAAACCCACAGCTAGCAGCATAATGAAGAAAGATTCTGCATTTAATGGCTGAAATGTTAAGGCCAGATTCTTTCAATTATTTCTAAATTAAATGTATAAATAATACCAGATTTTGTAGAACTGCCCATAAAATATTTTTCTTATGGAAGACAATTACCATGCACCGAATAGACAGTGAATTATGAAAGGGCCCAAAGGTAGTTTTCTGTGACTTCCTTGAGTTTTGTAGTCCAAACAAGAATTTGCAATAAGTGTCTGAATGCAAAATGAGTGGTAATCAATTAATTCACTGCATTTTTAACAAAAATATTAACTCTCCAGAGTATGATGAATGTTATTAAATTTAAATTAGTTTTAGCTATCCTTTTTATAATGCTGTGTTAAATGAACATCTGTCTGAATTGCCTGATGGTTCTGAAAACTACATCTGTCCTGTCAAAAAATAATAGTTGTCAGCTGTAGTTTAATTCTATGTCGTTTAATGTAATTTTGCATTAGTTTGCCTCTTGAGGGTAATCTCATGGTATAGGTAGTAATAGAAGCTGCAACCCTACCTAATACTTTTAGGGACTAGTCTCATAATGGACTTCAACCAAATTTGATGGGTAGTGGAATATCACAGAAACTACCCAACTTCTAAGGCTGATGTAGGAGAATATTCTGTGTCTAGCTGCATCTAGACTGTACTGTGTACAATCAGATTAATGATAGCAGACCTTTTGTAGTAGATTTCATCCCAGAAATCCCATGTGATTCAGTTAAATGATACGAAGATGAATTAGGCAGGTAAGAACCAGTAATATGAGGAAGTACTTTACTACCTATAGAGAAAGTTAGTGGTATACAAACAGAATATGGGTCCTCTCCTGATTATGAGAGAGAAGTGTCAGAAAAAGAATTTTTTTTTTATTACTCTGAAAAATGTAGGGAGAGAAAAAGAATGAAACCATAGGATGATGGAGATTTTCCCTGTTGGCTTTCTTTGCTGATGTATTCGTAAGTATAGTAAAAAAAAAAAAAAAAAAAAAAAGATTGATTCTTTTCCCCCTAGATCCAGTTTTGATACTCCATGCTGTCTCACCTTCCTGGAATACTGCAGTTAATGATGCAATTTGTTCTTTGGGAAATACCTTGAATGATTTTAAGCGTAATGTATACTTAGGCAGGAAAGTGTCTTCAGGCTGTTTGGTGACTTTTTTGGTAGCAGTTGCATAAGCATGAATGTCATTGACTCACTTTCAGAACTAAATTGAGCAGGAGAACTTCCTAATATTTTGGTCCTGAGCACTTTGTGCGTGTTGCAGTTCCTGCAGATATAAGATTAAATCAAGAATGGTAGAGACACAGATTGTCTAAAACAATTATTATTTTCAAAGCTTTTTTGAAAACACTGCAAGGCAACCACTGGCAATACCACTGTCTGAGCTACATCTTTGCCATTATTCTTGCTGAAAAGGGATGGAGAAGAAGCTCTGAGGCACACTGATGATAATCTCTCATCTTGGCACATCTGACATGAAAAGGGCTTAGTATGTAAGCACTAGGCTTAACATACCATACCTAGCTGTGATTTCAAGTTCTGAGGAAGTCATCTCAGGTCTTTGATCCATTGAGGCAGATAGATTAGTTTGTACACAGTTTACAATATGAATTGAGTTATTTAAATGAAAGTTTGTGAACAAACTTATCAAGTAGTTATCATCTTAATGCAAATACTGAATATCATGAAAAATTCCACTATCTTAGACACAACTTCCCTGCTGCCTTTATTGTGCAAACTTTGCAGTGCAGTGTCTATCTGTTCTGTGCCTGTTGATATTAATAGATATTCCTAAGCTATTGATGCTCACAGCCAACTGCGGAAATCTATTTATGTGCACTTGCTCACTCTTACTAGTTTGTTGCTTCACCTATATGCCACACTGCTGGTATTGTTCATTGTCAGAGTGACTGTGAGAATATGAGAATGCATGAATACCTTGCGCTGGGATTTAATGCATTAAATGTTCTTGAGGGACAGATGCCATTCACTTTGGCAGTGGAACCATGTCCGCTGTCAGCAGGATGGTGAATGAGGTGAAACTGTGTGATGTGCTCGACATAGCTGAGGGATAGAATGTCATCCAGAGAGAACTAGAAAGACTGAGCAGTGGAACCAGTTGAACCTCATGAGGATCTATGAAGACAATCACAGGGTATTGTGCTTGGGTTATGGCAGTCCTCACTGTGAGGATGGAATGCAGCCCTGCCAAGAAGGACATAAGGGTACTGATGGGTGATATGTTGGACATGAGCCAGCAGTGTGCCCTCTTAGTCCAGAAAGCCAACCATATCCTGGGCTGCATCAAAAGCAGTGTGGTCAGCAGGCCAAGAGATGATCCTGCCCTTCTGCTGTGCTCTGATGTGACCTCACCTGGACTACTGCATCCACATGTGGAGTCCTTGGTGCAGGAGAGACATGGACCTGTTGGATCACTGTTGGAGCGCAACCCTGTTGGAAAGAACTTGGGGGATAAGCTGGACATAAGCAAGCAGTGTGCCCATGCAGCCCAGGAAGCCAAGTGTGTCCTAGGCTGCATCAAAAGCAGTGTGGCCAGCAGGGGGAAGGGAGGTGATCCTGCTCCTGTATTTTGTGCTGGGAAGACCTCACCTGGCGTACTGTGTCCAGATGTGAAGACTTCAGTACAGGAGAAATGTGAACCTGTTGGAGCATGTCCAAAGGACAAATACAATCCAAGGGATGGAACACCTCTCCTATGAGGTCAGGCTGATAGAGCTGAGGCTGTTCAGCCTGCAGAACAGAAGACTCTGAGGTGACCTGATAGAAGCCTTGCAGAATCTAAAGGGAGCAGAAAGAAAGAAAGGGGACAGATTCTCTAGCAGGTCCGTTGTGATAGGACAGGGGAAAATGGTTTAAAGCTAAAAGAGGGGAGATTTACATTGGACATATGGAAGAAGGTTTTTTTTTACAATAAAGGCTGTAACCCTGGAACAGGTTGCCCAGAGAGGTGATGGATGCCCCATCCCTGGAGACATTTAGGGTCTGGCTGGATCAGTCTTTGAGCAACTTGATCTAGCTGTAGATGACCCTGTTCATAGCAGTGGAGTTAGACTAGATCTTTAAAGGTTCTTTCCAACTCAAAAGATTCTGTGATTCTATGAAATACACATTTGTAATATACTGATTGTAATAGTACATGATTGTGTCAAACATATAACTGTCTTTTAAGAGCATGATTATGTTTTCATATTTCTGCCATTCAGTGAAATTCAAAGGATAAGCCATTCACAGACAGGAGCAGATTGCTATGAGCATCAGTGTTTTCCTACTTTCATAGATTGCTATGTGAAGTAATTAGACTTATGCCTGAAATAGCTGCTTTATAATGAGAGACTTCAGCTAATAACGTGAATACAGAGGAATGTCTACCAATCTGTAGAGTTTTATCAAGATCTCACAAGAGGAATCTGATGACAAGAGGTTGCCATCATTCTCTACACCAAGGTCCATGTTTGGTATCTCAGACTGGATACTACCTGTAATAGTCATATAAAGTGAGGATCTGTAGTATCTGAGTGTGTAATGAATCTCTAAGGTTGTTCACAGAAGATAGGGTAAACTTTAAAGGCAAGCATGCATAGAAGAGTGATTTGAAGTGGTGAGTACACTTTTGTTCTTTATCTTAAGCAGATTAGTAGTAATGGCAAACTTAGGCCAGAACAGTTTGTAAGTTTAACTACTGTGCATTTCATGTGGCTCCTAAGAGGTGAAATTTAAATTACTAAGGCTCCTGGGAAAGTCAAGGCTGGGATAGTATTATGTACTAATATGAGATAGCATTAGTTTCAGACTAAGCCATATCACTTCATGGATTTCATGTCCAAGGTGAATGTCAAACATGAGGTCTACAGAACGAATTACAGAAGTGGCAGCTAAATTCTACTCTAGTTCAGTGAACTGTGCAAAATTGGGAATCCTTGTTTTGGCTTCCTTTGTAGTTGTCTGGAAAATGTCCATTGTAGGGAATTTCAACAAATCTGAGCCAAAATTCTTGGTCTGCATTTGATTCAGATGATTTTATGGGTTATACATTCCTTCCCACCACTGCAGTTTTTCCTGTGGAAAACCATGAAGTGTTTGCGAGCTCTGTTTCTCTTGTGCTTATTGCTGGCTTGTTTTATACTTTCGTTTCTCTTGATAGAATATTAAGTTGGACCTATGTTCTAGCATTTGTTCTTCCCGTATGGTGAAGGGAAGAACAACTGGGGAATATTTTTTAGCTGTATTGCTTCTGGAAACAGCAGTTACAGAATTGTGCATTTTTCTGCAACTTCACCAGCCAGTTTACCAGGAGTTACAAAATCTGTTTTTCAGCAATTCCGGGATTAATTGCAATATGGACATTATACACAAAGTTCCTTTTTCTGTTTCTCTTTCAATGAGTTTGTAAGGGAATTGGAGTACATCAAAGTGTGGAGTATTATTAATAGAAACTTAAAGTGTTTTCTGGCTTGTTAGAACCTGGGCAGCTCAAACACATGAGTGAACCAGTCATATTTATTAATGTAGTACGCTTGCAAGATGGGACATTTTTACCCCTTTAAGACATGATACTTAGATATGCAGGAAATATCATACTGAAAATCTCACAGCAGATATGTAGTAAGTAGGGGGTATGAAATGTGGAGTTCTTTATATCCAGGACTCTTCTGCTTTGAAAAGAAAGTGCTTCTAGAACATCACATAAGCATCCAAAATTGTTATCTCCTGTACTAGATAAGTCTGAGTGAATGGAAAGTATCTTGGTAACTATTAGTAATGACAAAGTTGAAGGTGCACGTTGCTGTTAATCAATTTTAGCTTGATTAACAAGGTATACGATAGACAGTGACAATTTGAATTATAAAAGCCAAACTTAAACTTTAGTTAGTAAAAGTAAGAAGACTCTCCTGATGACCCAAGTAATCTTCATGTAGCATGGAGTATCTGAAGCAGCTCCTTGTGGACCAGACAAAAAGCCTATTGAGTGATTTGAAGAAAGGTCTTATAGAATGTATCTGATGTTCTAAGTTCTTTAACAGTTATGGAGTGAGAAGTATGTATGAGGACTTAACATAATGTCAGTGTAAGTCTGTGAAATGAGACATTTCGGTGAGGTTCTTGAATTTCTGCCTTCTTTATCCTTGCACGCAGCTAAAACTTTATGTGCAGTCTTGACAATGGCTCTTTATTTCAGTCTGATTTATAAATGAGAGCATCACTTCTGTACAGTTTTGTCTCTTCGATTCCTTGTGAACTGACCATATTAGTGTTGAGTTTGGCATGTGGGCATTTTTTCATCCTAAAACGTGTTGAGGTCATTGCTCTGTTTCCATATAATAGACAACTGAGCAATAGTGAATAATAGTTTTTTAATTGCTATTTTGAAATGAATATCTGTCTGTCTAGTGTATGTCTTGTCAGGTTTAATTGCAATCATTTGGAATTTCCAGAAACTGCATTATGTGTACAGCTATTGGTGTTTTTGGTATAGTATGCTAGAGGAGTCTCAACTTATTATAGTATAACTTATCATGTAGGAGCATATGGGAGTATTTTATGATTCATGAGTGTATCATTTAAAAATGATGGGTTTTATGATTAAAATCAAGTGATTCAGATTGTCTGATATTTATTCTATTGCTTAGTATTTGCATTGAAAGTCTTGAAAGTTGTTTGCAGTTTTGATGGGTATTACAGTGCTTTTAATGAACTGGGTACATATCTGACTGTCACGCACTCTTTCTTTGATATAACAGCTTTTGTTAAAGGAGCACACCTCAGTGATGTCCAGAGAAAGGTGTTTCTCCTGAACATGGACCGTATGTGTGTGCGATATAAATGTATTTTTTCTTATTTCCAGATGCATAAAGTCACTTAGCAATTTTTTCTCATGTCACATTACATAAAATTCTGCTGCTATAACACAGCTTAAATGTTAATGTTTTGAAGGTAATTTATGTGTGGCATGGGAGAATTAGTAATCGAAACAGTAATAGAATTGGAACCAGCTGTGGGAGCTAGATAGGAAATTGTCCTTCCTTCCTGCAGTAACTTAGACATACTGTAATTTTTAACTCCCACCTCTCCTATCCCTACCCTGTGGTTGTAGATCTTCTTTGCACGACTTATCTGATGATTTTCCCTCCACCTCAATTTTAGTTCCTTATCCTAATTGATTAGTAAGTTTATAGACAACTGAAATGTTTATCACTAATTGAGACAGTGTGCATAATTTTTTCTTTTTTTCTTTTTTCTTTTTTTTACATATATTTCTCGGAGTAAACATTTGAGTGAACACCTTTTTACAATCAGAATCAGAGAACTGTTGAAAAATAGAATCTGTGGACAACTCTTTCTCTCTAGAGATGTGATTGTTTAGTTTTTGCTGACTGTAGTGTGTTTGCTAAGAATAGCAGGTTCCCTAAGGACCTCGATGAACTTCATCAGCATTGCTGAATAAACCCTTATAGCAGATTCTTTATGATATATATTATTATTCAAGTTTTTCAGATGGGGAAACCAGGGTGTGCAGGAATGAAATAAATTGCATGAAGTTAGAGGTCATGGATTGGTCTATACCTAAATCATGTATTGTTTTAATTTTGATGGGTTAAAATCTGCATAGTTTGGGAGATGGCTCACTAATTTGTTTGCCATTATACTGGTGTAGAGGTTTTTATTGGTGTCACCTGGATATTTTTGAGACTTCCTGCAAGTGTGATCACAGAAAGTGAGCATCAGCGTCTTTATTGTTAAGAGGAAAAGTGTATTTTATTTCCATTGTAAGAGTTTCCATGTACATTTCAGGCATAACAGCTGTATGTGGAAAATGGATTGTTCTGGCTTTTCAGGTTTTCCTGAGTCTAAAATAGAGGGTTTAGAGGGTTTGAATTGCTGATGGGCTTAACTCCACTGCTTTATGAATCTTGCAAAAGAAGCAAGTACATATGCTACTGCATATATTGTTTTAATGTACTTCCATAGAAGCATATGTAACTAAAACTGTCTTTTGCTGAATCAATTATGAAAGATTAATGGTGTCACCAACTTTTATAAGTGGAACACTATGTTCAGATAAAAGTTACTGTGATATATATGAATGCCAAAATGAGTCTGGTTTGCAGCTAAACTAAACATTTGATACTTTAAATAGGTGAAAATTTGCAAATATTTTCCTTTGTGATTGTAGGATTTACCTGCTATTCTGCTACTGGCCAGAATGAACAAAGCTTTCAGAACACAGAATAGATTTTAATTGTTTTTGTTATTGTTTGTTTCTTCTTATTGTCAGCAGATCTGTGGTTTCTGTGCAGTTCTAATGTAAAATAATCTATCCAGCTCTGAAGAGCAGTATTGAAGGTTATGTCTGACTGAAAACACTGGCATTTTCTTTCATTCTCTACATAGCAGTCATTTTCTGTATCTTACTGCTGTGGTAAAAATTGTCTTTTTAGAACATGGGCGTTATTTGGTGGCGTATAGCAGTTCTGCATAGTGTTCTAGCAAAAAAGAAGTACAAGATTTATGCATATTTGAAATTGAGATGATAAAGATAGAATAAGCAGTTAGTTATGTAAATGGAATATAACATATCTGGAATATCATGAAAACAATGTGCTTAAGTAAATTTATCTCCCAGAGACTGCAAAGGAAACTTGAATTATTGCAAGCAATTTTAGATTTAAATCAGTTCTATCAGTGATTACCACTTGCTTTGGAAAAAGCTCAAGAGAATCTTTCTTGTATGTCTTGTAAGAACAATTCCCAGGTCATAAATATTAATATAAACTTGGGTTTCATAAATCAACAACTTGTTACTAATTTAGAAATTATCTGAATGGGGCTTTAGAATGTAGGTGAAAAATAGCAACCTCCTGAAATTTATCTAGAACTCCCAGGAGAAAGATCAGACAGACTTGGGTGTACTTCAGAAGTATGATGTTTATATTTAAAAAAGTAAAATAAAAAATTGCCAGCTGTGCTGAGACTCTAATTGCAATACCTTTTGTAAATTTTTAGGCCACTAGAGACTTTCAATAAGGAGAAATTCCACTAAGTGGCACAAAAAAAGAGATTTAATTCATGTTACCTATTGTGTCTGGGAACTTTCTCTGAATTACCATATGACCCATCATCTAATAAAATATATTGTATCTGACATATAATAATGTTATGAATTTGTAGCTTTAAGAAGCCATATGTTGGATTGAAGATTTTTTTTTTTCTTGCTTGTTAAACCTGACAAGGCATTCTGGTTCAGGTCACAGGAAAAAAATTATGAGGCTGTGAATTAGAAAATGTTGAGAGAAGCTAGCCACAGTACCGTTTACATATTGAGTAAATCCATTTACTTCCTGTACAAATTAGTAAGGAGCCATTGAAACAGATAAATTTCCTTAATTTTTTGAAAGCAGCATGAAGTGATGTGTTTTGATAAAGCAAGGAACAATCTTTCCTCAGTCTTCCTATAAATTTAGAAAGTAAGTATTGTGCTATTTAGGTGTTACTCAAATGCAGAACAGTAATTGGGAGACATAGCATTGGACCCTTCTAATATTACTGTTCGTTTTGAAATTCCATTCAGTTGGCAAACTCCTAACTTCATGACATGTTTTACTATGTTCTGTGGGAATATTGACCACGATGATTCATAGCAGTGTTTGTGTGTATCCTCTTGCTTTCAGTAATATTTTCATTTTTCTTTGTCTTTTTGAGGCCAAAATTTTAGGTAATAAACACACACATCCACTGATTAATCTAACCAAATCAAAACACCTCTCTAAGGAGTTTCCCCGAAGACTTTGTGTTTTCCCTTTACACACCCTGTATATGAATAGTTCATGAAGAAGAGAGGTCTTCAGATGATCCATGGTTTTGATATACTGATTCTTCTTCTGGAGTTAGTTGTTTGTTTTTGAAACTGCGTAGGAAATCTGAGGTAAATGTTTTCTGTATTTAGATGCATCACATTTGTAAACTTAATTATATGAATCTTGGCCAAAGTGAATTTAATAGCGTGTAAGTTGGCATTAGAAAATATCTCTGACACCTAAAAGAAAGGAAATTAAAAGGTGTTGAAATGTCATCTCATATTTGAATGCTTCCATTATGCATGCAAGTTTGTGGATAATACATCTTTGAAACCAGAAACCATTGTTTTCCTATTGCTGTAACACAACATCTTGCACATCTCTCACATAGAATTTTTCATCTTTTCATCCTTCTGTCTTTTTCTTGAGTATACTTCTGTGCAGCTTTAGTATACATCTTAGACCATTATTTTCAATTTAAGATACAGAGGAAAATAATGGAAAATTGACTTGGAAAATCTTCCATTTTACAGGTACTATGGTTTTAATTAGTGCCTGTGGAATAACTTGTGAAACAAAGCTTGAACATCACGGTGTGTTTATTTATTAAAGGAATATAGGATAAATAGAAAAAAAATAAAAATAAAAGGCATTTTAAACTTCTGTTACTCTCTTCAGCTTTCACTGCTGTCATGGAAAATCCAGCTATCTGCCGAACAGCTTGAAGTATTGTTCTAGACTAAAAGGAGGAATGAGGCATGTTTTCTTCCAGATCTATGAAGAGCTCCCTCCAACACCCTTTTTGTCTCTTTCTGATGACATTTCAAGACGTGGTATTGAAAGATGGAGCAAGATGCTGTTTTTCCTGTTCATCTCTAGACTTGTTTCTTTAATTTCACCCATTAACTAATATATAGAATCAGTTAAGTTGGAGGCAATATAGAAGGAAAGAATTACAAGTGTCTGCCTATTAAGCGTGGTGGATTTTTGTCATTTTCTTTCCCCTGGAAAGATGAACACTTGGGTTGTTTTTTAGGTGATATTTCAAAGAAACTTTGACCTGTGAACTGGGTGCATTCGATACAGAAGTTATTTTGTAACGGCAAATAAAACCTTCCATCCTTTGGATTAATGTGTTGCTGTGCCTGTATAGAGTGGCAGTTCTTTCTGCACAATGCAGTGGCTTTGTGTGTTGTTCTTTTTAACCCCTGTAGACTGAAGAGCTTATGTGCCTCTCCAATTTGGGCATTACTATGTCACATATCCCATTCTTTCTCTTGTGGTTATTGATGATGAGTCTGCACACTTGTTTTATCCATAAAATTTCTTAAATAGATTTTCTTTTGACATGTTCCACAATTTACTGCTTGAATATTTCATTAGGAGACACATTTCTCCTTTTAATTACTGCTATCACTAATTGTACCTATTACGTTGTATTCTTAAGAGAGGAATGGAAAAATTACAGAAATATCTTTGTCTGCTTATAGGGAAGAAGATTTCAGTACTGCCTACCTTCTAGAGTTTAAAGTGGAAGCCCCTCAGAGGCATTCAGACCTGCCTGCTCATTCTCCAGCAGAGTGGCTTTTGCTATTCCATGCAATTCAGTCCTTTTAGAGAGGAGGAGAGTAGGCTTTAATAAAAACAAAACTTAAAACATAAACATGATATTTTAACAAAATGCTTGAAAATGCTAAGTTTTTTAAAAAAAATTTTTTTTGAAGTTTTTTAAATGTTAGGGTTTTTTTTTTTTTCTTTGTGGGTTTCAAAATGTTTAAGACATGACTTTCTGCAGGAAGTCCTTCCATTGAGACTTTTAACTGCTGCTACTTTGCTGTTGATTAAGGTCATTCTGTCATCATTTATGTAAAGGTTTTTTGTCACCACCTTCTCACTCCACCAGCTGTTTCTGCTGCCCATAATCCTGTTATTCTGTCCCTCATTTAGCGAGGCAGCAATCTTCTATCTCAGACCGTTTTTCAGTTTGCTTCCTGAAACTTAAAATGTTGCCAGAAATGGAGAAATCTCTGTATAGTTCATGCCTTCTTTTCTTCACTCCAGTCCATAAGCAGACAGCATCTGCCAGATGTGTGTACCAAAGCAGGGACCCAAATGAGCAGGAAGTGGATGTTTGCACATTTCTGATGGATGAAATCAATCAGGAGGGACTTTTTTAGTATAGTGCTTAAGATATTTAAAGTAAGTAGTAGCTGAGCCTACTTTAACCTCTTCCCCTGCTCAAGACATGGGAAGTACTTACATTTATTTTAACAGATCATAGTTAATGCAGATTTTTTCTTCATGCTGTAACGCAGCTCTGTTACTGCTGTGGAAAGTCTCTTCAGTTTTCTAATCAGTCAGCATCCTGGGGCAGTTCTAAGAATATAAGAGCTATCCAAATAAGGACAGTTACGTTTGCTTCCAGGGCAACATCTGATCCTGAAACCTCTGAGGAAAGCAGGATCCTCAATCCTAGAATCTAAGGACAGTTCCCAATGCAGTCAATAAAAAGAAATTGTTTTCTCTGCTAGACAGTTTCTATTACAGACTCTGCTGTAGTCTTGTGAGTGCCCAGAAGTGTTCTTATTTAAGGGACTGTTGTGTGAAAAATTACCTAGAGCTTTGAATTTTCTTTCATGTAGGACAGTTTCCACTTAATGAAATGCAGATCACTGGAAACAAAGCAATAGAGGTGTTTTTAGGCATAGTTTCATCATTCTGCCCCTCTCTGATTTGTCTGTGAAAAAATAAAACAAGTCATTTCAGGACATTGTGGAATTTACATTTCGCTTTTGATTAACTTTGCTTTTATCTATTTTAAGGCGGGGAACATAATCTAATTTTTCCAACTTTGAAAATGACTTCCAAATTGTCAAATTGTTAGCAAGGCTAGCAAGTGGTTACATCTGAGGTGTGCTTTGATTTTAAGTTTGTCATCTTAATACGATATAGTGGATTTCCTTTTTTTTTTCTGTTTTTTTTTTTTTTTCTGTGGGCCCTAACTTTTGCCTCAAGCCAAACATTTAATTTATTACATAAGGACTGCCTGATTCTTTTCCCACTTCTTCAGTCTCTCTGTCTTCTGCCAAGTCCCCACGATGATTATTGCACATTGATAGATAATATTTTATCACCAGGTATATAGAAGGACTTTCTGTAACATGTAGAAATCTAGATTTTAACTATTTTTTTCTTGATGCGTCCATTTTTTTCACCTGTTTTGACCTGCATTATTGAATTATTTCTTTTTTGTTTTACTTTGCTTTTTTCTCAAGAGATGTTAGAGACCCTGACATAATTTCAGCATGCAGTTTCTACTGGTGCATTTGTATTTTGCAAGTACAGTTTGAGGATGAGAAAGCTCTCAAAAGGAATGATAGCAACAACAAAAAACAATAATCCTGTAAATATTTTGTTTTGTATTTCAATATCATTATTGATGACCTGGATGAGGCATTGAGTGCACCCTCAGTAAGTCTGCAGATGACACCAAGTTGGCTGAAAGCATTGATCTGCCTGCAGACAGTGAGGTCCTACAGAGGGATCTGGACAGGCTGGATAGCTGGGCTGAAGCCAATGGGATGAGGTTTGACAAGGTCAAGTGCTGGGTCCTGCACTTTGGTCACAACAACCCCAGGTAACACTGCAGGCTTGGGGCAGAGCAGCTGGAAGACTGTGTAGAGGAAATGGACCTGGGGGTATTGACTGATGCTTGGCTGAACATGAGCCAGCAGTGTGCCCAGGTGGCCAAGAAGACCAATGGCATCCTGGCTTGCATTAAGGATGGTGTTGCCAGCAGGAGCAGGGAAGTGATTGTCCCCCTGTACTCAGCTCTGGTGAGGCTGCACCTTGAGTACTGTGTCCAGTTTTGGGCCCCTCACTGCAAGAAAGACATTGAGATCCTGGAGTGGGTTCAAAGAAGGGCAGCGAAACTGGTGAGGGGTCTGGAGCACAGGTCTTATGAGGAGTGGCTGAGGGAGCTGGGATTGTTTAGTCTGGAGGAGGCTCAGGGGAGACCTTACTGCTCTCTATAAATACCTGAAGGTAGGTTGTAGTGAGCTGGTGGTCAACCTCTTCTCTTGTGTGACTGGTGATAGGACAAGGGGAATGGCTTCAAGCTGCACCAGGGGAAATTCAGGCTGAAAGAGTGGTCAGGCAGTGGAATGGGCTGCCCAGGGAGGTGGTGGAGTCACTGACCCTGGAGGTGTTCAAGGAACGTTTGGACGTTGTGTTGAGGAATATGGTTTAGTGAGAGCTATTGGTGATGGGTGGATGGTTGAACTTGGTGATTCTGTGATTCTGTGATTCTACATAATTCCATAAACATTTTCCATAACAACTAAAGGCAATCTTTGCCTCTTTAGTTGTGCAGTTATTCAGTCTAAAGTTATTCAGACTTAAAGTAATAACCCAATATTTTTTGCATACTTATGTTCAAATCAGCATAAAAGGTGTATATACCTACATATATCTATATCTATATCTATATTTTTTTCTTATTCCTTACGATTCTTATTCTTAGGATTACTTATTCTTTGAAATGTAACAGCTGGAATACTGGTAATTGTACCTAATCTCTGTGTGCTTATATATAGGCATTTGTTATATTAGGTTAGAGATATTTATTTTATTTGCAGTAATTTAGGAAGTTCAGAGTTACTAAAATAGAACAGACGACATTGTTTTATATAAATGTTTGGCTAATTTGAAGATGTTATGCCAAGACACTTTTCTGGAGGTTGTTATCTTAGTTTTTGTTTTGAGTAGTCTGTGCAATACTTTCAACTCTTGGACACTGCAGCTCTCTCCAAATGTCTGATTATCAAGCTCAAGCTATTTGATTTATCAGGTGACAGGATGTATTCATATCTGTTTTTCTCTCTTAAAGATAATAAGCTAAAACTGTGATCAGTGTGGGTTCACTGTACAACATAAATATTTTTATGTATTTGACTCTTCTAATTAAAAGGATTATGATTATTGTTACCTGAAGAAGCTAGAAATTAAGTAAGTTTGTTATAGCATATTTTATTTCTTCATTTGGAGGAGTTATGTCTAAAGGATTATTTGAATTTGGTTTATTTTTTAGTTATTATTTCGTAGTTGTTCTGTGGTATTTTCGTGAAATGCATCTAAACCATTTAAGTTGGCCTAAAGCATAAAGCATTTGATGGAAAACAGTTGAACTTGTCACTTTCTGTTGTAGATGGTTTAGTCTCTGTCTGGAATGGTGCTCTTAGCTGTTTTATTTGTAATATAGATATTCAGAAGAATTTTTTGTTTGAATTAATGGAATAACTCGAATCAGTTAAGATACATTCAAAATTAAAAGTAGTTCTGACATAATACTAATAAAAGCTTTGTGGATTGAAATGAGGGTAATGACTACAATGTTGTTGATTGGATGAAGTGTGGAAGAAGTTTTTATGAAAGCCTTTGATTGACAAAAATGATCCATCCTTTGTTATGTATTTTTCAGCCTTTTCTGTTGGCTCTTCAGTCAGACTGTGCACCCACAGTCTCATGAGGATGTCATTTATTTATTTATTTATTTATTTATTTATTTATTTATTTATTTATTTATTTACTGAAGTGCATACGTAAGATTTCCATGCTAGCACAAGAGTTTCTTTCAAGTACTTGTGACTGTCAAAGATGTGTATGCTGTGAATGTGAGTACACAGGGCATGAATATGCTGCTTACCTCTGTGTGTTTGTGAAAGGAGAGAGGAACTGTACAGTTCGTTTGAGAAAAAGGAATGTTTGTGGCAAGAGGCAAAGATAGAGGAAGGGTGGATTTGGATAAAGATGGAGATGGGGATTGGATGGAGATAAGATGGATAAAGATTAAAGCTGGAAAAAGTTTGTTTTATTAGCAAAATAAAGCTGATAGTATGGGAGAAGAAAATGGCTGTTTAAGAGTGCATAGTGCTCTTCTGCGGAAGAGCGAAGAAAAGGTAGAAATTGGCAGATCTGGATAAGGAAAATGTCTGGTATCAAACTGATGAATTTCTGGCATCAAATATTGGATTCTGTGTGTTTTAGGAATCTTAGTGGTACTGGACAAATGAGTGTTTTAGAGTAATGATTCACATGACCTTTGTAGAACCTTCCAGTCACTGAATTGCTTCCAGTGTGCTGCTTTCTCAGTAAATTAACAATTTTCATATTTGCATTACAGATGTTCGTGCGATGATTTAACCTGCAGTTTCCTTCAATATGTGTTTTTCTACTAAGAGAAAAGTATTATACTGTTCAGTGCCACAGAAAACAATAATATAAAGATAATTTATCTTGTGTAATGAATTATAGATTTTTTCCTTAATTTCATTAACTTCACAGATTCCTAGTATTTGCAAGATTATTGTATAATATGATAGATTGATTTAATAACAATTCAAGATCAAATGATACTAGTGATTTAAGAAAATTGTAATGTTTCTTTATGAGGAGAAACAGGAAGACTTGTACTGTTTTCATTCTTTATTGGAACTTTTGTTTGTTTGTTTGTTTCCTTTTATACATTCCTCATATTTTTATGAAAACACAAAAGTGGAATCAGTCTCTCATTTCTGATATTTCCTTTTTCCCCTTCTTGGGTGTTGGCTGGTGCAAGGGAAATATTTTCGACTTTTATGTTTGTGTATGTGTGTGTATATATATATATATATATTGTGTATGTATAAATATTTTACATATTTTTATATATATATATATATATATAAAGGTGTTTGTTTTGTTTATCATGTACTGTTTCTTTTTTCTTCTCCAGAACCCAATTAAGAAAATTCCAGATTCTCATGAAATTACACTCCAACATGGGACAAAAACAGTAAGTGGTTAACACAGTTTCAGCACTTTATTTTATACTAGAACTGTGCAAATCTGCAAAATAATTTTATGAATACTTAATGTCAGCTAAAGAATGAGAAGCTAATTCTTTTTTCTTCATTTGTTATTTTAGTCTCGCTCTTTTCTTACTGCAATTAAAATGTATTTTAGAACTGCTACTTCTTTTTCTGCTACTATCTCAAACTTCATTTAACTGTTGTCTCTCTCTCTCTCTCTTTTTTTTTTTTTTTTTTTGTTAAATGTATACTCTGCAATTGTTACAGTTTCTCTTCAAGTCTAGACCATCATCCATACATTTCTAATGTAGGCACAGACCTTTGTTTGGCTTGTCACGAATTTCAACGTGGGTATCATTAGTGCAAATGTCCTCTTTGTAGCTGAATATAGATCTCCCTCATTTGTTTTAAATAGCTGAGTGCATTTAGTAAGCCATCCTCAGTTTCTTTACATTTTATTTTTCCTTGTCTAACTACTTGTTTTTCTAGGATTCATATAAAATGGTCCTTGACTTTTTTTTTTTTTTTTTTTTTAAAGAACACACTCTCTGGCTCTGGCTTGGAATTATTGTTTCTTTGTACTCTTTGTACTGTACTTTTTATTTCTGGGCAATTTCATCTTTTGCCACAAATTCAACTGTTTTTATTTGCTGATTGATCCAAAATTATAGAATACATATTTTCTGCCCTTGACTGTCCTTGAATCCATTCCAGATCATTTCCCCTTGTTCTTCTTTGGTCATAAAAAAACATGCTGCTACTGTTTATCTTTGTCACTTCAGGCCATGACTTAAGTTTCAATAAGAAAATAATGCTAGAGTGCCTGTTATTTTTATCAGTGTGAAAGCTTTGTTAGCTGGTTACTGGAATTGGCACTGATAGTATGCCTGAGAATGTTCTGGGCAGGAGTAGGCAAGAAAAATAAAACAGAATCCTTTGAGAAAAACACATGTTTTTACATGTGTTTTTAAATAATCTGTGGAAATGTATTTATATGTAATTAAGGATGCAGGTTGCTTTGCAAGTAATGCTTCCTATTTATTTCCATGGAAAATCCAACAGATACAAAGAGCACTTGGTAATACTGTTTGATAAAACATTTTCTCAGATGCAGAACACTGTTCTGCAATGTAGTCGCCACCATCAGCTGTGCATTTTTGTCAGCATTGAACAAGAACCTTCATGCTGCTCCTGTAACAATCTGCACCAGCAGAGATGACTTCTTGTTGCCACTACTGAGACATACCACCCACCCACCTTTCACATCCACAGTTAGGTTTCCATAGATGTTCAGCAAATGTAAATGAATGTCAGTAGATGCCACTTCTCAGCACAGAGGAATTTGATGTCACGCTCTTGCTTCATATGCACTTCCATGTGAGATGCCATTATGTCCAACTGCCCCTCTCCTGTCATCTGTCTCACTGCAAAAACATGTAACAGGATGTCAGCAGGAAGCTTCAACTTCTACTGCCATACCACAGCATCCTCCTCTGAAGTCAGGGGCCAACACTGTATAGTAGGAGGCATTTCTTTTGGAGTAGCCCTTGTAGTTATACATTTGATAGTTTTAAATTCAGTAGTATAAAATATTTTCTTTACATAACGTTAGTAAATAATTAACATCTATAACAAGTTAAAACAATGAATAACTTTTAAGTTTAAGTTTAAGGCTTGTTTTATAATTTATATACACTCAAAAGGAATTTAGTAGAGATTTAAATTTACCAATGAAGAAGAAATGTTTTTATAAGCTTTCAGAAGTGGTTATTTGCAGAAGTACCTATTCGATAATCTTGCATCAAACTTTATTATGCTGTATCTTGGAGTGTGGAGAGTTGATAAGGCATGCTCATGTACATTCCCATAGTACATGATACATGTAGTGGGTGGAAAGAAATTAATAAGTGGGATATTAATGAAATAGAGAAATGTTCTCTGAATTTTAAAGTCTGTAGGAGATGTACTGTATTAAACTGCAAACGGAAAACAAAAAAGTAGAGCAAATTTTTTTGCACTTGGTGCTTGTAATTTTTTTTTGCCTACTATCACTTGCAGTCTAGGGCGAACTGCCTTTCTATTTTTCCTTGTTACAATAACTGCTTCTGTAGTATGTTTCTTGAATACATTTCTGGAAAAATCTTTATTATGTAAATTTGATTTCCTCTCTCCCCAGCATTGAACTGCTAAATGTTTCTATTTTTACTGGTTTCTTGAAGTGGAAGCTCATGTTATTCCTAACTAAAGGGCTTTAAGAAGGGGGAAGTTACAGTTTTGGAAGACTTCTGAGGTTTTTTGACTTCATGAGAGTGCAGCTGTCATCACCTAGAGCAGAGGTGAATTATAATGTGGATCTGTGTAGCATAGTTAAATTAGATTGGACGCAGTGAATGAAATGTATCACTGGAAAAAAAAAAAACAGCTCTTCTGTGAAGGACTTTTTTAAAATTATTATTATTTTTTTAATAATGAAACTGCACATGCATAAAATGACAGTTGTATAAGGATGGGCACAACCTGGTATCTTGATATCAGTGTATTCCACTGACATTTTAAATTCTTCTCATTGTATTCCTACAGTATTTCTGAGCATTACGTCCCATCTGTACCTCTTCAATCTAATGATTTTGGGTTTGATGATGACTGTATTCCTGTGCAGCTGAAAAGTCTCAGGAAAGATTTCCCAAGCTGGAGAGTTTTTCCAGAAACCTGATTAATTTCCCACTTGCCTTGTTTGTACAGTGTAATAGGAGTTACTGTTCCCAGTGAAACTTCAGTGATATATATATATATATATATTTTTTTTTGGATGCATAGTGGGTATGTGAGAGAAAGCATACTGTTCAGAGTAGTTCTGATTATGTATTCTGTGTGCAGTCAGCATCATTCCTCCATCACTTCTCATATTGCAGCCACTCCTTCCTATAGTAGTAATTATGGACTAAAATACTTAAGTCTGTTTATTTGTATGCCTCATTAATCTGAAGACGTCTAGTGTGACATCTGAAGTGTCCATGTTAGAAATCATGAATAAAATGAATAGGGCTTTCAATTTGTATATAGATTACAGTAGAGGCCTTTTTTTTTTTTTTTTTGGTATTGCATAAGGCATTGCATTTATTTAATTGATAAGTCAAATATGTCACTGTGACTGAAATGGTAAGTGAAGTTGAACTTATTCTTAGTATGCAAAGTTGTATGTGTGAACATTTTATTCAGAGAAGTAAAAATAAAATTTGGATCTGTTTTGAAATGTTTGTTGGATTATTGATAATACTGAATTTGCCTAGGTGTTCCTTCCTTACATTCTTTAGAATAATAGGGTTTTGAATTGGCCTGATCTTTTTTCCATAAAGACTTTAGTCTTTATGAATTTTATACTTTCTAAAGTATAAGTGCTCTTGGAATATATATGTATTTTTTTTTTTAAACTTTCTGGCTCATTTCTTTAAATCAATTTCAGGGTATTTTCTTCAACAATTTCTTTCTGTTACTGCACTTTACTTTCTTGTGCTGAGGGTTGCATTCCTTTTTTTGAAAATGCTTCTGAATCTAATGATTATGTATCTTATGTATGAGAGATCACCTGTATTTTTGTCCTATGGTTAATAACAGTCCTCTTGCTGGAGTCCATGTTATACCAGGGGTCTGTCTAACTAAAAGTGCCTAAAAGAAGTTAAATTGGATTCAGAAGGCAGAACATGAGTTTAGATCTGATTAAAATGAGCTTTATCTTTACATGAAAACATTTACGTTTGTTTTAACATTCACAGGTTGATTTTCATTTTGAGTAAAACTGAACATGTCTTTGCTCTTTCTTTTGGATTTTTTTGACATCTCTTGTCAATGCCATCGGATCTAGACAACTAAATTTTGGAGTTATATTCTTTATTATTTGAATACGTTGTTGATCTAATCATGTATTCATTCTTGAAATCGTAGTAGATATTATCATTTTTGAATAGAGAATAAGTTTTTTGAAGGTAAATGAAAGAATGTTTAGTTGATGAATTATTTTTGTTAGCACTTCTACATAGGATAATTTGAGCATTGCTGTGAAAGAATTCTTGAAATAGAGATTTAAATTAGAATTTTTGCTAAAAACTCCATTTTAATAAACTTTTTATTTAAGGATTACAAATGAGATTACCCTTTCCTCCAGGTATTTAGTAGTCCTATGCAACTAATTTGGTAAATAAATGCGTTTAGAAAGCTTCTTCGACTATTTTAATTAAAATGATAAATTTTTAATTTGTGCTATTTAAATTTCAACTTTCTACATTATTTTCATTCTTCAGAAGTCATATTTAACCAGTGAGCATATATGTACATATAAACTGTCTTGACAGTAGCACACATTTTACACTGATGGATATTAAATGCCGTATCTTCAACTGTTGTTTGTGCAGGACACAGTTTTCTTCTGAGAAATGAAGCTTATCCTAATTCTGTTGTCTTCCGATTGTGTAACTTTTTGCTGTCATTTTCCATGCCCTTTTTACACGATGTACATTGTACATTAGCAAGATAATGAGAATTAGAAACAAAAACATAGCTGAACTGTAAGAGTAAGAAACTATTATGCTGTATTTTTTAATAATATTTTATATTTTGGTGCCATCTGAACAACTGTAGAAGCCCAAAAAGTTTGGATGATATACATTTTTTTGTATGTAGGTTTCTGCTATGGGATTGGATCCCTCTGGTGCCCGTTTGATAACTGGTGGATATGACTACGATGTTAAATTTTGGGATTTTGCTGGAATGGATGCTTCCCTCCAAGCTTTTCGGTCACTCCAGCCTTGTGAATGGTATGAAAAAAGACTTCTTTCCTCATCTGAGAGAGTGCTTATGTTAATCTCCTGACAGAACACACAGAAACCTCCTAAAGTGACTTAAAAGGCTAATGTTGCACTTCATGTGGTAAATGGAACACAAACCCAGGAACTTGCATATTTTTTATCTTTAGAAAGCTACAAGTGAATTTGCGGATTGAATTGTTAGTAACATGTCAACAAACAGATTGTGAGCCTCTCCTAGACACAGGCTGATGTTCTTAATTATTATCAAAATAAACGGACTACACTTTTCATGTGGTCTTTTTATGAAACTAATGAGGAAGAGAAGAGAGTTGATGCAGTTTAACCCTTGGTGAATAGCCTAACGGAATGACAGAATTTCTGCTACTACTGCAGCAGTATTTCTGTGGATGGGATGGGGATCTCATTTTTATTACCAAGTTTGTTTATTAATCTCAGAAAATTGGGATATAGATTTCCTTAAGAAGGCCGTGTCTTATGCACACCTAACTTTCAAATAAACAAGCATATATTAATAGCTCAGTTGCGTATAGCAAGATACTTCCTTATGTTATATGAATGAGGAACATTTTATAAGATGATTTGGTTCACTTAAAGGGGATTTAAATTTATTAGGCAGTAAGTAGCCTTTGAAATGTCTGTTTTTAATCATTATTTTCTGAAAAGACTGAATTTTTGTGTGTTTGGAAGATCAGAATTTTATTACTCCAGGCACTGTATTTCATACATATCAAGGAAGAATGTTTTTGGTGAATGACAATTGTAGTTTAAGTGCACTGAAGTGTGATTTAAAGGTCTGAAAGCTTAAATATAAAATAATAATAAAAATTATATCTTGTGACTGCAGTTATCTGCTGTCAGGTATAGGAATTTCAATTATATTGTAATTGTTGTGTCATAATGTTAATTTTAAAATATACCAGCTACATATACTTTCTGTGTCATGTAGTAAACATAAAGCTGGAACCCCAGCTCTGACTGGAAAAAAGATCCTTAAACAAGTAAATGTTATTTCATGTATTGAGGTATGCCAGTGAGCGCAATGAAGAGTCTTATATAACTTGTGCCCAAGTTATATAGGTGTATGTGTACTCTTATTTTATTTTTTCAATTTAGAATTTATTGCAAGGACTGTTAGCATTCACAGACTTCAATTTCAAAGAATTCTGAGGAGTTCTGGTATGGAAGTGTTAGGTGTTAGCAGAAGTGTAGTTCTGAGGCCATATATTGAATTTCATTTTGAGAGTAAAAAGTCTGAGAATATTTCCATATTGTCCAGGATCCAGTTTATAGCATAACTTTTTGTATTACTCTTCATTTCTCCTCTGATTTGAGATAAATTTGTTCTTTTAAAAAACCCTGGCAAAAAAAAAACAACACACAACAACAACAAAGCAAAAACAGCACTTTAAAACCACCTCATTATTTAAGGTGTAAATATTTACGGCAATTGTAAGACAAAACAGTGTTAAATGTTTAGAATTTACTTGTCTCTGCCAATGAATGTTCTTCATGTCCCAGCAAAAAGTACTATGAAAATACTATGCAGATTTTGAAGCTTTAAACCTATATTTTTCAATGTTTAGTTCTATTAAAATTAATAGCTTTTGTAAGTTTTCCAACACTCTTGCTTTAGTACTAATAAGAACCAAATTTTTTTTCTTATGAATTGCCCCTGTAGAATCTTGCTTTTGATCATGCTCCAGTTAACATCTGAAAAGTGGTAACTTCTGGGCTGTTCAAAAACCTTGTTTATGGAACCTCTTTCTAGATGTAATTTTTGAAAGCCGTATTGCACAGTTAGGTGCTTGTTTGCTTTTAGAGTATGGGGCAATACTTTTTTTCTCAGACTAAGTTTTTTTTTAAATTTGATCTGATTAGTGGGCTCATGTTTCCGTTGTACTAAGCATTGTACAGTTAGGTGCGGTTTCTTGTTAGATGAGTGTTAAGAAAACGAAGTTTGTTGAAACGTAATTGTGTAGATGTGTTCTACAATTATCAGTGGTCTGCAGAGAACATTTTAGATGTTGTTTCTCTTGCGAGTTTCTTTTTAAATTTTTCAGTGTTTCAGCTTAATACAGTTGGCCTTCTTTTCTCTCCTAGTTACAGGTATCCACTCTTGCTCTTTTACACTCATTGCCTCTGATTTGTTTCAAAAATTCTCAGGCTCGAGTGTCTTATTTTTACGAAAAGTTAGAGTTTGTAATACTTTGGCCAAACTGGCTTCCAGTTTGTATTTCATAATAGGGTGCTTCCGGCAATTCTTGGCTTTTGAATCATAATATTATCAGTTTTGTCAAACATTTTTTGAATGAGAATCTTATGCTTACATTACTATACTCAGTGCAGAATTTCTAAAACATGCATTATAAGATTTTAAATGTGTTGTATATTAGCTTAGTTCGAGGAGAAGTTCAATAAATAATAGCTCCTGTTGAGTCAGCCTTTAATTCAATACTATGTAAGACTAACTAAATTTAGTTGCAAATTGTATGCTGTTTTGTCTACCATTTGGGTGTTAATTTTACTGATGTGAAATTTTAGGTTAAAAAGTTCTTTCCATAAAGTTACTAGGATTTGAATGCACATGGTTTATGTTCTTCACCAGAAGAAAGACACATAAACAGTATTTCTTAATGCACTTTAATAGCATTTTTTGTGTTGCTTTGTTTGTTGAGCATGTTTTGAGTGCCATGAGAATCCAAATAGAGTTATGAATGCATTCTGATATCTCTTTTCAAATTAACTTAGCTTCAGGATAAGTATTAATAAAACATAATGTCATTGCATGCTTTCTGTTAATGTGCCAGCATACCCTAGTTTGCCCATTCATCCATCTTTGCAGTGGTGCATAGCCTGGGAGGGAGACCGAAAGGTGTCTGCTTTGGATATGTTACTGCAGTGAGCTTTCCATATAAAGCAGAATGCTGAGAAATGATGTAGATGCTATTACTGAGACTGGAAAGAGGTTTCTGATTTGTGAGCTATCTTCTGACTTTCATTTAATTGTTTTTGTCGTCCTTATATTATTCCATGATTTCTCTCCCAAGCTTTTTCAATCAAGGTAGGATGTACGTAAAAAACAAGCAAACTCATACAGCAGATTTATACAGCAAATGAATAATCATTTAAGGTAAAGTAGATTAGGCAAATCATTCTCCACTGTCATATCTCCAGGTTCAGTGGTATATTTTACTTCATCTGAATTTTTCATGAAATTGTAGCTTTGAACCAGAAAAGGGTGAGGGAATGCTGATATGTGACTATTTTCCTGGTATATAATATATAATGGAGTTCTGTGTGGGTCTACAACAACCTTTTGCAATACTTTGAGGATTACTGTAAATCCAGGTATTGCTTTTGAGCAAGTGAAAAAGAATTTTCAGGCCTGAAGAGCTGAATATGATATACACTGTTTTTCACCTGGAGTTATAAAGCATACTTCAAGTAAATACGTTTGCCAGAAATGACATTTATGTACCAATTTTGTAAATATTTTTGTTTGATATGCTCTTTGATTGGATAAGAAAGTTGGGCACATAGGAATAAAAAGCTTTAATCCATTAATCTCAGATTTCTTTTTAATATAGGAATAAATATATGGGTCTATATCTGCCATGTATTTTCTCACTGTGTACAGTTCTGTTTTAATACTGGCCTACAGGAACTGAATTTATTTGAAAACTTTTTTTCTCCTCTTTTTTTTTCTTAGCCACCAAATCAAATCTTTACAATATAGTAGCACAGGAGATGTCATTCTGGTTGTCTCTGGTAACTCTCAGGCAAAAGTTCTTGACAGAGATGGTTTCCCTGTAATGGAATGCATAAAAGGAGACCAATATATCGTGGATATGACAAACACCAAGGTAAGTCTGTCTTTTTGCATTCAATTTGTTTTGTAATGAGAAACATCATGAAATTAATGAACAAGCGTGCAAAGCCCTGGTGCTGGGAGGGATAGTCATGTATATTGATACCTACTAAGAACTAAGTGGCTTAGCAGAGAACTGAGGTGACAGTGGATATTGGGCTAATATGAGCTTATGGTTTCATTTTGTTGTAAATGAGACGAACTGTAAACTGGGCTACAATAAGAGATGTGACCAGCAGATTAAAGGTAATTACTATCCCCTTCTAATCAGTGCTCCTTGTTTCACATCTGAAATTCTGGGATTAATTTTGGGCCATTCAGTTCAAATTGGATTTGGAGAAGCTGGAGGAAGTCCAGGAGCTTCTAAGGAAACCAGACATCTAAAGCATTTGTACTGTGAAGGGATCTGTACTCTTTTAGTCTGATGCAGAATACAGGGCAACATGATAGTAGACCACAAGTACTAGGAAACAGTTTAAACGATGGTGTAGCCGAATGCTTTTGAAACCACAGTGGTATTAGACTAGAGGTCTCTTGGTGTTTGTTGCTACAGAAGCTTTTCAGTAGGGTGGCAGTGCAGTGGGTTATCCATGGAATCTGTGGAACTTCAGTCCATGGAGGTTTTCAAGACCCATCTAGACCAAGCTGACCTGTTCTAAACCTGACTGTTATCTTTTTCTGGGTGAGAGTCTGGCCTAGATGAATTCCAGAGATTTCTTCCAACTAACGTGTCTATGGTGCTGTGAGAAATTTATCTCTTCAGAAGTGAGGCTTGTAAAAAATAATGAGCAGCAATGTGCACGTTTTTAGTAGTAGTTAAAAATGCAAGTGGAGAACAGCTGATTCATACTTCTGAAGTATTTTTATGACTGTTGTTGGGCTTTGAGCACTTTGCACCCTTAAATCTGCGAACTGTGTGAGACAAGGATTCTGTTTACATCGATTATTTAAATTCAGGTCAGTTTTATAAATACCTTAAGAGCCTGAAAAAGTAATGATAATATCTACTGCTCAAGCTAATGACAAAGTCGATTTATATATTGCTTGTAAAGTGTATTGCCAAATAACTAGGGTAAATACTGTTTTACCTGAGGCTATTCTTGTCTGATCACTATTTCTTTTGGCAAGTTATACAAATATAAAACCACCAAATGGTAACATCTGTTTTAGTTCTTGTTTACCTAAAAATTATTACAGCTTTTCTTTATTTTCTTTCTCCTTGTAAATTTCTGTAATTCCAGTGTATTGTGATGCAACAGTCAAAATGCTAAAATATTTTTTTATTGCTCCATTAACTTTTAAGCATCTCTCTCTCATGTTTGTGCTTAATGCAAACTGAAATAATTCCAGTAAAGGAATGGTAGTTTTCAGATTTCTCTGTGAATGTTTCTTTGTAGGTGACATTGTGATAACAGAATTATCGTTTGATTTTTTTTTTTTTTTAATTTCAAAAGTGATAGGGCTATCTACTCAATTTGCAGCATAAAATCTTTTATGAATAACTTGCCTAAGTTAAATCCATCTTGATGCTAGAATTCTGTTACTTAAGTTCTTTCCAACACAGTCTTTGGGTACTGCAGTTTGGCACTGAATATGTGTCTTCTGTCATTCCTGATAATGCTTGTCATTCCTCTTTTTTTTTGTAATGTAGTTTGGAAAAAAAAAATTATAGCAGCTTTTAAGAATATCTTTATTGTCTTGTTATAACAGTTTTTAAGAATACCTTTATATATTTCTTTATTTCCTTAGGGTCATACAGCAATGCTTAATTCAGGCTGTTGGCATCCAAAAATAAAGGAAGAATTTTTGACATGTTCTAATGATGGGTGAGTATTGAAGCATATCTTTGACAGTTTTGAGGGTTTTTTGTTGTTGTTGTTGTTTTTGTTTTGTATTGTTTTTTAGAGAGAGAACTTTTTAGGATTTGCATTTTAATGTTCTGCACAGTTGACTTGAAAACTCTTCTTTTTAAATCTTGATCAATTGCTCAAGACAATCTTTAGTAAGCTCTAGAAGCAGAAATTTGTAATAGTTTAGGCTGTAGGCAGTATATTTTATGTGTATTCCTTTAGTTTTGTGACTTAAAATAATTTCTGCTATTTCATGAAATAATTTGGTTAAAGTTGGTTTTACAAAAATTCTTGAACAAAATTCTCACTTAAATGTCGTAGAGTATTTCTTAAGAGTAGTTCTTGTGTATAGACTTACATAAATGAATTCTTGGGGAAGATAGGAGTATTTCAGTTGGAAGTTGGAAATTTCATGTTAAATGTAACTGAATATTGATCAGTGTTGTTTGACAAGTGTCAGAGTGTGGTAAAAATGATTTTATGGGTCTCATTCTTGATGTGTGTGCTAAGAATCAAACTACACAATGTCTCTGAGGCAATTTCATTTATCAGGAAGGTTACTGCAGTAGCAAGCTGATGAATGGTTTTTGGACTGACATTTTAACTATACAGTCCTCTTTGCTCCAGTAACAATAAGTGAGAAGACTGAACTGCTTTTTGATGTATCTGCTTTATCAACAGTAGACCTAAAACTCCAATTATCAATTACTTTGACTTTTCCTGTTCCTTAAAGACCAGTTTAACAGCTTAACACACAAATACATGAACAAATGATTCCAAAACAAAAATTCACAGTTTCCACTGAAACTTTACTGGGAGTAAAAATTACAAAAAAAAAAAAAAAAAAAGTAAAAATCTATATTGTGTTTTATGGAGTGATTTAATCATAAAAATACGTACAAGTTAAGATATAGAATCATAGATTTGCTCAGGTTGGAATAGACCTTAAAGATCGTTGAGTCCAACCACAACCTAACCTTACTACTACCCTGACTAGCAACCCTCCATTAAATCATATCCCTGAGCACCATGTGTGCTTTAAACACATCCAAGCATGCTGATTCAACCACCTCCCTGGGGAGGCTATTCCAGTGCTTAACAACCCTTTATTTAAAGAAGTTTTTCCTGATACCCAACCTAAACTTACCCTGGTGCAACTTGAGGCCATTTCCCCTCGTCCTGTCCCCTGTCACCAGTGAGAAGAGACCAACCCCACTCTCGCTGTAAACACCTTTCAGGTATTTGAAAAGAGCAATAAGGTCTCTCCTCAGCCTCCTCTTCCCCAGACTAAACAGTCCCAAGGGCCTTCAGTATTGCTTGTAGTTGGTTTCAATAATAGAAATACTGATTTTGTGTTAGAATATTTTAAAATGTTTTTTGTTTGTTTGTTTGTTTAAATATACATGGAGTAGTACAGCTTCATTAGTTTAAATACTTTCTGGATGGTGAAAAATATATTAAGACATTATACATTTTCAAGATCGTCTAATTTTGTCCTACGTAAACGGCTGCGTAACTAATATATAAAATATGGATTCTCCACATCTCTGATACTTGAATTGCTGTGAATTGAAATGCTCTGGTCAAGTAAAAAAAAATCTGCATACACCAGTGCTATAAATGGGTACATAACTGCATTTTCAGAGGAACTACATAGCTGACATTACAGAATTATTTTAAACCTGTTTCATTGTGTTTTTTACTGCTGATCACTATTTCTAGGATTTTGACGTGTTGTATGAAAAGTAACTATTTAGATTGATAATTTTCAACATAGGATTACATTTTAGAGTCTATTTAATCTGTGAAATTCTGTAACAAGTTGTGATCTTCAGAATTTACTATGTAATTAATTTGAGACTGGAACAAGACAAATAATAAAAAAGTCTGATTAGAGATGATCATTGAATTACTGCACTTCTCATGAGCTTGAAAAAGTTAAATACTTAATACAAAGAATACTATAGCAAACTGTTATTTTCATGAATTATGTTTTGTAAATGTTTGTTAATGAATAATGCCACTTAAAATATAAGTCCCATTAGTAAATGGCAATAGTTGTTGATATTATACAGCAACTGAATTTCTAGCTTGTTTTTGGTGGTGAGTTTTGTTATTGCTTTTGCAATGATGAAGGGGAAATGAGGGTAGTGTCTGGTGATTTCCTCAGTGAGGAGGAATAGCTGCTGTAAGATTTCTTTATTGTAGTAATTTAGGAGAGCATTTTTCTTAGCAAGGTAGGATTAGAATACTTCCATGGCTGTGATATTTGAAGAAAGAAATGGGCAGTGCAAGAGATACAGTTATGGGCTGTTATTGATCCGAACTGGAAGGATAAACATTTTTCTGAATTTCAGGTGAAAGCAAAATACAAATTGGATTTTTGTAAAATATCCCAGAAAACTAGAATGTTGTATTTTATGCTGATTATTATGCATCTTGCATAGAACTTGGTAAGGGATGTACTTAATAGTTACATCTGTCTATTCTTTGCATTTTTTCCAATATTTACACTCAACTCTCCTGTGCTGAGGAAATGTATTTCATTGACTTGTAGCACTGTTTTTTTGTTGTTGTTCTTTGTTTGTTTGTTCTTAAGTGAATGGGTTAGCACTTAATTTAATATTTGCAAAGAGTGTCTGTGAAAACTTGTTTTATGTTTAAAAAAAAAAAAAAGAGAAAGAAAAAAAAAGCAATTAGGAGATTCTGAAGGCAAATTCAAAAAAGGACAAGTAGAGCCCTTAAACTGGAAAAGCAATAAGCATTCTCCTCTAACATCCCTTATACAACAGTTGTGGATAGCGAAGGGAATAAACCACTATGGTCAGCAGTGTTCTTGCTATCAAAGACTAAATAGTGAGTTAGCTGAATCCGTGTTTAGATGTAGGTAGATGTTTAACCTTCTGAATGGACAGTAGTTTCAGGAAAAATAATGTGTGTATTCTTTTGAAAATATAATGATGTTTCTGCAGTGATTTTATATCTGGAATTGGTAGAGTTTTAATATGAATAGATTGACTGTTTGTAGTCATCTGTCATTGAGGTAGAACCCAATACATCTTTGTATGGCTTTTGTACATAGAGGTTTCAGGTAAGAATGTTTCATCTAGACACTTTAAGTATATATATTTTATATACATATTTATTTTCCTTTTAATATAAACTTGCTATAGCTGAAATTGTTACTTGGAAACAGCAGTTATATATCCTTGACTGTTTTGATTTCAGGTGGTTAAGAATGTTGTAGTATGCTCAACTAAATGTAATTTCAATGAAGGCTCTTAGGATTGCTATCGTAAAAGAAATGTTTTGAAAGATGGTCTGTCTCTTATGATTTATACATGACATTTAGAATGGTTTCATTTTTCTAAATAAATCCCGTGGGTAGGTCTTGATGATAGTATATTCTAATTTGTTGTTATTAGGCTATTTAAAAAATGTTTAAATCTTCAGACTGCAGATATATGGGTTACCAGCAGGGAGTCTCAGTGTGATTTGTATGACTTGTTCAGGACACAGTGTTCAACTTCAGAAAAGAGTGCATAAGAAAAAAGAAAGTTACTTCTGATTCATATATAAGATAAACAGCAACTGGTCAGCTTACACAGTGGAATGAGTCAGATTGTGGACCTGAGAATTATAGAATAATTCTTAAAACTTCTGTTGTTAACCTGTGAAAGCTTGTCTGCTACTGTGATTTTTAGTGAATATGTGTAATTTAGAGCCTTTCAGTTCATAGAATCATCGAATCCTTAGAGTTGGAATGGATCTTTAAAGTCCAGCTTCCCTACCACGAACAGGGACATGTACAGCTAGATCAGAAAGCCCAGGGCCTGATCCAGCTTCACCATGATGTCTCCAGGGACGGGGTATCTGTTACATCTCTGGGCAAACTGTTCAGTACCTTACCACCCTTACTGCAAAAGGCATTTTTTCTTATATCTAATCTAAATCTACCTTCTGTAAGCGTGGAACAGTTTCCCCTTGCTCTGTCATAACAGACCCTGCTAAGGAGTCTGTCCCATTCTTTCCTGTAGCTCTTCTTTAAATATTAAAAGGTCACTATCAGGTCACCTTAGAGCCTTCTCCAAGCTGAAGAACATCTCTCAACTTCTCCTTGTAAGAGAAGCTGAAAAGCTTTTTCAGTCTCTCCTTGTAGGAGAGGTGGTCCATTCAATTTGGACATACTCCAGCAGGTTCACATCTCTCCTGTACTGAGGACTCCACATCAGAATGCAGTACTCTCAGGTGAAGCCTCACCTGCGCAGAATAGAGGGCCTACCTCCACCTGCTGGCCATATTTCTTTAGATGCAGCTCAGGATATGGTTGGCTTTCTGAGCTGCAGGGTACATTGCTGGCTCATGTCCAGCTTCCCATCCACCAGTACCCCCAGGTATTGTTCAGCAGGGCTGCGCTCAATCCTTTCATCCCCAGCTTGTATTGGTAGTGGGAGTTGCACCCAGGTGCAAGACCTTGCATTTGTATCAATTGAACCTCATGAGGTTCTCCTGGGCTCACTGCTCAAGCCTGTCTAGGTAGGTCCCTCTGGATGGCATCCCATCCCTCTGGTGTATTGATGCACCCCACAGCTTGGTGTCAACAGCAAACTTGCTGAGTGTGCACTCAACTCCACTGTCAATATCATTGATGAAGACAGCAAGAGTATCAAGAGTATCAGTCCTAGCACTCACCCCTGGGGTACCTCACTCTTTACTGATCTGCCTCCAGATGTTGAACCATTGACCACCACTCTCTGGACTTGATCCTGCACCCAGTTCTTTGTCCATTGAACAGTCCACCCATCAAATCCATATCTTTCCAATTTGAAGAGAAGGATCTTGTGAGGTATCGTGTCAAAGGCCTTACTGAAATTGAGATAGATGACATCAAAGGCTCTTCCCTTGTCCACTGATACAGTGACATCACCATAAAAGGTCACCAGGTTCATCAAGCAGGATTTGCTGTTGGTGATGCCATGCTGGTTTTCCTGTACCACCCACTGCCTCCCAAATGCCTTAGCATAGCTTCCAGAATGCTCCATGATCTTTTGAGCCAGAGAGGTAAGACTGACAGGTCAGTAGTTCACAGAATCATCCTTTTTTGCCCTTGTAAAATATGGGTGTGATGTTGCCTTTTTCCAGTCACCAAGAACTTCACCTGATTGCCACGACTTTTAAAATATAGAGAATGTCTGGGCTCCCCTGTACAAAAGACCAGGATCTCCTGGAGAGAGTCCAGCAGAGGGCCACAAAGATGATAAAGGGTCTGGGGCATCTTTCCTTTGAGGAAAGGCTGACTGACCTGGGTCTGTTCAAGCTGTGAGAAAAGACAACTCAGAAGGGATCTGATAATTTCTGTGAATATCTTAAGTATGGGAATCAAAGGGACATGGTCAACCTCTTTTCAGCAGTCTATGGGGACAGGTTAAGGGGCAACGGCCATAAACTGCAGGATAGGAGTTCCATATCAGTATGCGAAGGATCTTCTTCACAGTGAGGATGATGGAGCACTGGAACAGACAGCCCAGGGGAGCTGTGGATTCTTCTTCTCTGGAGATACTCAAGACTCACCTAGACGCCAACCTGTGCACCCTGCTGTAGGGGGCATGCTTTGCAGGGGATTGAACTTGATGATATCTAGAGGTCCCTTCCAACCCCTATAATTCTGATTCGCTCAGAACTCTGGGATGCATCTTGTAGACTCATAGACTTGTGGATGTTCGGGTTCCTAAGGTAGTCACAAGCCTGATTTTTGCTTTCAGTGGGAGGGATATTGTTTTCCCACTTTTCTCCTACCAGGCCAAATATTTGAAGTCTCTGCAAGGAGCAGTTATTAGAGAAGACCAAGGCAAAAATGTTAATTATGTACATTTGCCTTCTTCTTTTCTGTTGTTACTAGCTTGCCTGCGTCACTCACTAGGGGTGGTGTGCCCTGCAAAACTTTCCTTTCCTGGTTGAGTTCATTTTATTTTTCTTAAAAGTATTCCAGATGATGGCTTGCGTGAAAGTATAATAATAACCTTTTTTTAAAAAGTAAAAATCTGGCCTTATTTTTATACAAATATTGTCATTAATCTTGAGTTAGAGATGGACATCAGTTTCTTTGTACTTTTGCAAATTTTTCAGTTTGCTAGCTTGTTAGTTGCAGAAGGAAATAAAAAAAAGCAGTTCTATAACCAATGTTTTTTATGGCTGAATAAAAGTAATTAACCTAGAAATTTAGCTAGGTACTTTTAATACTAATGTATTTATTAACTAGAATAAGTCTTGTGCACATATATCAGATCTGCGTAGTGTTGTTTCTGGTAAGTTTCCAGATGTTTAAAGTGATTAGAATAAAACTGTATCGTAAGAGAAAGCAGGTATAGAATCTCAGTTGTCTTGTTCATGAGACTGCTGTAACTTGTCTTTAAAAGCTTGCCTTGCAGAAATGATTAAACCTGTCTGTAGACTTAATGTAGCCTTTCACTGTTTTTAAAACATACACCCAAAGCTCTTTTTGGTAGTGCTATTGACCAAATTTAAAATGTATTCTTTTGCAAGTCTTCGTTCATCTTTTCATTTACGGTTGTATGGTACCTGGAACTTACATTTTAAAAGATTCTGAATACCTTTCACCTGCTTTTAAGTGCATGTACATACTGCTGTTCCAGGTATGGCTGAATAAAGCTTTTGAATAAATGTTTTTAGTACATTCTGCATTAGTGTGTTATATATTGTCTGCTTAATAAAGTGTGTTCAACACACTCTTTGCCTTTATCATTGTGCATTTACCATTTTATTCAGGCTTATTTGGAGCTTCAGTTAAGGCAAGGATCTCTCACGTCTACAGAACTGCACTGAAGTTTACAGTAACACTGATGTCAACATTAGTGCATTGTGTGAAAGAAAATTTTGAAAATGGGAAAAGCTTAATATTACTCTATGGAAATATACCTGAGTGGTGTGCATTAAAAAAATATCCTGTGTTTTAGACAAAACTAACATCTTGTTTATATCATTCCAAAATATCAGTTGATATTTTGGACAAAGGAAGAGGAAACGGATAATACTGTTTTTGTTATTTGGATTTTTTCTTATCGCAAATGTGATAGGTATTTCTGTATGAATAAGCAAGAAAGCTCAGTGATATTAAATATTCCACAACAGGTGTTCTGTGTCCCTACTCTCATTCATTTTTCCTTTTAAAAGTATAATGGCAGCCAAACCTGAAATTCAGCAGTCCTAAACTTTGTGCTTCATCGTAGCAACCACTGCTGCAGTTGCTCAGCATCTGGTTCACAGTAGAAAATTTTTCTCACAAGCCTTCCCTCTCTCATCCTGTAATAAGTTAATGTTCATACTCATTTAAATAATAGCTTCAAAAATATTGGCTGCCTGACCTCTGCAAGAAGTTGTTTAGGGATAAATTATACTTCAAGATAAACCTGTCTTTGGTTAAACAGATGAAGTTATTTCAGTGAAGTATATATCTGATAACTTTCATCCCTAACTGCCCTTTGCTTTTTATATGTTAACCAATTCCATCACGTTAATTATGTTCACATTTAGAGCAGCTGTTGTCTCATCTTCCTTCTATTACTGCCTTGTTTCTTTCTTTGTGTAGGTGGTAGCTATCAGTATGAGTTCTTTCATGGCCACTGTTTTTAGGCACGTGTTCCTTTAGTTTGGCCCAGAACTGCATAAAGATTTGATAGCCTGTTAGAAAAGAGATTTGAGGGAGGTCTGGAATAGTACTGTTGAGGGTGGCCAGCAGTCAGTTTCCTGCTTCTAAAGCAGTCAGTTGTTCTTCCTTCCATAATGCCATTATATCTTTCCTGAAATGGAAATATGACTTCAGCCTAAGAGATCCTGTTTTACTTCACTAGATGAGGTCTTTGTCCCATAATCTTCAGAACTAGACCACCTACTGCAGCTCCATTCTTGTTCCTTAGGTTTTTTATATTTTTCCCCCATAACTTCAGGTTCACAGAAGAGTGAGTTCTGGTATCTCCAAATTGCATGGCCATATGCTATGAAGGAAGACTCCTTTGAAAAGAATGGAATTACATAGCATTTCTCCTTTCACAGCATTTCTCATTCTTCAAGTGATATGCTGTCTGATGATATCAGTTCATGTTGACAGTGTCAGCCTGAGCAGTCTTTTAGTGAATACAATGCTTGAGTTTGTCAGAGCTCCTTCAAGGCCTGGAATAGCTTTCTTAGCAGTTGGAGGACTGAAGCTATAATATTATCATTCTTCAGTTATAAGTATCATTTATATTGCATGTATGAAAACAGAACTAAGAGCAGGATCTGGATTAACATTGTTGTTTAAGTGGAAGTATTGTCTATATGCTGTACCTAACATTTGTTTCTCTAAATTGCAAATATATGAATTTGGCAGGTGTTCTGTTCAGTGGATGAGGAGCTGGCTGTGAGATTGTGCCCAGAGAGTGGTGGTCAGTGTTTCAATGTCTGGATGGAGATCAGTGACAAGTGGTGTTCCTCAGGAAACTGGGATGGATGCTCTTTAATATCTTCATCAGTGACACTGGTGGTGGGGCCAAGTGCGCACTCAGCAGGTGTGCTGTTGATACCAACCAGGCAGGCTGAAGCAGTGAGCCCAGGAGAACATGATGTTCAGTCAGCCCAAATGCAAGGTCTTACACCTGGGTTCTGGCAATACTCACTATCAATACAGGCTGGGAAGCTGGGAAATATAAGGATGGAGCACAAGCACGGAATTTGGGAATTCTTGTGGATAGTAAGCTGAACATAAGCAAGCAGTGTGCCCATGCAGCCCAGGAAGCCAGGTGTGTCCTAGGCTGCATCAAAAGCAGTGTGACCAGCAGAGGGAAGGGAGGTGATTCTGCTCCTGTATTTTGTGCTGGTGAGACTTCACCTGAAGTACTCAGTCAAGATGTGAAGTCCTCAGTACGGGAGAGTTGTGGGCTTGTTGGAGCACATCAAAAGGGGGGTCGCAAAAATGATCCCAGGGATGGAACACCTTCGCTATGACAACAGGCTGATAGAGCTAGGGGGCTGATCAGCCTGGAGAGCAGAAGGCTCTGAGGTGACCTGATAGTGGCCTTTCAGAGGGGCTTTGAGGAAAAAGGGGACAGACTCTAGCAGGATCTGTTGCAATAGGACACAGAGAAATGGTTTCAAGCTAAAAAGAAAAAGTTGTTTGTTTTGTAATTAAGGTGGTGAAGCACTGGAACAGATTGCCCAGAGAGGGATGGTGCTAGGAGACTAAAAGTCAAGGCCAGGCTGATCTAGCTGCAGATATTCCTGTTCATGGTAGAGGAGTTAGACTAAACGACCTTCAGAGATCCTTTCCAGTTCAAATGATTCTATGATTCTATAAGGTATTTGAAAAAATATGGTAATTTATCTTGTTACATATGCTGTCTTTTTGGTTGTCAAAAAACAGCAAGCAAACCACAGCAGTGAAGAAAGTTTTTGAGTATAACTAGTAATATTACTAATTAATACTAGTACACATTCAGTGTCAGTGTTAAACATTTTATGCTTGTTAAATACAATGAATATTTATCATTTGACTGCTTTGAAAACAACAGAGAGCAATCATATGCAAGTGCCAAGACCAGTATGAAAGTGTTTGTATAAAGTTTTTCTTAGAATCTAGGTTTCAGCACTGCCTTTCTTCACAATTTTGAAGACCAGTTGGCAAAGCATGTTTGAAACTAATTACTAGCATTCTGTCTTTGTTTAGGGAATACTTTAAAAAATATTTACTTAATTGCAGTCTTAGGCCTCTGTATAGTTGTCTTGTGCTTCTGTATAGTTTGGATTTACTTTTTAAAACAAGCTACATACTGTAGTGTGTAGCATTTGTATTGATGTCCAAAGTTAGTATTCTCTAAAACGTCACCTTGTAGTATATCTAGTTGTATCGCACTGCTTTATAGGGAAGAGAAAGCAAATTATATTGAGGTGAAAAAAATAAATTTTCCAGTGCTGTAGTATGGCTTAGACTTATAGTCTACAAGGGAGGAAAAAAGTAACCAAAACAAAACCAATTAATGAACCAAACAAAAAAACCTGCCAAATTATTTCAAGTACCTATGTATATGGACTTCATGCAAAATATTCCATATAAAGATGAAATTCTGATGTTAGAAATTTTTTCCTAAGGATTTTTGAGACTTTATTCTTGGAAAATGTTAGTGTTCAGGCATATTTTCAGAATTAGTTTATATTATAAATGGATGCAGTTTAGCTCTGATGAAATACCTTTATTCATATCAAGAGGTTTTCTCCAGGGAGGGACTGTACGAGGTTTAATGAGAACAGGTGTAGAGTCTTGCACCTGGGAGGAATAGCCTCATGAGTCAGTACAGGTTAGGGGATGACCTGCTGGAGAGGAACTCTGCAGAGAAGGACTTGGGTGATCTGGTGGACAGTAGGTTGGCCATGAGCCAGCAGTGTGCCCTGGTGGCCAAGAAAGCCAGTAGTATTCTGGGGTGCATTAAAAAGAGTTTTAACAGCAGCTCACACTCCACTCTGCCCTGGTGAGGCCATGTTTAGAATACCACATCCAGTTCTGGGCTTTCTAGTTAAAGAAAAACCAGCTGTGCATCTCCCAGGAGTTCAGCAGAGAGCCACAAAAAGCTTGGATCATATGAGAAAAGGGTGACTGACCTCGGTCTGTTCAACCTAGGGAAAAGAAGACTGAGAAGTGATCTGCTAAATGTTTATAAATATCTAAAGGGAGGTAGGAGGCAAATGTATGAGGCCAGGCTCTTCTTAGTGCTGTGTAGTGATAAGACAAGGAGTAATGGCCTAAAACTTGAAAATAGGAAGTTTCATATTAGCAAGAAGAACTTCTTTATGGTTAGGATGATGGAACACTGGAACAGGTTGTCCCGAGAGGTTGTGGAATCCCCTTCTATGGAAGATAGTCAAGATTTGGCAGGGTGCCTACTTGTTTGACCTATTGTTGGGTACCTGCTTTAGTGGGGGGGGAGGTGGTGTTGGAATAGATGACCTCCTGAGGTCCCTTTCTATTTCTGTGATTCTGCAATTCTGTTATGGTTGAAGTGCCAGAAGTTGTTCTTTTGTGCCTTCTTTTTGTTAATCTTATAATGAAAATATAAATTGAAAAAGTAAAAGTGTGTATCCAGCAGACATGGAATTTAGATATTTACAGTATTTCAATGGTTTTTAAACAATTTGTTTCTTTTAGATCTATGCGATGACAACAGCAAGAAGGAAAAGCCTTTTCAAAGGAAGTTGTTTTTTGCTAGACAATTAAAATGTATTTACTTAGCATGCAAAGGCAATAATTTCAATGCGGGCATTTGCTTTTCTTGTCCTAGAACATTTAATATTTCACTTGAAACCTGTATTGTGTAAAACTTACGTTATACAGACGAACTTTACTTAGGAATTGTTTCCTAACCCCTTTCTGTCAAAATGAGACAGATTGCAAAAGCTATTTAATTATTACATCTTTTCTAGTCTTGGTTCATTTTGACTGAGGTAGTTTGAATAATAATTTTGAGCAGCCTTGTTAGCAGATCTGAAGGGTAAATAACTTCTGGCAGGATAAAAATGACAGGAGGCTGGAAGCTTTAATATTTCCATCAGCTCAGCTTCATATCAGATAGGGAAGGGGGCAAGAATTTGCTGTTTTTAAAATTGGTAGGAAATTTCCCATGTTTCTTTGAGTCATATGTAGATATTTAAGCAAACACTTCCATTGTGATAACTTCATTATACAAGTAGATTTCACTCTAGCAATTTCCTTTTCTGTTTTCTCCCATGAAAAATTGATTACGTCTTATTACATGTAGATGAAATTCTTTCCTCTCAAGTATTCACGGGTTAATTTTAACCTCTAACTCAATTTAAAGGACAATTTTCTCATGAGATATACATCTTGTTTTAATGATCAGAATTCCCTGATTATTCTAGTAATAAATGGAAGTACAATAGCCTTAGTAAAGCAAGCTCAAATGTTTTTGTTTGATAATGAGAAATTAAACTAGGGTAGACAGGAATTTATTTTGGCGCTTTTGCTTACGAAGATAAACGTGCATTCTGTCTAAGAAAATAAAATTAAATCCCCACCATTCATGTTTAAATCTGATTCAGTTTTAAAGTTATGCAGTAAATGACTAATGATAGCTAATATCCTACAGATTGAAATTTCAGAAAAATATTTGCTTTGGGTTTTTGACAGTTTGAATTGCAGGTAATTTCACTGTATGTATAATAAAATTTTAATTTGTTCCTCTTATCAGTTTCCTCATGTAATTTAAATACATTTTTAGATAAAATCCCACTGGTATTTTAAATAGAAGAGTTGTACATAGGATAGTTTTTGTTTTTCATTACATGAATTGGAGCAGACTGAAGTTGTGTTTCTTAATAGGTAGCCTTTTCAAAGGTGTGTGTGGTTTCACTGAATGCTGGTTGATCTGAAATACTTTCAGTTCTAAAAATACCATTTAAACCTAGTAAATCCCATTTCATAAGTGCAGTAGAATATCTCATAAAAATTCTTTTTTGTGTGTGTTCAAAACTTCTGTTGTTTATATTATCAAACTTAGTTAAAAATGTTACATTGTAGCCATGAGTATGTTACAAGCAGTAAATTACAATCCAAAACTTTTCTATTAATTGCCGTAAGTTTTGTTTTGAACTTGAAAGATTGGTTTTGTAAATACATGTTCAGCCTTCGGCACATGTAAGCTGGATTGCTTAATTGTCAGCGATTTTAAAACTGATAAGTGAAAGTAATTAAAGCATTATATTTTTAATGCAGTTTCATAAGATTTCTGTATTAATAATTTTTATATTTTTATAAATTAGAACATAATTTAAAACATGAACAGTTAATAGTAGTCAGTGATATTGAAAGCAGATTGATTGGTCAACTGTGTAAAGACAAGAGCTTGCAAGGTCATACATGCAGAAGAATATTTTCAAAATGAGACACATTTCCTTAAAGTTATCTTGGGTTAATTGTGGCTAAGTTCTGACTATGAGGGAACAGAAGAACAGACGTACATCTTATAAAAATATGTACATAGAGATTTAACTTTTAGTAATGACATTGTTGAAGGACATTTTGTTAGTATTTTGCTCAACAGCTATCATTAAGACTGCAGCTGAGCTCTGAGTCTAGTTCCAGTAACAACAGACTGAAAAAAGAAGTTGAAAGGCAGTAAAAATGAAAAATTTCAGAGAAAAATGTTGATTTTGCATTAAATAGAAATTCAAGGAGCTGAATATGACTTAGCTATTGAAGAGGGTATTCATAGGCTTTGCACCATTGAAATTTAATTTTTTTTAGAAAGATGTAATTATATCCTGTGATTGGAAGCTGATAACAAGGTTTGAATAAAACAGAAAAATACTTTTTTTCTCAACAGAGGTTACGTGACTGTAAAACTGATTATTAAGGAAGGAATGCAATATATATTTTATATATATATATATATATTACATTTGTTGTCTTCATATCAAAATTGGTGAATTAAATGTAGCCTTTAATTAGTAAATAAAATAGTGAACTCAAAAAACATTGGATAAGAAAAGAAACCTGGAGTTGGAATACATATATAGTTTAATTCGTGATTGAAAAAATAAATATCAAATCAACTCATACACGTAATTTAGTTACTTACGGATAAGCATTTGGGCCTTGAGCTCTGGATATCTGTTATTCAACTTTATGAAGCCATGCAGAAGCCCATACAGGATCCTTTTGATTGTAGCAGAGCTGCCCACATGTAAATTCTGGTGCCAAACAGACCTACTGGCATTCTTTGTAGTACATTAATGAAAATAAAACATTATTTTGGTTGTATGTTATCTCTCTTCAAAATCAGTCTGCCCACACAGTGTTACTAAACAATTCCTCATTAATTTTTGCATTCTTTTTTTCTTCTTGCCATTTCCAAATTATACCCATTTTGATTGCTTTGCTGTCCTTGACAGTATTAACATTAACTTTTATGCTAATTTTATCATTCAACTAGTCACTAATAACTTCTCTTGAGACGTATTATTTTTTATTTAGAAACCTTTTGATTTTTTCTTTAAATGTTTCCATAACTGCCATTTGTGAAATTTTCAGTCCACCAGGACAGAAAATATCTGATTAAGGAGTAAAACTGAATAGTATCTATGATAACGAAAACTTCTTAAATGGAAGTTTACAATTAAGATATATATTCATTGGTGGCGTGATTTAGAACTCACTTGCAAACATTTCAGTCTTCAACGATTGAACTTCTAGTGAGATAAGATGCAGATCTTCTTTTGTTATCATAAGCTTACTAGTCCATATACATTCCTTCCTTCAAAATAAATAATTTACTTATCCTCATTTGTAGTTCCCTCTGTTGTGCGACTCACAGTGAACTAAATGTATATTTAACCAAATTATGGTACAGAGATGCCTTCTCGTTTTTTAGTGGAAGATACATGAGCACTAATTGCTTCATTATTGTCAACATTTTTATTTTAAACTTAAGTGAATAACCTGAACAGAGGTTTTCTGGGGCTAAAATTCTATAATTTCTTCAAGGTTGTTTTTTTTTTTTTCTTTCTTTCTTTTAAATATCTTCCTTATAATTACTGTGATAATTTTATTCGGTATCTCTAAGTTCATGATTTGTTACATGTCTGTAATGTTTCCTTTGGAATTTATTGTTTTGTTAATTTTTAAGGTCATTGGACAAGTATGGTGCAAGCATAAGAATATCGTCTTATAGTTATCTTTTCAAACCTAAATCAGAATCACTGTTTAAATGCAGTGTTTCCAGCACTTCTATGCAGACAGATTAACTTAAAGGACTGGAGTGCATTCATACAGTATATGACCAAGGATTGCTTGCTGTAGAAACTTCCCCAAATAGGCAAAGGATGTCTTATGTACTTTATAACTTACGCTTAATTAATTACATGAGGGCTAGCCATCCAGTATTAACTCTCTACTTGCTGTAGTATAGCTGATTGTTGACCACAGGACATATGTTCAGAAGGATCTAGGTGACATTACTAGACTCCAGAACAACTGTACGTGAAAAGCAATAGAATTATTGCTTGCTTTCAGAGGTTTTGATATTTTGGGAAAAACTGACAAGTAGCTATTTCAGTTCTAAGTGTCACTAATACTTCATCTTTTTGTAAAGGTAATTGCAGAATTAATGGACTGAGTTTTGTAAACATTGACATTTTCCTGAAGTATATGAGTAGTGATGTGTTCTAGAGGTCTACCTCATCAGATTGATGCGAAATGAATAATTTAGCACTGAAAAAAACAGATGGTAGTGCCCTAGGCGATGCCATTTAGATTTTCAAGGAGGTATATAGTTGTTATATAGTTGTTTCTTCGAAATCCAAATAAGCTAAATACTTAAAAGTTGCTTATTTGTATCTTTGTTTCTGAGCCTTTGTGGTTTGAGTGAAAGTTGAAATACTTATGCTAACCAATTAAAATGATCTTTGGAAAATATAAAATACTCAAGGCTTTCAAAAGCAGCAGAAATGTGGCAGATCTGCCTACCATGAAAATGCATGTAATTATATGAAATAAAATACTCCATGCATACTCAGTGTATTAAAGTAGGAAGAATTTAAGGCACTAAGCCCTACAAGTTTTATTTCCTGTGCTGACCATTTGTGATAATCTTAAAGGCAGTTAGCTTAAAGAAGGTGCTTATACACTATTGCAGATATTACTTAGAACTGATTGGCAAGTTTATGTAAGTAGTGTTATATTCCAAACGTCAAAGAAGGAAGAAAGTTAGAGCTAGGCGAGATAACAACAATATACGGCTTCAAGGAAAGAAGTTGTTTCCATATTGAGGGTGTGTAAGTACGTACAAAGAATATGGAGTGTAAGCATCTGGGACTTGGTCCTGAGACAGAATAAGTTCCTCCGTATTTTTTCTCTCTTTGACAGTTTTAAGTTGTTGTCTCAGTTATGATCAGTGTAAAATATAATGTCCACACAAACTTCCTTTAACCCAAGCATGACCAGCTCTTGGGCCTCATGTGGCCCAGCACAGCTGGCACTGCAGCCCAGCTCCAGCCCCACACAACCTGCAGCTCTGCCTGCCACGCAGCCCAGCCCGGCCCCGGGCACGCACCCACCGCCCCACAGCGGCCAAACATTGGTGTGTGATGAGCACTGCCTGAGCTTCAGCCAGGGTGTGGGGAGGGCACAGGGCAGTGCGGCTCAACTGACAGCAAAGAGTTGTGTGCATTTTGATTCATTGGCTCAACACGGTCTTGTGAGCAGCAGAAAAAGCGCTGCCATGCCTCCCGTTTTGATAAAGGCTTCAAGATTGCAAAAAAACAGTCATCTTTTTTTTTGGTCTATTTGCACTTCAGATTTCAGTTGACATAAATGCATGACCTGGGAATTTTCAAATGGAGTGCACAGAGTTGTGATCAGACACTCAACTAAAAATCTGACCAGGACTCTTTTGTAAACCCTATCTTACCAGAGAAGAACATCCCCCCTTCACATTCGCACCTTATTCACATCATCACTTTTTGGTAGCATGCACATTGGTGACCAACTGTTTTCAAGGATGAAGTACCAGAGGAGTAAAATTTCATCCAAAGTCTCTGACAGCACCTTGAGAACTCACTAAGAATTGCAGCTGCTGGTATGGAACCAGGGTTTGATGCACTAATTTCACAAAATCAGGGTCACATATCACACTAGTTCTGTTTTTGTTGCTTTTTTTTTTGTTAAAAAAAAATATTGAAGATCAAATATGTTTTGTTGCTTATAGACATTAATTATGTTATTATATATTTTATGAGGGCTGCTCTGAAAGTAATGCCTCCTGTTTTATTATGTTGGCCCACAACATCAGAGGTCATTTGGCAGATGGCAGCAGAGGGGCAGTCTCACAGAATGATGTCTGACATGGAAGCACATATGAAGCAAAAGTGTGGAACTGATTTCTGTCACACATAAAAAGATGGAATCCACTGACATTCATTGGTGCTTCCTGAACACTTATGGAAACATTTATGGATGCAAGCACAGTGAGGCGATGGGTGTTGTGTTTCAGCAGTGGCAACACTAACAATGGGTCACCTCCACTGATGCAGACATTTTGGTATGTAGGTTAATTGTTGGCAAAAATGCATAGCTAGTGGTGGTAGCTACAAAATATTGCTTTGTAGTTGAGAATTTGCTCTATAAAGCAGTGTTCTTGTGCTTGTTACATCAGTTGTAGTTTTCATGGAAATAAATAGGAGACATTACTTTTGGAGTAACCTTTGTGTATACAGCCCAAGACAACACCTGTTTGCTCAGTGTGGCTCAGACAACCCAGAAGGCTTAACACCCATGGAACTTTAACAGATATTTGAGACACCTTGTACTATTGAGTTATTGCTTAAATACCTATATTAAATTAATTTGCAGAATATCAAAAACCTTGTTCTAAGAAGTTGCATGAGACAAAAATAAAGCAGAATTGACATTTCTGGAAATCAAATTAAATAGGTAGATTTGTATGTTCAATATATCTAGACTCACAGAGTTGGTTTATTTTTATTTCAACCATACCAATCCAGCTGTTTCAAATAATGTGACTTACAAATTACATGTTTCAATTCTATTAAGTTTTGGTTACTTTTTTTTTACTCCTATCTCTGGGACAGCTTAAGTTCTCATCCTTTGCATAGAAACGTGGTGATTGTCAGGAAAAAGGAGTGTTGTGGTTGTGTTGGGGTATATTCCATTGCTCTTGTGAAAATCTCATCAGATTTGTCAAAGGTAAAAGTATTTGGAAAAATCACCACCAGAGATTTGTTTGTAATATAGGAATGCTTTCATCAAGAGATTGCCACTACCTTGCATATGTCTAGTAACACACTCTGCACTGGCATAGCAGTTTGCTTTATGTCTTGATATCCGTAAAGGTGTGAAGTCCACTTCAAATATGTGAGGATGCCTTTTCCTGGATTAACTTATCTATTTATAGACACATTCAGCGTAGAGCTGATTAAGAAAGCACAGCAAATGAGAAGGCCTGGTTTAGAGGAGTTTGAATAATGACTGTGCTGGCCCTTGCTGAAAGCTGTATGTTTACAAAAGGGTTAGCGAAGCTATTTTCGTCTTTATAAACTATGTATACGTTTATATTACTATTTTTCTGAAGTTTTCCTTGATTAAAATGTTAGCTGCTGCAATAAAAAATGCAGTCACTTATAAGAGCTTGCATTCGAGAGCTTTTCCAACAGACATTTTTACTAGATAAAAAGTGTTCAAACAGTTTCATATGGTTTATCTATCTTAAGAACTGGAGATTTAAAATGGGATAAAAAGTTCTTGCTGCAAAGCAGAAGCAGTGGGGGCCAAAACATGTTACTTGAAATTGTGTTTTTTTTCTCATTCACTTAAGTCTCACTGTTGTATAGACTCAGTGGAAGTGTGGTTTATGCTTAATCCCTAGGTCCTAAGGAATAGTTTTTGGTTTAAAATCCAGGTGTACACGTACATGAACATGTAAACATGCAGAGAGTCACAACTCTTATTTCCATGTTGCGTAGTTGAAGTTGACGTTTCTGCTCATGTAAATACTATTTTTTTCAGTTCAGTTTTTGTTTAAGCATTTCACTTCTATCTTCTTTCAAGATTTCAAGATTCTGCTCCTAATCTGGTTTTGTGATTTCAAGACTAGATCAGTATATTTCTCTGAAAATGATAAACATAGGGTTTCATGTTTGCAGAACAGTGTAGACTCATTCTGTCTGGTAATGTAAGTCAGAGAAATTCACATAGGAAAAGCTAGGATATCTGCATAACGGCGATGGACCATAGATTCAGGATTTGTATTTCCTTTGATAGTTTGACATACACAGATCTTATGTGATTAAACACAGTGAAATTATTAAGAATGTGAAGTTGTTCATGTGCTATCAGAGGTGACATGAAAACACCTTCCCCATCTCCCATTTGGAAATAAAAGTGGTCTTGTAAAGTCTGTTTACAACTTAACAACGTTTCACCAAATGGCTGTTTAGAAGTGTCAGGTAAAGTTAAACTTCTGATTTGTCAGCATCAACCGTATTTAATTTCGAACAAGATGGTCCATGTTTTTCAGCTGTAGGATCAGAATAACATCTCAGAAACTTCTATCCTGAGTTGTATGAAAACATCACTGACTTGTAAGTCTAAGCAACTGGCCACAGAAAAAGCAAGAGGAGATCTCAGTTAATTCTAAAAGGTGTTACATTTCCACAAAAGTGAGTGTGTTAGGACTGATGAAATTTTGGGAGGGACCAAATTCAGTCTTGAACTAGCAATTGGACCTGTTTGTATCCTCTTGTGAGGGCTCTTCTGCTTCAAGAGAAGAATACTTGGATTTCAAACATAAAAATGTACAACAATTAGAGACTGAATTCTAGAAATTTTTGGAGAATTTTCATTGCTACATTTGTCAGAGTAGGAAGGAACTAAACATAAAACATCCTGAAATTGTCTTTTGCTTATGGAGTTAAAAAAGAAAGACAAATTTATCTGCTTTCCTAGGTAAAAAGGAAGTTTAGAGCTGGACCTTTACACTCATCAGAATAGCAGCAAAACTAATGAGCAGGGATTCATACCTAGCTGAAAATGGAGTTGAGAATTTTCTTAGTTGATTGACTTCTGTCGGAGCACTTTCATGGAGTTAAGTTCTTACTACTGTGGAATATCCAAATAAGGTGTAAGGAATGCAAGAATATTCACAAACATTTCTAGTAAACTATTTTTGAGTTGCTTGGAGTGTCAGAATAAGTTAGGCTGAAAAAGACATTTGGATGTGATCAATTCCCTCCTTGCAGCAGGGCCAACTTAAAGCAAGATGCTCAGGCAGCACAGGGCCGTGTAGTAAATGAAGAGGTGAATTTCTAAACAGATGGAAATTTCAGGGCTCAAGGCAGACAGAGAATTAGAGCACTACAAAGGAATCCGTTGAAAGTCTACAGATACCAATGTTTTACCTCCTTGGGCTCTGAAACAAGTCTCTTCTCTGGTCATCTCTGTTTAAGGAAAGAAAAGCTTGCTAGAAATGTTTTCCATGTTGTTTATCTCTTGCCTTTAGTATTTAGAAATGTACATACTTCCAACTCCAGCAAAACAATAATAAACATTTCGCCCCAGATGGAGAATGTTATTGATAAGATATTGATATTGGTTTTCATTCTCAGAAGTTATAAAATCTAATGATTTTTTGTCTGCTAACTTTCTGCTTTAGACTTTCAGCCTAGGGTGAAAAAGAATAGATTCTTTTTCACACAGGGTGGAAAAGAATGGATGGGTTTTTGCAGAGCAGCAGTATTACGATGTGAACAGAGGATGGTGATCACTATGAAAAAATGGCTGTGTGTATGGTTAACCAGCCTAACACGGGCCTGTATTGTTTAGATTTATGGTGAAGCACTGCACATCTTCTCTACAAAAATTGCTCCCTTCCTTTGATTTTTTATGATGAGGATTTTCTGCGTATTTCAAGTAGTATGATAAATGCAGAGGTTTGTATTTACTTAGAATTTTATATGTTGCACTTTGGCCTGACCTTTAGCAGTTTTTCATATTTCCTTTGTGGAAATTATACTGCAACATATAAACTCGCTTTTAATGTTTTCTGTTGCCCAAAGCGCATAGTTAATCTGTGCAGCTGTGTTATACTCTGCATCGTTTAGAACAGATTATGTCACTTTAAAAACAGCGATTCACTCAAAAAATTACAGTGAGCTACCTTTACCTCTGTTTGTTTGATTTGTTGGCTGTTTGTTGCTAGGGAGCCTGTAGAAACTGGATGTGAAAGAGATCTAAGGCAGTTGTAAAAGTTGTTGTAAAGACTGATTGTGATGTCTGTATGATTAGCTGAGGTATTGCTTTTGAGAGATCAGAATTACTTAATTGATTAAATTTTAATTTCAGTACATTTTTCACTAGTTTAATTATGAGCACTGCTGAATGTTTGTATCAATCAAAGTTATTTACTGCGGTGGAGGAGAATTTGTGATCCAAATGATAACTCTTTTATAGCCTTGACTAATCAGCTTTTAAGAGAGCATCCTGTTTTCTTAGTGATTTTCTCTTGCTGCTTTTTCTGTACCATGCAAGACTGCTCTTGGGTCATTTCAGTTTGTGCAGGTGACAGTAACTTGAACTGGGGAGATATTCTTTACTGAAAGGCTTTGATCTTAATCTGATGTACCCCATAGGGAGATTGATTTACATCCCGTTCTTATCTTGACTAAATAGGAGATGAGATCTAAGTTCATACATTCTTGCCCCATTTGTGGAATAGCATAAAGTTGTAATTCCTTTTACCGTCATGGGTCTCAGACATCAACTCTGTAGTATCTGTAATTTGTCTGATGTTCTCTGTAGAAATAATAGTGCTGAAGTTAGATGTTGCTGAGATTATAAAGGATTTTGTGGTGTTTGCAAAGTGTTACATATTTTCAGGAAAATACCAATGCTTAGTTCTTGAAGTAGCCCAGTATAGCATAAGTTCTGAGTAAGTAAAAACTGTACTGAGCTCTGATATGGGAATTCAGCTGAGTAGCTGAATGACAATTCTGCAGTTGTACAAACTTCTTAGCCTACTTAATTTTCTTTTTCCTTCACATAGCTCTTCTTACTTGTGTTCAGACTGTGCTCACTTGTTCACATCAATTGCCATATGTGGGTGGGTTGCTCCCAGTGTTACTGTGTGTGTCCCCTACTCTGTGTGCTAACAGATAGTCCAGAGGCAGTCTGAATGCTGAATGAGGAACTTTTCTTTGCAAAGAACGCAAGAGGAAATAAGTGTTCAGCACTAGAACCACACACTTTTCTTTTTCAAAAATTTAGTAGAATTTAGTAAAATCACTGAACTTCTTACCCATTGGATTAAAAAATCTTAGGGGCATTGTCTTCTAATCCATCCCATAGGCGATTTTCTGAATACTTGTATAGGTGCTTTGCTGTTTTGAACTGAAGTAAAATGCTTAGATGTAGATGTTATTGATTGCCAGCCTAATGGCTAAAGCGAAAGATAATAATCTCTTTCAGTTATAAAATTTGTTTCTTTCAAGAAGAAACAAAGCAAATCGGCTGTCTGTATCAGCAGAAAGTCCTTAACAAGCTTTTAATTTTATTTATTTATTTGTTTATTTATTTTTACCTTAGTGCAGCCTAGTTGTCCATATACTCATCATTAATATGATCAAATATATTCAGTGTTGTAGGAATGTACTGAGAAGGAAGAAAGATTTACATGGAATTCATGCCCAATGAGCGGGTTCAGTTTTTGTCTGTATAACAGACTAGGGAAGGAGATTTGCCACATAACTTAAATCCATTGTATCAATTTTGAGAAAAAATACTCAAGGAGAAAACCATTATACCCAGCAGGGTTTGAAACATCTGCATTAATTATTATCAATTGCTTAATGAGCTCTACAACCCATTTTCACTATATGCCTTTAATTTGATGTGCGTTTTCTTTATATGAAGAGACTTTTTTCTGTGTCACTCGTTTGAGAGTCTAAATAATGTTCTGAAGACTGCTGTTTTTTTTGTTTTTGTTTTTGTTTTCAAATGCCTGATTTGCCTTCCAATCTGCTTTCAGGGTAATTACTATCCTGGAAGACAGCATAACATGTTAAAATTCAGATCATATACAGAATGACGGAAGTCCCAGAGGAGAGTAAAAGAAAGATATAAGATTCTCTTGAAAAACAAACAAAATAATTCACCAATACTATGTGTCTTTTCCATTAAAAGTTATTGGCAAGGAAAAATATAATAGTTCCAACAAGGTTACTAATGCTTAGTAGGTTTTTCCTCATATAAAAACAAATAGTCTGAACCCAAATAAACCAAAAATCTTGGTTAACTTAGGAAAAACAAATATGATTTTTTAATATATATGTAAATATATAAATAGCAAAAATTTTAAAAGCAAGGAAGAATAAAATAGTGAAGAAAACTACACTAAAATTACACTAAAAATGTAAAAACTACAAATGTTAACTAAGTTAACTGCTGGACAGAAAGCAGGCAAGGAATAGCAGAGGGTGTGCAGGTATGCAGTAATTATTCAAATAAGACTGCATACATCTAATGAAGAAAGCCTAGCAGTTCATATATTCAGTGCTGCTTAGCATCAAATGCTGCTGGAAAACTCAAAACAGTGATTACATTTGAAGTACAGGATCATTGCCCAAGGAAAAACGAAACAAAACAGCTCCAAGGAGCAGTGCACAAGAGTCTTACAAGAAGAATAATGATGTCTAAAAAAGCTTTAGATATCATTGAATGGAGAATACACTGCACTGAGCACAATCTTAACTATATTCAAATTCCATAGGTGAAAAACTGTTGGTATCCTCATGACTTAGAAAAGGTTGATTATGTGTAATGTATTTTTTATCTGCTTGCTATTACATAAGAATGCTTTGATTACAAGTAACTACTTCAAGTTATCTATACATTGAGCAAAACAAATCTGATAAAAGAAAACAAATATAATTTTCAGTGTATTTTAAAGTTTTGAGACGCTTGAAAAAAATCTGTGAATACAGAATTTTTCAGAAAGCAAAATTGTTACTTAGGTCACAGCTAAAACTTACTGATTTAATTTCATGCATTAAAAATTTAAATGTCTTTGAAGACAAAGACTGGAATGAAGTATTTATTTAAATTTTGAATTGCATAATATAGTCCAGTGTTAATTCACAAGAAAAAAGAAGTCTGGAGTAGAATCTTAGAATTTCTTTGATGATCCATTATGAAAACTTCCCATTTATGTGATAGGATTCTCCTTCTTGTGCTTTGATTCGATGACTGGTGGGGATAGTTGGTAAATGTGATCTGCCTACAGTTATAATATAAATTATTTCTCATGTTGTATTTTGTTATTCCATCTCTCTGCTAATGTGATTTATGCATCTAGCTTCTGTCATCTGTCACTGTCGAGTTTGATAGAATTTTGAATTCGTTGTTCTGATGCTCTGCAAATATTGGTTAAAGCTCTGGAGTTTTCAGGTTTCAAAAGACATAACAATTAACTTGATTGTGTTTGTGAAATTCCACAAGATAATTTTCCCTTGTCTTGGACTAGGACATTAGAAAGTAATACGTGAATTAAATACATAATTCATGTGGAAATACATTATAGTGTGCTTACTGGAACTGCTGTCCTGATGTTAAAATTTGGAGCATGTATTGTTTTTACACTTACATTTATTTACATTCCTATGGGTACTTTTCAAATCTAATGCAAGTTATGAAACAGTGGAAAGTTCTCCTTAAGTGAAGTATCTTTGTCAGTGCGTGGTCTAGGGCTTAATTAGCTGTTGATAGCCTTTGGGAATAGAGAGGCTGAACAAATGAGTGAGAAAGGCAGTTTTTCAAATCTAAGTTCTTCTTGGATGGTGTCGATAATAAATCACTAGGGTTTGTGGAGACTTAATAGCTTATTTCTAGGAAACTTGTTTAGCGTTTTGAAGTATGACTGTAGTTTTAGTTTGTTCTTTTGTCTGATATGGGAAAACAAAAAAATGACTCAATCTGGTAAGTTTGTGAGTTTGTCTTTTTAATGAAAACAGACTTATGCCAATATATTGTCAAATATTCTGCCTATTTCCTTACCCTGTGTACTCATTCTGCCCTGAAAAGGGTTGTATGGGCACAGTGGTGGGTAACCTTTCCTTCTGAATGTATCTGTTGGCCAGTTTCTTGTCCAGAAGTGATCATACGCTGTAACTTGCTAGTGGTTGCTGCTTTTGTTTTCCTCCTATTAACATGCTACACAGCTGAACTGGAAGCAGTCGTGCAAAATTTGGAAGGAGGTAGTTTTGCCTTTTATTTTGAATAACGCACATTATCCTTTAAAATACATCTTGGAATTTCTGTCACTGGTCTCATGTTATGACTGATTCTGTGCATTTGACAAGAATACAAAATATTTTCAAACAATATTGTTATGTTCTCAAATTTAAAGAAACAAGAAAGCAGAAACAGTTAAAGTATATATTCATGAGCAGAGAGGTTAAAATAAATCAATAGTTTTCTAGGTGAGAACTATATCTTCCTTTTTTTGAACAAGGTCAGAATTCTGTGGTCTTACCTTCTATTTCTTCTCATTCCATCTCTTCTCTGAAAACAGAGACATGGGCTCTCTTGTGACATTCCTTGCTACAGTACAAGCAAATAAACAGTTCAGCTATGCAACAGTGTAAACAGTAAGGATATTCAATTTTACATATAAAGAATTGGCAAGCACAAAGTTAATAGCTAAAATCTCTACTGATTTTGTCTAATTTTAAACCCCTAAGAATCTTCAGAATACATTATGATACAATAGCTTATCTACTTGAAGAACAACTTTGTTTGCTTAAATTTGCAGTTGAAATTGCCCAACGCTTTTAGGATTATAGACTGAATATGGTAGGCCTGCTTAATTGGTGGCTTTTACAAAAGTTTGATGTAATAACTTTAATTCCTTTTAAAGAAACTTGACTTTTCAACCTTAGTTTTAAAATTATTCATATGGGAGATTTAGTGTATTATCAAGATAGAAGTATATATTTTTCTAAGAATAAAAGACAACTCACATAATAGCATATTGGACATCAGTCACCCAAGTAACTACATAAACTTGGGTCTTTTAGTGCTAAAGGAATAATATAAATACACTGTCATCTTCACAGGAGCAGCTGTGACTGGGAAATACTGTGATAGCAAAGAGTATTTTAGACTTGAATATACTAGACTCTGCTGCAGATATTGGAGAGTGGTACTGTCTTCAGATTCTTATGGTTCTTGCTTCTTCTCCACAGTTCTCCATAGTCTCCACCATTCCTTTATACACAGTACCCATGCTCTACTGAGACTCTCTGGTCTTTTGTAATGTACTCTCATCAAATATTTTATTTTACGTTGCTTTTGCATAAATTATGAAGTTGTATCTGTTTTCTTGGCAGATTCTTTCATAGTTATGATTTTTCTTACGTTGTATATGGCTTTTCTAATACTCTGGTTTAAATTATTTTAACTGTGTTCATCTGCTGGTAGCTTATGTAGAAGTTTTTCTGCCAAACAAGTTTGGAAAGTTTCTCAGTATTTCACCATCTGTTTGTGTATACATTTTATTCAGTGTCTGGCAGGTGGTTTAAACTTCATTGTGTTCCATGTGGTTAACAGAAGACTAACTTAATTTCACTGAAAGAGGGTAAAGACAGTATAATATTCAAAGTTTTCTTGCACTCATGTTCTTGTACTGACATATATACAAAGTGCATTACAACAGGACATTTCAGCTATTTTTTATTCTTCTGTTCTTTTTACATATTCTGCTTAGTTTTTCACCATGTTCTGTAAACACCTTTTTGCTGGAGGAATTCAGTGATTGTTTTTGTGCATCATTAAGAAAGATGACAAAAACCTTGCTTTAGGAACAGTGGCTTTCATTGTAATGCAGCTTCCTTTAACACTCATTCTTGAATGTTATGGAGACATTCAAGATCAGGTGGGATAAGGCTCTGAGCAACCTGATGTAGCTGTAGGTATCCCTATTCATTGCAGGGGAGTTGGAACTCGCTGACTCCCTTCTAACTCAAATGATTCAGTGATTCTATGATTCTATCATTTTTTTAAAATACGCTTTTGGTCATTGATATAGGACTTGTAAATCTGTGTTCTGCAAGTAAATTCCATTGCAGCAATATTTATATAACGGTTTTAAAGTATCTAATAGCTTTCCAAGGTAGCCTTTTTAGACAAACTGTCACAAAGGTGGACATTTTATTTCATGACAAAGATAGGCATTAAAACATAGTTACTAGTGTACAGTGTAAAGCCTTCCCTGTATTTGTAGGATTAATGCATTCTGCTGTGTCAAACTTTTGGTTTGATAAAAGATACACTACATTATATAACATTAACATTAAATGAAAATACTTAGATTGCTCCAAAAACAATGCCTCTGATTTATTTCCACGGAAAATGAAACAGTGCTCACACCCACTGTTTGGTCTCCATAAGCATTCAGCAAAACTTGATGACTGTCAATGAGTGCCAGGTTTTTGGCATGGGAGAATTCAGTGATGCACCTTCTCTTCATACGCACTTCCATGTCAATGGCATTTTGTCAGACTGCCCGTCTGCTACCATCAGTCACATGGCAAATGTAATGGAAGACTGGTGGGAAAGTTCAACCTCTACTGCCATACCACCAACTTCTACCTCTGACATCCTGGACCAACATAATAAAAGAGAAGGTGTTACTTTCTGAGCAGTCCTTGTAATGTTCACTCTTGTACAAGTGAGACTTGCATTCCAGTAGAAGTATCGAAGATAGGACAGGTAGAGAAACTCACTGGAATTTGTCATGACAGATTTTTAATGTTTAAACTGGTTCTTCTGTGAAATTTCAGCAGACTGTTAACATAGTTTTAGAATCTGGAATGGCTTGATGAACTTAGATAAATTTTCCATGTCTGCACACTGGGTTATGAAGCTACATAAACACCTTTAATAGCCCATGTAATACAGCAACATACTCAATAATTAATTACACTAGAAATTTTTACTAAGTCAGAACATTAGAAAAATATTAGTGTAAAAAATAAAGAGAAAAAACACTCATGCAGGAAGAGTAATATTTAAAAAAAAAAAATCCCAGTAATTAAATTAGTTGTTTGTTTAAGTATGGATCATTTAACTTCTCAGTGGTCAGGAAAATATCCACATTACCTTTCCAAAAGAACATTCCCATCATTTTCTAAGTTACTTTGAATTGCTCTTGGCAAATATGAAAACTTTTACAAAATCTGTTTTGCAGATGTGGAATACACCATTTAAAAAGTTAAGTTTAAACTCGTGTATGTGGAGCCAATTTCACAGAAGTTTTCTTTGAAAATAAATTCATGAATTGAAAAGATTTGTGACTGTGCATATTATTTGGTATATAAAAATTGACTGTGATGAAATAAGTGTTATCTGTTGGAGGAATGGTTTAAAAAGAATATTTCCGCGTATGCTGCTTTCACTAACTGACAAACTTTTGTTGAACATGTTGAAGAAGGGAAATGGACAGGGACTAAGAAACTCATTCAGGAAATGTTCTCCTTTTGTTTTCAATGGAATTAAAAAATAACTTGGTTATAACTATCAACAGATAAATATTATTGTTATACTTCTCCTAACGCTGCAACACTGTGTACAACATCACTATTTCAGCCTACTGTTATTTTAGGCTTAAGGAAATAATAAGAAGCTTTTTAGACCCTTTGGTGTCTCCTAGCATCAATCTGATTGAATCCAATGGTAATTTATTTTATTAGTATCAATATAAATATTGAATTGGACCCAAGATAGAGTAGAAAGTGAAAATGGGACTTAGATAATGCTATCTCAGTTATTAATTTGTGTCTGACGAGAGAAAAAAAAAGAAAAAGAAAAAAGAAAAAAACCAACTGCAATAACAAAAAAGCAGCTAACACAAAATCATTCCAAATCCTTGCTGTCTCTGAATTCGCTATGGTACGGCATAGTGAACTGAGTGTCAAAAGCAGAAGGGGAGAGAAAATACAGAAGCAGTGTTAGGTATCATTTGTTTGCCATATTGATACTTTAAAGACATGCTCCCTAAAGATAAATTATTTAGATTTCTGAGCTTCATTTCTTGCATATGTCTTTTCTTCTAGCTAGAACTGGAGGAGTTAAATTCTGAGAAGGATTAGATGTCATGAGGGAAAGGGACTGGAAAAAGACTGAAATAAGTTTCAAGAGTAAACAGTACAGAGGGGCAAAGCATCAAAGTGCCTGTTGAAAGACAGGATGCTGAGATTGTTATTGACAGAGCATGGAGAGTAAAAGAGGAATGTCAGAACTAATTAGTGTATGTCATACTCAGACTATGCAATGCAGCAGTGAAAGTGTCTCTCTGAAGTCCCGGTCCATCACTAGTTTTAGAGAAAATATGAAACATGTAGTGTAGACACTTGGTGTTGTAATTGATGATGATACAGTCAGATACTGGGGGCAGATTGATTCATGTGGTAAGAAGAAATTTTGCTCATTGTATTATGAGATATTTGTCAATATGATGTTCAGTTTTTAAAATAAATTAAATTTAAAAGAAATATTTCTGTAAAGAAAAAAAAACGCTTGAATGATCTGACTTGAAAGAAGATACAAAAGAGTCTTAGCTCAAAAGCTATAGGCTCTTTCTGGAAGTTATTGATATGTTATGTTGATATAAATAATATCTAGATTATTTCTTTAAGAATATTTCTTTTAGTTTTGTAGTTAGATCCAATAGCATCAAGGCAGCAATAAACACATTCAGTGTGGGGATGTTCAACGTTTTATAGTCTGTGTGGGCATTTTTAACTGGGCATATAATTCAGATGTGGAGGAGTGTGACCAACAGTCTGCAGTAGAAGCAGCAGTTTGAGAAACTTCTATTTTTCTTCTGACTTGCTGATACTGCTGTTGATTTAGGGATCTTTTTTTACGTGTCACACATTATGTATGGAAGAGAACTATAAAGTGTTACTTCATTTTTTCTTATCAATTGAAAGATGAAATGAATAAAGTCTGAACGTTCTTTATGGTTTTCTGTCAAAACCGAACTAACTTTAGGTTATTGAGCCCTAAAAGGTGGAGGACTGAACGGTTTGAAAGGAAAAAAAGTGTTTTGATAACAGGAGGAAAGAATTAGTATGATGAGGGATTATAAGAGAATGGTTATGGAATTTAAACTGAGATCCTTGTGAGGAATCTCTAGACAGCAAATTAGGAGACACAGGCATTAAACTTCTCCATGTGAAATCAGGTTGTTTGGTAAACGATCTGAAAATTGAGAATAAGTGAGCTAACTCAGGAAGTAGCTGAAAGTTGCCTTCCAGCAGGAGTTAGACAGCAGAGGAGAGAAGCTGGAGATACAGCTGAGATTTTCAAAAGAATGGATGGAGAGAGGAGGGAGAGGAACTGGAAAAATAAACAGGTTTGGAGTAAATATGTCAGTGGGATAAAGAGCATGGGTGCCTGTTGAGAGATGGAACACTGAGATAATTGTTGATAAAGCATGGAGAGACAAAGAGAAATCTCGGGATTATGTAATGGTAAAGGATGTAAAGAACCTCTGAAGATCATGTAATCCTACCCTTCTCTTCAAAGCCAGTTCAACCATAATTCAAGAGAGGATCACCAAGCATGGCTATGCCTAGTCAGGTTTTTAATATCTCCAAGAATGGCAACTTGTTCCATACATCAGTACAGATTTCTTTATGTGGCCCTGCAAAATGAATTTTAATGCAGTGTTTCCTTAAAGCGAAAAACAACAACAACAACAACAGCAACAAAACAAACAAACAAACCTGCACAAAACAAACAAAAAATTTCAAATAAAACACAGCACAGTTAAATATCTTAAGCTTACGCCCCAGATAGAACAATAAAATGATGTTTTGCAAATATGAGATTTGGAAACTTTTTAAAACGAGAATGATCTTGACTTTATTACGAACAACAGGAGATTCATTCTATTTCAGGTTTTTGCTGCCTGATTACTGTCATTGAAAGTGCAATTATAAATAACTCCATGAGCTATTTCTGTCTGATTTTCTTGTCTGTTTTATCCTAGAATTATGGATGTCAGCTTTGTAGCCTGTCTTGTAGCTCTGATGGAAGCTGCTAATATTGTGTCACACTGTCTTGTCTTGTTCTGGAAAAATGGCTGCCTTGTTAAAGTGGTATTTGCTTTGCTACAGACCAGTGTTGGATCAGGGGCAATGTTTGTATAGTCTAAACAAATGAGTTGTCCTGTGAACTTAGTGATTTCTTTCTTTCTAAATTAATGTTCTTACTTCCTTTGCCAAATGCTGAAACTCTTCTCTGCATTAGATGCCAGAAGAGTTTTGAATTTTTATCTGGAAAGAACTCTTCATATTAAATGGACAGAAAACATTTGTATCTAAGACAGTTTAAAGAGTCCACCTGTATCTCAGTGTTTTAGTTCTCTCTTATTTGGATGTTTTTGTGTATCTAAGAAACACTGGAGATCCAGGCAGATATTCTTTTTCCATTAAGAAGAAAAAGGATGTATTTTGTTAGTAATGTGAGAAAGCTCAACTTGAAAAAAACAAAACGTATCGTGTAAATAAGTATTTGAAGAACAATTTTACTTCAGAAATGGAGACATACAGGATAAGTAGAACAGATCTACAATAATATTGCAGTTAATAATTAAATTGCCTTTTAAAAGTGAAGGAAAGCCTGAAGAATAACCGCATGGTCTGCAATACTGCAGGTTCAAAGAAGGTTTGTCACTTGTTGCTATGCCAAAGCAACTAAAACATTCTATTCAGTAAACGATTTCTATAAGCATGTATGCTTGATTCCTGAAGTCTTCATTCTTGTAAAGGATTTTGAATACTTTATTCTTCCAGGTTTCAAGTGACATTACAGATTGTGTAATATTTTTGTTTTAACCTTTGTTTATTTCTCCAGTACTATATGATTTTATGTATTTATTGTTAGAATTGAATTGTTAGAATAACATAATTCAGTTAGAAGGGACTTCAGAATCCAACTGGCTGGCTTAAGTTAGTTATTCATGGACAAAAGTAGTTGAAATATGCATTCCAACAAGAAGGGTGCATTTCAGTAAATTTCTTTTAACATACTGTGAGCTTTTATTTCTTCACTATTATTTGTTTTTTTCCCATAAAAATATGCTACAACTCATTCTGCCGTGTTTTCTCCGTTTATGACTTAGAAGAACTGACATTTAAAAGATACAGTTCTATTTGTTTGATTGAGAAAACATAGTAGGAGGAATGCCATAGTTAGAAGCATAGATGGTGTTTTGCCACATTAATTATTTCAGTGATAAAATGAGCACTTGAATCTCAAAGCCTCAGCAGTTTACAAATGATCTTGCATAAGGTGGCTGTGACAAAGATTTTCAGGGCCATACATATTTGAACTAAAAAGGAAACAAAAAAAAAGCTTCTAGAAAACAAAAAATGGCATCATCATTCATCAAAGTATGCAGCTGAGAGTAGTAATTGGTTTCAGACTTTGGGAAAGAAGATTTTTTTTTTTACCCTCATGCGTATCAGTGAATATGATGTATTTTATTTGGAAAGGTGTCTTACCTTGTAGTTTCATGACTGCCAAGCCATACTTTAAATTCTGCTTTGCCATTATGACTTTTATTTCAATAATATTATATGGTATTTATACTGAATAAAGAGGTTAGGTAATAAAAATTATTACTTCATATCCAGTTACTTCATCTAAGAGAACTTCTTATTTAAATTTCTTTGTAGAACCGTGAGAACATGGGATGTTAACAATGAGAAGAAGCACAAAAGTGTATTTAAACCACGATCAGCTCAAGGCAAACGAGTCATTCCTACAACTTGCACATACAGCAGAGATGGTAAACTTATTGCAGCTGGCTGTCAAGATGGCTCCATCCAGATCTGGGATAGGAATATGAGTGTAAGTCATGTATACACAATTTTAATACTAAACTCTAATATGTGTAGTACTGAATATTGCAGCTGAGGAAAAAAATTTTGGTACTTTATATTTTTTTTCCTCCTGAAAACTAAATAATTCAATGGTAATATTTCCCAGCTCTTTACAACACACCTTTCAGTATGCTGCTATTCAATACTGAAAAATCGTGAAATATACTCCATTCGTAATTTCTTGTTTTCATAGGTGTATGGATTCTTTGTGTACATAACTCTTATTGCTGGTTTAGAACAATTTGGAACTTAAGAACAATCACTGCTCTTTGTTGCTTTGTGCAGTTACAAAACAGTCTACTCCCAAGGGTTTTATTTTAGAAATTCACCAATCTGAACTTTATTACTTTTAAAATTATTCAGTAAATAGCACCTGTATGTTCGTCTTACCTAAGGAACTCATATCCACTCCCTTTGACTTCAGTAGGAAATTGCATACGCATGCATAGGAGGAGAAAATGAAATTATGGTAAAGTTATTTGAAGGCAAAGTAAGAATATGGAGGAATTCTGGGACAGGTATAAGGGAATGAAAAAAACTCTTAGAATCAAACTGACATCATAAATCTTTGAAAATTGTACAGTTGCAATAGAATGGTTTTAGGGAAATAATATTGAAATAATACAAGTTACATTAATCTGTTCAAATTCACCTTTCAAAACATTTAATTTAAAAAACCAACCAGACAATTTAGGGAAGCTTTCCAAAAAGGTTGAATGAAATTTGATTGTTGGTGGCAAAGGGAAATGTATAGATGTAAGGAAAAGAAAGTCTGTTGATCATATTCAAAGTACAGTCTGTATTTTTGGATTGTCATCTATTTTTATTTCTGTTTTTATTTCCACTATAAACCCAGTAAAACTTCCTAATGGCATGAAGCTTGAGAATTCACCCGAAGTGTAAACTTGTTCTAGCAGAATAATAAATTTTTCAGAGACTGGCTTTCATCACCTGTGTATGTTGTTTATTTTAACATATACAGTATTGAAATATTAAGCTTTCTGGTGTAGTTTTAACAATAGTGGTCTTGGTAGTCTGCTTTTTCATGTGCTTTTCCTTTTGAACTTTAGTGTGTCTATAATGTGACATATTGCAATGCTGATTGAGTGCAGTTTAAGGTGATTATGAATAATTTAATGACATATCCTGTGCATCTTGTGCAATTTCCAACGGGTGACCTCTCTGTGCCAGTGCAAGACGAAGGCGATTTCCTAGTGGAAACGATGCTGATAGTGTTCTTGAATTTTTGTTTTTAAAGCTTAAAAGATTTTTTGCCTCCACTTTTCTTAGTGTCACTAAGAAATGTGCTAGACTTTCATGCAGAGGAGCTGTGTAAACTGTTCTTTTTTTAAGTGGAATTTTTATCTAAAGAGGTTGATACCCCCTGGGAATCTCTTTGTATAGTTAACATTGGACATTTTTGGAACATACCTTATTGAAAAAATGATTTAAATAGAAAGGTCTTCATTTTACATTACTGGTAGGGAGAGAGAGGGGAAATAAGAGGTGAAAAAAAAAGAAACAGGAATATATGTTCAAACTGGGATTTAGGAATAACCCCTGCAGAGCAATAATGAGGGCACTTATTATCATGATTGGGCGCCGAGATACTCACAAAGGCGTACATGAAATATTCACTTACGAGAAAGTGGTGAACTTTTTGGGGTACAAGCCACTATAGAAGATGCAGGAAAATTGATGAAGCTGTGAATTATTGAGAATTAGGATTAAGCTGCTTGAGAAAATACATAGCATACATAATAACTAATTTTTTTAATGTCAGGCTGTCAATTATCATTTTATTTTGTTGAAACCAGAGTAGAACTCTGTAAGGTTTTGCCATGCTAGATTTTGAGCCCTGTTTCAAGTCAAAATTTGAACTCTGTTTGTGTTTAACTTCAGAAGACTCAATGGAGTCTCTGTCAAAAATCAGTAGTGTTTCAAAGCAGTTTCAGTAGTTGCTGTAATTTCTTATCCTTGTTCAGTTAGAAATGATCTGGCATCATTATTTTAGTCTACAAATCCGGCACATTGTCAGCAAAAAGAAGGACAGATTTCAGGGGTGTGTTTCAACTTTTATTTAGCTTTGTTCACTGTACTGTCATACCAGAGCTGATACAATAAAGACCTGTTTTGAGTCTTTGAATTTGTTTTCACCTTTAAGCACAAATACAAAGAAAATTTCAGTACTGCTGTTGAAAACGAATACCACTGTTCCTTCATGTGATGGTAATGGCAGAAACTAAATCCAGAAGGTGTTCTTACCAGATGTTGTAACACACCATAAGTACAGACTGTACTGTCTGTTACGTTGGTGTCTGTGGAGGTTTCTAGACAGAGTTAATCCTGTTCTGTTAGTTGACTACTCCAGCTATATTCCTTAAAATGTCGAAAAGGGAAGAACTCCTACAGCACAGAGGCAAATTGATGCAGAAGGAAGTTCCTTTTTGCCACAATGAAAACATAAAGCATATGCTTTTCCACAGGAGAAAGATGATGAAAACAGTACTGAGAGCAAAAATTGCTATCTCTGCTGGTAGCAAGCTATTCAAGTGGTTTATAAAGCCATGCATGTATACAAGCTGACAGAAGCTGCATGACAAAACTCCCAGAATTTTTTTTGCCACTTTACCCAGAGTTTCTGGCTTCTGGTTGTAGGTTTATTATCTCCTACAGACCTGGCTTGATAACTTCACAGCAATCCTGCTGATATGTGGTAGCATCTTGGGAATACTTAATCAGCTGAAACATTGGCAGTAGAAGTGTTTGCATGATGCAAACTGATTTACAGTATTGAGGTGGATTTGCATTGTAGTTACTGTTCGTAAACCCTTGGACACTGCAGTTAAAATAAATTTCATAAGTGTCTTTCCCATCACCAGTGTGACATTATTTATATTTACTTGTCAGTGTAGAATTCAATTTGGAATAATTTGGTTAAATCATCATTTCAATTTTTTTTTTTAGTTAATTTCAACATGGACAAGGGAATTTATGTTTGTTTTTAGTCATGACTTTGTTTTCTTTTTTTCTGAGGCAGCTAGAACCCTATAGATATTTGCCAATTGTTAAATTTTGTTGCGGTGTTCAGAGCAGGACAGTGTAGGATCCGTTTTCTTTCATAGTTCTGACTAATAGCACACACCATGAACATTTCATTCAGTTTTCCACTTCCACCATTTTCCTGGTGCAATTCCAAATCTCCCAGCTGTATGCAGTAAGAGTAAAAACGCTTCTTGAGGAACAGTATTTTTTTAGTGTCTGTGTCTTCATTGCACTGACAATGGTAACTTGCTAATGCTGAATTTAGCCAAATGTATTCCAGCTCTGCCTTGCCTTTCTCCAAACTTCCTCAGAGTGATCATGATCCATTATAATCACCTGCCTCTGAGGGTTTTTTCATTTTATCATAAATCTGTATTATTTTCTCATGATGTTATTTAGCCAATGCATGGTTTTTCTTTAAGGTTCACGTGCATGTGTGTTTACAGTGCACATTAGCAGAACTATCTGTCAGCTTGTTTGAAATATTATGAACACTGTCAGCTTGGCTTAAAATAACAGCTTCAAAGGACATAAAAAATAACTTCCTCCAAACTTCCAATGACTAGTGGAAACAATAGTGTGAAATAGTCAATCATATCATAACACATTAGAACACTCTTAATTTAAATGTTCTGAGACATTGAGAAGTGTCTGGCAAATAGGGAGGACTGGAGAGTATTTGTGGTAGAAATAAGATAGAACCTGAAAATAGTTGATTTACAAGACAGTGCAGTAAAATCACTTGATTTACCTGCAGTTCAGATAGCTTCAGATTCATCTTGCCTATACTTTCCTATTCAGAGCTTTCTGCAAGACCGGTAGAAATACATATTGCTGAAAAAGGAGATCCATGGAGTGAGTGTGAGTCTTTGGTATCAAGTACAAAGAGTGTCTTGCAATCAAGAAACTTCCGTGCCCCATTCTTCCTATGTAGAAATATGGAATATCTCATTCATACAGGCATTTAAAGACCTAAGTCATTTTTTAAAGACTGTTAGTATATCTGATGCACAGGTTAAAAATGTATTGTGATTTAAAATTAATTGAAATTTCATTAAAGTCATCAATAAAAAAGCTGTTCTCATTTTCTTCCCTGAATGTGAAAGGTTTGAGATGCTTTCCACTGACCCAAATGGGATTTACTGGGTAGTGGACGACTGAAGTTCTTTTTTAGTCCTAGTCTTTCAAATCACCTAATGAAGATACCTATAATGTCATTTTTCCCTCCTGCTTATCCTTGTTTCATTCTGCTCTGGACTGCATAAATATCTTCTCAGAACTTGAAAGCTTCAATTCTGCTTTTTAGTTTCACACTTCATGTAGTTTATGGCAATATTGTTGTAGCCATGATACAAAAATATTGGTAAGGATATCAGGGCGGCAATGTCTATCAGGAATGGAGAAATCTTCAGTAACCTAATGTACAACTTGTACACACAAAATCTTCTCTGTTTTTGTTGTTCTTGTTTGTTTTTAGCAGTGTGATCTTTTTAGTAACGCTGAGTAATTTGTATTAGCTCTGAGGCATTTAGTGACTGCACTCTTAATTATCCAGAAGACAACTCTGAGAAATCAGTAGTAGGCTTGTCTTTTAAAGACAAGTCTGAAAGGGAAGGTTCAGTGTTCTATAATTTTCAATAAAATACATATTTTGTTATATAAATTGTTTCAGAGCTCAGGTACTGCAGCTAGTGTTTAATATCTTCCTTTTTGTCTTTCAATTTTGTAACTTTCTTGTTTCGTAAAAGCCTTAGCACTGTGTTTTTCTCCATGTTGCTTATGCTATTTCCTGCTTCGAGCAAGGATCTGCAACTACTGAAATATTGCTTTGCCACTGTTTTCTTTTTCCTGGTTTTAAAACCTTAGTTTGATTTGGAATTTCTAAAATAATTTATTTATTTTTGTTCATTTTTAAGCTAGTTCTCTAGTGCTCCAAGTGATAGAACTTAAAATGCACAGTAATAAATGAAATTCGACACTGTACTAATAGGCTGCCCAAATAATTATCCCCAGAAGTATTGTGATCAAGTGCTATTCTTAATAACTAGCTTTCCACACGCATTAAAACCACCTGATCAACAAAAAATAAAGGGAGGAAAAGTGGAGTGTTGCAGTGTGTTCTGAAGTTAAGCAGATGTAAGCTCTGCACCTTTTTTAATTACCAATAGTCATGTTAAAAGCATTTTCGAAATAATTGTATGATTTATAAATGGAAGATAAATACATTTCTATATTTAGCAGTTGCTTGCTTTGAAATGGTTTTAGTAAGGCTTAGTTTTGTATCAGGCAGAATAACTGCACAGAACTTTTAAGTCAGGGTTTTTAAAATAATGGAGCCATCTTGAAGAAACGCTGTACAACTGAAAATGCAGCTTCAGGTAACAGGTCAAGTAAGATACTTTTTTGGGTACTTACGGTGACCCTTTTGTTTTGGATTGGGATTCCAAGCCCAGATGTTATTTGGATTTTTTTTTCCTAAGCTTTATTTTGCTTTTCTTGATGAATTTTACAGCTAATGTTTCCAGACGGAGTAATGAAAGCTAGTAGTAAGGTCTGAAACTTGCTGTAAATATTTTCTCCGTTAATTGGAAAATCCTTGGAAGGGATTTATGCCTTTGCTTTGCTTCTTTGCACAGTTGCAGAGTGCTTTTCTCTTATGGTGACAGAGGCATAGCTCTCAGTACTAAACTTATGAAATGCATGTCTGGTATACATCTACTAAAAAGCTTTATTACTGTGCTTATACTTATTCAGTTACAGTTTCTCTTAGCCAGAGATTGTAATGCGTCTTTGGCATCTGATGGTTTACATCATTCCAGGATTATGCTCTTTTCACACCAGCTAGAATTTATTCATCATGGACTATTCACTTTTCTGTTTGGATGTTTTGTTTTGGTTTTGCTGACCTATAATTTTTACGTTTATAGCAGGACTTCCACAACATTAGAAATATCTAAGTGCAATGGAATATTTAATAAAAACAACTTAAAGAGACAATTCTTAGATTTGTTAAAAATTAGTATTGCAGCAAAACATCAGACAAATCTTCCAGTTTCCCTCAGCTGTGTAACGGGTTTCATGCTTTGAAGAGGGCAGTCTGGCTACATCTGGAAATTTCTTGTGTAAATATGAGATGAAAGATATCCAAATATACTATATTTCCCTTTCAAACTTACCTTAAGTTTTCCATATCCATAATATCCCACCCTTTCATTCCGTATGTATATGTGCCAGACCTCTGCTCCAGAAACTGGAAATCACGCACAAGCTTGCCAGCAGCAAATATTAACAGATTCATATATTATTCCTTTTTGTATACACCTGGTTTAGTCAGTACATCGCTATCTGTACCCTGAAACTAATTGCAGTAAAGAATCTGACAGTCATATGCTAAGATAAAATGTGTCCTGTTGTATTTCTAAGTGCATTTTTTTCTTATGCAGTAAACATTTTATAGTTAGGAACTATCGAAGTGTTTGCTGAATTGATGAAAGACAATTCTAAATCATAAAGTCTGACATATCCTAATGAAAATAACATGAAGGATTTTACTTCAGATTCATGTGTTGTTAGAGAAGAAAAGGATTATGTCTATCTTATATATACCTATAGGAACAATGTAGCCGTGTCACCGATGCATAGGTGGTCCAGACAAGATGCTATGGAAGTATTTTCTTTCTTGATCATTTCAATCTTAATAAGGTTGCCATTAAGCTACCTATTAGCCTTCCTGAAACTATAAATTAGGGAGCCTACAAACAGGAGGGGAATCAACACTTTGAAAGGGTAGATAACTGCAGGAAAGAGGAAATGGTTTTAAGTTGAGGGAGGGAAGATTTAGGTTGGATGTCAGGGAAAAGTTCTTTACTGTGAGAGTGGTGAGGTGCTGGAACAGGCTGCCCAGAGAGGCTGTGGATGCCCCGTCTCTGGAGGTGCTCAAGGCCAGACTGGATGGGGCCCTGGGCAGCCTGGTCTAGCATTAAATGGGGAGGTTGGTGGCCCTGCATGTGGCAGGGAGTTGGAAATTCGTGATCCTTGAAGTCCCTTCCAACCCTGGCCATTCCGTGATTCTGTGATTCTGTGATATCTTTCTTTGGTTTACTGTTTAGAGGAATTACTGTATAGATTACATTAATAAAAATTAAAAAAAAAAAAAAAAGATGAATTTAGAACAAGAGTAGGCATTATGGCTACATGATTGGGTTTATTAATATTGAAGTGTTATTAATATTAAACAAACATTAATAATCTCCAAACACAAATAGAAGAGCCTGCATCAACTAGTTTCTGTTATTTTATAGAATACTTTCCTATCTGCATTTTTTTTCTGTAACTTTGTGTTAAAAGGATGCTTCATACATGTAAAGGCAAAAAACTTAAAGTAAAGAATGCTGTGTGTTATTCTAATGAGAAGTAAGCTCTGGTGTTCTCAGGCTTACAAGAGAAGTGTCTTTTGGGTACTGTAGGACATGCATTTCTCAAGCAAGCTGAACATGTAATTCATCTAGAACCTGATAGGGCTAGTAAATTAAGGACATTCTTTTGTGTGTGATGTGCTTAATAGGAAGCTAGTTTAGTGTCCAAATGTTTCTCATTGTGGTTTATATATAGTATGTCACTATTTCTTGAGGGTAGTGAGAAGCAGGTTTAGAATATGAATTTCACAAAAGCAATAAAAAGTACATTTCTGTGCAACTCATAGTCATTAAATTTGTTTTATTAGAGCTTAAAATTCCCATTCTTTAGAATACTTAAGAAAGTAGAACTATTACAACTTGATGGAATCGATTTACTTAAGAATAATAAAGTAGGAAACGTCTCCTAATGTGTGGAACAGATCATAATCTGTGGTGTGAAGATTACATGTTCTCTGTCTGCATATGCTTTCTTTATGTCTTCAATTAATTTACAAGCACTTCACTTTCTTTCAATTTCATATTTGAATGTATTTTTTACAGACTTCATCTCATTGATTTAGAACTTTTACAAAGTTTTCTTCTTTGCTGTATTAAAAAAAAGCAATTAAACAGTTGTGGAGTCACAATGTATGTCTGTGTGGCTGATCACTAACAAACATTGAATTCTGGCCTAAGAAACTCCTTGTTTAATGTTGTCTGGTGTTTGTAACATTTTCATAACTCTAGTTTTTCTAAACTTAACTTATCCAAAAGAACAGATAGAAGTCTTTTTTCTTTTTTTTCCTCGAGTTACTTAGAACACAGACATTAATTATTTTGAAATATGCTCAGGTACATATCATTAAGAACTTATAGTTTTAATACCAAACGATCTCCACTACTATGTTAGGAATTGAGAAACTTGAAAAGATAAATTGTAATGAAACATAGCTTTTGTCTGTTTGAAAACAGTTAATTTCCTTCCTCCTTGCTGGTATGGTGCATTTATGTTGATCACACATCGATGGTTTAGTAGTTGCTGAGCAGTGATGGCATTAATTGTCAAGGTCGCTTCAGCTTCTCACACTGCCAGAGAGAAGGTTAGAGTTCCTAAGAAGCTTGGAGTGGACAGAATCAGGACAGCTGACCCAAAATGACTTGTGGGCATCTGATACCACACGACATCATGCTCAGCAATGAAGCTGAATGAGTTGGACAAGGGTGCTGCTGTTACTTAGGCACTGACTGGGTGTCAGTCAGCTGGTGATAAGCATCACTTTTTTTTATTTTTCTTCTTATTATTAAACTGTCATTATCTCAATCAGCACATTCTCACACTTAACAGTCCACTGTGAAGGAACTAGCAAATGGCTGTGTGATGCTGAGCTGCCAACTCCGTTAAACCATAACAGTGTAATATCAGTAATACCAGCATAATACTGTTTATCACTTGAACTTGATGAAGTCCGAATAAGAACAAATTATTTCCACATGAAGATTCTTTTGTGTCTTTGTCTCTTAAAAGGTGCACTGTTGGGAGGTTGCACTTTTAAACATGCCTAAAAAACTGGGTGTAATAAACTACAGCCTGCCCTCAGTTCATTAACACTTATTAGAAGTCTAGTTAACTGTAACTAAAGATTTTACATGGCTTTTGTAGGAAATCCGTATATTGTATTTGCATAAATTACAGATAAGAAGATGTAGGTGATCCCTATATCATCTCTTAGCAACAAGTACAAAATTATACCAATGATGTGAAAGAAGAAATATTTTAATATACTTTTTGCAAGACAGCCTTAAGCATACAAGTTACTTTGAACTGCAGGTATAAGTCTCACAACTAAAATCTTAAAGCCTTCTTTATAAATATGTAATATATATATATATTTTTTTAATTTTGCCCATACAAGGGAAAAAAAAAAAAAAAAAGATTTTTGTCATGATCTTCCTAATTCATAAAGTTTGTTTTCAACAGATGTTAATGCTAAACAGTTAGTAGAGAGAGTGGTGAAATAGGTGGAGCGTTATCCAGCTGTGTTTTCATATATGGCTGTAGTGATACTACACAGACTGAAATCAGATACATCCATGGAACAGCTGTCTTCCTTGTGTGAAATTCTGAATTTCTCATGAAATAGAGAACTAGATTTGGAGTGGGATATGACTACCTATATATATGTAGATATCATACCTCATGCGTACACGTGTACACACCATGTCTTTCTGTGTCTAGGTGTACATACAAGTTTGTAATGAAGACCCAACTTAATAAATTTAATGAATTTATATAATCATTCTGATCTCTAATAACTTGAACGGAGTACTGAACAAATTATTCAATGTATGTAATTTTAATTTGGGTTCAGTGATGTGTAAGATTTTGAAAAAATGTCTTTGCATTTAACTTTTTTCTGTGCATCTGCAAGATTTGGCTTTGTGCTCAAAGCTGTTACCTGTATTAAGTGCTAAAACTTAATTTATATTTCTTTTTTGTTGTAATATGTTGAATTAAGGTTGAGATATGATGGCAAACTAGAAAGTACCATGCTAATTCAAAGATAAAATTGAAATATTCTGAAAAAAATACAGTTCATTGAATAATCATGGTCAATGTTTTGTATGGACACCAGGAGGTCCAGACATGCCAGCCAAATGTCTAATCAGCGGATACCCTAGAAAAAGCCTAGAAATTGCAGCGTATCCTAGCTCAATAGCTTGTTTGATTCTCCTCCCCTGTAGTCCTCCTCAAGTCTGTGATCTGTTCTGGAGAACTTTTTGTGGCAAAGAATTTTGTGGTCACTAGAATACATTGCTGAGATCTTTACAGTGGCTCAGCTTCAGCAGGACTTGGAAAATCACAATTACTGCACAAACTTTACTTCCCTCTTACTGGGAGAAATGGTTTATACTCAAAGGCACCTTCAAGAACCGGAGTGATTTTTCAGAAACTCTGAGTAAGTAGAGACACCTTTTTTAGTCAGCAGAAAGCATCTCATTGACATGCATTGCCTTTTCAATTGGCAAAATGTGCATATCCCCTCTTGATTTCATATTCTGTGTGTGAAAGAAGGGTGCTAAATAGGATAGAAGTTGAGAGGGATATACGAATGTTTTCTGTACTTAAACAGTCCGCTGTTGTTCCTTGGCTGTTGCATTGAGATTAGGAGCATGAGGCAAGGCTCTGTGTGTGCTGCTGTCTGTCTGTACACATAAAACAAGTGTTCCTAAACAAATAAAAATGAGTTAGAAAACAAACCCTTTGTTGTCAAGTTCATATGAGGCTTACTCCAAGAAGCAAAATAAAGGCAGTATGCAAACTCAGTTGCCACTTGCATCCCTTTTGTTTATAAATAATAGTTTAATGTATGTTATGGAAAGGAGAGAAGTGGCAATTTTGTTGGTTTTAACTTTATGTGAGAAAAACACAGATGAGATATGCTTGAGCATTAAGTTATGTAATTATTTTTGTTGGCAAAATATATATTTAAGTCACTGGAAAAACACAGCTGTTAAATAGGACAAAAGGAACTGATAGTGCACCTAGTGTAAAGAAATCCATCAAGGAAATGGATTAAAAAATAGCAAAGAGGGCAAAGAAGTCCAAGTAATAGTACTGGCAGCAAGTTATTGATTGGATTCATTATAGCATGCTTTCCAGTATGTGACAGAAAGAAGCTGACACATTGTGATGCGTGTAACATTTTTCACATGATGAATTACAAAAACAGGTTAAATCTTCCAGAGGAATGTGGAAAGATGTGGTAGCCACAAGCATATCATATGGTAGCCAGGAGATATGATAGTCAGGAAGAGCTTTTCTTTCAACCTACTGAATTTGATTTGATAGTTAAACATTCATAGGGTGATACCACGATGAACTAAAATGTTTATCAGATACAGAATAAAGACCTTTTGCTGGAAGATGGTTTAATAACAGGAAGATATTCGTAACTGTGGTTTTAAATAGTGTTTCTCAAAATACACTGTATAGAGAGAGAACTTCAGAGACCAAAGGAACGAAACAATGGCAAATAGCCATCAAAAGTGGAAGAAAAAGAATCAAACACCAGAGGAAGCAGTGCAGAATGGAGTGAACGTGTTGATGATGTACAGCAGATTAAAAAAAAAACAAAAAAAAAAAACAGATGAATAAGAGAAATATAGAATAGATACTTCTTCAAAGCTGATGAAAATGGATAACTTTGTTGGCTTTGTCAGAGATAAATCTGTTGAGAGTCAGGAAGGAATTTGGATAGGATTGATGAGAAATGAGAGTGAAGGAGAAAGTGATATAGGATGAAAAGTTTAAAGTCTGTAAATGATCAATGGAGAAAAAAAACACTCAGAGCTATTTGATGAAAAATGGGTTGTACAAACAAGATTTTTGAGATATGATTTTCACAAACAGCAGTTCACGTATCTCACTATGCTCTGAAGATGCCACTGCTAATGGAGAAGCTGTTAAACACAAGTGTGAAGTATTGTGCTTGAAATGGAATGGGGAGGCTAGGATGAAAAAACCCAGAAGGATTCATTCCTTGTGATAAATTTTAAGGATGCTAATCGTGACAGAATGATGACGTATGTTTTTCCTTACAGTACATGAATAAACCTAAATAATATTAAAGAAAAAAAGAAAGGAAAGCCAAATCTCTCTTCTGTTTACTAATTGCAACTCTGATTACAAATCTTCTATTTGGAATAGATGTTAAAGATGTTAAAATATGAAACTGAACCTTAAATAAGCATGTGAGATAAAATAAAGAAATTCCCAAAACTTGCACCCCCCCCTCCCCCCCTCAAATATTATCCCTCCTCTTGTTGCAGCAGATGAGAATGTAATTGATGCAGGACAGCTAAATGCAATTGCCAGTTAGATGTTCTGCTTATTGAAAATAAAGTTAGGTTACCATATTCATAATTGGTTAATTAGGATTGAGAGAAGGGAAGGAGTGTTTCAGATCTTCTGGTGATACATGAAAATGTCACTGAGTTCAAAGATCACAGAGAAGATCAAATCATATAAGAGTATAATTGCATAAATGCTAAAACCTCAGATTTCACCAGATTTCATAAGTTAATCTTGTTTTGCATCAATACAGTCATTACTAAAACAGCATCCATTTCTACACCATGGAAAGTGGTATTGAAGAGCTGTCAAATAAATTGAAAGCTCTAGGATCGTGTTTACAGAGCCTTAAGACAAAGATCCAATTATAGCCTGTAACTACCTACTCAGGGAAAAAAAGGGGGAATTCCTGAATTTAGCTGACATATGAATATCTGATAATTTGTAAGTGATACAGTAAATCTGGAAGGTACGGTGAAATTTCTTTTCTGAGTTATAATCGAGAGCAAAGTGAATAAGCATTTGTGCATTGATCAGTAGAAATGGACAAGTAAGGTAAGGGGAATGTGTCTGTCTTGTCAGTTGTGGTCACAGCTCTGACATTGCGTCCCTGATAGAAACACTTTCAACACAAGCACCAACATCTTCTCTCAGCTGTGACTAACAGGAACGTTTCTAGTTTGCTGGTGCTTGTGGTGGTGCCTTTTTTCCCCAAAGCTTTATAGCTCATGCTTCTGTTGCTCTAAAGCTGACTAATGGTAATAAGAATGCGTTTATGCATTTATTAAAAAAACATAGATTTTGCAACAATTATTTTTAGTGTAAGTTAATTTATATTGCTGAACTATCTTAGTCTGTTTAAATCAGTCGTTTAAACCTCAGCCTTTGCCTTTATAATAGCTTTGCTGAGCAAGTCCTGCTCTCCTGACTGAGATTAAAATCAAGGTGAATCCTGATTTCTAGCTTTTTTTATGTGTCCAGCATTCAATGGTGAAACAGAGGGAACTGCTTGTAAGCAAGCATGGGAGGCCTCTCTGGGAATGAGCTTCCTTGTTCAGAATTTACCTTCCATGTACTGAAACAAACAAGTATATTGTATGTTGCTAATGGTGCAATTAGTTTGGGGCAGTGTTCTCTTCACTCTAGACAGGATTGTTGTTGCAGAGTCGGTTGTCTTTGCAGTAATAATGAGTAAATTTTTAATGTTATAGTAAAAGAAGATTATTATGATCCAAAAACATGCTGCATGATCTGATGCTTTGTAGAACTGAATTTCTTCAGCACTGAACTTTATTTACTATCTCTGCATTTAAAAATATCTTGAAGATATTAGGAACAAGATGGAAGAAAAATTACTTGGCTGTGACACCACTGAGGAAAGAGAAAAGTGTGTGTGGGAAGCATGCAATCTTGGGAAAGTGTTGGCACACTATGAAATATTATATCCACAAAACAATGTGGGAAGTTCAAAAAAATTACTGCTTAAGCCTACTATTGCATTTCTCATAGATGAGCTCTGGATGAGGAGAACAAAATGATTTATTCTGTCTTCTGCTTTTCATGGAGCTCTATTCATGGAGTCTTAATAGGGTTTCTGGTGAGGAACAGTTTGTGTGACACAGAGCTCTAATCATGCATCTCTGTATGTTATTAGTTTGTGATGAATACTTTGTGTGTCTTTGCTTCCCATATTACCCATGATCAGTCTTCCCAGATTTTTTGTTTAAAGGATATTCATTATTGATGTACTGGTCATGTTGTCTTTCTTTCTTTTCTTTCTTTCTTTCTTTCTTTCTTTCTTTCTTTCTTTCTTTCTTTCTTTCTTTCTTTCTTTCTTTCTTTCTTTCTTTCTTTCTTTCTCTCTCTCTCTCTCTCTCTCTCTCTCTCT